>CM061134.1:222549591-223190244 GCA_030789695.1 Scilla litardierei | reverse complement strand
ATGGACCAAATGGTGAAGAGGTTCAGAGATCCCCATCAGGGGAACGTGAGGGAGCATCATCTGCTATCCCTCAGGCAGGAGGGCACAGTGCGATGTTACCTAGAGAGGTTCAAGGCCCTAGCAGAACATGTGCACGGGGTGACTGATGAGACTATGGAGAGCACCTTCATGAAGGGACTGAGGGCTACTATTCGAGCAGCAGGGCGCCTGCAGACCGCCCGTGGCTGATAGATGTCATGTAGTACGCTCAGATGGCAGAGGACTGTTAGTTGGAGGAGAGGAAGACTAGGTGTGGATGGAGTGGTCCAGCTTCCCGTAGCCAGCCAGCGACAGGTGGACATCAGAGAGCCACTGAGAGGAGCAGTGCACCGCAGACTGGGGGCAGTTCAGGCTGATGACTGACGCATAGATGAGAGAGAAGCAGCAGAAGGGCCTATGTTTCAGATATGATGAGCGGTTCACACCAGGTCACAGATGTGCGGGGCGCAAGCTGCAGGTACTGCTGCTCAGGATGAGGATGACGAGGCCGACGTTGAGGACAAGACCGCTGAGGTAGAGGAGTTTGAGAGCCAGAGCTCAGCTTGACGTGGCAGAGGTTTTCCTTAACTCCGTGGTATGTTTCACACCGAACCATACCATAAAGTTGAGGGGGCATATTGGCGATCAGGAGGTGACCGTACTCATTGACAGTGGGGGGACTCACAATTTCATTTTCAGGCGAGTGGTGGCCCAGCAGGAGCTCCAGCTGACAAACTGCAGCAGCTCCAGTGTTGTGATGATGACTGGAAAGATGGAGAGTAGCCGGGGGTTTGCAGAGGACTGGTGCTGACGTTACAGGGAGTACATGTGATAGCAGACTTCTTGCATCTAAACTTGGGGAGCACCGACGTCATCCTGGACAGGACGTGGCTGCAAACGTTGGGGGAGATGACGGTGAATTGGAAACTGCTCAGGATGGAGTTTCAGGAGGAGGGGAGAGCGGTCACATTACAAGGGACCCCAGCCTATGCAGAGTATTGGTCTCGCCGAAGATCATGGTGAGGACCATTCAGATTGAGGGCAGCGTATATTTAGTGGAGTTATACTCATTGACATGAGAGGGAGGCACTGAGGCCAGTGATGAGCAGCTATCCCAGGAGAGGTCTACTGGTAGGGTATGAAGAAGGATGTCACGAGGATGGTTGCAGAGTGTGACGTTTGCCAGCGTCACAAGTACCAGGCGATGGCTCCAGGGGGATTACTATAGCCGATGTCCTTGCCCAATCGTGTGTGGGAGGACCTTTTCATGGATTTCATTGATGGGCTGTCAAAGTCGGAAGGCTATACTGTCATATTTGTTGTGATAGACCGCCTCAGCAAGTATGTGTACTTTGTACCACTTCGGCATCCGTACAACGCAATGTCGATGGCGGAGGTATTTGTGAGAGGTCATTCGCTTACATGGACCCCCCAAAGTCCATTGTTTCTGATAGGGACAAGGTGTTCTTGAGTAGATTCTGGCGGAGCGATTTAGGCTTCAGGGTACGGTGTTGAGGTGGAGAACAGCCTACCACCCGCAGACAGATGGCCAAACTGAGGCCGTCAACAGGAGTGTTGAGACATATCTGCTGTGCTTTATTTCAGAGAATCCCAAGGAGTGGGCCCGTTGGCTGGCATGGGCGGAGTACTGGTACAATACGTCTTATCACACCATAGCCAGACGACACCATTCAGGATTCTGTATGGCCGTGATCCTCCGCATTACTGCACTATGGGTAAGAGACGTCACCAGTATCCGATGTGGAGCAGTATTTGGCAAAGTGATTAGATTTTGGAGGAGTTGAAGCTCCATCTGGCTAGAGCTCGAGCAGATTATGAAGACGAGTGCAGATCTTCATTGCAGAGATGTACATTTTGCAGTAGGAGATATGGTGTATCTAAAACTGAGACCCTACAGGCATAGATCCTTGGTATACATGAGGAATGAAAAGTTAGTGTCGCGATATTATGGACCTTTCGAGGTCGAGGCTAGAGTGGGATCAGTGGCTTACAGGCTGAGACTATCCCCAGGATCTGTTATTCTCCCGGTGTTCCATGTATCGCAGCTTCGCCAAGTTATCGGAGACCACTCCTTTGCCCGCCCTTTCGGAGACATTGACAGATGATATGGAGGTGAGGTTGGAATCTGAGGAGCTGAAGGGGGTCCGTAGAGGAAGCTCTGGAGAGCGTAGGGTTCTGCTGCAGTGGAAGCGTTTGCCAGAGCACGAGAGCACGTGGGAGTCCATGGACATGATGGCGCAGCAGTTTCCAAACTTCCACCTTGAGGACAAGGTGGCTCTTTGGGGGAAGTAGTGTGTGTGCTCCTCACCTACCAAAGGAGGCGGACCCGGACCACCCACGAGGAGCAGCCGCACGCGCAACAGCAGCGCGCGCAAGGAGAGCCGTAACCCTAGGGGCATTTTCGACCCTCTCTCTTTATTGATATTTTAATGGCAAACTTGTAATTATTTAGAGTGGTTTTTATTCTTAAGATAGGGCTAGCGTCAGACATCTTTTTGCTTGATTATTGAATTGTTCTTGAGGGATTTCTTAGGAGAGTGCGGACGTCCTCGCTTATTGGCGTCATGGGAGGATGGTTGCCCCTTTAATTGTAGCCAAGTTATCAAATTTATTTTCTATTTCTATTAATTTCAGTCCGGATTTGCTTTATTTCTATCAGATAACTGCTTCTAACGCTTGACCCCCTCCCCCCGCGGACTTGGTCAGACACTGAAAAAAAAAATTGCACGAATGGACATGGTCAGCTTGTACTCTTTAGCATTGAGCCTATTACTTGAAAAGTCTGCTTATCAAAATGTTTTGTGCATGGGGTTGGTGGGGTAGGGCTTGCTGCGGTATGCTCACCCAGTTCTGTGCTGCCCCTGAGGGGGTGTTTGGGGTTGTGGTGGTGGTTGTTGTTTTTTGGGTTGGGTTGGGTTGGGGGATTTTTTTTTTGTTTTTGTTTTTGTTTTTGTTTTTGTTTTGTTTTGTTTTGTTTTGTTTTTTTTTTTTTTTTTTTTTTTTTTTTTTTGGGGGGGGGGGGGGGGGGGGGGGGGGAATGCCCCCCAATGGAAGTGGAAAATATAGGGGGCTGGGATCCCACCTGTCTCTCACGTCAACGCCAAATGGGTACATGCTATCACTGCACACGCCTCTGCTCTCTTGCAGATATACAAGGACGTAGGCAAGTGGGGCAAGCATGGATGGCCACCCCGCCTTAATTCCCAATATTTCATGTGATAGCCCATTGATTTCCTATATTTTATGCGATTGAATATGAATCTCTCTTATTTCACCCCCTTCTTGTTTTTATCGCTAATAATCCTTTTTACCTCTAAAGCACAATCTCCTAATAATCCACTACATTTCAACTTACAAGTGGGTACAACCACTATTAATTAACCTAGGTAATATCCGTCCAAAATATAGTTAGGCTGGCATGGCTTATCAAACATCACTAGTTAAGATAACTAAATAATTATTACTCTGCATTTGAATTCATGTCCTTTCAAAATTATCTCATTGTTTGATCTTCTTATTTCAGTGCAATTATTTATCTTTTCGGATTGTCACCTTTTACAATTGGTTACTTTTATGTGTGTCTACAAACTGGTTCTTTTTTAAAAAAATTCTGTTAATGAACATTTTACCCATTCCCCTTGGACACTTTCTATCTCATTGCAATTAAGCCATTGAGTTCACTGGGATAACACATGGCTTCTGGATATTTTATTCTTTTTAAAAAGATCTCTCAAAGGTTATTGATTGTTTTTGTGAACTACTTTTATGTTATTGTACTAAACATGCTTTCTTTTCTATGGCCCCTGGATCTTTCTAGTTATCCTTGATAATACAAAACTTTGAGGCATTCTATTCTCTTTCAGAATTTTTTTCTAAGTTTATATGTGTTTTAACTGTTTTTGAAATCTAATTTATTTTTATTGTTTTTACATGAATGAATCTTTTCCTCTATTTCAGATTTTTTTTCTCGCCAAAGTTGAATTATTTTCCATAATTCATAGGTTTAATGTTTTTATTTTTTAAAGTTGTATCTATTTTTTTAATTGTCTCGGTTGTATATGTTTTGTTTCAGTTTATATTCACCCCAAAAGAATTCTAGCCCCATCCCTGAATATGTAATTATATATGGATGAATGATAACAATGGATTTCATATGTCAAATGAGTAAACGTTCTCATTTGGGGCCAAAAAGTCCACTTTCCAAATCTCTTTTGGACGATCGACAGCATTAATCTTGGTCTTCATGCTCTAAACTACGAGATTTTGTGTCTATGTTTAGGATGTGTAGATACGATGAGTGGACTTATCGGCTGTTATATAAGAGTTTAGCATGACATGATACCCATCACTCCCTCTTAAGGATGTGTATATTTTATTTGAACGGTTTATTGTTGTTAATTTTTGTTAATCCCAATAGAGCATGTCAACTACCTTTGAGAAGGCCAAAGAAGCACATATTGTTGGGATCATGTGGACGGCATAGAGACACTAGATGGTGGTGATTAGTGTATTCTATCTAAGTTTACAAATGAAGTTGCGCAGATTAAACTTCGTCAATTTATCTCAAGCAATAGTATGCGGCGGAAATGAGTGCAAGAGATAAACACAATACATAGATGAGAACAATGCAAATGAGAGATGTACCATTGTTCGGATTTCTCGTATCCTACATCCAGCCACCCAAGTCAAATTTGGCTAATTGCACTATTATCACAAATAGTACAATACCTCTTTCCAAAAGGATTTTACAACTTACAATCTCTTTCCAAGAGAAACAAACTTACCAACTCTTTCTAAAAGGATTTTTCTTACCAAGAACTGATTACGCTTTTCCCTATCGCCTTGCTTGAAGCTTGTAGATGTGTATAGTGTTGATCTCCAATATATGTGAATTGAAGGCTTTTGAGACCAAGAAACTTTGGCTAAAAGATTTGAGAGATGATTTAAAACGTAAGTCAAAGAAATGAGTTTTCTTTTGAAAGAATTTGGCTCAACAATTTTTCTTCACAAAATATTGATCATAATGCTAGTAATAAATCTGAGACCAAACCCATATACATAGGCCAAAAATCTGCTCAAGTAGGGGGTCCAAAATGTCCTCCAACGTTTAAAGAAAACGGGCTGAAATTTGACCGTTATGGTCTTCCAAGTCGTTAGTAATCGACTTCTGTTCTGGGAATAATCTACTAATGGTTGTAGGAGTCGACTATCCTGTCAATAAGAGTCGACTCTCAGCAGAGTCCAGTATCTATTTGGGGCAGCCCAAGTCTTAAGAGTCGACTTCTGTTCAATTGGGAATCGACTGCTCTGATATGCAGATACATATCAAAAACCAGTAGGATACACTATCTAAATGATTTTAAAACATTTTGAAATATTTTTTAAAGTGTTCATATGTGTGTAAGCATTCGGTAAGGCTTTTACATGCTAAGACAAGAAATAAAAAATATCAAATAAATATTACAATGTAGATCATTGATGCATTCTTTGACACTCCAAGCTTCTTGTCTTGCTTCAATTTGGTCCATGGCCTTGTTAATCTCACTAATCCATTGCGTGCTTATTTGATTTTTCTTAAGCTTTTACACATGCTCTCATAGATGTTAGATGATATGTTTGCTCATCATCAAATTTATATGGGATGAGACTCAACATCTCAACACATGACACAAATATACCACAACAGGAAATGGGGACATGGTAAATTCTTAAAATATAGACATAGACAATACAGGAATGGAGTACATGGATTTCTAAATATGATATATACATTTGGGCCCATAGAGATTAGGATGTGTTCTATTAAAAGTAATAATAAAAATTTAAAATATTAATGGCAAAAATTCGTGACTTCTAATTGATTAAAAAATCAAACAAAAGGCTAAAACAATTAATCCATACCCAACATAGTTTAAGTTATGCTTAGGCCTTGTTGGCATAATACTCTTAGTTAATAATATCATTTTTGTATTTGAATACTCGGTTAATAAGATCATTCTTATATTTTAATTCCCTTAGGGTGTGTTTGGTTTGAAGGAAAATGAAAGAAAAGGAAAGAAAGTTAGAAGGAAAAGTATTTCCATTGTTTGGCTGGAAAGAAAAAACAAAGGAAAAAGAAAATGAAAGAAAACAAAGGAAAATTTTTATTAAAACTTTTCTTTGAGATTTTCCCCTTTTTGACCCAAGGAAAATGAGGTAAAAGAGAGGTAAACTAATTTCTCATACTTTCATGTATTTATATTTTTTAGCAAACATAATTAGTTGTTATTTTTAATGAATCCACGAATTATTCATAAGAATTTTTCAAAAATTTATTCGCGAATTACTCTAAAAATTCACAAATTATTCACGAATTTTCAAATAAGTCGTAAATAATTGACTAATTTTTCGAAAAACACCTTTAATATATATTCATTCGTGAATTGTTCGAAATAGAGCATAATTTATGAATTTTTAAAAATTCACAAATAATTCGCGATCTTTTAAAAATTCTTTAATTATTCATGAATTTTTTATATAGCTCGCGAATAATTCTCTATTTTCCAAATAAATTCCGAATCTTTAATTTATTTTCATGTATGCATGAATTGTGCGAATAATTCACAAATTTCTAAATAATTCAGAGTTGCTTGAAAAATCCACATTATGCACGAATTTTTCAAATAGCTTGCGAATTATTTCAAACTTTTTAACAAAATTTGTAAATTATTCGTATATTATTAAATAACATATTATCTATGACTCGTAATATTTATAATGTTAACGAATTAGTCGTTACAATTCGCAAATTATTTGCTAAATTAACAATTTTTTCAAATTAACCAATAAGTTTTTAATTTAAAAATAAAATTTTAATTTATTATGATGGTAGAATGATTTGAATTCACAACGTAACGAGTTAAATTATTTTTTATTCATATTCAATGAGCAACCTAATAATATTAATTTCTATATTTTCCATTCAACTTTCTTCCCAATTTTCTTTGGTAACCAAACATGAGAAAGAATCTCATTTCATTTTCCTTTTCTTTCTTTTTCTTTTTCCTTTTCATTTCATTTTTCTTTCTTTCTTTTTCCTTCAAACCAAACACACCCTTAGTTAATAAGTTCATTCATATATGTGTACACACACATATGGGGAAATGTGCATTTGCACATGCCCATTTTACCCCTTTCACATTTTTTGGAATTTGTTTCATACATAGATGATCAATATACCAAAAATCAAGTGATTACAATAATTTTTGATCATCCATTTATCCCTTGCAATTTTAACGGTCTTAAAATTTGCTGAAAACCCGTTGAATTTGCAAGAGGTAGATGTGGGATCAAAAAGTATTGGAATCACTTGATTTTTGGTATGTTGATTATCCATGAGCTGAAGAAGTTTATGAAAAAAATTCATAAATTGTGTGAAAGTGGAGAAAATGGGCACATGCGCAGGTTATTTTCTTGCTCATGTGTACATGCACACTTTCCCATATATATATATACTAGAAATAACCCGTGTACAAATTGCACGGACATCCCAAAAACCAATCCATACCATCAGGACGTGGGATCCACACGGGTGTTTCGATGAGTGCAAAAACCAGTGAAAATGAGAAGAGTGTGTTTAAGTGTATTTATTGTCTTGGGTTTTTTGGTTTTTTTTATTGGGGTGTTATTTTGGGTGTTTTGGGTTTGGGTGTTTTTTGTGTTTTGGGTTTAAGGAGGTTATCACATGTGGCGATGTGACATTGCCACATAGGACAAATTCAAAAACATCCCTCAATTGTAATAAAGATACATACATACATACATATATATATACACATACATACATACATACATATACACACACATACATACACACACACACACACACAAATATATATATATATATATATATATATATATATATATATATATATATATATATATATATATATATATATACAAGTGTGGGATGTTTACCGCGGCCATGTCCCACGTGGACAAAGGGTGTGGGCCCCACTTTTATCCTACTAGGACAAAGGTGTGGTGCAGGATGTGCGACCTTGGCATGGTGGGCCCAACTTGGTGGGGATGTGAGTTTGGGTTCAATTTGGGGTGAGGTTGTTGAGTGCCCAAACAAAAGCCCCCATCTTTCCCATTATTTGCAAGCATACCATTGATTTTTCATAAAATCCAAATGCCCCTCCTTTTCCACCTATTTACGGGTTTGCCATCATTCTTTTTTCACGTTGACTCACTACGTTTTTGCACTTTAACGTCTGCTTTTCCCCCTTTAATCCACATATGGGTTGGTGTGGGATTTATGCACTTTGCCCCCCCCAAAGTTTTTTTGTAATTTAACCTTTTTTACACCCGACGATACCCACACCCACACTTTTCTCTCTTTTTCGGTTGCGCTCGGGTCCCTCCTCCATACGATACACACCCACCCACTCTTCTCGCTCTTTTGTTGGTTGTGTGCATGCGACCCACCCACTCTTCTCGCTCTTTTGTTGGTTGTGTGCATCCATCGCATCAGGTGTGTGGGTTTTTTCTTGGGTCATTGTGCACTATGTGTACGCTTTATTTCTAGTATATATGCAGGGCCGGTCCTGAAGATATTGGGGCCCAAGGCGAGTTAAAAATTTGGGCATTTTAAATATAATTTTTTAAAAAAATTGAATTACTAAATGCATTATTGTGAAGAGTCAGAGATAATTCATTTTGTATTTATTTGACTTGGCGCATTTTGGACCACCAATATTATGTGTACTGTCTTATTCTGTAAAACTATTTGATTTCATGGTCATTTTTCTGAGAAAATGGGACCTGTTTAACAAGCAACAATGTTATAGGAGCATGGTTGTTTATTTACGAGTAACTACTATGTAGAAGTGTAGTACTCTGTTCTGAGTACAATGTTGTTGATGCCTACAGAAGAATCAAAATACAAGTATTCTATGCTAGAATTAGATACCATAATGGTAGCTGAAAGGCGCATTTAATACTGTCCATGATCCTCTTCATATGCTATAAAATCATTTCTAATAAAATCATGATTCTCGCGATACCTTAGCAGAGTTGAAACGGTCCTATTTGATCAATCCATTGGTGTTATGCCATGGTATCTGAGTTGAAAAAAGTGCACTTGAGGATGGTAAAGATGAACTATAGCGGAGGTTATTAATGGTTAAATTAGCTAACAATTAACCACACATGAACCTTTTGGCTTCATATTTCAATCTAAAGCTTATCTTTTGAAACTGTCAGGTTACTGACTATATAGATTTGGATTTTCCTTGTATCTCACATCAATTCCCAAAAATGGGCCCCTGGCCTTGGGCCCTGGGCGGCTGCCCTGGGTGCCCTGAGTCAAGGCCGGGCATGTATATATGCATATGGAACTATTCCTATAATAACATTAAGCACGGAGCCTTTGGTGCGAAAAGAATTTTTTTTTATAAAATTTGTTTCAAAAAATTTTTTTCATGCTTCAATCCATATAATTATACATCTCGAAAAAATGGATGAAAAATAATGGGATTTGACCCCTAAAGACATTGCAAGAAAATGTACATATATATAATATTCTGAAACCGTTGAATTTGTAACCGTTTGATCGAGGGTCAAATCCCCCTAGTGTTCACTCATTATTCTTTGGGTGTATATAATTGCATGGATTGAATCATATAAAAAACAAAAATTTCGCAACAAATTTTGGTGTGAAATGTTCTCATAGGAAGACTCACTCATATATACACATATGTATGTATATATATATGTATATATCTACATATGTACATATGTATATGTACATATACATGTTTGTGGTTGTGTCATGTGGCTCTAAAGTGTCCACCATGCGACATTTAGGTTTAATTTAAAGCTAACATAGCTCCCACACACAACCTTTTTGGATTTAAAAATCAAATGCATCCTTGGAGTGTTCAATGCTATGTTAGGATGTGTGTTGCAAGTGTCGATCTCGGTGTTGCACTCATTTTTAAGTGTCTGTGCTTCATTAGAAGACATAACTTGATGCATTTGTGTTTTCTAATCACGTTAGGATCAGGCACATTATATTTAGATGACGTTTCAAACTTAGGAATACAATCTTCTGTTGTTATGGAGCTAGTGCATATGAATCCCAACCTTTAAACATATAATATCATCTGAAGGCGCATCAAGTTTGGGACTAATTGTTGTAGTTAACAGTCATTTACTAGCAGATTCCGCACAGTTTTGAGTCTTTTGACCCAGGCAGTTGAGCTGAAAGGAATCTTCATTTTCCTTGGACATAATTAGACCATTAAAAGAACTTAGGTTGTCTATTCAATGTTCTGTTTCTGATCAAGTCAATTTACATGATTAGTTTCACAATCTCATATTAGCTTGATCCTTCGATTTCTTGAGAGAGTTCTGTCATTCCATGATCTTTTATTGATGCCATGAAACCAGATGTTACTATGGCACTTCCACTGCACTACAAGTTTCAGTGCATACGTCATTTTTCTCTTGTTCACGCATGTAAAAGATTACACTTTCTTTTCATCAATATAATCCATTGGGAATTAAGTGGGTTGCAACACATGTTTCTATTCATTTTTGCAATACAATACTTCTGCAGTTGTGTTTACCCTTATAGCTACCAACTCTTGTCAGCTAGTTAGAAGTCGGCTATGAGACCATTTTTAGAAGACTTGGTTTTTCTACTTTTAATATACAATAGCCTATGATGATACAGTGCCTAAATTTTGTTACATGGAGATAATTTTCCGGCATCACGATCGATTTACTCTCTTGCCAGAAATAATTTAGTTAGTCATTTTTGTATTGTGAAGGTTGATCATTTTCCTCCAAATATCTATTATTTTTATGGAAAATAGTTCTGTAAAACATGGCTTCTTTTTTACTTTCCCCTAACCAAGGAAGAGATCCACCATTTCTTTCTGGCAAGCAAGCAGCACTAATTATCTGGAAATGAGTGGTTCTACAATGTTCCAGCTTGAACGATGCAATCATATATTGTCCATGTTTTGAAGTTTACTGATGCATCATTTGTTTATTATTTATCAATTATGTTTCTACGGGTTTCTTCATATAAACCTTTAAATTTCCTCTTGTTTCACATTTTACTTGTATGAGACTAACCATTAATGAGCATGCTTACAGGTGTCAGATGATATTGCAGAAGAGGAAGGCCAAGAAGTAGTTGAAGTTGATGCTGATGAGTCTACAGATGGTGATGTGCTTGTCAATGGGAACAATGGTGACGACGAGTATGGTACGAATAATGAAGGAAATCACACAGCCTAAGGCAATTGGTTGGCCAACTGTAAAAATCCCAATTTTTCCCGGGTGATTAATTTAATTTTCTTGAAACGCCCTTCTCCATTTAAAACCATCACTGCAGCAAACGTCCAGCTAATTCTTGAGAGTGATGGTCCCCTCTATGTTCTCAATAAAATGTTGTGGGGCTATTCAAAAAATGATTATGCTTGAAAATTTGTTTTGATCAAAAGAATTGTTATTGCATGGTTGAGACCGTTAACTAAACTCATGGGAATTATTACATCTGGTTACATCTAGAGTCCAGAAATAACATGTAAGTGTAAATGAATGGTGACTCATTCATACCTCAACTTTTACCTTCAGGTTTATTACTTTTTAAAAGATGTTCCTTCTATGGTCATAAGGTAATTGCTATCATATATTGAACCTAGACACTTGAGCTTCATCTGGTTATTCTTTTCTTTCATGACAAAATAATCCGTGATTTATATATTTCATCCTTTTTAATTGTTTGGGACCTCTCTCTAGCTTCATCTCCTTGTTATTTTCTTTCATGACTAAATAATCCATGATTTATCTGTTTTGTCCTTTTTAATTGTTTGAGATCCCCATCTCCTTTGTTTACTTGTCAAATGACCATTATAAAACTACAGTGCTTTACTTGATTATAAGCCAACTGTATGTTTTCTTATTTTTGGCTATTGAATGGGTATTATGGTAGCATCTTTGTGGATTGACAGCGGTCTTTCCTGACGTTGCAGTGCTTACTCCCCGTCATTAGGAACTCGCATGCTCAGTATCAGTGCGTGGGACTGACATTCTTCTTAAGGTAAACTCCATATGCCCCTTTCTAGAGATTTGATGCATTATTTTTTATTGTTAAGCCAGTTTCCAGTGGATCTCGCATTTTGTTCTTGTGCATATGAAATGTTTGGTTTGGTTTTTTATTTTCCCCGGGAACATTCATTTTGTGATAACATCTTAACAGCATATAATGTTCATTCTACATGGAAATAATGTGTAACTGCTACCTAATTTCCTGCGCATGGTAATGTTTTTTGCAACCATTGTGCTTTCCTCTGGCATTTGTGTTTCCTCAGCTACTTAACCTCGGAAGGTACCAATAATTTGCATGTAGGATTTTATGGGCTGCAAAGGTCTATGCATCATGCACATTAAGTTAATGTTACAGCTAGGTCCTGTTTAAACAGTTGGCTTGAGCTTTTAAATAACGAGCAAGTTTAAATTACTAAATGCAACTGGCAGTGACCTATTATTAACCTAAGCTATGAACAGGTGCGTAACTACGCTTGTCTTGCCCTGGGCAGGCAGCTGCCCAGGGCAAGAAAACAAATAACAATTATTTATATATCGTAACATGTAGGCTTTCTATCTCATTTGGTTAAAGCGTTAGGCTGATATGCTTGGCATCTCAGGTTCGAAACCTGCTAGGCCCATGCCACATATTTTATATTTATTGACTTTTTTGGTCATAAAATTCTGAAGTGTGTTGCTATGCCAACAGACCTAATTGCTCTGTACACATAGCATTTAGACTAAAAAAATTCTAAATGGAGTTGATATGCAAACGGCCCTAATTGCTCAGTTCACATACCATTTAATTTTTTAAGTTAGAGTTATGAATTTCATAATATTTTTAGATTTTCTACCGACTGGTTCTGCATCCAATTGATGCCATGACTAACTGTATATGATTTAATCTATGATTATTTTGATTTACTTGAATTAGGTTTTTTCCCTTTCGGGTGTAATTTTTGGCTAAGTCATTGATTTGTCAAGAAGCGTCTTTCTGGATTTGTTTGATCCCATATTTAGCTCTAATTATTTTAAGATTTTGGTTTGGATGCATTACCGTTCAGTGTAAATTTAGTATTTTAATTTTTTTAGCGCAGCTGGGTTTTGCATTGAATTTGGTATTTATTTTAATATAGAATCGATGTTTTTCGATATATTTCTTTGATTTTTAATAGAGATTTCATGTCTTTGTTTATATTTTATTCCTAGTAGAACATTTATTAGGAATGACTTTTTCATTTTAATTTTTCAATATTACATGGATTAATATTATCATTTTTAGTTTGGCCTCATGAGTATGCTAGTTATTTCCCTGGAATTCCAAAGCAACACCCAAAATAAGAATGATCAATCAACAATTGCTCCATCGGCGTCTCACCCCGCTCCCTCCTGGGAGCCGCGGGATCGAGCACACGCGCACACACTTTTTACTGCTTTTCGATGGATAAAACAATAAAAATAAGTATGATTATTTTTTAGTTAGTTACATAATTACCTAAAAACATATTCATATATACGAAAAACTTTCATCATTACTGAAATTGCAACATGATGATCTATGTTTGACTTGAAGCCTGTGGTAGAAATTAAATAGTATATTTAAATATTATTCTTTTTATCATCTTTATTCTCTCAGGGCAAACAAAAATCATGGTTACGCCACTGGCTATGAATGTATATTATGAGAAAATGGGATATGTACCCGTTTTCTCCTATATTGTAGTGGGTAATTTACCGAGAGTTGCCCAAAGTATTTTTTTTTTTTTTGAAGTACAACACATGAAGCACCCATAATTTTTTCGTCGCCATTTTGTGAAATTTTGTACGCTAGAAGTTAGTTGGGACTACCGGTGAGAAACAAAGCTGTGGAGAAACAATAACTTTGTCCACATTTTCAGCGTGTGATCGTGGAAGAAAAGTGTACCATACTTATACCAAGCGCCACACGCCCTAGTGTCATTTCCATGGCTAGCTGAAAAGGCAAAGCAAACACAGCCCTAAGAACACCTTTGAAAATGCATTTTTATTTTTTGCTGTTAAAAATATCTGGGAGATACTGCAATATTTTTGTTATCACATCTTTGATGGCACTGTACATTGTCATTGCAAAGCAGGTTTTGCTTAAACGAGAAGTACACACTATTAGGGCAATTACCCTCCCGTGGAATCAAGCATTTTTGCTGTTGCCCCCAGCAGTACTGGAATCTTCTGATCGGCGTAAACAAATATTTACTGAGTTCGTGTGTTTATCAGAAGCCGCTTCTTCATGTACCATTGATGTGCCAGAGAACAAGGCATACCATTGAAACGCTAGATAGCTAGAGGGATGTTAGAAACTTAGAAACGGCTATGCCTACCTTAGCTGCATTCTTTAATTTTTAAAACGGCTTTTATCCTGATTTTTATTTCTCCATTGCCTTTTTCTTGGGTATGATTCTTAAGAGAAAATTTGTATGTAATTGAGTGCCCGATGTATTGGGTTTGGCTGCCAGAAACTGTAGAATCTCCTTTTTCGAGTTGCATGTAAACTGACTTGTACCCTTGTGGTAGGGTAGTAGTATATATATACATCCTCTACTATTGATGCCACGAAATGTTACTTTACATCGACTGAAATTTCTAGACCTACAATTCTTTAAGGTGTCATACCAATGAGTTTATTATGGTACTGCCTTGTGGTGTTTGTATTTTACTTGGATGTAAACTGTGTTGCAAAGGGGTTTCCGTTCTGTTCTGCATGTTGTATACAGTGTATATGCATTTATACCATTGTTTAAATACTGTAAATTCAGTGGGTTGGATTTGCAAATCCAACTCAATTAGGAAAACGTAAGTGGCTATTTTTCTTATTTAATTAACCTTTTTTGGACCATTTGTTAGCAATCTGTTCCCCCTGTTTACTGAGAATTTGCAGCTAGTTTTTTCGCTCTTTTTTTTTTCTCCGTTTTCTGAAAGGAGTTGAATGAGAATTTGGGTCTCTGAAGCCAAGACAGCTGAAATGATGGGCAAGGAATTCATTTGGAAATCCAAATTTTACATGGAAATGATGGGCAAGGAATTCATTTGGAATTAGTTTATGTTTGGTATAAACTAAATTAAATATTTTTTCAAGAATGCTGAATTCTCGGTGGAATACACCAAGAAAGCAATAAAGAGTAAATTTATTTCCTTGAAATTCCTCGTTATTTTATTGTCATTCATTCTCATTTGTGACCATTATCACTCCAGCCACTAATGTCTACACCATCACAGCCGCTGCCTGCATCCACTGCCCTTGGACCACTTCGGTTGCTCACCCTTCTGCCGTCAAGCAATCAACGTTGATGAAATGGTCCAAGGTCGTCCTCAGACGAACGACGACCACCGTCGCTACATTGCCAAACAACCACGGTGCATTGCAGCTATCATCGGATCACCATGGGTGCCGTGCATCATTGATGCCGCCAAACATCGCCGAACCAACTTGTTGGACCATTTCATCACCAGGCTGTTGCCATCAATGTTTTACTTAGAAGATGCACACAATAATTTTCATAATGCAAAATTGCTTTCACACATTCAAGTATTCTAAGTAGTCATTTTAGAAGGGAAGAAAATTAGGTAAAAAGTAACGTTAGATGGTTCCAAGTTATCAACAATGATTGAAATCACTGGATAATCATGAAAACTAGCTTATTTCCGATTGGGCTCCAGGCCTTAGTCGGCTGTTTTATTACCTCTTGTAAAACAGCGTTTGCCATCACCATTTCCTAATGCCTCGTTGTCGTTATTTTCCCCTCTCACATCACCATGACCATCACAGCTTGACCATACCGTCGTCATCACCCTGACACCATCATCAATCAGTTGCTGCTCAATCATCCAACATGTCCACAAGCACGCCAGGCGTTTGTCAAAATATCGCAAAGAGAGTCCCACTTCTTGTGTGCGTTCACTAGAGGTTCACATGCCTCTTTGGTGCAAGGCTAAACATTGCCTCAATATGTGCGAGGCCACCCTATACCTGCATGTTATTCTGTTCTATATACACTGCTCCTCGTTGATGTCAGTTTGTCACTGAGCAAAACGTTGGAAATTTTTTTGTTTCTTTTAGCGATTGGTGCCGCGTTCAACTTTTCTGCAGATGCTCTGTTGCTTGCTACCAGGGGAATCACACGGTGCTGCAGAGCCCGACGATAATACGCGGTGCATGTAGCACTGCAGTCAGGCATTGGACAATGGAGATGGCTGACATCACCCACGGCCTTCTCAATGTGAGACTAGTTGGGATGTGCATCTTTCAACACTTTACTCATCAAATACACTGGTTGTTTGCAGCTTAGATCAATGACGAACCGATGGCTTCCGCGCAAAGCGTACAAGAACATCGGCGATTGGCCTTGTTGATAGTGGCAGCCATGTAAATTTCCACCCATTGAGTTTATTGAGCCTGTTGGACCGAGACCTTGAACCGGGCCTGATGGGCCCTGTGATATGTAAACAACAAATGGAAACATCCGCAAAACGCAGAAATTGACTTTGGGAACAAATGAAGCCCCAGGCCAGATTGAGTCGTCTCCCGATTGAAAATATCAAAACTCTCTGCTTAAAAACAAACAAATTTGTGGTCAGCGACCCGTGAGCCTGTGACCATTAACAACGAATGAATGCGCCAGCCTTCACGTGATCCTACTTCATTTAAACGCGTTTTTTGTTTTCGGCTCGCTGTGTTGACCAAAACACCACGTATATGATTAGACAAATGAAAGCAGCAAATCTAATGTACACGCATACTGCACAGAAACGCGAATTTTTTTGTATGTTATAACTTAGAACATTTGCAGACGTGGCATACAGCCAACATCCAGAAGGTTCGATGTGTATGTTTCCATATTTTTTTTTCTCTGTACATGTTTCTCCCATTAAATTGAACAAATGCTCGTTTTTAGAAAAGCTTATTACGAATTCGAAGAACCTTTTGACTTTCTACATTGATATATATTTGTTAAGATTAATGGGCATTAGTTGGCTCTTGAGAGTTTTTCCTTAATTGTCGATTATGTGCTGGTTCAGCGTCGTGAGCAAAAATAAGCACATGGGTTATAGCTGTACCCAAGGAAAAGACTTCGTTGCACGCATATATCCATTAATTATACTTTGTTTGTTAATTAGTAGGTTAAGCACAAAATCTAATTATAACGTCATTTTCCGCATAGCTTGTTCTGGAAGTGATCCCAAACTCCCAAAAAAAGCCCGAATAATTCCGTTGACAGCTCAGCATCGAATCCCAGCTGGCAAAATGCTTGTCTTGATGACGTGGCCTCCCTCTCTGACTCCATATCTCTATTAGTTGTCACGAGGACGCGGCATCGTTGCCAGCTGGCATCGGCACCCGACGACGGCGACGCATTCCGATTCGACCGCCTTCTCTGGGCCCCACCCTCACATGCTGCCCTCATCCAGCCGTCCCTTTTTACATATACGGACGGATTCCCGCGTCTCATGCACGCTGTCAGTAAATTGACCTAAAGAGACACTCGTTGCGCGTCAATTTAAATAAAGTTTGTAAAATTTAATTTAAAAAAAGAAAATTTTCTTTGCATATTTTAAACCACTTTTTAATTTGAAAAAAAATCGGTCTAAGTGGAAATTCCTCGTTAACTAGCGTCAGGTATTTCATGTTTAAATTTTTTTTCCCGGTAATCAAATATGTTCATTTTAGTACTTATGTCTAAAATCTCAAACCATTAATTTCCAAATGTATTTAAAAAAGCTGTTCTCGTTAATCCACTCATTGCAAATTTAACGATTTCTCAGAACTTTTTGTAACGACTAGTTAGAAAAGTAACATTCATTATGATCACTTAAAATTTTTACTAGTTTAGAATGCCAATTTTACCTTGTTTCAAATTTTAGGGAAATTGAATTTGCTTAGGTTAGTCTTTTTTTTGGGTTGCCCCAAAACAAAAACCAAAAGTGCCAACAAGGGTAAAACAGTCATTTAAACGGGTTTTGGCACCGCTCACAACGAACCCACCGGACCCCCAAGAAACTACGAACGAACAAACCTCAACCCCATCCCACCCCTTTTATCCACACCACACTTTCCTCTTAAATCCACTCCCTCAATTAACCCTCAACTTTACATTCCTCAATGAAGCGGAGTGCGAATATCGGTAAGAATCCGTTTCTGTAGACATAATCCAATCACCGTGAACGTTACCTTACCGCATTATTCACATCCCAGTTTTACCTATTTTTTATTCCCCCCACTCTCAAAACTCCCCTCGTTCCGCGATTTACCTCCAATTTAAAAATCGTTTAAAAAAAACCAAATTCAAAATAAAAGCCACGGCGAGCCCCACCGAAGAATTCAATCACCACCGTCCATTCCATTCCCACTCTCAATATTGGTGGGCTTTGAGCTGTGTTATAGCTGTCCTCTCCTTGCGTTTCTCTTTTATTTCATTCATCCTCTCTCTCTCTGACTCCAAAAAAACCCCATTTTCTCTCTCTAGAATGAGATGAAGAAGATGAAGGATCCGATTCTAGATCCGCATACTCTTGCCGCAGCCGCTGCCGTTCGCTTCCTTCTCCCTCTCATCTTCATCCTTTTCGTAGGATCCGCATCCGCAGCAGCCGCCACCGCCGCCACCCGGACACATGAAGGACTCACCGAGTACATCCGTCACCGCCAGCTCCTATACTACCTCGACGCCGACGGCGACCGTGGGGAGCACGTGACGGTGGATCCCACCTTCACGTTCCCAAACTCACGCCTCCGCGACGCCTACATTGCCCTCCAGGCCTGGAAGCTCGCCATCATCTCCGATCCGTCAAATCTAACGGCTAACTGGGTGGGCCCCAACGTCTGCTCCTACACGGGCGTCTACTGCGCTCCGCTGCCGTCAAACAACTCACTCTTCGTCGTCGCCGGCATCGATCTCAACCACGGCGACATTGCTGGCTACCTTCCGGAGGAGCTCGGCCTGCTGACGGATCTCGCCCTCTTCCACATCAACTCCAACCGTTTCTGCGGCACGATCCCGAGGCGCTTCGAGCGGCTGCAGCTCCTCTTCGAGCTCGATCTCAGCAACAACCGCTTCGCCGGGAAGTTCCCCAGGGTCGTGCTACGCCTGCCGTCTCTCAAGTTCCTCGACATCCGCTACAATGAGTTCGAGGGCAAGGTACCTAGTGAATTATTCGACAAGCCTTTGGATGCTATTTTCATCAATCACAACCGGTTCGATTTCGAGATACCGAGCAACATCGGAAACTCGCCGGTGTCGGTGGTGGTGCTTGCCGGGAACCGATTCAAGGGTTGCGTGCCGGCGAGCTTAGGCAACATGTCGAACACGTTGAATGAGATCATTTTGATGGATAATGGGATCAGATCTTGCTTGCCGGACTCGATCGGATTGTTGAAGAAGCTGACGGTGTTGGACGTCAGCTTCAACGAGATCGTGGGCCCGCTGCCGGGATCGTTTACCGGGATGCAGAGCTTGGAGCAGTTGGATGTTGCCCACAACATGCTTTCGGGGGTGATTCCGGCTGGGATCTGTAGCTTGCCGCATTTGCTGAACTTCACTTACTCTTACAATTTCTTCACCGGAGAACCGCCGTCGTGCTTGGGTCTGCCGACGTTCGACGACCGGAGGAATTGCTTGGCGAACAGACCGATGCAGAGGTCAGCGAGGCAGTGCCAATCGTTCTTGTCGCATCCGGTCAATTGCGGGTCGTTTAGGTGCGCTCCGTTTGTTCCGTCGCTCCCACCGCCGCCTCCGCCGTCTCCCCCGGTTGTGGCGCCGCCGCCGGTACAGTTACCTCCTCCGTCAATGTCGTCTCCTCCCCCTCCTCCTCCTCCCCCACCGGTACTCTCGCCGCCGCCACTGCAGCCCTCTCCGCCTCCTCCCGTATTCTCACCGCCGCCACCCTCTCCGCCTCCTCCAGTATTCTCACCGCCGCCACCTTCTCCGCTTCCTTCCGTATTCTCACCACCACCGCCGTCTCCTCCTCCACCGTCTCCTCCTCCGCCATTATTCTCACCTCCCCCACCGCCATCTCCTCCACCGCCGGTATTCTCTCCTCCACCTCCACCCCCATCACCACCTCCGCCTTCTCCACCACCACCAGTACTCTCTCCACCTCCACCATCTCCACCTCCTCCTGCACACTCGCCGCCTCCACCGCCGCCGCCGGTATCATCACCACCGCCATCCCCGTTACCACCTCAGCAACCATCACCACCCGCACCGATCTACTGCGTCCGGTCACCCCCACCCCCACCACCAAACTCTCCCCCGCCACCTGTCCATTCTCCGACACCGCCACCTCCAACCCCACACAGCCCACCACCTCCTCCACATTACTCGTCTCCGCCGCCCCCACCACATTACTCCCCTCCCCCACCTCCACATTCGCCTCCTCCTCCGCCCCATTCGCCCCCGCCTCCATTTTATTACTACCCATCACCGCCACCGCCAACACACTCTCCACCTCCTCCACCCAATTCCCCACCTCCCCCACCTCCTTGCATTGAGCCCCCACCTCCACCTCCACCTCCACCTCCACCTCCGTGCATCGAGCCGCCACCACATCCATCACCATTGCCATCTCCGTCGTCCCCTTACCATTATGAATCTCCTCCACCTCCTTTTCCGTCCCCACCTCCCCCATCACAACCATACATTTACAATTCTCCACCACCACCTGTTCAGCACGAACCCCCACCGTCACCCTCTCCTCCTCCGCCTCCTTCACCCTCGCCTCCATACCTTTATAACTCACCGCCGCCACCCTCTCCTCCATATATTTACAGCTCACCTCCACCTCCTTCTCCATCACCGCCGCCACCATCACCTCCATATGTTTACAGCTCTCCTCCGCCTCCTCCTCCAACACCACCGCCACCGTCGCCTTCATATATTTACAGTTCACCGCCTCCACCCTCTCCATCACCACCTCCACCCGAATATGAAGGCCCATTGCCGCCTATTATTGGTGTACATTATGCATCCCCTCCGCCGCCTTCCATCCCTTACTATTGATATTCTTTTGAGAAATCACCCCCTGTCATCCACCACCACCCTCCATCATGAATGTTAGCATTGATGATTTCATTCATTTGGTATACTTTCTGCACTCTCTGGCTGCCCTGCCCCATTGGAAGATATGCAACCATGTTCGCCGGAGAGACAGCCGCGCATCGATGAGGGAGGAATTCTCTCAGTATTGGAGTTCGATGTGAATAAACGATGATGACTCGAAGAAGAGAACGGAGGGGAAACAAATGATTTGTATAGAGCTTGAGATTCGAGTTTAGACCGTGGTATCATCTCCTCCTATACTTTGTATTTATTTATTTTGGATTTTGATTTCATAGCATCATTACTTATGGATTATTAGAAATAATTTCATTTCATGTGTGGGATTAATAAGCTCCATGTTCTTAAATTCTTTTTTTATGTATAAGCTTTTCTTTGATGTCATAGGTAATGAGTTTGTTTTTGAATAGCTCTTCTTGTTCCTCGTTATGTTCTTTGGCATTTGATGCTTGAATATCATCTTCTTGTTTATGAGTTGTTGCATTAGCTGTAAGCATTGCTTTGGGGTTGCTTTCATGCATGAGTTGTAATGCATACCTTTTTTGGGTTGGTTTTGTTGAATACGCGTTGTTTGGACATAATCAAACCCTATGTTTTGACTTAATTTTTACCAGTTGGATGCCACAGGCTGGCCTCTCGATTTCTCCTCACTCTTTGTTCTACATGTCTGTATCATCCAAAGCTGTAATACTACTATCATCTTGTCCTGTATTTTGTGCTACTTCTACTTGTCGCCCTCTGCATTTAGAGGTATTTATCTATATGACTCAATTTAATACTATCAAATGGCAATGATTTGCCATTGAAGTGGTCTCAAGAAAATTTAGATGTAGGTTTATCAATACAATTGTGTAATATCTCTGAAGTTTGTGTGCATCATATACATTGTCAATTCAAAAACGCAACTTGGAAATTAGGTGCGCTTGAAGACATTAATCGCTCCCCATCGCATTCAAAACAGTTGGCACTTTTTGACCTTTCTTTCTTTTTTTTGACCCAGTCCTAATCTGTGCTCCATCCCCTTTTAACGTATTAAGTGTTAGCTTATTTCATTGATTTTGACATGAGATTTGGAGTTGTTAAGCGTGTGTGCACTCTTAGTAGGGGAATTAGTGTCTTTGATTGGAAGGCTTGGAAATTTATCTTTTTTCTTTGTCTTGCTCTGATTCCTATTGTTATCCACCCGCTTTTGTCTCCACTGATGTGATAGGATTGCGACCTAAGTCTATTACAATTCAATTATATTGTAGGGTGATTTTTATTTGAGGAATATGGGGTCAGCTACACAAGGAGGAAAATTTCTCGTATGACGATGCCCTGGCCACACCAAGTATTATTTTTGAAATTTTTTTACAACCATCATCTACACACCATCTACATCTCGTGGATGAGCACCACACAAAAAAAATCACACAAAAAAATCAAGTGATAACGTTTTTTCACGTCGATTCATCTATTGCAAAAATCAACGGCAAAATAACAGAATAACGTAGAACTTTTTGCAATGGATGGATGGAGGGTCAAAAAGTGTTGGATTCACTTGAAAATTGGTGCAGTGATACACCATGGGGTTGTAGAGCATCATTATTAAATAAATTTCAAAAAAAATACTATATTGGGGGGGACGCCATACAAGGAGGGGGTTTCATCCTTGTGCAGCTGACACCCATTTTTCTCTTTTTATTTTTCACTGTTTTTTTACAATACTTAAATTATAGCATATTAACCTATATGTTTTCCAAATAACTATTTTTTATTAAATATTTGGTATCCAGTTAGCACATACAATCACATGATTTTTAATTACATTTTTTGCCATTTGAGGACACATGAAATACAGTGTTGGTTTTAAGGCTGTGGGTATTGGTCATTTCAACTTTGCTGACCGTGATAGTGGATGAAACTGGGGGCTTTCGATGCCTAATACTTAGGTTTAAAATTACATTATATTTCCTTGCACTTCTAATTATATTTCCTTATGATGTTGTTTAGTTTAAGTCAATGAACCCAAGATTTATAACGTTTGGGGGCCTTCGAAAGTCTATTTCTATTTAGGCATCCAAACAAACCATTATAGAGAGGAGTTCTTGTCTGTATGTTTGATATTTAGTGGCTCAAAGGATCCTATGCGGTTGTGGTATGGGTCTAAGCATTTGATGTGCCACGCGTGGTTCATAATATATATTTGATGCCATGCTTCCTATGAGTGATCACCCCCTTTTCATACAAATGCAGCCTATGCTTTTTGGGCCTGATCTTGTTGAGGTGGTGCCTCATTGATTGGCATGCCAAATAGTTGGTGGGCATTATTGAAGATGAGTTATTGTTTGAAGAAATTTGGTTGGTTAGTTTGAAGCAGCCACAAGATACGGCAATGAGTTACCTTATCTTGTTTTATCATGAATGAAGCCAAGATGTAGCCATTCACATTATTGTGGGAATTGTATCCTTTGATATTCTCTGATTCAGATGCATCTCTTTCTGGCAAGCAAGATGACCAATATTCGTATGCATTCTTTCTTGAGCTTCTTCCAAGGATCATTCTTTCACATTTGAAGCTTGCCCCTGTATTCTGTATAACTGCTTCTCAATGGATAGAGACACTGACAAATGGGGAAAAGCTCCGGTTGCTGCTGCTGTTGTCCGACTTTTGCTTTTTGTCCCTTGTTTCTTGTTCTTTTGTTTGTGGTTTGAATTTTCACCTGTTCCCACTTGTTCCTTTCACTCTTTTGGGAAGGGATTCTTCCTCTTTTTTTGATATCAACTTTTGATCTTGTCTGCGTGCATTTTAACCTTTTTCTTTGGGTGAGATTTAAATTTGAGTTGGTTTATTTTTTTTTTCAAACAACACTTAGCTTTGCATTAAATGGCAAGGTTGATTGTTGAGCTACGTTCAAAGCTCTAAACTTTGTTATGAAGGTACTTCTCTGAGTACACCTACTCCAAATTCTCTCTCGAATATAATTAAACAAAAAGAAAACATATTCTTCAAGCATTTGTCGCTTTTTAGTACATACTTGCGTACATCTTTAAAGTTTTGATACCAAACTTTATGTCCAAGGAAGCTTCGGAGAAGAGAATGGACTGGGTAAAGGACCTAATAATTAGTAAGATTGCAATATAAAAATTGCTGTATATTCTATGCAACTCAATCAGTCTTTTGGGCATGCCACAAATCATGTGATGGAGCCAAGCATACCAGCTGAAAAGGTAATTAGAAGAGATAAACTAGAGTATTGATCTAATATATGATCAATAAATCGTAGCACAAAATTAACTACTTTATTGCACAAACCCCCCAAAAAAAGAGGTTACTTTTTGGTTTGGGGGATGATGAGAGGCCCAAGAAACACACTGATGCATGCCGAAAGGTGCAAAAAGGTTGGGAGAATTTGAACAAACGCCACCATTTCTAATGCAAAATTGTATTTCATATTGGGAAGAACTCAAGAGGCCATGTGCTCCCATGACAAAGTTTGATTCCTCTGTTTCATGAAAAGTTGTATTAAAAAGAGATAGAGGAAGGATTCATGCATCATCACTCTGGCCAGTGTTAGAAGGAAATTAGTTAAGGATTTGATTAGCTGAAAGTAAGTAGGATATTGGAATTTTTGTGTGGAAGAATCTGAAGCCCACCTTCGTTGCTTGCTTCATTGGCTTGGCATTTTGTGAGCCTAAACTTTTATTTATGCTCTTCTTTTGGTTTTTTAATTAATTAATGAGATAAAGCTAGGAATCATGTATTTCTCTCTCCTTCTCTTAATAAAGTTGTATTTGATGTAAAAAAAAAAGAGAATATTGTGGGATCTACTAAACTTTTCTTTCTTTTTGTTTTGTTTGATAATCTTAAGTGCTAGGTCCCTCCCCCAAAGCTGCTGCTAAATTGAATGAATGTTTGAGGGAGAAATATCCTTTATATATTTATATTAGACTTAGGCTGAGTTTCACGAAACTATCTTTATCTTTCATGGGTTTTATCATTGAAGGCAATCGATGATGAAATTGAAAAAAATGATGTAATATTGTTTTGTATAAAAACCATAAAAAATTAATATAGTTTTGTAAAAATTACCCTGGGACCTATTTCCCATCATCTTTCCAAAATCTTAGGGGACAATACTGAGCAATTGGTGCACTCTTGCTATGGCTAGCCCCCACCCCCCTGTAGGTCTCTCTTCCACCTGCCTTCTTTATGATTCAAGTTTGTACCCAAGAAAGGCTGGATGCATTAAATTAAAGCTGAGAGGGCTCCAAGTTTTGCCCCCCAATTGGCATTGACTGCAGGCTTGCCCTGGCTGTTGGGTTGCTTCTCCTCCATCCAGAAGCATTGGATTCAAGTCCCTTTCAAGATCGTGCATGCTCCAAGTTTTTATCATTGCTATAGATGCCCGTGCATTCTTGATTGTGTTTGCAACTTGTGGTGCAGATGGCCTGGAAAATATGTAGCAAAAAAGAATGATTGATTTGTTTATAAAGACTGCAAATATAATCAGTAAAACGGTAAAAAGATACCAGTATGCGAGGAAATTTCTGTCTATGACGGTCGAAAATAAATTCTTCTTACACTTTTACAAGCGATCGGCACCGGCACGCATAAGCACGTCAAGGTGTCCAAATGGCTCGAAAGCCTGTGGCCCGGCCCGCCCGACCCAGTCAACGGCCCGGCCCGGCCCGGCCTGCGGCTAGGGCCGGGCTTCTGGACCCCCCTCCCTGACCCGGCCCGGCCCGCAGCAGGCTGCAAATTGAAGCTTGCGTTCTGCATTGCAGCCTGCGCTGCGCGCGCAAGGCAACGGTCATTTGACCGTTGCCTTTTTTTTTATTTTTTTATTTTTTTATTTGTTTTCTATTTGGGCAGAATTGTAGGGAGGGGGTTTTTGGTCAATTCTTGGTCATTTGACCAAAAATACCCCTTCCAACGGTCATAAACGGTTGTTTGGGAGGGGTATTTTGGACATTTTATACCGAAAACCCCTATAAATTTCAGCCAACCCCTCTCATTTTTTTTTCACAATTCTCAAACTCTCAAACTCTCTCAAACTCTCAAGCAAGCAAGATCAACATCTCTCAAGCGAGATCAAGATTCAAGGCTCAAATCGATATCGCTCTCATCTTCCTCCGCTGTCAACATCATCTCAGTTCACTCTGCTATTCCGATTAGTTGCTTTCTACACCACTCGCAATCCGGCAAATCAGGTTTATATATTTTTAGAATAATGTCGGCACCAAACCGTAGGCCTTATATATTTCACCTTAACACTGAGGAGGACGATAACTTTAATATGATGCACGATAACCCGATAGAAACACCTAATTATGTCCATTTGGAAATGTCACAAAATGAACAAACTGAATCGTATGAGTACACAAATTCTCTACAACTTGCTTATACTATTTCTGTACAAACATCTTCTGTACACGCTGCTACACCTGCACAACATATTCATGCTTATGTTCCACTTCCACCTACACAAGTAACACAATAAACCCAACCCAGATCAATAAAATCTGTGGTTTGGGAGCACTTTACAATTGAAACTGTTCCTGTCAGAGGCACGCGGGTAGATTGTAAAATATGTAGATCTGATTTTACTTGCAACCCTTCTGATGGCACAACCCACCTAAAGAGACATTATGCCTCTCACTTAAAAAAGACCTTAAATCGACAACATTAAACTTATCTGGCTTTTCTTTCTCTTTATCTAATTTCTCATATTATGCTGAGACTATGAGAAAAGAGATGACACCATTTGTAATATACCACGAATTACCATTTACTTATGGGGAAAGCACCGATTTAGAAAGACTTAATCAAGTGGCCCGTAACCCTGCCTTTAGAAGAGTGCTTAGAAACACTCTTCGAAGAGATGCTATGTCGGCTTTTGAAGCTGGTAAAGCTAAATTGATTGAAAATTTTACTAGTGTAAAATCTAGAATAACGTTGACTTCTGATATTTGGACAACAAAATGGGGTGCATCATATTTATGTGTTACATCACATTTTGTAGATAATTCATACATGCTAATAAGATGATTATTGATTTTAGAATGTTAGAGGTTGCTCATTCTGGTGGTGCTATTGCTAATATAATAATGTATGTAATTCATGATTTTAATATTGCAGAAAAAAATTTCAATTACGTTTGATAATGCATCCAATAACACTACTGTAATTAGCGTTTTAAAAGAAGTTTGACCCTCGATATGGAGGAGTTGTTCCATCAAAGATGTGCATGTCATGTCTTGAACTTGATAGTTCGTGATGTACTTGCAACTTGTTCACCTTATGTAGATAAAATTAGACATCTCATGTTGTTCATACATACTTCTAGCACTAGGCGACTTCAGTACAAACAACTGTATCGTACTAGACAGAGACCATACCTGGCATTTAAATTTGATGTTGCAACAAGGTGGAACTCAACTTACTTAATGCTGTGATCTATGATTACAAATAGAGATCAGATAACATATTATTCACTTACATATCTTTCACATTATCCTGGTTTTGACATTACTGAAATAGAATGGTTAACTGTAGAGCATCGGCATGACTTTTTAGAAATTTTTTTAATGCTACAAACAAATTTTCTGGGGTTTACTACCCAACATCTTATTTACGATTAGAACAATTAGTTTTAATTTCTGATCAGATATCTAGGCATAGAGAAAGTACACACCCTGCCACAATTCTATGATACATGAAATGTCTGCAAAACTAGCTAAGTATTGGAATCCGGTTCCTCTTCTGTACTCATTGTCTAAAGATTTTGATCCTCGTTATAAGGAGGAATGTTGCACTAGGTTTATTAGAAATCTATTCTGAAAACATGGGATTTGCCCATTTTGAACAAGTATCTTCTGTTAAAACTAGCTTAAGAACTATGTAGGCAAATTATGAGGCTAAATTTGGTAATGTTTCACATAATTCGTCTGTCCTTGCTAGTGCTTCTGCTTCTGCTTCTAGTAAAATTTGACAAATGTTAGAAAAGAAGAAACAAAAAACCGTAAATTCGGATAGTTCTACTAGTGAACTATCCAAATATTTAGCTAATCAATTTCCCTTTTCAGAGGAGGTAATGGATGATGAGCATTTTGATCCTCTTGCCTGGTGGAAAGGATATGAATCTGTTTATCTTATTCTTTACATTATGGCACGGGATTTGTCATCTGTACCTATATCTACAGTTGCTTCGGAGTCCGATTTTAGTGCAGATGGTCGCGTTCTGAGCAACAAGAGATCACGGCTGAAGGAAGACATAGTTGAAGTTGCGGTATGTGCGAATGATTGGTTCCATGCTGAAAACAGCTTACAGAACAAGAAGGACTTTTCTGAAGATTCGGATGAAGAAGCTGAGTGATATATTATTATTTTGTTAGTTGTATTATTTTTTTTGTTTTGGCCATTGTATGAGGGTTAAGGTTGTCCGATGTACGTCCCCCCTCAAAAAAAGATTTTAATTAATAAAATTTAAAGGTTCAACCTGGGATCTTCGAAAATTTCGGGCTTAATTACCTACTTCCAAATTGTTTGATTTTTTTCAAGTAAACAACAAGTTTAGATATTATTTTCCAAATGGTTTGAATTTTATAGATTTTTAAGAATTGTTTTAGGGAGGCATTTTATTTTTTCAAGTAAATATGAATACATATTATTTTTCAAGTAAATATGAATATTATTTCCAAGTAAATATTATTTTAAGAATTTTTAAAGTCTTTTTAATTTTTTTATTTTTTTTTAAATAATGGGCCGGCCCGAGCCCGAGCCGGGTTGGGTCCGGGCTTGGCCGGGCTGCGGGCCGGGCTTCCGGCCCCCCGGCCAATTCCGGCCCGACCCGGGGGGTCAAGGCCTGGCCGGGTCCGGGCCGGCCCGATGGACACCTTGATAAGCAAGATTGTAGATCTTTATATATGCACTTCATGTATACATGTATACCTTTTTTCTCATTAAAAGCGAGAAATGATTTGCAACAAGTAAGAGAATTGGAGCTGTTACAATATGCTACGATCTGTTCGTAGAGAGGGAGGAACAATCAAAAGAAAAGAAATTGATTGGAAGGGCAAAAAAAAATTTAAAAAAGAAAATATACTAAAAAGTGGCATGAAAGGAAACATTTTTGGCAAATTTTTTCAAAAAAGATGAAATGTATACTTAGAGTGAGAGAAGCCATGACCTTGGGAGAAAAGGGACCTAGCAGCTCTTGGATGGCCTCACTTTAAAGTTTAAACAAACGTGTCTCAGATTTCTTCATATGAACTTTAATCATACTCATTAAATGAACCGAAAAAGCTGGTAGCCCAACTGAATATGTTTAATAGATATAAATTAGTCCGCATAAATTTTTTTTTTTTTGGGAAAACGAAAGGAATACAATAATCTCATTTAAATGTTGAAGCTTAGAGGAGCGATCCATTGATGACCGATCTCAAGGTTAGCTTTATCAATCTTACAGTTATGGAGTAAGTTGTAAAGAACCATATAGACGATTCGGTGTGTTTATATTAACTTGTAGTCTAGAAAGAGAAATGAAGATAATAGGGGAAGAAACATAAAGTATGTGTTTCAGAGTGTTTTCTTACCACAGATTGATTGACTGGAGGCCGAAGGTCAACGTGATCACGGGGGGTGCGCGTGGTCTCGGGAGACGGACGCAGTTGGTTCGGTTCGGCGAAGAAAGCGCAAGTCCGAGCGTCGGCGTGCCGAAGAGGGATCCTCGGCAGGGCGATGGCCTCCGTTGGGATGGAGATGAACGGGCTCGGGGGCAAGCGCGTTCGACTCCGGACTGGTTGGGCGTCAAGGGGTAGCCTCGGCGCGGCTGGATCTACTTGACCTAAACAGACGAGAAAGCTTGTCAGTGGGGTTGGACCGTGGTTCTGACCAAGTCCCCTCCGATGCCTAAGTCAGAACGGATCTGAAGGATTCTCGGTGGGATCGATATGGCTCGCGGGAAAGCCGATACGCGAGTCCTCGAGCCGAGCTGTGGAGGAGAATTATAATGTGGAAGACAAGGTCGTATAAGAGGAATACCTTAGTGTTTAGGGTATCCAGGAAGTGATCCTTTGCTCGTTGTTCTTCGAGTCGTTTTATAGGAGTCTTCTTCGGCCACGTCTCCTCGATGTCCCCTTATCTCGCCCTGATGATCCGCCACTTTGATGGCGCCTTCATGGGTCATGAAGGTTGGCGTAACGAGGCCCCTTAATGGTGATTAAGAGTGCGCGCTTTAAGGAGAGCGATTGACTCCAGCTGACGTGGGTCAGCGGTTGCGTCCGCTTCGATCCGAGGCCGGCCCGACTCGGAGTCTTCGTCGGGGCCTCGTTCCGCCAGGCCCGTCGGCTTGCGAGACGGGCTTGGGCCGTTCGATCTTGGCCCATCCTGGGAGGGTCGTATCAGTATGTATATTGAAAGCGAAACCTTAGCTAATAGCTTAAACTTTTGAGCTAGAACTAGAAACAACCTGTGCACAGAGAAAAAAACCCACACTCAGGAGGCGGAGCATGCGTGCAACCCAAAAAGGAGTGAGCATTCTCAAAAACTTAAAAGAGGTGATCAATATGAAATATACGAGGAGTTTTGTCAAGATCATTTATGACTTGAGATCAGCAATCATCAAACCTCGAGGGAATTGTTTTGGCTTTCTTTGATCTAGCTGCATTATACAATTGGAAACGGGCGAAAGCAAGGGACAGACTAGAGAGAGATGAGCACGTGAGATGAGAACTATACATATACATATTGACTTCTGAACCGACCATTAACATGAGAGATGTGAATGAGATTTGCTTGCCTCAATTCTTCAGATTTCGATATATTTAGCTCTTTGGATCTGCAGTCGCGCACCAAATATATTTAGTCAGAAAAATAAGGGAAGCACATATGTTTTAATTGAATTAGAAGTTCTTGCATGCCAGTTAAAAGTGACGCCAGCTTAACATTTTCATCTTTTCTTTCAGAGTACTAAACACATCCTTAGATTTTAGTAGTTTTATAACATACGCATCATAGCATTTACACTAATTCCACTTTTGAATCAAACCAAGCATTAAAGACACATCACGCTTCAACGAAGGAAAAAATTCTCTTAATCGCAAATGTTTAATTATTAAGAATTTTCATTCGATTCTTCATTATATTTCTAATGTCGCCCCAGTTTTAAAAAGAACTTCATATATGCATAGAATCATACTTAGAAATATATAAAGCCATCACGACTTAATCAGCATAACGCAACTAGAGAACGCGTCAAAGACAGCAGGGAAAAAATAGTACAAATAGCCAAACAGATCTCAATTTGGTATTTCAAGGTGGCAAGCGACTTTATCAGCATAAAATCTCGGTTAATAAAGCCACTAGTGCAGTCTGTAATAACGAGAAATAAAAGGATAATATTTGCAAATGCCGAGATTTCCTGGTCTTTTATCTAAAAGCGAGGATGGATTTTTGGGTAGGGCCCAAGTATTTTTAAAAAAAGTTCGAAAAGAAATATCTTTTTGCCATTAAAGGTCGTCAGCAAGATTCTCCTCATTCTTCAAAGTCTCAATGCCGGTCTCTCTGCTGCGCTCATCAGTTCTCATGGTAATTTCGTTAACAGTTAAAATATGGTTAAAAATGTAATGTTCTTTAGTTTCTGGCATTTTAAGCTCTCAATAAAAGAATCCTATGTGGCCTTAATTTCTTTATGTTTGCATTTGGTATTTAATCGATGAAATTTGGGGGTTTTATGTCCCTTTTCGACTTCTTTTAATGCTGTGTTATTAGAACTTTGCTTTGTGAGCTCTCATAAACAAATTTTTAGATAATATGGAGGATTAGAACATAATTTTTTTCCTTCTCTATATTCGGGATTACGGGTAGATTACTTGTTCTTCATTTTGGACATTTGGTTCGATTAATTACTTGTAGATTATTGTTCTTCCATACTGTTAATCTCAACCTTGGTGTTATGCCCATTGACTATATAGAGTATGGCATGCTCGATTGGATCAAAATGCCGATCCATCCCAATCAAATCGACTTAAGATGAAAAATGATTGATCTGCACTCATGTCAAGACCGAATTGGGTCACTCAGGGTGGCAATTGTTAACTACATGGATTGAGACCCAATCTAACCCAAACGCCTAAGTTGCATTCTACTAATGCCATATACCTTTCACATCCTTCATACAAATGGCGTGTGTGTTGTCTTTGTTTTGGTGTGTGTGTGTGTGTGTGTGTGTGTGTGTGTGTGTGTGTGTGTGTGTGGCCTGTGGGGGGAGGGGGAGACTATTTACATCTCTGCCATTGCCCTTTAAAAACCCCAAACAAACACCCCGAACCCACTAAATTACACTTTTACACCCAGACAACACACACATCCACTCTTCTCTCTACTTCCCGCTGTTGGCGGGTCCCGCATACTATGTGTGGGTTTTCAAATGAGGGATGTTGATGTGATATTTGTCCTACTTGGACAAAATGGTGGATAGAGTGGTGACAATGGTTTGGCCATCTCATCATGGTGGGGCCCACTTGGGGGTGGGTGAGGGTTTGGGTGAGGTTTTGAGTGTTGTTGTGGATTCCCCAAAGAAAAGACCACCACATTTTCCTTATTTGCATGCTTGCCATGACAAAAAAAACCGCTTCTTCCCTATTTTACATGCTTGCCACTAGCCTTTTCCACTATATCTCTGCGGTGTTTTTTGCGTTTTAGTCCATGCTTTTCTCCCTTCTATCCACAGTCAATGCCCACAAACAATTGCATGCTTGTCATTGCCAAGAAAACCACTCTATCCCCTATTTTACATGCTTGCCATTGGCCATTTTCTAGTTTGCACCAGTGTTTTTTACGTTTCAGCCACTACTTTTTCTCATATTACACACCCCTACAATTCTCTCGCCTTTGACACTGTGCGTTGTCCCTGCATCCCGTGTGTGGGTTTTTCCTTGGGTCCCCGTGCACTATGTGCACGGATTATTTCTGTTAGTCTATTAATGTGGAGCATTCAATCATACATGAATTGTGACAAACAAACTTGAAATCATCCAATCATACCTTATTCTCTTATTGGTTTGTGGTCATCGAAATACATCGACTATAATTTGCATGTCAACAGCATGGTTTAGGTTCGCCTTTTATCCATCAACGAGAGGGCATTCTGAAGGAATTAAGCTTATATGTTAAATCTATCTGTAAAATAAAAGTGAAATCAGTATCAGTTGGACTAGAACCATTCACATTGCTAGGACAGGCGGATCAGTTCTCTGTAGCAACCCATCTTCATAGAATTATCTTTTGGGAAATTAGGCAACCTTTGATAGCATTGTTAGGTTGAATGCACCGACCCTTCACCGTCTCTATTAAAGTTTAGATCTTCATAAATTCGATCATGATGATTTCCCAAAAATCTTCTATAGAATAAGACATGAAGGTAGTCTGAGCATGTGCCTTATCTATTTCTAAGAACGTGTTAACATGGTTTTGGCTTATGGTTAAACAAATAATAGAGATCATGGAAGAATGGTAACTAACGGACAGATGGGTGATCAAGAAAATTTCAAATGCAAATCAGGATATTAAGTATAAAATTAAAATAGAAACTTGTTTGGAAATGTCCACAATGGAAATGGAAGAGAAATCAGTACATAAAAAGCCCAACCAAGGTAACGGAGATGTTGCATTGGTTTGGTACAGCTGAAACACATGGTGCATTCTCACAAGCAGCGGATTGATATACAGAAGAAATTGACCAAGATGGATAAAGATGCAGTGTGCATGGAAGTTTTATGGTTTAACAGCACCAATCGATTTTTCCATTGGATAGTAACAAATTTAAAGGAAAGTATAAGGGCACTCTGTGTTGGGCATATCATGAAATTTCCATAAGACTGCCATACATATATAGGACGATACTGAAACTTCAAATATTACAATTTCAATACCATATTAATTTCCATAAGACTGCCATACATATATAGGAAGATACTGAAACTTCAAATATTACAATATCAGGTGGCAAGGTTTTCCTTTATTTATAATATTTTTCGAATTGTGTGGCGAGGAGGGCTTCAACCCATTATTGTTTGCCACGCTTTTCGGATGTTTTGCACTAGGCACAATTCTTGGAACAGGCAGCAAGGCAATCTGCCGCATCTGTCTCTTCTGCCATGCATCACAACCATCATCAAATCAAATAATCCAGCATCAAATAATAGAGAAGAATAAAAAACTATACAAATAACTGAGATCTAGCCTTTCTTTGATAATGATATTGTTGTTATACCTGGATCGAGATGGAGGCATGAGGATTTAGCACATGCAGAGATACATTCATAAACAATCACACTGGAGCTACTCGCAATACCAGGAGAAGGGGGAGGATCAGGTTGGTTTTGAGGTAGACAATCAATGTAGCAAGCCATCGGACAAGTCCAGCGTAGCCATTTGGCCGTACTCTGCTTACACTGTGGAAGGCATCCATGGTAACAGGTTTTGTAGTCCCACGCTGAGATCTGTTCGGCAAGCAAGATCAGAATGGCTAGAGTTAGAGTTGCACCCTTTGACCCCATCTCCTTCTACAAGAATTCCACCTAAAAGAAGAAACAGCTCTAAAGAAAAAGAGAGCTCCTTTATGGTGTTTTATAGGTGAAATTATCTTTTCGTGCAAGCATAAGGACATCTAGACATTGTAACATGGATGTCTGTATACGTATGTGCACATGGAGCACTCAAGCCCAAGTCGCCTATTCATCTAAAATGCTTGGTACTCTTAGGTTGACATGCAGTCATTTAACGGAGCCATTTTAGGTCTTATTTTTTATCTTTAATTTGGAAAGAAGAAAATACCATTGGACGTAGATCCGGATTGAATTAGCTTGGCATTCCTTGTTATATCGGTTCATAATTGCCTTAAACTATTTCTCATGCATGCTATATTTTCGTTAATGTATGCTAAATTAATGTACCATACATGTGTATAAGAATTTGTTCTTCCTTTAGGTATTTTTCTGAAATGAAAAGAACTTCGAGAATTATCCTTTATTTTTCTCGATAGTACTTGGCTAGTTCCCTACGAAATGTTTTGCAATTTTTAGTGAAAGGCATACTATAAACAGATGACCTGCTGATATTGGTTAAATTAATCTACCATGAACTTTTGCGGCTTTGTTTAACTACAGCAGGCTTTGAAAATTACAGTTATCTGTCATGAAGTTTCCCAGATATTTTAACTATGTTACTGTTTGTTACCTTGTTAGTGAAAATGTCATTGTGACCTGGAGGGGATGATTTCTGGATAAGATAGTCTTGAACATGGCAGGTGTTTTGCACATAATTCTCTGTATGACTGGTTTTTAGGTGAACGTGTATGTGTGTGTAGGTGAAATAGTGGGTATGAGGTAAGCTCATTGGGCATAATGACATTGTGAGAGGGAGCGAAGTAAGACCCATCTTCTTTTACCTTCCGATTTGACAATGAGTGGGGGCCTTACTCATTTTCCCTCTCACAAGCTCATTTCCATACCTTACTTTCCCATATATGTATAGATAGATTCTGCTAGTATTGATATGATCCAAGATGTGGATTCTACCATCACAAATTTAAAAGCTGGCAACGTAAATGGGCAAACTATTCCATTGGATGTGACATAAGATATCCAACACATATTTATATTCCATATATAAAACTTGTGTTTGTACTATGTTATGTATTAGATAAGGGAGATAATATGTATGGGCTGATAACTCATCTAGCAACGTGAGCCTGTGAGAGGGAGTGAAGCAACACTTGCATATTTCCCCTTCCTATTTTACTAGTACTGTGTGTCTCACTTCTTTTCCTTCTCTCAAGCTCACTTTGACTAAATGAGCTACCAGTTTATACCCAACACTTGTTTATATATAGTTCTCTAAAGCCTTTTTCTCTATTTCGGCCACTTTCTCCCTCTTAATAACTATTATTCTTTTAGTGCCTACTTTCTCTACCTACTTTCTTTCCCTAACTTCTCTCTAACCTCCTCCTTCATAAATAATTTTCTTGGGGGTAAGATTTACATTATAGTAGCTTCAGAAGGAAAAAGTCTATGGTAGTTGTGTGGGATTTTAAGTTGAATGGCCCATAATTTAACTTTTACCAGTGATGCGTTTAGGTGTTCTTTTGAAAATATTCCAGTTTATGATAGCTTACTATAATTCCCAACAGTAATGGTAGCGTGCCTTAAATTTATGAATGCTCAGGGTCGTTTTATTTAATTTAGCATGTGATATTATGTTACAGGAAATGGTTTGATCAACATCAGAATTGACGTTGTTTAATGGCCTTCTTAAAATCATTTTATATTTACAACGCATGTCTCTGTTTTTTTCCTGCAACGATAAAAGGAACATATTTCCAAATTGGATAATCATGATATCTTTTATTTAATTTTACATATTTTCTAACAGGTAAATATTTGGATTAAAAAGAATACTTTTTCATTGGATGTGTTTCTGTTTGATATTCTCTTCCTTTCTATAGATTCGATGTATAGGGGAAAAGGTTAAAAAAACTCAGTGACTAGTGTGAGCCAACACATGGGATTACAAATCATCCTCTTACTAGTACTGATAATACAAATCCTACTTAATATCATGTAACAGATCCAATACAAATATCAACAACAGCCACAGTACTATGTAGTCGATTGGGGTATTACAAATACAGGGGGTCAAATATCATCATCGTTGGCAGAAACACCATGTAATTGAATGTGCTATTGCGAACACGGATCACTTTCCTTGTATCATACTTTTTATGCTTAAGACAACAAGACTAGAAGGCATGAGTCTCTTGATCTTTCGTATGGGGCTCTTACCCAATTCCCATTAGTGCATATGTGCCTAATTGGGGCTCAGTAGGTTTGAACAGGCCCGCCTAACTACAGATTTATAGTCTTTAAACAATTTTAAGGAAAATGGTCCAATTTTGAGTTTTTAAGCAAGTGGACTACTGGTGCTTGTTCTCAATTGCAATATGGACAACTTAAACACAGTTATGGACGCCCTTATTACATTTGTGAGCGTTAATATATGAGAGTTTATTATTATTCAAGTCCCAAGTAACTGAGACGTGATTCCTTAAGCAATATGTAAGAGCCCATTTTTTCAGGCCAAATCTCTCCATCTCACTTTCTCTTTTCTTTCTTTCCTTTTCTTTTCTTTTTTCCCTGCCGATCAGCCCGGTCCGTTTGTTCGGCCCACCCGTTACAAAAATCATCACACCCATCACACGTGACCCCACCAACTCTTTCTCTCCCTTCTCTATTACTCTCGCGATTTTCCCTCACAGCAGAAGCCCTAGCCGAGCCGTCTCTCTCCCCCCCCCCTTCGCTTCCTTCAGCACGTAGGCAAACTGCATCAAAACCCGAGCTTCATCCTATTAGGAACTAACAAAAAGATACGATTTTTATAGAGAAAACAATAGCAAGAACTAGATAATTGAACACAAAAGAGGTGTGTTCTCCTTCCAAGACGTCAAAGAGGACGTCCGCACTCGTCTACATATGAAATCACACAAATAACAATAATCAAGCATAGGTAAACCAAGGCAGCTACCCCTATTTATAATAGAAACTAGGGTTATTGGGGGAGGGGTAGACGCGCGCGTGCGGCCACAAAGGCGGCCTGGGCTAGGGAATCGGGGCGGCCTGTGCTTGGGCCGCCCCTTTGGCCTGCGGGTATACATCCGCAGGCGTGATGGCCCTCCAGGCCCATCAATACTCCCCCAAAGAGCCACCTTGTTCTCAAGGTGGAAGTCTGAAAAGCGCGCCGCCATCTCTCCGTGTTCTCCCACGTGCTATCGTGCTCTGGCAAGCCCCTCCACTGCAACAACACCTGTCGCCCTCCTGTGTCGCTCCCCCGAACCCCCTTCAGTACCTCGGGCTCCATTTTCACCTCCATATCACCAGTAAGGGTCTCTGGTAATGAAGGGAAAGAGGTGTGGTCGCCAATGACCTGGCGCAACTGTGAAACGTGGAAAACTGGGTGAATGACGGATCCTGGGGGTAAGCTCAATCTGTAGGCCACTGGTCCCACTCTCGCCTCGACCTCGAAAGGCCCAAAATACCGCAGTGCCAGCTTTTCATTCCTCCTATGGGCCACTGACCTCCTCAGCTTCAAATACACCATGTCCCCTACCTCAAATTGTATGTCACGACGGTGTAGGTCTACCTGAGCCTTTATCGCCTGCTGTGCCTTCGCTAAATGGAGCTTTAGCTCCTCCAGAATCCGGTCCCTCTCCGCCAGGTACTGTTTCCACATCTGACACGGGAGTCGCCTCATGCCCATAATAAAGTAAGTGTGGGGGATCTCTGCCATACAAAATCCTGAAGGGTGTAGTCTGCGCCGTCGTGTGATATGAAGTGTTATACCAGTATTCCGCCCAGGCTAGCCAACGCGTCTACTCCTTAGGATTCTCTGAAGTGAAGCATCACATGTAAGTCTCCACACTCATATTCACCACCTCCGTCTTACCATCAGTTTGGGGATGGTAGGCTGTGCTCCGCTTCAATGCCGTCCCCTGTAGCCTGAAAAGCTCCTGCCAAAATTTGCTCTGGAACACTTTGTCTCGATTCGAGACTATGGACTTTGGAGGTCCATGCAGACGAATGACCTCCCTCACAAACACCTCTGCCACCATGACTGCGCTATAAGGATGCCGAAGCGGAACAAAGTGCGCATATTTGCTGAGGCGATCGTCCACAACAAAAATGATAGTGTATCCACCCGACTTCGGCAACCCGTTGATGAAGTCCATAGAGAGGTCATCCAAACTCGGTCTGGTAAGGATAGTGGCTGTAGTAGTACTCCTGTGGACATCGTCTGGTACTTGTTAGCTGGCACACGTCACACTCTGCTACCATCCTTGTCAACTCCTTCTTCATTCCCTTCCAATAGACCTCCTTGCCAGCCGCTCGTAGGTCTTGAGGATCCCAGAATGTCCTCCAATAGCACTACCGTGAAACTCCTGGAGAATAGTCGGTAGAAATGCAGATGTCCTCGATAGCACAATCCTCCCCCAGTAAAGTAGCCGCCCATCCTGAAGAAAATACCTCGGATACTCAGTCGACCCCTGTAGAAGGGCCTCTCGTATAACTTCTAACTCCGGATCATGCTCCACCTCTTGCTGTAGTGGGCCCCAGTCCTCAAGTACATACACTGCAAGTGTCGCTAGTTCCGCCTCCTCCTCACGTCGGGATAATGCATCAGATGCCTTGTTCTCCAGCCCAGGGCGATACTCAATCTTAAAAATGTACCCCATCAGCTTCCGCAACCACTTCTGATGCTCATCTACTACCATCCGCTGCTCTAATAGGTACTTCAAACTCTGCTGATCTGTGCGTACCAGGAAACTCCGCACTAACAAGTACGGACGCTACTTCTGAATAGACAGGATTATGGCCATCGGCTCTCTCTCATAAACTGACAGTAGTCGACTAGTCGGCCTCTAGCAGTCAATACCTGGCTGAAGTAGGCGATGGGTCGCTGCTCCTGCTTCAGTACAGCTCCCAGCCTATGCCCCGACGCATCCACTTCCACCACAAAAGGTCTGGAAAAATCTGGTAATGCCAAGACTGGCACTGTCGTCATGGCCTTCTTCAGGTCCTCAAAAGCTGTCGTCGCCTCCTCCCCCCAATGGAACTGGTCCTTCTTTAATAACTCAATCAACGGCCAGGCGATGGTCTCATATCCCTCCACACACCTGCGGTAATATCCTGTCAGCCCTAGGAACCCCGCAGTCCCCTGAGAGTGGTAGGGCGCGGCCAGTCCAACATCGTAGCAATCTTCCCCCGTCTGCTGTCACCCCCTCTACTGACACCACATGTCCCAAGTACTCCACCTGTGGCTGTCCAAAAAGGCACTTCTTTCTATTTGCCACCAGCTGGTGGTACTGCAACTCTGTAAACACCACCTGCAAATGGTCCAAGTGCTCCTCCAGGGTGCGACTGTATACTAATATGTCGTCAAAGAAAACTATTATGAATCGACGCAGGTATCGACAGAATACCTTGTTTATAGAGACTGGAAGGTGACTGGGGCATTCGTCAAGCCAAAAGGCATGACGAGAAACTCGTAGTGGCCCTCATGCGTCCTGAACGTCGTCTTGGACACATCCTCCCGTCGCATCCTGATCTAGTGGTAGCCTGACTTGAGATCTATCTTGCTGAACCAGGCTGACCCATGTAACTTGTCCAGGAGCTCGTTTATCACCGGAATAGAAAACTTGTCTGGTACTATCTCTTTGTTCAATGCTCTATAGTCCACACAGAAACGCCAGCTCCCATCCTTCTTCACTAGGAGTACGGGGCTAGAGAATGGGCTCACACTCGGCTGAATCACCCCTACCTCCACCATCTCGGCCACCATCCGCTCAATCTCGTCTTTCTGATGTTGGGGGTACCGGTAAGGTCTGACACTGATGGGAGAAACCCCCTCTCGTAGTACAATGGCGTGCTCATGGTCCCTCGATGGTGTCAGACCCAGAGGCTCCTGAAAAATCTCTTCAAACTGCGCCAACATCTGCTGCACCTCCTCCGGCACGGCCTGCTCCCTACTGGCCTCCATGCCTCCTCCCTCTGTCATGCTATATAGCTCAACCAGGTAACCGTCGCCCCTCAGCTTGTAAAGTCCTCATCATAGTCTTCAATGACACCACTGCTCGGCAAAGACTAGGGTATCCCCGCAGGATGACCGCTCTCTCCCCATCCTGGAACTCCATCCGTAGAAACTTCCAGTTCACCTTCATCTCCCCCAACGTCTGTAACCACGTCATGCCTAGGATGACGTCAGTGCTCCCCAAGTCAAAAGGCAGAAAGTCCGCCATCACCTGTATACACTGTATGAACAGCACCAATCCCCTACAGACTCCCCAGCTACTCTCCTTCTTTCCCGTGCCCATCATCACACTGAAGCTCCCGCAGTCGGTCAACTGCAGTCCCTGCTGGTCCACCACTCCCCTCGAGATGAAATTGTGGGTCGCACCACTGTCTATCAGCACGGTCACCTCCTGCTCGCCTATCTTCCCCTTCAACTTCATGGTGTGGTTCGGTGTGAACCTTACCACGAGTTAAGAAACACCTCTGTCACATCCAGCTGATGGTCCTCGGGCTCCTCCCCATCCTGCTCAGCACTGTCATCCTCCACGTCCCCATCCACGTCATCATTCTTGAGCCGTATGACCTGTAGCTTGCGCCCTGCGCACCTGTGGCCTGGCGTGAACATCTCATCACACCGGAAACATAAGCCCTTCTGCCGCTTCTCCCTCATCTCAGCATCAGTCATCCGTCTGAACTGCCCTCCAGCTGGGGGGTGCTGCTCTTCTCCCCCGTTTATCCCTGCTGGCCTGGCCCGCCCACGTGGTGGCACCTGCTCCTCCAGCTCCAAACGGGGTGCCTGATCACTCCTTATTTTACACCTTTTTTCCGCATGTTTGCATGCCATTTAGATCGCCCAAATCACGTTTTTTCACGATGTATTGACGATATTGCGATGCTTTTCACGATTTGTTGTTTTTGTCGCATTTCAGGTGATTTGGCGCGATATGGAGTGATCTCGAGATGCGCTTACTCTAGACGGCCACCGACGACCTCCCCGAGGGGTATTTTGCTGTTGGAGAGGAGCGGAAGAAGAATGGACGTCACAGGAGCGACGAGGAGGCCAAAATAAGCAGTTTGGGCATTTTTTGTGTCCCACTCGGCCGAGTGGAGGAGCCACTCGGCCGACCAGCGAGACACCGCTCGGCCGACCCGTTCAGACACGTTTTCCATGTGTACTCGGCCGAGCGACGGAGACCACATCGGCCGAGTGACTATACCACGTCCGCCCGAGTGGCGCCCAGACGAAGGCCCTCAAAAATATCGAAGTTACTGTTTTTCGGCCACCTGAGCTTCAGTAGACCCACTCGGCCGAGTGGTAAACCCGTCCGCCCGAGTGCAGTGAAGCCATCGGCCGAGTGACGACAACTCACTCGGCCGAGCCGCCTCCGAACTGAAGACACCTGAAAGCCCCGACTTACTGGAAAGTTACAGGGTTTTCACTCGGCCGAGCGACTTTTGTCACTCGGCCGAGTGCGATGCGCTGCCTGTAGCGAAATTTGCGGAAAACAGGCTGTGCAGGGGCGTTTTGGTCAGGATTTTTGGACGATTTTTGGGGCTATTTAAGCCCTGTTTTTACCCTAGTTTTGGGAGCCATCTCTTAGATTTTTTGCAGCTTTTTAGATTACTTTTTAGCTTTATTATTGTGATTGGAGAAGAGGGAAAACTTGGATTTTTGTTGAATTAAATTGAAGAACTCCATTGGTTTGCATCTCTCTCCCCTAAAAATTCTATTTTTATTGTTTATTTCAATATTTGAGATGAATTCTATTGTTTATTTCATTGATTATTATTGTGCTATTGCTATGATTTGTGAGTAGTCTCCACGTCTTGGGGCGTGAGGATGAACCCTACAAGCCCTATTTCATAATTGTGATGAATTGGTAGAAATTGAGCTAGGATTGTTGTTAGAGATTAGATTGAGATCAATTTACTACGGACGGCTAGGTATTCATATCGATTGGGATTTGCAAGAGATTGGATCCCAATTCGATAGGAAGCCCTAGAAATCCGAATTGGGTTGGAGTCGGATTTTCGAAGTATCGGTTTGCAAGAGATTGGACCGATACTAGGATTTCCGGGTGCAATTCCATGCCGATACCCGTTTGCAAGAGATTGGATGGGTAGGAACTATCCTAATCTAGATCGTGGACCGAGTTTGCAAGAGATTGGGCTCGGTGCGCGATTGGACGATGATGTTGATCCTAATGCTAGCTTCTCTAGGCTAGGGTTTGCAAGAGATTGGACCCGAACCTAGGAAAGCTATAGACCGGCAACAGCGCGAGAGCGTGAGCTTGGTTCTACATTTAGTTGCAACTAGTTCATCCGAATTCTCATTCTAGCAATTTTAATACCGACGAATCATTCTTATGAAATGCGGTGAGTAGCGGGGATTCCCCATTCCATAGGCGTTCTTTATTTGATTTGATATTTCGCATTTTTGTCTGACGATTGTGACAGGATCGCCCAAGGCAATCATCTCTCTTGAATAGCCAGGTTGATCAGGAACAAGCACGGTCATTCGTCCTCCCTGTGTTCGATACCCGCTTGCCGCTATACCGTGCGCTTGCGGTAAAACTACAACCGTCGCCTCGGGACGTGTATCCGGGGAGCGATCAGTGCCTCTCGGTATCTGGATACTGTTGCTGCTTCTGACCCTTCTATCCTTTGTTTGAGCATCCTCTATCATTTGTGCCATCTCTATGACCTTCGAAAGCCCACTGGGCTTGTAGGGCCTCACTGCGGCTCGAAGGCTGGGCCACAACCCCTTCAGGAAAGTGCCCTCCAGTGACTCGTCTGACACCCCATGTACTCACCCAGTCAGTGTCTCAAACCTCTCGATATACTCCCGCACCGGCCCCTCCTGCTTAAGGGTGTATAGTTGCTCGTGCAAGTTCCCAAGACGGGATCTCTAAACTTCTCCAGCACGAGGTCCTTCAGCTCCTTCCAGCAACGAATCTGCTGACTCCTCTTCTTCCACTGGAACCACCCCAAGGCTCTTCCCTCCATGCAAATGACTGCCGCCTCCAGCTTCTGTGCATCGGTCATATGGTGCATCGTAAAATACCTCTCTGTAGTGAACACCTAGGCATGTGGATCCTCCCCAGAAAATAGCGGCATTTTCAGCTTCCGCACCCTGCAATCTCCTCCAAAGTGCCACTGCTTGGGCCTCCCTCTACTCGGTGATGTGGGCGGTAGTGCTGTCTCCTCTCATCCTGGGTCTCGTACTGTCTAGGTGGTCTTTCTCTGCGGCCCATATAGTCTCCTCGATAATCTCCCCGCCGGCCCTTGAAGTAGTCCCAACCTGCATCATCGCCGAACTCCGCCTCGTAGCCTCCTCCGCCGTCATAATAACGATCTCTCCTGCGACCGTCTCCATAAAACGGGTCCTCCACTGCTGGCCGCTGCCCCGAAGGGTTGAAAAATCCCCCCAAAAGCTGTCCGCGAGCGTCCTCCCCTGCTGTCCGCTGCCACATGGGCTCGAAGAAACCCCCGGGGGCTGTTCGCGAGCTCCTCCCTTAGCGGCTGTCAGGGGGCTCCTAGCCCCTGCGCCCCTCGGTCGGGGCTTGAGGCCACCTGGCAGGGCCGGCGGGCCCTGCCGGAGGTCCGGCAGGGTCGTCGGACCTGTGCAGGGGCAGGCATGGCCTGGCCAGCCCTGCCGAGCCCCGCGGCAGGCGGGGAGGCCCCCCGCCCATATCGCGCGGCGACCGGCCCCCAAAAGCGTTTTGGGGGGGGGGGGGTCGGCTGCCCCTCCTCGTTAGCGTGCGGCTAGGGCCGCCGCCTCCCCTTTGAAGCTCCCCCGCGTTTCGCCGTATCTCCTCGCGATAATCAACATTCCATGGTCTTTCATCATCTTCCTCGTCCATTTCTTCCACGTAATAGGGTTGATCTTGGGTAAAAAATCTCCTCCTTTTCCTTCTCATTCTTCAAAGTTGTCGCCTTTGGTGCCGGATTAGGGTTTCCATTGTCTTGGGATTTAGCCGTCAAGAGGGAGAGGATCTTCGCAAATTGCTCGTCGTTCTTCGTTTGACATGCCTTCATGTGTTCGACGGATTCCACCACCGATTTCTTTACCCCTTTAACTCCCCCATGAACTTTTACTCCAACGCCTCGAATTTACCCTTTGATCTTGTCGCGACCGCCATGGATCGTCACGCTCTGATACCAAATCGTTAGGAACTAACAAAAAGATACGATTTTTATAGAGAATAATAGCAAGAACTAGATAATTGAACACAAAAGAGGCGAGTTCTCCTCCCAAGATGCCAAAGAGGACGTCCGCACTCGTCTACCTATGAAATCACACAAATAACAATAATCAAGCATAGGTAAACCAAGGCGGCTACCCCCTATTTATAATAGAAACTAGGGTTATTGGGGGAGGGGTAGGCGCGCGCGCGGCCACAAGGGTGGCCTGGGCTTGGGCCGCCCCCTTTGGCCTGCAGGTATACACCCGCAGGCGTGATGGGCCTCAAGGCCCATCACATCCCTTTGCGCCACCTTACGTACACACGTCACGGCCTCAAAATTCCACTACTCCCCAAATCGTGCAAATTTCGCCACGAAATCCCCTTACTCCGACGCGGACATCCTTTATGGCAAAACCACATGTCCTTCGACCCTTTTCTGAGCTCCATGGGTCAATTTCTTACTCCATAAAAACCTGGGTAATTTTAGGCTTTCGGGTTTCAAGCGAAAAATTTATTTTCAATGGATTTTGAGGGTTTTCTCTTGATTTGAGTTCGGATCTTACTCTAAAGCTGGGTTTTCTCTTCGGATTCTTCTGATGATCATTGTTGCTTGATAAATCACTTTAATTCCTGAATTTTTTCTTTTACATTTGTGATTTTTCGTTTGCAACGTTTGCGATGATGAATCTGAGCAATTTCAGATGTCTTCGAGGCTTGGCGGCGACTCCCGCTGCTGCCTCATGCCACTGTCGTTGCTGTCCCGTGTTTTCATGTCTTAGCCGTGACCTGTCAGAGGAAAATTCACCACTGACATGAGCTAAATTAGGGCTTTCAGCTCTCTGTCGAGGCTACTGTGACTTCCTTTGGGTCTCTTGCCCTTAGCTATGATCCTGACGGTCTCCTAGCCCTTGCCATGACTCCCATTGACCCAGTCGTGACTTATTTTGGACGCCTGGGCCGTGATTGCTTAATGGTTTTGTCCTCATCCTGACTGATTTTGGACACCATGCACTCGGTCGTGACTGTTTGAGGGTTTTGTCTCGTGCTGTGACTCTGTGATGTGGATGACTTGCTGTTTTGGGATTCTTTGGTGTTATGTTGATGTATTGGGATGGTTGGTTAGCTTGGAAGTTTATTGTTAGCATATTGGTTGTACGTGATGAAGTTAGAACTCAGCTTTGCCTTGTGTACCAGACTTGGGTTTACCCTATGATTGTAAATGAGAGTTTGGCCATTTAAGGCAGTTGGACCATGGATTTACCATCTATTTGATCATAAGGCATATTGCTTGTTGGAACATAGTTTGCTGCATATTGGATCATAGATGACCGTATAAATCATATAAAAACATGAACACATGATTATGTCCCGTAAAACAATCAATGATGAGAATTATCTGAGATCACCACAGTTGTCCCTCCCCACTATTCATTTCCCATATTTCTGATTGCTGCATCGATCGATATTCGACATTCTGGTTATTTTGAATTTATTACTTATGTATCATATTTAGACTTTCTAGCATACTTAGAATATTTTACTTGTTACCTGTCACACATGTGCTCTATGATACATGTTTAGATTTGTATAACACATGTAACATGCTATATGTTTTCTCATTTCAAGTACTACATGTCACATGTCACTGTCTTTATTAACTATAGCACATATTGCCATGACATTGAAAATATTGATATGTTAAGTGTGTAATGAGAATCAAATGGAATTGGAATATCATTTGAAATATTGTTACTGTCCTGTTAAAACACGCTTGATGGAATAGAATCTTGAAAAATATGGATTTGAAATTACATAGCACATCAAGATATGAACTAGTTTCAACGTGACTTTAAACCTAACCAAAAGCTTTACTTCCGAAATCATTTTTAAATAAGTTAATATTACCAACTTAGAATTGTACATGGACCATATCATCGAGATACTGAGAGATGTATACTTGACACTTCAGACTCGTTGCGTATTAGGATAAATCATATTAGTGAAAGTGCCCAAGCGATCGGAGCCATGCTCATATTAACATGATTGCATTAGGTGTTCCATTGGGTCACATTATGATGAATCCGATGGATCCTTATTGGTATCACCAGACTTAATTGTTGAGTCCTACCCTATTACCCTTTTGGACTCATGACCCAGCTAATCCTACTTTGGGTCTGACCTGGATGAGCGTTTCCGTGGTACAAGGTGGATTCCTGGTTGCTTACTATATAATCTAATATGATTCACATCCTATGATTGGCATAACTGATAGGACCATGATTGTACAACCTTAATTTCCAATATTATAAATTGAGTTACTTGCTGATCTTAATTGCCAGCGCATGCCTACTAGATGATATTATTTAATTTATTTCCTGCTTTTAATTCCTGGTTATTAGTTACTTTTATCCATGTTTACATGTTCTAATCCCAAAGTTCTAAAATTACTATGATTTACTACTAACCTGCCGGTGGCTCTCGGTTTTTGTTGCACCGTCAGATGCTAAGACAAAGATAGAGGAGGCCCCGATGTTCGATAATATGGACCTTGCGGTGGAGACTATTGATTTCTGATCTTAAGGTAGCGAGTGTATCTATGTTGTATCTTTTAGATATATTTTGTTAGTATATGGATAATATGATGGATACAACTTTGTAAACTTGCAAACATATATGAATGAAATTTTTTCTTAAGCATTTTGATGCATCTACACTTGTGTATAGATTATTTTCACTGGTTAACTGCATGACACTCTTGTGAAACATGCTGTGACCCCGGGTTGCGAGGCATAACACAACAATTGGGATTTAACCCTTAAGGAAGTTTATATCAAGTAAATGAGTTTGATATCGGTTGTTTTCGTCTTCTCCCTTCTGTTGTCTACTAAGGTCTGCGGACTTGCATAAGATCAATTACAACAAATTGGGTCTCTTGGGGAACCCGACTAGTAAAGACTTAATGTGGCTTGAGACCCAGTTTGACTCGTAAGCTTAAGTCATATGTATATGCCCTACTTTCGTTTGGCATTTATCTTACAATTTAGTTTTCAATGCACACATGACGTAACATGATACATCATTCAACAAATAAAGGCAACGGTTCATCTAAAGCCAGTTGTATTGATTTACAAGTAATCAAACTGGGATCTGGATTCTGTTCTATGAAGCTAAATTTAGCGAATTAGCTTAGGACTGTTCTAAAAGTTAATTTTATGTCTTGTATCGTCTACTTGGTTTGTTATAATTTTATATAGGTGCTTGTGTTTGATTTTTTTTGCTTTTTATAATGGTCACAACTAGTCCTTTCAATTCTTTACCATTAAAACTTTAGCAAGCTCAGATAACCTAATTGCTTGCACTTTCATATATAGTTCTTGAACTTAAATGATATATTCACGAGCTTCTGATCACATAGTTGGTAAATTAGGTATATTATTCTCCTTTTGTCTATATACTAGTAGTCAGATAATGGTACTAGCTGATGGTACTGCATCCATGATTATATGTATTGGCTCCCTTAATACTATTTCTTTCTTACATTTGAGATTAGTTTTACATCTATCTAAATTTTCATTGAATCTACTTTTTGTTACTTGACACGATCTTTAAATTGCGATGTAACCTTATTTCCTGATCATTGTGTATTTTTAAGATATTTGTGTTAGGAATAAACTCTCTTATCTTATTCCAAGGGCAATAGCCCGATATATATAGAGTACATGGAAAGGTAAATAAGCACAAAAGACACTATACAAAGGGACATATACATCTAACACCCCCCCTTAAACTCATGGTGGATCAACAACACTGAGTTTGGAAAGATAAAAACTGTGCTGTGCTCTGGTCTGGGCCTTTGTGAAGAAATCCGCGAGCTGATACTCAGAAGGCACATACTGTAGAGCAATAACCTCATCCCGTACCTGTGAACGCGTAAAAGAGGCGTCCAAACCAATGTGCTTGGTGAGCTCATGCTTTACCGGGTCACGAGCAATACTGATGGCACCTGTACTGTCCGACAACAAAGGAGTAGGTGTGGAAATAGACACGCCAAAATCCTCAAGTAACTAACGTAGCCAAATAATCTCTGCTGTCAACAAGGCCATAGCACGCAACTCAGCCTCTGCACTCGATCGAGAAACCGCCTGCTGCTTCTTGGTCTTCCAAGTGATAAGAGAGCCACCTAGGAAGACGCAATAGGCAGATAGAGACCGACGATCAGAAGGATCACTGGCCCAAGTCGCATCAGAGTAAGCATGTAGTTGTAAAGGGCCAGAGCGTGGAAAGAATAATCGACGGTGGCTGGTCCCGCGCAGATAACGCAGGACACGAAGAAGGTGGCTGTAGTGAAGCTGAGTAGGTGCAGAAACAAACTGGCTCAGGATGTGCACGGAATATGAAATATCTGGCCGAGTGATCCCAAGATAGACCAAACTGCCAACAAGATGTCGATAACGAGTGGGGTCCGGAAGAGGCTCACCGTAAGTAGAGCAAAGATGTACATTCAGCTCCATCGGTGTATCAGCGGTACGCTGATCAACAAGAGAAGCCCGATCAAGAAGATCCTGAATATACTTCTCCTGAGAGAGATAGTAGCCATCAGGTGTGGAGGAAAACTCAATCCCCAGAAAGTAACGAAGAGGGCCTAGATCCGTCATAAGAAACTGCTCGCTCAGCCTTGCTTTCACAAAAGCAATAAACTGGGGATCATCTCCAGTGATAATCATATCATCCACATACAAAAGGAGAAGTGTCCGACCACGAGATGAAGTATGAACAAAGAGAGCAGGATCATGATCACTCGCAATAAAACCAGCAGCAGTGACGACAGAAGAGAACCGCTGAAACCAAGCACGGGGAGCCTGCCGAAGATCATATAGAGAACGACGAAGGCGACAAACCATGCCCTCGGGGACATAATAACCAGGTGGTGGTCGCATATAAACCTCCTCATCAAGAACGCCATTGAGAAAGGCATTCTTGACATCAAGCTGGGAAATAGTCCATGAACGAACAACAGCAACAGCAATAAGACTGCGAACAGTAGTCATATGAGCAACAGGGGCAAATGTCTCCTCAAAATCTATCCCATGCTCCTGCTGAAAACCGCGCGCTACAAGACGAGCCTTGTAGCGCTCCAGAGTACCATCAGATCTGGTCTTGACCTTGTAAACCCACTTGCACGTGATAGGACGAACACGAGCAGGCAAGGGTACAAGATCCCACGTACCAGTACGCTCAAGCGCAGCAATCTCCTCTGCCATAGCATGCTGCCACTCCTGGTGAGCAGCGACATCTCGATAAGAGGTCGGCTCGGCAAGAATAACACCCAGAGAAGTAAACCGACCAGGAGGGCGTATTGACTCACGATCACGAAGGTGGTAACGAGGAGGGTCACTGGAGGAAGAGGGCAACTCAGGAGGGTCACTGGTGATGAAGGGCATCTCATGAGAATGTACTGCAGGAGGATCCTCGACTCGTTGACGACGAGTGTAGTGAAGAGGAAAAGGAGAAACATGTCCTGGGGTAGGTGCAGAGGTGATCGGAGGCACTGGTGGTGGAGGCGAGGGCACATGTGATGTAGGTATGGGTGGTGGAATGGTGGATAGTGGACTATCAGGAAAAGTGAGAAACAAAAGAGGCTCAGCAATAGAAGCCGGACTGGAAGATGAAGAAGGACGAGGGAAGAAGGGACGAGACTCATCAAAAGTCACATCACGAGAAATCCGCATCCGTCGAGCTACAGGATCCCAACACCGATATCCCTTGTGTACAGCACTATATCCAAGAAAAACACACTCAGCAGACTGGGCTGTCAACTTGGTGCGCTCACGAGGGGCCAATAAGACATAGCAGACACAACCAAAAAGACGAAGCTCAGGATAGGACGGCAGATCTGGAGGTGGTGTAGGAAGGCGCTCAAGTGGAATCGCACCCTGAAGAGGAGAAGACGGCTGCATGTTGCTGAGATATGTAGCAGTAGATACAGCCTCAGCCCAAAACTGAGGGGGAACAGAGGAAGCAATCATAAGGGCACGAGCAGTCTCTAGTAAATGACGATGCTTGCGCTCAGCAACGCCATTCTGGGCATGAGCACCAGGACAGGAAAACTGTGAAAGAGTGCCCTGGGTATCAAGAAAGGCACGAAGGTGCCGAGATAAGTATTCTCCAGCAGAGTCAGCACAAAGAACCCGAATGGGAGTGCTATACTGTGTACGGATCATGGTAGCAAAAGATTTATAGATAGACAAAACCTCAGCACGAGAGGACATAAAGTATATCCAAGTATAGCGAGAAAAATCATCTATAAATATAATATAGTAGCGATGACCCCCTTTCGAAACGAAGGGGGCCGGACCCCATACATCTGAGTGAACAAGATCAAAAGGACTCTGAGAGACAGACTCACTAGTAGGATAAGGTAGCTGTAACTGTTTGCCTAGTTTACAGCCCATACAGTCTAAAGACATATCACCAGAGACGGACCCTAATAATCCTCTACGAATCAAAGAAGAAAGACGCGAACCACAGAGATGTCCTAAGCGATGATGCCACTGGGCAAACGAACCGGTAGACGATGCAGCAGAGGCGGAGGCAATAGTCGTGATGGGAGGACTGGCAGAGGCAGCGGAAGGAAGATGAAGCCAGTCAAGCTCCCAAAGACGTGGAGAATCACGCCTGCGGGGGCCAGAACCAACTAGAGTGCCCGTGCGACGATCCTGGATAGAACAAGAGTCAGAATCAAGAATAACACGACAGCCAAGATCAGTAAGTTGGCCTGCCGACATAAGCTGCATGGTGAGTTTTGGAACGAGGGACACAACAGGGACATGAAAAGTGGGACTAGAAAGTGTGCCTAGCCCTGTAACTGAAAGTGGGGTGCCATCTGCAGTGAGAACTGTGACAGAGCGGGAGGGAGTACTAATGGAATGTAAAGTGGTAGGGTCAGGTGTCATATGAAATGAAGCACCAGAGTCAAGGATCCAAGGAGAGGTACCTGAGGTGGTGGAAGATGGTGTCGCAGTACCTGGAGGCTGACTGGCAGAAGAAGCAGAGCCTGATGCCCCAGAAGCAGACATCCGACGAAATAACGTGAGAAGCTCCTGCTCAGCATCAGATGGGGCAGTGCTCCTCTGAGATGTGAAGCCCCCAGTGTGAGTCTCCTTCTTCTTGGCAGCAGCCTGATCCCTCCGCTTCTTGTTACAATGCGCTTCCACATGTCTGTCGCGGTGGCAGTAGGTGCAGCGTCTGGTGTCACCTCGCACGGGTGCTGTAGCAGAAGGCAGATCTGGTGTGATAGGAGCAGAAGAGGCAGGAGCACGGGTCGCCAAAACAGAAGCAGAAGGTGCCAAAAGACCAGCAGTACGAAGACGGGTCTCCTCAGTACGAATAGCAGCAAGAACCTCCAAGAACGTCACGCGTGGGTGACGGGCAAGCAGCTGGGCACGTATCTGCTCGAACTCAGGCCGAAGTCGGGTCAAAAAGTCATAGACCCGACGAAGCTGCAGGTGGGAGTGCTGATGCTGGCAACATTGGCAGATACGACAGATTGCTGGTCCCAAAGAGTCGAGCTGACGCCAGATAGAAGATATCTGTGCATAGAACTCATCGACCGTGGCATCACCCTGCTGAAGAGACTGCTCCTGTCTGACGACAGCAAGGTAGAGGGAGTCACCGGTAGGCTCATAGTGAGAGCGAAGATGATCCCACATCAGCTGAGACGTCGCCAAACTCACAATGTCGCCAGTCAGGGACACATCAATGCTAGCGATGAGGATGTTGGCGGCACGAGCATCGTCATCACACCACCGTCGATAGAGAACATCCTGAGAGGAATAAGCAGCAACAGCAGTCGCATAGGCATCGGTTGCCGCCTTCTTGGCGGTGTCATCAGCAGTGGGGGGGAGTGGTGTCTCGCTGGGAAACACCGGTCGTGGTGGGCAAGGACGATCGCCGGTGAGAAGGTCCCAAAGGCGTTGACCGCGCATATGGAGACGAATGTGCGGTATCCACTCCTTATAATTAAGGCCATCAAAAATCAACGAACACCGAGGGATAGCAACATGATGATGATGAAGAGGTAGATCCGTAGGAGACGCCATATGAGGAGATCAGATCCGTAGGAGACAGAGGCTAGATTGCGGCAGACGGCCGACGGCAGCGGCACAGGGGGCAACGGCACTGGGCGCAGGCGAAGGCGCAGCCAGAAGGCACGGTCGCGGCGCGGGCGATTGCTGCTGCAGACGAAGATCCGAGCGTGCGCAGGCAGGCAGGGGGGGCGAAGACCCCCGAGATCTGCTTCGGACGGCGCGCTGCGATCCGGAGTGCGATCGGAGAAGGAGATATTGTGGATCTGCTTCGATCCGTGCGCGCGCAGAAGAGGGCGGCTGCGATCCGTGCGCGCGCTGCAATCTGTGCGCGCGCTGCGATCCGCTGCGATCGGGGAAGAAGAAGACTCGGAGAAGTAGGAGACTCGGAAGAGGACTTATCTCGCTTCGGATCTGCTTCGGAAGAGGGCAGTTCGGCTCCGGATCTTCTTCTTGGCTTCGGAAGGAGAAGACTTATCTCGCTGAAGAGGAGAAGAAGTCGTGGCTTCGGAAAGATCTTCGGGGCAGTGCTCCTCGGGGAAGGAGAAGACTTCTTGGCTTCGGAAGGATCTTCTCCTTATCTCGCTGAAGAAGAGCTGAAGAGGAGATAGGGAGAAGACTTATCTCACTGAAGAAGGCTCACGGCGCTGAAGAGGAGGAGAAGAGGGCGGCTAGGCTCCGGATCTGCTTCGAAAGACTCGACTCCTCGAAGACCTGGCAGCGGCGACCGATGGCGACCGATGGCGGGGGCGGCCTCAGGCAGACGCGATCGAGGCGTGAGGCGGTGATCAAGGGCAGGCGGGAGATCTCGTCGAGAAAGGCGGATCGTGACCGGCTCGGCTAGGGTTTTTGGATTTTGCGGGAGAGAGAAAGACAGCTAGGGTTTAGGTTAAACCTGGCTCTGATACCATGTTAGGAATAAACTCTCTTATCTTATTCTAAGGGCAATAGCCCGATATATATAGAGTACAGGGAAAGGTAAATAAGCACAAAAGACCCTATACAAAGGGACATATACATCTAACAATTTGTAACGAAGACAATAATTAGCACATGACATGAAGCTGAAGGTCTGTAAAAATAGATCAATAGCTTGCTCTGGAATTATTTTCCACCAGCTACAGATTACATATTAGAATATCATGGTCTAGAAAACTTAATACTTTTGCAACCCAAGTTTAGTAGTTTGTCTATTTTAAAATATGAGTATTGTCAATTAGGAAACATCATCAACTGACTTACCAACTACAAGTCGATAAACATGCTCAGAAACACTTTGAGCTGATCCATTCCGATGTGTGGAGAACCCATCGTGTCATGTCTCAATTTGGATTTAGGTATTTTATCATAGGGTAAATTACATGAAAATACCCTAACGTTTGGGCTACTTTAATAAATATACCATGAGCTTTGTTTTGTTTAAAATTTATACCCAAACGTTATGTTAAAGTTTAAACGTTATACCTAAATCAAGTAATCCGTCAAACTGGCAGCTCACGTGGCTGCACGTGATAATTTATGACGAAAATAACCATCTACTAACATTTCCCACCAACTACCTACATCTCCCGCCATAAAGCCCTAAAGTTCCCTCCATTTATGCAGGCCTTCATTATTTTGGGAAGAAGAAAAAGCAAGGAGAAGAAAGAAAACGTAAGGAGAAAAGGAAGAAGAAACAGAAGAAGCCAAGGGGAACCAACACCACCGGAGAAGATGAAGTAGATAGGGAGATGAAGAAGAAAGGGGGACCAACAGTAGAAGAAGTCACGGTAAAGGTGAGAATGAATTTTCTTTGTGGATTATTCAGTTTTTTATGATCACAACAAGCAAAACAATAAACATAGTTCTGTGGGATGAAATTTTGCATTAATCACTTAATTGTGAGGAAATTTTAAACTAATCACATAATAATGGTGTTATTATTAATTGCAAGGTGAAATATGACTTATGGGAACAGCAGCAGCAACAGCGCTGGTAGGTCTCGACAGAGAAACGAGGGGGGTTCTGAATTTGGAACTGATTATGACGACGTGAAGATATGCTACTGTGGCCTGCAGACTCTTAGAATGACGTCATGGACAAGACTCAATCCAGGAAGGAGATTCTGGAGCTGTCCTAGTATGGATAAGGAGAAGAGATGCAAATTCTTTTTGTGGAAAGATCCATCACACTCGGATTGGTCGAGGAAGGTGATTCTGCATTTTATGGATAAAGATGAGAGGAGGTCAAGGATGGACAGTTCTTCACTTGCATTGACTGATAGGAGGGTATTTGAGGATTATAGATCAATGGACAGTTCTTCACTTGCATTGACTGATAGGAGGGTGTTGGAGGATTACAGATCAATTAAAGTGAAGTTGTACTTTGTAATAGCTATGATGGTTGGTTTGTTAGCATTGATGTATCTCAAGGTAGCGTGACTCACCTTGAGTAGGATGTTATGTTTTGGGTCGGGTCAATGTGGTATTACTGTATGGATCAATATGCTTGCAGTGAATGATATATATGAGCTATTCAGCAACATGAATAAATGTGGTATATATAGAACTTTGATGCATGCTTATCAATGTATGGAGTGAATGATATATATGAATAAATGCAGTGAAAGATATAAATGAGCTATTCAGCAACACACAATAACACAATTACTTCCTAACAAATAACACACACAATAACACAAGATGAATATTGTAGACATTTGCAACACTCCAAACATTGCATAAAACAATTACATATAACATTCTTCAGATAAATGTCATGGTGTCAACTGCAGTACATGTTCTACCCAAAAACAGCAAACATGTCCAACACAAGATGCTAACAAATTCAAACATCCAACATACATCAAACATCCAAAGTACAGCCAACATACAGCCAACATACATGTCACTTGCAGAATATTGTACTGGTGCATACATGTTCTCCCCAAAAAATTGCAGCAATTGTCCTACCCAAGATGCTAAATACTAAAAATACATTATCCAACCCTATATGATATCATCAGTTTCAGATCATGGATGCTGAATTGGTTCCTCCACAGGCCCCAGTAAATCTTGTAGGGACTACTGATGTGCTCTTTCTGGGGGCTCTCTTGTATGTCTTCAACATGCTACCAGATACACCTTGTAGATACACCTTGCTGCCAACCCTCTTAGATACACATTGCTGCTGTGTCACAATGCTGCCAACCCTCTCATCCCCACCTTGCTGCTGTATCACCCTGCTGCCATCCATCTCAGATCCAATTTGCTGCTGTGTCACACTGCCTCCAATCCTCTCATCCCCACATTTCTGCTGTAGCCCTCTACTGTCAACCCTCTCAGATCCAATTTGCTGCTGTCTCCCTCTTCTACCTGCCCTATCACCCCCTCCTTGGGGAGGATATTGTTGTTCCTTCATTAAACACATGATGTATCAGATGTAATATGCATGATGTATCAGACAATCTGAAATAAAATAATCTATCAGACAAGCTGAGATGAATATCTTACCCCATGATGACCTTGATGCTGTGGCCCTTTGTTGCCAACACTCTCATGATGTACTTGCTGTGTACCCCTGCTGCCAACCCTCTCATCCCCACCTTGCTGCAGTCTCCCTCTTCTGCCTGCCCTATCACCCCCTCCTTGGTCAGGATCTTGTTGTGCCTTCATTAAACACATGATGTATCAGATGTAATATGCATGATGTATCAGACAAGCTGAAATAAAATAATCTATCAGACAAGCTGAGATGAATATCTTACCCCATGATGACCTTGATGCTGTGGCCCTTTGTTGCCAACACTCTCATGATGTACTTGCTGTGTACCCTTGCTGCCAGCCCTCTCATCCCCACTTTGCTGCAGTCTCCCTCTTCTGCCTGTCATATCACCTCCTCCTTGGTCAGGATCTTGTTGTGCCTTCATTAAACACATGATGTATCAGATGTAGCTGAAAAGAAATAATGTACATGTTGTATCAGACAAGCTGAACAGGAGATCTTACCCCATGATGACCTTGCTTTTGTGGCCCTCTTCCACCACCCCTCCTAGATTGTACTGGCTGATGCGTCCCTCTCCTACCACTCATAATAGCATCCCTAACAGAATCTCTAACAGCACCTCTGTCATGTTGGGAAGGTTGTTGTACCTACATAAAAACATGGTTTGTTGTCAATGAAATATCTAACTAGTACTATATGAACAAATTGCAATGTGTAACTATTACTAACATTTGTCTGAACATGAATATTTGGCTCTCTTCCACCACCCCTCCTAGAATGTAATTGCTTATGTCCTCTCCTACCACCCATAACAATACCCCTATCAGAACCCCTAACATCACCCCTAACAGCCCCTCTGCCATGTTGGAAATGTTGTTGTACCTACATAAAAACATGGTGTGTTGTCAATGAAATATCTAACTAGTATTGTATGAAACAAGATGACTAAATTGAAATATGTATCAAGTACTTACTTCTGTCTGAAATTGAATATCTGGCCCTCTTCCACCACCCCTCCCAGCCTCACCTCCTTGTTGGACTTGTGAATGTCCCTACAATTACATATGCCATCTTCTATTACTATGTCATGGTTGTATTTTACACTAAGGAAGAAGTTGATGAACAAATTAAGTACTTACAATTCTACCACCCATCACATTGACACCAACAGCCATAATACCTGGATATCTACCCATCACATTAACACCTGCTCCCATCAAGATAGATGCTAACTCAGGTCTACACTCTTTGCTAAGCTCATTTTGTGTAGATCTTGGCCTGCCTCTTGGATTTCCAGTACTATTAGATGGCTTTGACTTTGGGGAATTCTTACAACTCCTTTTGTTGTGTCCGTCTCCTTGGCACCTTTGACATTTTTGAATCTGAACCCTTCTTGCTCTTTGACTAGGTCTTGCCTCGAACTCTCCTCTCCTCCTCTTCTTGGGTGGCCTACCAGGAGGCTTCCTATATGGTAGGGGCACTAATTCTGAGTACTGAGTTAAAGGCCAAAACCTAGAATCAGGAATGAGATTAATCATTCCTGCATAAGCTTGCATATACATTGACCTTGTGTAATACCCATGCATGTAATCTTCTGGGTGCTTATTCTCACTCATCAATGCTGCATAAGTATGCATGCATGGTATCCCTGTCATTTGCCAATACCGACAGTCACATATCCTTGTTTCAACATTCAAGGTGTAGCATCCTTTTTGACCATCATTGACCTCATAGTGTCCCTCTCCAGTATAGACAACACGCATACTTGAGCTTTTTCTTTTCATCTTCATCAATTTCTTAATAATTCTCGGGCACGTGTCTGAAGTCCAAGTTGCAGCAATTGTCTTCTTCTTTTGAAACCTCGTCATTAGCTGCCTCCTTATCATCTCTAGGCAGGTAATGATTGGTTTATCCTTGTCTTCAAGGATGAACTTGTTGAAAGATTCTGAAATGTTATTCACCAACAGGTCACAGAAACTGCTATCTGTGAAGTAGCTACGACACCATGAATCCAAGCTTATGGCACAAAGCCATTTCACTGCTTCAGGATTAGACTTGTAAAAAGCCTCAATTGTTAATATACATTCTTCCTCCACATATGTAGTACAAATGTCCCACATCAGTTTCCTATACATCAGTGGCCTGAATGTCTTTCTAAAATTTTCATATGTGTCTTAGACAAAACCTATGATGTGCTCCTGGAAGTATATCTTTGAATGTCTCCAACAGACCCTTTTGTCTATCTGAAATGAAAGTAAACTGTTGATTATGGTCCACCTCCAAGGCCTCCAGCAAACATTGTAAGAACCAAGTCCACGTATCTTTCGATTCATTTATCACAATAGCAATTGCAACAGGAAACATGTCATTGTTCCCATCTCTGCTTGTTGCACTTAGCAGTACCCCCAATATCTGTCTTCAAGAATGTACCATCTAGGCCCATGAACGGCCTACATCCTTCTTTGAATCCCTTCACCTGACATTGATACGTGATAAATATGCCATCAAATATAGGCTCATCCTCAGATGCACTAGGTCGTGACCTTATCTTGACATATGTCCCTGGGTTTCTCTTCATAACTGCATGAGAATAGTTCTAGAGCTATTTAAACTGTTTCTTATACGAGCCTACGATATATTCATTAGCTATTCTCCTTGCCTTCCACAACTTAGAATCTTGCTTTACATCAATTCTAAAATCCATACTCAAAAAATTCCTCAATGCTGGCAAGGGTAAGTGGGGTTGATCCCTGAAGTGCTCAATATATTTATTGGCTATCCAATGATCTGTCACTTGATTATTGGCTCTAACAAATTGACAGTCTACATGTGTAGTCAGTTTCTTCAAGATCCATTTATCTCTGTGCCTGTCCCATGACCTTGCACATACCCAACCACAATCATTACTGCAGTGTACCCGTATCCTACCACCCTCATTCTTCTTGAATTTTAAGTCATAGCCATTTCGTATGGCATGCTCTCTCAACAACAATCTGAATTCAGCTGGAGTTGCAAACTCCATGCCTACTTCCAAGTGTGGATTGTCCAAGTCCATTTTATGTGATGAATGTCCCCTTCGAGTGTGCAACTCATCATCACTATGTCTCACACTCCTAATGCCATCAGAATCCTCACTGTCTGTTGCACATTCAGTCTGTGGATCACATTCAGGACCCCCCAACACATGCATTCCATCAGTTCTTGTGAATCTTCTTGGTTCCATGGTGGTTGCATCACCTTCACCATCTCCAGACAAGCTGTCATCAACACTACAACTTTCTTCATCATCTGATTCCCCTGAGGGATTATATAGAGGAGCTGATTCTGCCCACCTTTCACTTTGCTGGCTTGCATTGTCAGTTCTCTCAATTGGCTCATTGTATTCCCATTCTTCATCATCTTCACCTGAAAGATCATAATCATAATCTGACTTTGACTCCGACTCTGACTCTGACTCTGACTCTGCCTCTGAGATCATACCTTTAGTAAATGTCTGTTGCCTTGACGTTTCATGTGTTGGCTCTGTAAGTGCAGTATCAGTTCCATCCACTTGCACCTCAGTATGCTCCAGTGGTCCCTCCATTTGATCTTGTCTCTGCTCTATCCAAGCCCCTTCAGTCTGCATCCCTGTTGGCTCTGTAAATTCAGTATCAGTTCCATCCACTTGCACCTCACCATGCTCAAGTGGTCCCTCCATTTGATCATGTCTCTGCTCCATCCAATCCCCTTCTGTCTGCATCTCTGTTGGCTCTGTAAATGCAGTATCATTTCCATCCACTTGCACCTCAGCATGCTCCAATGGTCCCTCCATTTGATCTTGTCTCTGCTCTATCCAATCCCCTTCATTATGAATTGTTGTTGGGTCAGTACAAGCCAACTCAAAATGCACCAGTGATGCATCATACTGTGATTGTGTTGCATCAATACATACCCCTTCACTTTGCTCCTCTACCTCCTCTTGTGTTGTATACTCATTTACCAATGATGCAGGGTAGCTTAGATTTACTTCTATTTCATCCTCTGTTTCATGGTCATTTACATCTTTAGTTTGCTCAGTCATATCCTCCTCATGTACTCCCTTACTTGGCACTGTACTTGACACTGTACTTGGCACCTCATCTGTCTCATCACCTTCTTCTTCACACAAGTCTATAATTGGCCCAGCTGAAGCATTTTTGTCTTCTATTGCCAGCCCTTGAGATTCATGTGCAATGTACAAGTTTATAGTCCTACTCCCTTTAATGTTTAATAAAGTTGATGCTTGCTCATCATCATCTATTCTACTGCATCAAGCAAAATTTTTCCTCCATGGCTTATAGTATATATAGAACCTGCCTGTATATCCCAACTCCTTTATCATCACCTTCAGATTTTCCACTGATAACATCCCTGCAATGCAGTCAACAAATACTGCCTCCTCCCCCCTCCATAATACACTGCTGGCCCAATTTTCAGCATTCCCCCATGATATATTTTCAATGTGACCTTGTGGCTCTGTAACAAAAAGTCATCACAATACCAAACAAACATTTTTACACAATTTAAATTTCAGCATTAAAAAAATGCAGTCATATATACTACTTGAGCTTGTTGCATGTTGCATGTTCACAGTCATGACCCCCCAACATTGCCTGTTGCATGTTCACATTCATGACCCCCCAACACCATGCATTTAATTCACTACAAACATCTGAGCATAAATCACACAATTAACCATAGTAATAGGAAATTTTCCCCAGCCGAACTCCCAATTTAAAAAAAATCCCTTTTTAACTTCACTAATTTACCTTCTTGATGAACATAAACCAAAAATTACTCTAATTAACAAGAGAAAAATTAAAAAATAACTGAAAACTGGGTAAAAATTGTTTCTTTACTCACCATCTTTGCGATTCTCTGCAGCTTAGTCCTCTTCCTTCAAGAGCCTTCACGCCCCTGCCGCTGCACGTCGTACTTCTTCAGCTGTAAGCCCGATCTCCTGCTTGCTTCCTCTGATCTCGCCTTTTCCCCTTCAATTCTTGCCCTATTTTATTACCGCTCTTCGTTTTCTTTTCCCCTTCGTTTTTTACCGACGGGAACTTAACTTTCACCCCCACAGCCCACCAAACGTTGTAAGTGCTCAGGGGCATAACGGTCCATTCGCTTCTTTTTTAACCCCCGTCAGCCTTTTTACCCTTGAGGGTATAAATTTTAAACAAAACAAAGCTCAGGGTATATTTATTAAAGTAGCCCAAACGGTAGGGTATTTTCATGTAATTTACCCTTTTATCATATTTATGGATGCTTTTTTTGTTTGATATGGATTTATTTTATGAAATATTGATCTTAAATGTTTTCAATTTTTAAGAATTTTTATGCCAAAATAAAGAATCACTTTAAGCTTCCTATTAAAAATTTAAAAAGTAATAATGCAAAAGAGTATTTCAGTAATTAGTTTTCTCTTTTATGCCAGACTATGGAATTCAGTTTTTATGTGCACATACCTTAACAAAATATGTTAGTAGAATATTAAAAAAAGGACATATATAAGGTTGCACGGATACTTTTATTACACATGAATGTTCCTAAAGTTTTCTGAACTAATACTATCTTAACTGCTAATCATCTTATTAATTGTATGACATTCTCTATACTTAATAATAAAATTCTTTATGATTTCTTGGTTTCTAAGGCTAAATTATTTCCTTTACATCGTAAATTTTTTGAATGTGTTTGTTTCGTGCATAATTATGCTCCTAATGATTTTAAACATAATCATCGGTTTTTAAAGTGTGTTTTTTGTGTACTTGCATGCATGAAAGGTTATAAATATTATTATCTTACAACCTTATGATTTTTTTGGCATTGATGTCAAATTCTTTGAGTCTTAACCATACTTTATCAGCCTAGAAATATTGACCGATCATTACACACCGATATTGAAGATAAGTTTTTTTATTTTTTGTATTACCATTGAAAACTGTTAGGGTTGAATTCTGCTGATATTTGTTGGCATTAGTGGCACAATAGATGAAGAGTTCTGTTTGAGGAATCAGAAGTGTTTTTGAGCAGATTGAGCTGTATTGTTGAACATAATGTCGTTCAACAAAATGTTCAACATTCGGGATCTGGATTTCTGGTTCGTATGCAAAAACGCTGCTTTGGTTTCAGATCCGATTTGCTGCCTAAAATGACGGGATTCTGAATTGATTGTGGAATATCTGCTTGAGAGATTTTTGGAAAGCCCTTCCTAAATCTGTTGCTAAATTGAAGGCATGTTGGGTTAAAATAGAAAGAGAATATCTCGCAGATTTGTTGGTTGGAAAGTTTGATTACTGCAGATCTTTTATTGTTGCTATTTCCAGAAGATTTGAAAGAATCATTTCCAATCTTGGTTCGGTTAATTGAAGATCAGCTGGAGATATATTTGGAAGCTATTATCTCTCGTTATTACTGTTGATTCGGTTGGAAAGAATCTCGCTCGGTTGGAAAGAATAATTATTGTTGCAATTGAAGATCGGTTGGAGATATAATTGGAAGTTGCTATCTCTCCGGATTTGTTATTGAATTTGTTAGAGAGATTTTCGCCCGCAAATATTGGTTGGAAGATCTTGTTGAAGATATTGTGGAACCACTTGCCCGAAGTGATTCCTTAATTTGTGGGATGCCGATTCTGCACGGGATTTGAGCGAGCGTCCCTCCTTATCTACTCTGTGATTGAGGGGGAGCAAGGATCGAACATGCGTGCGGTTTTGTGGTAAAGGGCGAATTTTGACGAAAGCTTTGAAGAACTCCGGGAGGAGGCCGACGGCTACGCACGTAGGATCAAGGGAGTTGATCTAGTCGGTTGTGCAAGGGGAGCTTGCGGGCAAGGGGATCTTGCCGAGAATACTCCATGGGTTGGTAGAGACCACCCATCACGGTTTGTATTGAGGGGGAGGTTGTTCCTCCTAATAGAATCGCGATAATTAGTGATTGTACTCATTGATTATTTTAGTGGAGTATTCTGATTTTCTGGGCGTGGCCCCGCAGATGTAGGTGTGCGCACCGAACTGCGATACCAAGTCTCGTGTGTCGTTGCTTGATTCTTGTGTTTTCTCTTTGTGTTTATTTTGATTATTCCCACGTACTGAAAAAATCATTTGGTATCAGAGCAGGTCACCCGTGTTTCTTTGTTAACAAAGAAGGTGTGATCTTGGATTTCAGTACTTGAATCATGGCTACACGAGAAGGTGCCTCCGTTGTTCGTCCTCCACTCCTCACCGGTACAAACTACACTTACTGGAAGTCTCGAATGCATGTATTCATCAAGTCCATTGATGAGAAGGCCTGGATCGCTATCGTTGAAGGATGGACACCGCCGATCGAAATTGACAAAGATGGCAAAGAACATCTCAAGCCGGCAAGAGACTGGAGTCGGATTGAAGAACATGCGGCCTTGTGCAATTCTAAAGCAACTAATGCTATTTTTTCGGCTGTAGATGAAGAGCAGTTCAAGCTGATCTCCACATGTGAGTATGCCAAAGAAGCATGTGATATTCTCCAGAATGTTCATGAAGGAACAAGTACCGTAAAAGCTTCCAAACTCCAGATGCTAGCTTCTCAGTTTGAAAATCTAAAGATGTATAACAACGAGACTGTTGCCGAATTCAATGGGAGGTTGAGAGATATAGCAAATCAGGCCTTCCAACTTGGGAAGAAATATTCACAAAAGAAGTTAGTTGAGAAAACCTTGAGATCTCTTCCAGACAAATTTTCGGCCAAAGTTGCAGCCATTGAGGAGGCCAGAAATACGTCCACCATGAGACTGGATGAACTCATGGGATCTCTTCAAACCTATGAAATGAACCTGAAGCAGAATCAGAGGGACAAATGGATTGAAAATGAGTCTGAGTTAGATGATGACGTTGCCTTGCTGACCAAGAATTTCAGTAGAATGATGAAAGAGATAAGCAACAAGGGTCAAAACTTCAGATCTGGTAACAATGCGGGACATGCAAATCTTCCCTCTGCAGGCAAGAACAAAGGCAAAGGGATACAGTGCAGAGAATGTGAGGGTTTTGGTCACATACAAGCCGAATGTGCCAATACCCTCAAGAAGCAGAAAGAGAAATCTTTATCAAGTACCTGGAGTGAAGATGATTCTGATGGGAGTGTTAAAAATGAAGACATCATCAGTAATTACATTGCCCTCGCAGCCTCTCAGAAGAAAGGGCTTGATTACAACAAACTAGCCAATGTCAGACAGAATGTTGCAACATTATGTTCAACATCATGTTCAACATCATGTACAACATCTACAATCGAATCAGATTCTGAAGCTGATAGCGATGGGAAAGTTAGTGACGATGATATCCGTACAACATACCAGATGATGTTTGAGAAGTGGATGCAAATCTGCAATATCAACAAAGTCCTGAAGGAGGAGAATGAAAGACTGAAGAAAGAGAAGGAGGAGATCAAAATCGAATGTCTGAAAGCTGAGGAAAACTGTAGAGAATTGGAAAGCAACTTCAGAAATGTTCTTCTCAGGGCAGAAAAAGCTGAATGCATATTGGAGAAGTGGAATTCTGGAAAAACAAAGCTGGATGATATCTTGAATATGGGTAAGACTTCAGGAGATCGCACCGGAGTGGGATACAATAGAGGAGCTTTTGATGATGTGTCTGCTGAAAGAAGAAGTCAAGTTAGCAAAGAACTTGAAAGAATGGATCAGCACAAGGGCCATGATCAGAAGAAGAGGCAGATTAGAGGTATAAAAGGTGCTCGTTCTGTATGCAGTTATTGCAAGTTCATAGGCCATACTGAGAGAAACTGCTACAGTCGCATGCGACATTGGTCAGAAGGAAGAAATGTTAGACATCCTGATATGAAGATGAAGAAGCAATGGGTCAAGAAGTCTGAATTATACAGCAAGAACACTACAGCTTCAGAGAGAACACTTCATGTTGTGACTAATGTTGTAACATTAGATACAACACAGAACAATGTTGCTGCAGATGTTATGACACCAGACTCGACATCTCCCCTCGACAATCACTGTGAGCAACCTCCGCCAAAGTCTCATGAATCTTCATCTAGAATTATTAGAGTGCTATCTCGTCGCTTTGCTCACTGCTCTTCCTCCACCGGTGCCATTGAATCTTCGCCTGTACCCTCTCCTGCACAGCAATCCACCTCTGCTTCATCTTCTGCGGCCTCATCATCTAGACCGGTTGACTTCCCTAAAGTTCGTTCACTTCTTAGCCGGTTCCAACGCAACCACGTCTCCAAATTTTGACATACAGACCACCGAAGATCCTCTGTCAACACCGCCGATGTCTTTCTATTCTCCAACTTCTTTTTGGCCCCTCAGAGCTCGACTCGGATGTGAGGTATAATGCTCTTTCTCTTATTCTGCTGTGCCTGAGAATTTATTTGCTATTAAGAGAGACAGACGAGCCTCTGGATGTGCCTCAGTTGAGTTTTTCTGAATTTTTCTTTTGGAGATGTGAGGCTAGCTGAAAGGGGGAGAATGTGGTGTCTTTTCTGGATAATTTTGATGTCTCTTCTGAAGTGATTACTGCTCGGGTTGTTCTAGTAAGGGGGAGAATGTGGTTTGGATTATTGTGGCTCAAAGGGGGAGAATGTGTGTGCTTGCTTTGGGTTGTGCCACATAATGCCAAAGGGGGAGATTGTTAGGGTTGAATTCTGCTGATATTTGTTGGCATTAGTGGCACAATAGATGAAGAGTTCTGTTTGAGGAATCAGAAGTGTTTTTGAGCAGATTGAGCTGTATTGTTGAACATAATGTCGTTCAACAAAATGTTCAACATTCGGGATCTGGATTTCTGGTTCGTATGCAAAAACGCTGCTTTGGTTTCAGATCCGATTTGCTGCCTAAAATGACGGGATTCTGAATTGATTGTGGAATATCTGCTTGAGAGATTTTTGGAAAGCCCTTCCTAAATCTGTTGCTAAATTGAAGGCATGTTGGGTTAAAATAGAAAGAGAATATCTCGCAGATTTGTTGGTTGGAAAGTTTGATTACTGCAGATCTTTTATTGTTGCTATTTCCAGAAGATTTGAAAGAATCATTTCCAATCTTGGTTCGGTTAATTGAAGATCAGCTGGAGATATATTTGGAAGCTATTATCTCTCGTTATTACTGTTGATTCGGTTGGAAAGAATCTCGCTCGGTTGGAAAGAATAATTATTGTTGCAATTGAAGATCGGTTGGAGATATAATTGGAAGTTGCTATCTCTCCGGATTTGTTATTGAATTTGTTAGAGAGATTTTCGCCCGCAAATATTGGTTGGAAGATCTTGTTGAAGATATTGTGGAACCACTTGCCCGAAGTGATTCCTTAATTTGTGGGATGCCGATTCTGCACGGGATTTGAGCGAGCGTCCCTCCTTATCTACTCTGTGATTGAGGGGGAGCAAGGATCGAACATGCGTGCGGTTTTGTGGTAAAGGGCGAATTTTGACGAAAGCTTTGAAGAACTCCGGGAGGAGGCCGACGGCTACGCACGTAGGATCAAGGGAGTTGATCTAGTCGGTTGTGCAAGGGGAGCTTGCGGGCAAGGGGATCTTGCCGAGAATACTCCATGGGTTGGTAGAGACCACCCATCACGGTTTGTATTGAGGGGGAGGTTGTTCCTCCTAATAGAATCGCGATAATTAGTGATTGTACTCATTGATTATTTTAGTGGAGTATTCTGATTTTTTGGGCGTGGCCCCGCAGATGTAGGTGTGCGCACCGAACTGCGATACCAAGTCTCGTGTGTCGTTGCTTGATTCTTGTGTTTTCTCTTTGTGTTTATTTTGATTATTCCCACGTACTGAAAAAATCAAAAACGTCTAAGATTACACAGGTATATCAATTACTAAAAATAATTAAAGCTCAGCCTTCTGATCCTGTTTCAGCTCCTAGTGCTTTTACCTCCGCACATTATATGGTTGTCCTTCTCGGATAATACCACTAGAATCGTCATAAGTGAAGGTGAGTTATTTTCTAATTTAGATATTCTGATTGCTCATAGAAAAGCTACGTGTTCGTGCATAGCTTATACTTTTGAAAGCATATATCTTATACCCATCTTTCTCTACCATACATAGTCTTTCTCACTGTCATTGATTATTAGCAAACTCCTAAGTCCATTTTGTTGGTTTTATCACATCCAATTAGCATGACACAATGTCAGCCGAAATTAATGTACTGCAGCTTAAGAAAACTAGGTATTTTATGCCTGCTCCATCAGATAAAAAGGTAATTGGTTGTAGATGGATGCATATTGTAAAGCTAAATCATGATGGTTTCCTCAATCGATTAAAGATCAGGCTTGTTGCTGAAGGTAATTCACAGATGTGTTGCATAGATTACCAGGAGATGTTCTCCTTTAGCGAAGATTATCTCTGTACGTTTATTGATCTCTATAGCCATCATTCATCATGAATGTTGCATCAGTTGCATGTCAAGAATGTGTTCCTTAACGATATTCTTGAATAAGAAATATACATGAATCAACTATCAGGATTTGTTACTCAGAGTAGTTAGGAAAGGTATGCAAATTGAAGAAATCCTTATACTACATGTAGCAGTTACCAAGAGCTTGGTTTGGATACTTTACAGATTCTATTAGGTGATTTGGTATCAAACAATGTTAGAATGATCACTTCATTTTCTATCAAACCCATCCGAAGGTGGATTCTGTTGGTGGTATATGTTGAAATTGTGATTGCTGGAGATGATACTTTTGGGATTTGAAATTTGAAGCGGTTTATTCAGAAGGGTTTCAGACGAAGTATCTTGGGCCACTCAGACATTTTCTTGGGAGAGATATCACACAATCGAAGAAAGACATATATTATCTTAACAGAAGCACTTTTTAATATGTTATGGGAGGTAGAGATGGCAGGATGTAAACTTATTACATCTATTATAGATCCAAACTTCAAACTTGTAATAGATCAGGGAAGCTATTGCGTGATTCAGAGCGATACATAATATTGATTGGGAAATTAAATTATCTTACTATGATACATCATGATATTATCTTTTCAGTAGTGAGCCAGTTTATGGTTGATTCATAAACTATATATTATGATGCTACGGTACGAGTCTTGAGATACTTGAAGAATGAATTAGGTTGGAAACTTTTATACTTTACTTTCGGAGTTGTAAAAGTACAGCTTTCTCGGATGCAGATTGAGGTGGTCCACTATTTGATCGGTGATCAATACCTTACTATTTTATTTTCATAGGAAATAATTTAGTATCTTGAAAGAGTAAGAAACAACCAATGGTTTCGTGATCCAGTAGAATTAGAGTATATAGTTAATGCCAACACCACCTGTGAATGTTTATAGATTCAAAAGTTGCTTTTCAAGTTAAGTCTCGTGACATATTCACTAATGAAATTAATTGCGATAACAGGCCTGCTAAATACATTGCTAATAACTCGATCTTTCATAATAGGACTAACCATATTGACGTTGACTGTCACATAATGAGACAATAGTGTGATAAAAAGTTTATAAAGATAAAGCATATTGGATCTCGATAAATCAGTTGACAGACATGCTTACTAAGATTTTGGGAAAGGAGAGAGTGGACTATATCTGTGACAAGCTGAGCATGTATGTCATCTATACTTCAGCTTGAGGGAAAATGTTAAGATGCATTAAATAAGTGGTTGGGAGATGTGTGATATAAGTGAATAATTAACATAATGTTTTGATGTATTAAATGAGTAACTAGTAGATGAATGACTTATGTGTGAATGCTTATGAGAGTCACATAAGTGTGAATAGTTGGGAGCTTATTAAGTATCTACAAATAAGCTAACGTTAGGAGAATAAAAAGTATCCTATTCTTTCGATGAATCTAATTCTCACTATGTTTCTAATTCTTCCTGACTTTTTCAAAAGGATTTAATGTAGAAAAGGTGGCACTTGATCCAGGTGCTTAGACACAAAAAAGGTGGGAAGTACAAGTCTCCACATGGGCTTGTACTCGTGGGCCCCACCTTTTTGTGTCTTGCACCTAATCCAATAGATCAGGTGCCACCTGCTCTACATTAATCACTTTTCAAAATTATGCCTTTGATATTTTACACGTACAATTGGCCTATTGCAATCAGAATACTGACACACCTGTCAACAAAATATATCTATTTGCAGTACATATACTATGTTACATACCCTGTAACTGAAAACGATATGAATTTGCTGTAATTTTTGTTGGGCTACTTATTTTTTGTTGTGTATCCAACTCCTTTTTGTGGTTGCAATTCCAGCCGGAACTAATTATTTTCACTGAGTTCATGTTAAAACTCTTGAATTCAGCTGGAACAAATTATATACCCTGACCTCATGTTGAAACTCTTGAATTACAACAACACATTTCTGAGCATGTGTTAGTGCACTCGAAATAAATTTCGAAATTTACTTTAAAAAATATAGAGTTTGATGACACTGTGATTTATGAAAGAGCAAAGCTACACATACTTCTTTTGAGTACCTATTTGAGTACTAACACACTTTTTGAGGGACAAATAAGAGGGATCTTTGCAAACGGATATGAACTTTTGTAACAAAATTCTTTAAAACCATCTTGAAAACTGTGTGGGTTGGCAAATGAGCACTTAACAAAGTACCTAAAGCCGGAGGGCTAGGGAGTGCGTGCGCACACCCCCTTTCTATTTGAAAAGGACAGTGTTTTAATTTGAGTTGGGGTTTTCTTCAAGTTTTTGGTGCACACGCCTCACGTTGATTGCAATGGCTAATCGTGCTGGCATGGTTAATGCCCCTGGTGGCTGGCCATAGTTTTGGTTGGTCATGGTGGCTTAAGCATAGGTTATGGTGTGGTTTATGCTTGTTGGACATGGTGCTTAGCCGTTAAGATTTGGTTCGAGCATTTCTTCTTGCAAGTAGTGTGCGTGCGTCTTCTGTTGTGTGCTTGCATTGTCTATTGCAAGATCGTTGAGGGGGTTGGTTGTTGGTGACAACTCTCTCTTGTGTCCGTGAGGTGTTTGGTTTTATGCCTACGTGACATCTCGATGGAATTCGGGCTTGGGACCATTTTGTGCACCATTGTGTACCTAGCATAAGTATTGGAGAGGTGCGCGGGGAACCAACTAGTGGTATCATAGCTTCCGGGTTGCGAAGAATTGTAGTGTCGCGATGGCGTCTTTCTCATGCGAGGAGACGGCCAGGTGTTCATACAAAGTAGAGAGGCTTAATGGTCGGGACAATTATGGTCCATGGCGACAAAAGATGGTGGCTTTGTTGAAGCACCAAAGAGTTTACGGTGCAGTATGTGATACAGACATGCCATGTAAGATAACGATGTATGATAAGCGAATGATGGAGCTTAAAGCCCTCGACGAGATCAATTTGCCGATGTGGATGTCGTGAACGACTTATGGAGGATACTTGATGCTCGGTACACGACCAAGACACCCATTGGACGAAGGTTGCAATTGTGGCAACGCTTCTATACTCATAAGATGAAAAGAGAAACCTCGTTGTGGAGCCATGTTGGCGAGATGTACCATATAGTAATGGACCTATATGAATTGGGGAGTGTGATAGAGGACGAGCAACATGCCATGACATTACTTTGTTCTATTGCTCCGGTGTATTCCAAGTTTATAGGCATGATGTTAAATGGCTGAGACTCACTCACGTTGGATGAGATGAAGTTCGCATTGCATACGGAGGATTTCCAAAGTTTGGTGGTTAGTGACATTGATGGTTGTGAGGTACCCAATGTCGTCCGGGGTCGCCAAGATGGTGGTCCCACTCTAAGATCCAAGACGGTTTGTTCCAAAAGTTGGAATCGGTAGCGGCGATAGTCCAATTCAAGGGACCGCGATGACAACACATGCTTCATATGTAAGGAAAGAGGGCATTGGAAGAGAGATTGCCCGAGGTTGAAAGCGAGGACATCGATTGTCGTTGTGGAAGAGGTTGTTCAGAGTTCGACTCATATTGGAACACGAGACGAGATGTTTTCTAATGTTGATGATTGCTTGGTGTTTGCGGCATACTTCGTGGGAGAAACGCAATATTCGTGGCTATTGGACTCGGAGTGCTCATTCCATATGACTCCAAATCGGAGTGCGTTCGACTCATACATTCCATGCATTGGAGAGAGTATTCTCGTGGGGAATGGTATGGAGTGCGAGCAGGTTGGGAGTGGCACGATCAGAGTTAGGATGCCCGATGGCATCGTCCGTGTATTTGATGGCATCGGACATGTTCTTGATATTCGCAGCGACCTGATATCGATAGGAGCTTTGACTGGGATGTGCTACAAGGCAGTGATCGAGGAGGATCGTCTGCGTATTTCCCGAGGATGCCTGGCGTATTTCCCGAGGATGCCTGGTTGTCATGAAGGGAAAAGAAGCGTGTCAACTTATATGTGCTTGATGGACACAGTAGTGGGCGAGATCAGCAGATCACAGGAGTCCGAGAGTGGAGATCCATCGAGAATGTGGCATATCACATTGGGACATGCTGATGAGCAAAGCCTTGACATTCTTCAGAGGAGGAGTGTGTTCGGAGGTGATCGTGGACTTGAGTCTAGCAGTGACTGTGGTGCAGAGCGACTGAGGCAAGTGCAGTTTGGGACATCTGTCAGACACAGCAGGGACCCCTTGTAGTGCGTTTACGTTGGCATATGGGGTCCATGTCCAGTTACTTCCCTGGAAGGCGCGAGGTATTTCGCGGCCTTCATAGATGACTTCTCGAGGAGAGTCATGGTTTCTCTCATAGGATCTAGGGAGGAGATCCATGAGAAGGTGCGGTTGTAGAGGAGCATAGTCGAGAGGCAGATGGATAGACCCGTAGGAGAGATCCGTACCAACGACGTAGAGATACAGTATGTTTGCAAGTCAGAGGGGATTGCGTGCCAATACACCATATCTGATGGAGACCCTCATGATGGCGTAGCAGACAACATGATCAAGGTGTTGGTAGAGAAGACACAGGGGCTACTGAGACCATCCGGCCATCCTAGGAAATTATGGGCAGATACCCTTGCTACTCGGCATACCTCATCAACCGAACACCGTTACTAGCCGCATGTAGTTCTATTTCCGAGGAGTTATGGACGGGCAGAGTTGTTGACTTCTCACACTTGCATATGTTTGGATGTTCTGTGCGGCCACACGAGAGGGGCGATGTCGAGGTAGGACAATGTGCACATGATTGTGTCCTACTCGGATACGCTGTTGGAGGTGCGAGAGTGTATAGGTTATGGTGTCCTAGTACCTGCGAAGTGATTTGTCAGACGACACGTAATGATTGATGAGTATGCAGTGCTTAAGACGTGACAGACTCATGACGGTGTGCAGAGAACAGAGGACAGCCTGGTCCATAGAGATGATGGGGTGATTCAAATTAAGACTCATGCAGATGATCAGACACGTGCAGACGGATAGAATGCAGAGTTCATCTGATGTGATCAGTGTCAGTGATTAGCCGACATCTCACGATGTAGCTCCAGGTTCAGTTCAGTTGGAGGTACAGAGGACAACAGTCTAGGGGGCATTACAGTTGGTCGTCGTATCGATGTAGTCAGTTGCAGTGTGTGAGGAGACATCTGTTTCTTACAGTTCCAACGTGTACGTTGTGGGTGTTTTTGAGGAGACCTAGCATGCTGAGTTGTGCAACTTTAGCTTCGAGGTAGAGCCATCGATCTACAGAGGAGTAGCGCGATCGGTTTTCGCGCCGATGCCAAAGATTGCAGTGGATGAGGAGACGGAGGTCGCTCACGTTTCCAGCACATATGAGTTGGTTGCTTCTGAGGAGGACCAGCGTGTTAAGTTGTGTAGCTTTAGCTTCAGGGTAGAGAGGTCTTCTGCGGAGCTTGACATCAGAGTTGAGCATTCACGTTAATGGCAGAGCGGTTTTCACAGCATGTGCACAGGCGATATGGCTCTTGTTTGGTTAGGGGTGATTTATCAGGTGCATTGTATGATACTTCGGAGGCCAGACTAGTGGAGATGCAGCGGAGCAAGAAATTTGACAGCGTAGTGGAGCGTGGAGGCTCATACAGCAGTGTGGAGACTGCGATGGTGGTCCCAGGTGGAGTTGCCATTAGAGACATGGAGCTGAGAGTTAGGAGGCCATGTATCGAGTGCGTTCTCCCTCGATATAGGGAGGAGGCATAGCCGAGTGGAGCTTCTTTAGTGTACGCTCATCTCTCACCTTTGGCGAGTTCATCACATGGCATGGCATGTGATGACGATCTCCAGAGACTAGATGTTGGTGTGGCAGACAGTTTGGCGATTGCGTGTACGCATTCGTATCTTGAGTCGTTGGTACAGTCAGTTGAGGCACATAGCCGGTGGACAACGAGTCTTGTTGACTGACATCAGCATACAGAGCAGATACGGACGACATATCGATATGACCTAGCTGGGGTCATTTTGCAGAGCGGCGGAGAAGACGGCGTGTTTCTCATAGATGATGGCCATGGCAAGCATGAGTTGCTCGTGGACCCGTGGGGTGATGATAGGGATGTTCATGGATCGACAAAGGGCTTATTGGACGCTGGCACGACGTCATTTAATTCGTTCATGGAGTTCGAGCTCGCAGTGTTATCCTCAGAGACAGATGACTTCATTGCAGACAAGGCGGTGGACGAGGCGGAGATGCGTGAGGCTAGGCTCAAACGATTTCTGAGCTTGGCATGTCTCTCAGAGGATTGAGGCGCTAGATGGCGTGATTTCCGATGCACATGATGGAGGTTCACATGTCCGATGGTCAAGGCAAGATGAGTTCATACATGATGTAGTGTAGGCTGGAGTTGGAGCTGTGCTGAAGTGATTGGATTTTTCAGCAGGGTAGAGTGTTGTTTTTATTATGCTGCAAAATCATATTGCTGGGCATCAAGACTTTAAGTTTGTTGTTGGCTCTTAATGGGCAGCCAACCCATTTCTCTTTGTGACCGACTGAGGGCAACAAAAAATACAGCGGGGCAACTCTCATTTTCTTAGACGCATTTTTCCTAAGAGTAAAGTGAAGAATTGTGGGTGCCATTTTTTGTAAAGAAAAGAAGGGGCTGCTGCCGATTGGATATGAGATTGGAGGAGAAGAAAGCTAGGGCTTTGTTGGAGAGCTAAGTGAGCTTCTTCTTGTGTGAGATCCATGGTAAGTGTTATTCTTCCTCTAGCTTGTAGATTTTGAGTCCCTTGGGTAGCTTTCCTAGTTTGGAGAGGTGCGTGGGAAACCAACATCTTTGACCAAGTGGGTCCCGGCTTTTCTTTGAGCAAGTGGGTGTGATGGCTAACTGGGGTGCTGCATGTGGTCGGGTTGGCTTGCTGGGGGATGCATTGGGTGATTGTTCTCGAGACTAAGTGGTGTGGCTTGAGATGATGCGGAGCCTAAGTGGTGTGGCTTGAGATGATGCGGGGCATCATTCAAGGTGTTGGCTCAGTGTGTAGCTTGAGATTTGGCGCTTTGCTCGGGATGGTGTCCGGCCTCTTTTGGGGCCATATGTCTGAGATTGTCTTCTTGTATGGTGCTTCGTGTAGCTTATTTTATGCACTTTTATGTATTATTATATGATGTACATTGTTTCATTAAGTTATTTTAAGGAAACATAGGGGAATTATTTCCAACAGTTTTATTCTAAAAACCAAGTACTTGAAGCATTTTCCTTTATAAAATGGCACATATTGAAAAATGATGACATTTTTATTTATTAATTGAATAAAAAATTCATGCCATTGGGAATTTAGAATTATTAGGTGTCATTTATTTGGAACAAAACATTACAATGGAACCTCATCGAATTAGGTATTCAGTTATTTACTTTTCCCTTTTTCAAGAAGGACATTACATTAGTCCATATCAACCTTGAGGAGGTACATGCGAGTTGACATCATAATTGTAATAAAGATTGTTAAAATTGTGTCCATTTTAAAAGGTATCATTATATGTTCATATAGCCTCAAATCCATAAAGAATTTAATAATTGGACTGAAAGAGGTTTAAACTTCATTTGTATGCTGGATTGACTGTTTCCCAGACAAGAAAAAGTCTGTCCCTGTGTATATAAGGCTTTCAATTTATCGGAAATCAAGTGGCAGTTTCTGCTCACCGTTGCAAATTTAAACAGTCAAATTATTTACTCATTTATTTATTTTGAGCAGATAGCTTGGCACTTCTGGCCTGTTTCATTAGCTAGACACACAGTAGACACAGATTATAATAAGTTTGTTGAACATGAAACGATCGTGATACTTGCCCTCCATAAGTACAGCTCAGTTGTTTCTCAATTGCAGCCATAGAGCATCTAGCATGCGCCATATGGGCCCCACCAGCCCTACAAGTGTAAACACATTATGTTATTTTCTTTTTTTTTTGTTTTTCTTTTTTTCCAAGGCAACAATGATCCATTTATGTTGTCAATTTTGTTGTCTAGTGAAAGTGATATATTTTGAGACCGGTATTCTTTAACCAATATTAGTTTGAATACTGAAAGTCTGTAGAAAGTGATTTTGTAGAACTATTCCTTGAATCTTTCAAGATTTAAATGCCAACATGAAACAAAGAAGGTATAGAACAAACCATCTATATTGATTTTAATCCAGAACAATTTCTTCTTCCCTGTGAAGAGAGGGGCATTGGAAGAGCTCTTGCTCAAGATAGGTAACAGGTTCACAGATAGTTTCAAAATCAGTTTATGCATCTCATGTAAAAGATTTAAAATAAATGCATTGGAAAGGATGTAATTAACAACATTGTTTGCAAGTCTATTTTTTATTTATGGCACGGTACCTGAACAAATGCTTGATGTTTATTTTAGCTTGAAAATCGAAATGGTGTTGATTCAATTAATTTCTTTAAGATACTGGTACACCAAATTCAGAAGTTAATTGGCTATTGGGGATCAACTAAACATAAGCTGTCTATTGTTGAAGATAGCATACTGCCAGTGGCAAACAATGTATGAGAGAACAACTTATTGTTTTTTCTCTCATACAACGGTTGATACTTGATACTGCTAATACTGCTGATGTCTTCATAAATCTCACAAACAAGCACATGATCATTGCCTGATTTATTTCTCTATTCTTATATCAAAAAACAAGTTGTAAAGCTTCTACATTTATTCCATCATATATATATATTCATTACTTTAAGACAGCCAGAGGATCCATGCTAAGAAGTACAACTTTGGGTACACTTGTTAATGCAGCCTTTCATGTCCTCCCCATCTGCAATGACGTTACAGCATGCATCATAGAAATTAGATTAACAAAATAAAAGTCTCTATTCAGATCGGACATGGTTTACTGAATCTGTATCTTGTTAATTTACCTGGATTAAGATGAAGGCACGAGGTCACGACACAGTTAGTGACGCAGCCAACATCATGGTGTCCTATGGCGTCACAGGTCGCGGAGCAAGTTAACTTACAGACAGACTTGGACAATTTCAGCCTGCACACTGGATTGCATAAACTATAACATATACCTTTGCTGGTAGCTGGGCTAATGAGCAAGAAGAGCATAGTAGCAAGCGTTATGGTTGCCCTTATGGCTTTTGAGTCCATGCTTCTCAGTCTTGAATGAGCGGAGAGCCTACAGGCACTGTTTTATAGGCAATGATCTGGCTACAAATGGCATTCAAGCATATGCATCATGTATGTATGTCTATATCCACATATATGGAGGTGAGCATGAGTCCATCATGTCATGTAGCCTTTTGCATCTACGCTTAATTGTTGATGTTAATTTTTTTAGTAAATTCCCTGACCGATATAAAGACTTCAATTCTGTAATCGGTCTAAAGACTACATGTTCTCAATTCTATAAATGGATATCTTTGTCATAAATGTGTAGATGCTTCTGGAACCTCTGCTACTAATTTTATCCGACACATGGATTTATGATCAGCTTGTACCTCTAATGTGATTTCTACAGTTTGCCAACAAGTACAATGTATATGGTAGCATTTTGAAAACTTTGATTAGTTGGCTATATGATATGCATATTCAATTTAACATTTTTACAGCAGGGAATATGGACTGCAGCATAGTGAAATTTCAAGAAATAATCTGGGTGCAAATGTGAGGAAAATAACAGGAAGAGGCATGCTCGGCATATGAAATATTGTGAGTAGTATACATGCATGTATGTAATATGTAAAATGTTGTATTGCATATGCTTATGTGCCCTTTTACTGTTATTTCATGCATAATACCTGCATGGAAATTTGGAAGTGAAATATGCATGAACATACTGCAGTCCCGTGCAGGCAAATCATTCGAAACTAATTTCAGTAGATAAACCGGTGAACTCATATGCTCATGTTCGTTGTGCTTCCGCATATCAAGTACTGAAAACAACTTCCATATATTTTATGAGAGAATAATGGGTCTATGCCTCATATACCAAGACACAAAAAGGTGGGAAGTACAAGCCCATGTGGGGCTTGTACTTGTTGTACTTCCACCTTTTTGTGTCTTGGTATATGAGGCATAGCCTCATATGCCATATGATACCCATTATTCTCATTTTATGAATGTCATATTTTCTTTTCAATGAAATTAAAATATCAATATCCAGGAGAACATGTGTTTTAGGGGATCAGAAGCATCCTAATTCTTAGACTTGCTCTGGCATCAATTAAGTGTAATTGCTGATTTATACTGTTGACCTCGGGTTAGTTATTTCCTTTCATTTCAGTAAATTGCCTGACTAGTACCACAGTCACTGATCACACTTATAGTTGAGTCTTTTTTCAAATGAGTAGCGGTGTAACTACATCAGTGCCAGTTTCTTTTAACACACTGCAGGAAAAATGTGCATCTGAACACACATTGTTTCACAACTACAGTTTTTTTTGCGTAAAAATGTTTCTTCTTCAAGTTTTTCTCATTTACTATTACATTTAAGTAATCACATGAATTCGTATCCCCCATAAGGAAGTGTTTTAAATTTCATTCCAGTCTTTGCAGTGTTATTGCTAGGACCCATGAGGGTCTCTCTGCGCTTTCCACTTGAAATTCAATAACATCTGTGAGCATATTTTTACAAACTCAATTATTAATGCCTAAAAAAGATGATCAAGGAACTATACACATATACATCTTCATACTAGCAAGGAAAACACTGCTATTAATAGATGTAGTCCATGTTATTTTTTCTATATATCAGTAAGTTCCTTTTCTTCGTTTGGTACAAAATAGTCAACTTTGCTCATGTGTTTATTTCATTTCACCTTTCTGATCTTTAAACTTTCATTTTGCATCAAGTATTGGAGTTTCTAGAAGATAAATTTGTAGGTCACAGATGAGTTTGTTATGGTAGAAACCTTGTTATTTTTTATTCCATCAAATTTCATATTTCAAAAGAAGATTAATTTTTTTTAATTCTCTCTCAAAAAAATTCTGGTGACTTCTTTTTTCCTCCAATTAAACAATCCGGACTCTGTTCGTGGAGTCTTGGACTCAATGGCTAAAGGAGTTGTCCAATAGGGAAATTTGAAACAAAGTTTATTAATGCTATTTTTGTTAATCCGCTTACAACTTAAATCTGTAAACAGAGTACTTGTAAATAGTGGATTATTAGTTCGCACTAGATGGTTTTATGTGATAATGTAGCACAATTTTCAGCAATCTCTGCTACAACCTCATCGAAATGATCTCTTATATTTTTCAGGTGTCTGATGTCTTAAGTAGAAAAAAAGAATAAACAATTCTTTCTCGATATTTTGGCATCATCCATTTTTTTAAAACAGAAAATGAATTCATGCCTTCTGGATGCATTTACTTCATATTGAAACCCAGATCATGCTGTTTGCAACAGGAATCTGTTAGGCAAAATACATGTAATTAAGTTTTTCCCCTATTGCTGATAATAAAGAATTGGGGACATATTTGTTTGCGTGATTGTTTCTTATCTTGAAAGGCAGTCAGTTTGCTGGTTATAATGGGTTGCGTAGAAACTGCAGCTTAAATTTCTGTTGAAGATTTTAAAAAGAGAGAAAATCACTCTTTAGTGACACATGTCCATGTTCAAGGACACGAATTATAATATATGTGAGATGATGATCAACATACTAAAAATTCTCCCTATTGCAACTAGAGAACCAACATCATTAAAGTGTAGATCCTAACTTCATGTTGAAATCTTTGAATTACAGTTTATACTGTTTATCTCTCGGTAAAACTAGTGCAAACATTAAAACACATGATCTTTGCATGATTTTATTTCTCTGTTTCAGTATCAAATACAAGTTTTTAAAGCTTCAACACATATTCTAAAAAATATTATTTTAATTAGTCTCCAAACAAGCTGATTTGCACTAAGTCTTGCAGCTCTGGGCACAATTTTTAATGCAGGCTTCCATTTCCTTCCCCTCTGCAAAAATCGTGAGAATACCACCAAAAAATAAAGAAAAGTTAGGGGGAAAAAGAGAAACAGAGAGAAGAAAAATCCACATGCATGCTTGAAATGGTTAGCGGAAGTGATATCTTTTAACATACCCGGATTGAGATGAATGCATGATGACTTGACACAGTTAGTGCCACGGCTAATGTTGTCTTCACCTACAATGCCACAGGTCGCGTGGCAAAACAACTTGCAGACGAACTTGGGCAATTCCTGTCTGCATACTGGATAGCATATGCTGTAGCATTTAACTGTGTTGCTAGTTGCCGGACCGATGAACAAGAACAGAATAGCAAGCATTGGAGTTCCCCTCATTGCTTTTGCTTCCATGTTTCTCAGTCTTGAATGATCGAGAGAGCCTAGAAGCACTGTTTTATAGGCAACAACTTCATCTCAGATAGTTCAAGCATATGGGTGCATGTATGAATGTGTAAGTTCTCATTTACGTAGCCGAGCAGAACTTTGTCATGATAGGCAACCTTTTACGTCTACTCTATTTATTCTTTAGTCAATTCAGTAATAGATCTAAAGGCTTGATGTTCTCAGTTCCAAGATATAAAAAATGCACGCTCTTCCAGAACCGTTTCTCCTAATTTTATCTGAGGTATGTATGTATGGCCAGTTGTCCCTATTGTGTGATTTCCTCAATTTGCTAACAAGTATAAGGGATTTGATAGCATTTCTGGATAACTTGATCTTTTGAAGACGTTGCTTGCATATTTAATTAAAAATCTATTTAATTTGGCTTTTTGGCCACAGGGAACATGAACTGTGATTGCTGAAATTTCAGGAGGTAATCTTGTTATTTTTGATGCTGCAAAATATCTATCATGCACAGCATAAGGGGCCATGTGCATTATTGCGGTTATTGGGACTTAAATGGTTTTGTGCCATTTCTCTTTGCTTGACCGACAGAGAAAGTAAAGGCCAGGAAAAGGCTGAAAATGAGAACCTGAGTGTGTTTTTTAGAGTGCTGCCGTTGTGTTTTTTTGGAGTAGTGTTTTTTTGGAGGAGAGTTGTTGCCTGAAAAAACAGAGAGCCGAGAGCCAAAAAGAGTGAGGCATGCTGCAATATTGTTGACTTCTCGCACTTGCATACGTTTGGATGTCCTGTGTGGCCGCACGAGAGGGACGATGTCGAGGTAGGACAATGTGCACATGATTGTGTCCTACTCGGGTATGCTGGTGGAGGTGCGAGAGGGTATAGGTTATGGTGTCCTAATACCCGCGAGGTGATTGTCAGATGACACGTCATGATTGACGAGTCTGCAGTGCTTAGGATTGAGCAAACTCATGATGGTGTGCAGAGAACAGAGGACAACCCGGTCTATAGAGAGGATGAGGTGATTCAGATTCAGACTCAGGCAGATGATCAGACACGTGTGCAGACGGACAGGGTGCAGAGTTCATCCGATATGGTCAGTGTCAGTGATCAGCAGGTATTTCATGATGTAGCTCCAGATTCAGTTCAGTTGGAGGTGCAGAGGACATCAGTCTACGTGTAAGCGTTGCAGTCGGTCGTCGTATCGATGCAGTCAGTTGCAGTGTGTGAGGAGACAGAGGTCTCTCACAGTTCTAGCGTGCACGTTATGGGTGCTCTTGAGAAGACCCAGCATGCTGAGGGGTGCAGCTTTAGCCTCGAGGTAGAGTCGTTGATCTATGGAGTAAGGCAGTCGGTTTTCGCGCCCATGCCAGAGGTTGCAGTGGATGAGGAGACGGAGGTCTTTTACGTTTTCAGCACGCATGAGTTGGTTTCTTCTGTTGAGGACCAGCGTGTTGAGGTGTGCAGCTTCAGCTTCGGGGTAGAGGTCTTCTGAGGAGCATGACATCAGGATAGAGTATTCGCTGTGCATGGTGGAGCAGTCTTCACAGTATGGGCACATGCGATATGGCTCTCGTTTGGCTAGGGGTGATGTATCAGGCGCATCTTCTGATATTTTGGAGGCCAGACCGGTGGAGATGCAGATGAGCAGGGAATCTGATAGCGTGGTGGAGCATGAAGACTCCCATGATAGTGTGGAGACTGCGATGGTGGTCTCAGGTGGAGTTGCCACTAGGGACATGGAGCTGAGAGTTAGGAGGCCACGTATCAAGTGCGTTCTTGCTCGATATAGGGAGGAGACAACACCGAGTGGAGCTTCTTCAGTGTGCGCTTATCTCTTACCTTCGGCGGTTCATCACAGGACATGGCAGGTGAGGACGATCTCCAGAGGCTAGATGTTGGTGCGACAGACAGTTTGGCGCTTGTGTGTGCACATTTGTGTCTTGAGTCATCGGTACAGTCAGTTGAGGCGCAGAGCCGGTGGACGACGAGTCTTGATGACATACATCAGCAGACAGAGCAGCTACAGACGGTATATCGATATGACCCAGTTGGGGTCAGTCTGTAAAACAGCAGAGAAGACGACGTGTTTCTCATAGATGATGACTATGGTGAGCATGAGTTGATCACAAACCCGTGGGGTGATGATATGGATGTTCATGGATTGACAGAGGGCTCTTTGGACGCTGGCACGACGTCATTTGGTTCGTTCATGAAGTCCGAGCTCACAGGGTTATCCTCAGAGACAGATGACTTCATCGCAGACATGGCGATGGACGAGGCGAAGATGCGTGAGGCTAGGCTCAGACGTCTTCTGAGCTTGGCATGTCTCTCGGAGGATTGAGGGGCCAGATGGCGCGATTTTCAATGCACATGATGTAGGTTCACATGTCTGATGGTTAAGACAAGACGAGTTCATACACGGCGAGTGCAAGCTGGAGCTGTGCTGAAGAGAATGTGTAGATTTATCAGCGGGGTAGAGTGTTGTTTTTTATATGCTGCAAATTCCATGTGCAGCCATAGTCTCCGTGGCCCCCTCCTTTGAATTGTTGTTGGAAATTAAAAGGCATTGAGGGCCTTTTCCTTTCTTTTGTCTGCCGACAGAGAGAAAGTGAGGCAAGCCTCAGTTTTCCAGAAAACAAAAAGAGGGCATGCACTCTCAATTTCAGAGATCCGAGAGCAAAAGCAAGGGCTGCCCTGCTGCCATTTTTGGGAGTGCTTGGATCTTGAAATTGGAGAAGGACGCTAGGGCTTTATTGGAAAGCCAATAGAGCTTCTTCTTGTGTGAGGTCCATGGTGAGTGTCTTGCTTCTTCCTTTAGCTTGTAGATTTTGAGTCCCTTGAGTTGCTTTCCTAGTTTGGAGCTATATTACCAAAGAGTGATCTAGCTAGACGTGAGATTGGTCCCTTGAGAAGCTCTACATGTTGTAGGGGCTTTGTTATCAAGGATTCCCACTTGTTTGAGAGTGTGAGTGAGCTTGGTGAGAGATCTAGGGTTAGGTCTTATTGCTTGGAGCTATTCTCTCATTGTGGTGAAGGAAGAAGAAGAAGAAGATGTCGGTGTATGCCTTGCTTGATCATTAGTGGAATCGGGTGCATTGAATGCTGGATGTAGGTTGTTCGCAACCAAACCATGGTAAATCTCCGTCTCTTTTGAGTTGCTCTTACTTTCGAATTATATTTGCGTGCTTACATTGTCTATCGCAAGATTGTTGAGGGAGTTGGTTGTTGGTGAAAACTCTCTCTTGTGCCCGTGAAGTGTTTGGTTTTATGCCTAGGTGACGCCTCGGTGGAATTCGGGCCTTGGAATTATTTGTGCGCCATTGTGTACCTAGCCTAAGTGTTGGGGAGGTGCACATGGTACCAACAATCTCTGCCTCATTTACTTTCAGTTTGTTGAGTATTTGTCGCATTTCATTTGCCAATTTGCTCACAAGATCTGACGAGGGATTGGTTGTTTGCTTTATTGTGTGACCTGATTTTTCAAGACTTAGTTCCATAGCTAGTTGTTAGGGTTTGTTGTTCCGCGGGGTACCGACAATTTTTATCAACAAATCTAGGCACAAATGTGATAATATTAGTATGAAGACGTTCATTTGCATGCTTGCTATATGAATCATTGAGAATAGCATACATGGATGAATGGAAGCTGGTGAACTGAAATGATTATGAGAACCTTCATGTATAATGTCTGACTACAAATTTGGAAGCAAAGAAACAGCAGTTCCATGTTAGAGAATCATTCCAAGTTGCGTGAGAAATCAAACAGCGAAGTCAACTGCTCATTTTCCTTGGGAATTGCATATATTAAATAGTGAAAACAACTACCCAGTTTTATTAATTTATGCCTTTATCTTACCAATGAATGTCAATGAGAGACTACTGTGCTGGCGAATAGGCTTATTCTCACATTAATCAAGTGAAATTGATGTTTTACTCAGTTTGGTCTTCCTTATTTTATTTCATTCCAGTGAATTTCATATGACCCTGATCAGAACTTATTTACCATCGAGTTATGTTTCAAATGAATAGCAGTGCAATTAGTCCCAGAATCATTGTCTATTCTGTTTTACATATTGCAAGAAACACTGTGACTTTAAATGCGCACTGTTTCACAACCACCGATTCCTTTTTGCATAAAAATGTGCTCTCTCTCTTTTACTTCTATATTTCGCTAATGATCTTTTGTTGAACTGCTCAAACAGATAATAAATTTAAAATTTTCTCAGAAGTCTATTATTCACACACTATTTTATCAAGTTAAATTTGCATTATCTACATACGGTATCACTGCTATATTTACTTATGTCTGGGTATCTCTACAAAGTCAAGAGCATCCACCAAATTTCAGGATATTCACAAAATCACATCAGTGTGTGTGGGTGGGTGGGTGGGTGGGTGGGTGGGTTGTTGTGGGGGGGGGGGTGTGTGTGTGATCAAAAAATTCCCCTCTCCTATAGGGTCATAATGGTTCAAAGGAAGAAAACTTTCCATTTTCTCATCGTTTATTGATGGCATACAGCCATAAAGTGGTTGGATACAATGCATGCAGGAAGGATAATGGAGAACTACAGGGAAGTAAAGAAGAGTAACTGCATGGATCTCAAAGACAAAGCAAGGGAACAACACGAAAAAAGAAAAAATATTTCAAGTTGAAGAGAGAGGACAAACATTGCACAAAATATGGGCATGCCAACACTGGAATTACATGACATGATACCATGACACTGAAGAAATTTCTAACAAGTATACTCAAAATAAAACTACCATGCCTGGCATGACACAGCTCCACTAAGTGTCCGTGACACATAGGAGATGTCAAAGAAAGACAATCAGAACAAAGATGGTGCATATGTTTCAGTTGGAAGGCTCATTTCCGGGTACATTTGATTTGATCTTTTATTTATTTAAATTGGTACGCTGTTCTTGATATATATACTTAAATTTATATTCAAATTTTTGTTGCACAAAGTGGACAACTTTGGTAGGTACTCTGCAAATTCTGGCTATTAATGTGGGCTTCAATCATCTGCAAGAAAGAAAAGGGTTTGGACTTGCTGAGAGGATATTCTTGTTTGAAGACTTTGGATGTCCTGGTAAAATCATTGCTATCAGCAAGTGCTTTTTATTTTACTATTAATGGCTTAGCTGCTTCCATTTCCCTTCTTTTTTCTTTTTTTTGGCTTACCCTCAAACTTTTGCAATTGGCATTTGGACCTCTTCTAATCATGATTACTCATATGCTTGGAGGCAAATTCTTGGCTTGAGAGAATTTATGATGCTCCATTGCAAGTGTGAGGGTAAGAGCATGGCAGTTAGAACTAGGCTGGATCTAATAACCTTTGTCTCCATGATGTTATTATGAATACTGATTGAACCCATAAATTTGTGGCAAAAGAGAACATTGCACCACTGATATATAGGGCCAAAATCTCAATTCATGCATTTTTACATGGTTAAATTTTACAGCTAGACCAACATATATGACACCATGCACCTGTGTACAGTTCATGGTGAACAGGAAAGAATTACACAGCAAGCGATACCATTTCCTTAAATATTTGATTTTCCACAGCCACTGATTCCTTTTACATGAGATCTTTGTTGCTTTTAATGTGTGCTGAAAAATCAGTACACGCACAACGCACAGTTCTCATGCCCCCCACCCAATTATTGGGGTTGTTGGAAATTATAGGCTCTTAGCCTTTGTTTCCCTGGGGCAACCAACGGCCAAACGTGAGTGTCTGCATCATTTCATTTTGGGCAGAGGCTTGGTTGCTGCTCGGATTTCCAGGAAGCAGGTTCTCATTTTCAGAGAAGAAAGAAAGAGCCGTGTATCTTTCTCTTTGCTTGGAAAAGCCAAAAGTGTCTTGGATTTGAGATTTGGAGAGGAGGAAGTTAGGGCTTTGTCTGAGAGCCAAAGAGCTTTGCTTGTGAGATCCAATGTGAGTGTCTACCTTTCTTCTTCCGTGTTTGAGATCTAGAGTCCCTTGGGTAGCTTTCTGGTTTGGAGCTATATTACCAAGGAGTGATCTCCATTAGTGTGGGATTGGTTCCTTGAGGAGCTCTACATGTTGTAGGTGTTAGATGTATATGTCCCTTTGTATAGGGTCTTTTGTGCTTATTTACCATTCCCTGTACTCTATTTATATCGGGCTATTGCCCTTGGAATAATACAAGAGAGTTTATTCCTAACATGGTATCAGAGCCAGTTTTAACCTAAACCCTAGCCGTCTTTTTCTCTCTCCCGCAAAATCCAAAAGACGAAACCCTAGCCGCGCCGATCCGGCTGCCTGAGCGCCACTTCGAATCATCAGAGCGCCGCCGCCGCCCGTCTTCGAGGAGTCGCCGCCGCTGCCAGATCTCGCCGCGCCGCCATCGGTCGCCGCGTCCTCTTCTCCTCGGTCATCGGTCGCCGCGCCGCCATTGGTCGCCATCGGTCGCCGCGTCCGTCTTCGAGGAGTCGCCGCCATCAGTCGCCGCTGCCAGGTCTTCGAGGAGTCGAGTCTTCCGAAGCAGATCCGGAGCCTTCTTCAGCGCCGTCTTCTCCTCTTCATCAGATCCGAGCCGAAGCAGAAGCAGATCCGAAGCAGATCCGAGCCGCCCTCCTCTTCAGCGCCGTGAGCCTTCTTCAGCGAGATAAGTCTTCTCCTTAACTCCTCTTCAGCTCTTCTTCAGCGAGATAAGGAGAAGATCCTTCCGAAGCCAAGAAGTCTTCTCCTTCCCCGAGGAGCACTGCCCCGAAGATCCTTCCGAAGCCACGACTTCTCCTCTTGATTCCGAAGCCACGACTTCTCCTTCCGAAGCCAAGAAGAAGATCCGGAGCCGAACCACCCTCTTCCGAAGCAGATCCGAAGCGAGATAAGTCCTCTTCCGAGTCTCCTCCTTCCCCGAGTCTTCTTCTTCCCCGATCGCAGCGAATCGCAGCGCGCGCACAGATTGCAGCGAGCGCACGGATCACAGCCGCCCTCTTCTGCGCGCGCACGGATCGAAGCAGATCCACAGTATCTCCTTCTCCGATCGCACTCCGGATCGCAGCGCGCCATCCGAAGCAGATCTCGGAGTGCCTGCCTGCGCGCACTCACGGATCTTCGTCGTCTGCAGCAGCAATCGCCCGCGTCGCGACCGTGCCTTCTGGCCGCGCCTTCGCCTGCGCCCAGTGCCGTTGCCGGTGCCCCCTGTGCCGCTGCCTTCGCCTGCCGCAATCTAGCCTCCGTCTCCTACGGATCTGATCTTTTCATATGGCGTCTCCTACGGATCTACCTCTTCATCATCATCATGTTGCTATCCCTCGGTGTTCGTTGATTTTTGACGGCCTTAATTATAAGGAGTGGATACCGCACATCCGTCTCCATATGCGCGGTCAGCGCCTTTGGGACCTTCTCACCGGCGATCGTCCTTGCCCACCACGACCGGTGTTTCCCATCGAGACACCACTCTCCCCCACTGCTGATGACACCGCCAAGAAGGCGGCAACCGATGCCTATGCGACTGCTGTTACTGCTTATTCCTCTCAGGATGTTCTCTATCGGAGGTGGTATGATGACGATGCTCGTGCCGCCAACATCCTCATCGCTAGCATTGATGTGTCCCTGACTGGCGACATTGTGAGTTTGGCGACGTCTCAGCTGATGTGGGATCATCTTCGCTCTCACTATGAGCCTACCGGTGACTCCCTCTACCTTGCTGTCGTCAGACAGGAGCAGTCTCTTCAGCAGGGTGATGCCACGGTCGATTAGTTCTATGCACAGATATCTTCTATCTGGCGTCAGCTCGACTCTTTGGGACCAGCGATCTGTCGTATCTGCCAGTGTTGCCAGCATCAGCACTCCCACCTGCAGCTTCGTCGGGTCTATGACTTTTTGACCCGACTTCGGCCTGAGTTCGAGCAGATACGTGCCCAGCTGCTTGCCCGTCACCCACGCGTGACATTCTTGGAGGTTCTTGCTGCTATTCGTACTGAGGAGACTCGTCTTCGTACTGCTGGTCTTTTGGCACCTTCTGCTTCTGTTTTGGCGACCCGTGCTCCTGCCTCTTCTGCTCCTATCACACCAGATCTGCCTTCTGCTACAGCACCCGTGCGAGGTGACACCAGACGCTGCACCTACTGCCACCGCGACAGACATGTGGAAGCGCATTGTAACAAAAAGCGGAGGGATCAGGCTGCTGCCAAGAAGAAGAATGAGACTCACACTGGGGGTTTCACATCTCAGAGGAGCACTGCCCCATCTGATGCTGAGCAAGAGCTTCTCACGTTATTTCGTCGGATGTCTGCTTCTGGGGCATCAGGCTCTGCTTCTTCTGCCAGTCAGCCTCCAGGTACTGCGACACCATCTTCCACCACCTCAGGTACCTCTCCTTGGATCCTTGACTCTGGTGCTTCATTTCATATGACTCCTGACCCTACCACTTTACATTCCATTAGTACTCCCTCCCGCTCTGTCACAGTGCTCACTGCAGATGGCACCCCACTTTCAGTTACAGGGCTAGGCACACTTTCTAGTCCCACTTTTCATGTCCCTGCTGTGTCCCTCGTTCCAAAACTCACCATGCAGCTTATGTCGGCAGGCCAACTTACTGATCATGGCTGTCGTGTTATTCTTGATTCTGACTCTTGTTCTATCCAGGATCGTCGCACGGGCACTCTAGTTGGTTCTGGCCCCCGCAGGCGTGATTCTCCACGTCTTTGGGAGCTTGACTGGCTTCATCTTCCTTCCGCTGCCTCTGCCAGTCCTCCCATCACGACTATTGCCTCCGCCTCTGCTGCATCGTCTACCGGTTCGTTTGCCCAGTGGCATCATCGCTTAGGACATCTCTGTGGTTCGCGTCTTTCTTCTTTGGTTCGTAGAGGATTATTAGGGTCCGTCTCTGGTGATATGTCTTTAGACTGTATGGGCTGTAAACTAGGCAAACAGTTACAGCTACCTTATCCTATTAGTGAGTCTGTCTCTCAGAGTCCCTTTGATCTTGTTCACTCAGATGTATGGGGTCCGGCCCCCTTCGTTTCGAAAGGGGGTCATCGCTACTATATTATATTTATAGATGATTTTTCTCGCTATACTTGGATATACTTTATGTCCTCTCGTGCTGAGGTTTTGTCTATCTATAAATCTTTTGCTACCATGATCCGTACACAGTATAGCACTCCCATTCGGGTTCTTCGTGCTGACTCCGCTGGAGAATACTTATCTCAGCACCTTCGTGCCTTTCTTGATACCCAGGGCACTCTCTCACAGTTTTCCTGTCCTGGTGCTCATGCCCAGAATGGCGTTGCTGAGCGCAAGCATCGTCATTTACTAGAGACTGCTCGTGCCCTTATGATTGCTTCCTCTGTTCCCCCTCCGTTTTGGGCTGAGGCTGTATCTACTGCTACATATCTCAGCAACATGCAGCCATCTTCTCCTCTTCAGGGTGCGATTCCACTTGAGCGCCTTCCTACACCACCTCCAGATCTGCCGTCCTATCCTGAGCTTCGTCTTTTTGGTTGTGTCTGCTATGTCTTATTGGCCCCTCGTGAGCGCACCAAGTTGACAGCCCAGTCTGCTGAGTGTGTTTTTCTTGGATATAGTGCTGTGCACAAGGGATATCGGTGTTGGGATCCTGTAGCTCGACGGATGCGGATTTCTCGTGATGTGACTTTTGATGAGTCTCGTCCCTTCTTCCCTCGTCCTTCTTCATCTTCCAGTCCGGCTTCTATTGCTGAGCCTCTTTTGTTTCTCACTTTTCCTGATAGTCCACTATCCACCATTCCACCACTCATACATACATCACCTGTGCCCTCGCCTCCACCACCAGTGCCTCCGATCACCTCTGCACCTACCCCAGGACATGTTTCTCCCTTTCCTCTTCACTACACTCGTCGTCAGCGAGTCGAGGATCCTCCTGCAGTACATTCTCATGAGATGCCCTCCATCAACAGTGACCCTCCTGAGTTGCCCTCTTCCTCCAGTGACCCTCCTCGTTACCACCTTCGTGATCGTGAGTCACTACGTCCTCCTGGTCGGTTTACTTCTCTGGGTGCTATTCTTGCCGAGCCGACCTCTTATCGAGATGCCGCTGCTCACCAGGAGTGGCAGCATGCTATGGCAGAGGAGATTGCTGCGCTTGAGCGTACTGGTACGTGGGATCTTGTACCCCTGCCTGCCCGTGTTCGTCCTATCACGTGCAAGTGGGTTTACAAGGTCAAGACCAGATCTGATGGTACTCTGGAGCGCTACAAGGCTCGTCTTGTAGCGCGCGGTTTTCAGCAGGAGCATGGGATAGATTTTGAGGAGACATTTGCCCCTGTTGCTCATATGACTACTGTTCACAGTCTTATTGCTGTTGCTGCTGTTCGTTCATGGACTATTTCCCAGCTTGATGTCAAGAATGCCTTTCTCAATGGCGTCCTTGATGAGGAGGTTTATATGCGACCACCACCTGGTTATTCTGTCCCCGAGGGCATGGTTTGTCGCCTTCGTCGCTCTCTATATGGTCTTCGGCAGGCTCCCCGTGCTTGGTTTCAGCGGTTCTCTTCTGTCGTCACTGCTGCTGGTTTTATTGCGAGTGATCATGATCCTGCTCTCTTTGTTCATACTTCATCTCGTGGTCGGACGCTTCTCCTTTTGTATGTGGATGATATGATTATCACTGGTGATGATCCCCAGTTTATTGCTTTTGTGAAAGCACGGCTGAGCGAGCAGTTTCTTATGACAGATCTTGGCCCTCTTCGTTACTTTCTGGGGATTGAGTTTTCCTCCACACCTGATGGCTACTATCTCTCTCAGGAGAAGTATATTCAGGCTCTTCTTGATCGGGCTTCTCTTGTTGATCAGCGTACCGCTGATACACCGATGGAGCTGAATGTACATCTTTGCTCTACTGACGGTGAGCCTCTTCCGGACCCCACTCGTTATCGCCATCTTGTTGGCAGTCTGGTCTATCTTGGGATCACTCGGCCGGATATTTCATATTCCGTGCACATCCTGAGCCAGTTTGTTTCTGCACCTACTCAGCTTCACTACAGCCACCTTCTTCGTGTCCTGCGTTACCTGCGCGGGACCAGCCACCGTCGATTATTCTTTCCACGGTCTGGCCCTTTACAGCTCCATGCTTACTCTGATGCGACTTGGGCTAGTGATCCTTCTGATCGTCGGTCTCTATCTGCCTATTGCGTCTTCCTGGGTGGCTCTCTCATCACTTGGAAGACCAAGAAGCAGCAGACGGTTTCTCGATCGAGTGCAGAGGCTGAGTTGCGTGCTATGGCCTTGTTGACAGCAGAGATTATTTGGCTACGTTGGTTACTTGCGGATTTTGGCGTGTCTATTTCCACACCTACTCCTTTGTTGTCTGACAGTACAGGTGTCATTAGTATTGCTCGTGACCCGGTGAAGCATGAGCTCACCAAGCACATTGGTGTGGACGCCTCTTTTACGCGTTCACATGTACGGGATGAGGTTATTGCTCTACAGTATGTGCCTTCTGAGTATCAGCTCGCGGATTTCTTCACAAAGGCCCAGACCAGAGCACAGCACAGTTTCTATCTTTCCAAACTCAGTGTTGTTGATCCACCATGAGTTTGAGGGGGGTGTTAGATGTATATGTCCCTTTGTATAGAGTCTTTTGTGCTTATTTACCATTCCCTGTACTCTATTTATATCGGGCTATTGCCCTTGGAATAATACAAGAGAGTTTATTCCTAACAGTAGGGACTTTGTTATCAAAGATTCCCACTTAGTTGAGAGTGTGTGTGATCTTGGTGAGATGTCTAGGGTTAGGTCTTGTTGCTAGGAGCTATTCTCTCATATTGGTGGAAGAAGAAGGGGATGATGTCGGTGTATGCCTTGCTTGATCGATAGTGGAACCGGGTACATTGGATACTGGATGTAGGTTGTTCGCAACCGAACCAGGGTAAATCTCCGTCTCTTTTGTATCGCTCTAACTTTCGTATTATATTCATGTGCTTGCATTGTCTATCGCTAGATCATTGAGAGGGTTGGTTGTTGGTGACAACGCTCTTTTGTGCCCGTGAGGTGTTTGGTTTTGTGCCTGGGTGACATCTTGGTGGAATTCAGGCTTGGGATTGTTTGGCCACCGTTTCCGCGCATTGTAGGTGGCATTGTGTACCTAGCCTAAGTGTTAAGGAGGTACACGGGGATCCAACAAGTGGTATCAGAGCTTTCAGTTTGCGAAGAAGTGTAGTGCCACGATGGCGTCTTGCTCATGTGAGGAGATGGCCGGGTGTTCATACGAAGTAGAGAGGCTTAAAGGTCGGAACAACTATGGTCCGTGGCGACAAAAGATGGTGGCTTTGTTGAAGCACCATAGAGTTTACGGTGCCGTATGTGATACGGGCATGCCATGTAAGGCAACGGTGTATGATAAGCGAAGGATGGAGCATAAAGCCCTCTGTGAGATATTGCATTCCTTGTAGGATGAGATCATTCGACAATTTGCCGATGTGGAGGTCGTGAGCGACCTATGGATGATGCTTGAAGCTCGGCACTTGACCAAGACACTAATTGGACGAAGGTTGCAATTGTGGCAACGCTTCTATACTCACAGGATGAAAAGGGGAATCTCGTTGTGGAACCATGTTTGTCACGCCCCGCTTCCCTAATATGGAAGGCGAGACGTGAGGAGGTCCGCTCAGACGTGGAGCTGTGAAGCTGCAGTCTGATAAGCGTCTGTAAAATTTTTTTTGAAAAGTAGCAGGTCCTTGCATCGCGACGAAACAACAATAATAATAAAGCAGATTAAAGAACATCCACCAATATCCAACAAATATTACATCACAGAATAGTCACAAAAGTACGAGTCTGAACAATAGGCCTAAAGCATGGCCATACAAAACAAGAGAGATAGGTGCTACGCACCGAAACCTAACAACAACTAAAGAAAGGCAACAACTAAGGGGAGACTCCAAACGAGTCTAGGACTGGTCGCCCGTGTCCTCGAACTCGGTCTCAACAGGGACCTCGAACTCAGCGTCAACGAACTGCTCGTCCTCAACAACCTGCTCTGTCTCAAATCCTGACATGTGACACCCAAAGAGAAAAGGGCACATGTCAGCAAAAGTCTCCCAAGAGAAGCGGAGAACTTTTGTGCAAGGATACAAATATAGAAAAGCGACTAGCAGTTCTAACATGATGAAATGGCATGACATTTAAGAATGCAACATTTAAATGAACAAAATAATAACAATCAAGCACGTTGTAGCAGAAAGCTACAATTCACTATTTTACGTTTCACGAATCACTGTTTTATCACTTTGTGCACAGAGTTTCCGTCTTTTGGCTGAAGTGGCTGTACGGGCTCACTTCTACGCTCAAGCGATCGTTTAACCCTACCCCTCCACGTGTATATGGACTGGCGCCCATCTTCTGGATCACGAGCCAGGAAGTGTTATTGGCTTAGGGTTGTGCCCGCAAAGCAGGTGCCTAGCCTCAATAGTTACAATTATTGTAGCGTGTGCTACGCAATCACGATAGAACAATTTGATGCATGAATAAGACATGGCAAGATGCAGATAAGAGTGCGTACAGTTAATTAAAAGTAAACGTGACATATCAGCATGAATGAAAGCATGTAAAAAGTGTCGGATCTAGTTTCGTTGTCAAACTAGATCAAATAGGGCGTCTAGGCGACTATCATTTCACCGCCTAGTCTCTTTTACACAATCTTACAAATTGGCCTAAAACACGGCCTAAATAATTACTGGCAAGTATCACTTGCCTGTTTCCGGTGGTATCGGTTGTCGTGGGTTCGCCTCGACGAACGTTACGCTATAGAACGACTGGTTCTCTGTTTCAGTTAATCAATTCACTGAATTAGATATATTGTGAGATAATCAAAATGCCGATTTAATCCCTAAATTGGGTTTGTCTAATTTCATTGGGCTCTCTGGCTAGGGTGGTGTTTATATAGTATTACACTAACATGATACGCCTCATTTTACACCATTATTATTATCCTAACAGTGTTTACAACTAGCATTCTGAAATTAATTGATACTAACAATTAACCTATAAACTTATCATTAACAGCCTATTTATACTAATCTTAACTTAGGCTAATGGTATGGTTAACATCCCATTTAATACTCCTACCTACTCTCTATCTACTCAAAAAAAAAACAACACTATCTTTCTCTTATTATTAACTATAGGCTGAACTCCTATTATTTCAATACCCTCTCCCTTTCACTTTATTAAGGCTGACTCTCTCTTCACATCTCTCTCAGTTCTGTCCCCTCTCTTCTTTATTTCTTTTGTCTTTTGATTTTCCTTTTTTTTTGTTTTAACGTTTGCAAGCAGCAGCTCGCGCCAAGGAAAAACGAGAGGAGGGAGGAGCTACTCACGGACGCGCGAGGAGGGAGGAAGGAAGGCCGACGGTTCCAGCGGCTCTTGGAGGCGCGGGCGACGGCGGGCTCCGGAGCTGGGCGCGACGGCGGCGCTCCGGCGCGTTCTCCGGCGAGCGGCTTCGTCCGGCAGGCGGCGGGGGACTGGGCACGGCGGCGCGTCTCCAGGCGTCGGCGTCGGGGGCGGCTCCGGCCGGTCAGAGGGCGGCGCGTGGGGCGTTTCCGGCCGTCCAAGGGGCACAGGGGAGGCGGCGCAGCGGGTTACAGGCGGCGGCGGCGGCCTAGGGCTGGGGGGGTGGTCCTGGTTGGCCGGCGGCGGGGAGTTCTCAGGTGATGGGGGTGAGGCCAATAGGAGAGGGAGGAGGAAGGATCTGGTTAATGGGTTTGGAAGATGAAGATCTAGGGTTTTTTTTTGGGGGTTCCAATCTGAAATTGATGGTAAAAATCAGAACTTGTAGGAATCTGAAATGTGATTTCAGATTTCACCTCTCTAATTTCAGGTTGGGTTGATGAAATTTGTTTTTTTGGTTGTTTCTGATTTTTGGGGAAGAATTTGTTGGGGCTGATTTGGTTGGAGAGATTTTGTTTTTGGTTTTGGATTTGATTTGTTGAATCTGGCTTGGAGAATTTTGCAGGGGAGAGGAACGTTTTGCTGGTTGATTTTGTCTGTGTGGATTTGTTTTGCAGGAGGAAGGAGGTTGCAGGGAGAGACGTTGATGATGGTGATACTGTTATAATAACAGTGGGGAGACAAATTGATGGAGGGATGAGCTGGTTGTGGGGAGAGATTAAATTTGCATGTTGGATCTCACCAACAGATGGAGGTGGGATTCAATAGGGGTTTAATTAGAGTAATTTAATTAAGGTTAAAGCTAATAAATTTTTGATTAGGAATATTTTAATTAGGGTAATTAACTAGTGTAATAATTTATTAATCGTGCCATGAAAATTAAAAAGTCATCCGAGACGCGCTCGCGTCGACGCACAAAGAACTCGCACACAACACATCCGGACGAACAAACAAAGATACGGGCACACACAATAATTAACCGCATAGGAAAATACCGGCCGTTACATTCTACCCACCTTAGGAAAAATTCCGTCCTCGGAATTCTCATCAACTAAAGAGTAGGGAACAAATATGGATAACGCTCCCGTATCTCATCTTCCCGCTCCCAGGTTGACTCTCCAGGCGAGTCGCGACGCCACATCACCCTGACTAGATCAACAGTCTTGGTCCTGAAAACTTTCTGACGTCGATCTAAGATCTCCACCGGTTGCTGTTCGTATGTCAGATCTGGTCGAACCATGATCTCTGAGTAATCCACAGCATGAGAAGGGTCGCTGACGTAACGACGCAGCTGGGACACATGGAAGACGTCATGAACTCCCTGTAAGGATGGTGGTAAAGCTAAGCGATAAGCTACTTCTCCAACTCGCTCTAGCACATCGAATGGTCCAATATATCTCGGACTAAGCTTGCCTCGCTTTCCAAATCGGATCACTCCTCGATTTGGTGAGATCTTCAGGAACACATGATCTCCCGGCTGAAACTCCAAAGGACGCCGTTTAGCATCAGCCCAATGCTTATAACGGTCCTGGGCGATCCGAAGCTTGTCCCTGATATCACGCACAACATCAACTGCTTCCACAATCATCTCTGGCCCCAAGAGCTCTCCATCACCTACGTCATCCCAACTCAGTGGCGATCGACATTTCCTCCCGTAGAGAGCAGCAAATGGCGCCATGCCAATGCTCGCCTGATAGCTGTTGTTGTAGGAAAACTCCACCAGGTGCAGATGATCCTCCCACGAACCCTTGAGATCCAACATGCAAGCTCTCAACATATCTTCCAAGATCTGAATAGTGCGCTCTGACTGTCCATCCGTCTGCGGGTGATACGCAGTGCTGAACTTCAGACTGGTACCCAGATTGGTCTGTAGACTCTTCCAGAATTGAGATGTGAACCTCGTATCACGATCTGATACAATGCTCACAGGGACTCCATGTAAGCGCACGATCTCCTACACGACATAATTCACATCACGACTAGTACTAGAAGGAAACTATTAAGGTATGAGTTAGGTCATTACCTCCATATACTTCCTTGCTAATATCTCTGTGGATTGCCCAACTCGGAAAGGTATAAAGTGCGCGGACTTGGTTAATCGATCAACGATAACCCAGATCGCGTCGTTCTGCTTGGTGCTCCGAGGTAAGCCAGTCACGAAGTCCATCGTAATGTGCTGCCACTTCCATTCTGGAATTGGCAGAGGTTGCAATAGTCCAGCAGTGCGATGATGTTCAGCTTTCACTTGCTGACACACGAGGCACTTGGCAACGCTCCGTGCCACACTTCTCTTCATCCCATGCCACCAGAAATTCTGTCGAAGATCTTTGTACATCTTAGTACCTCCAGGATGAATAGAATAAGGCGAACTGTGAGCCTCATTCATCAATTCTTCTCTTATATCTCCGGCAGGTACGCAGACCCTACTACCATATCTCAAAGATCCATCCGCGTGAATCAGAAAATCTGTCCGAAGTCCTGCTTCGACTTGCTCTCTGATCTTCTTCAACTTAGCATCTCCATCTTGAGCAATCTTGATTCGATCCACAATCGTCGATTGAATCTGCATGTTCATCAACGACGATGTGACTCCCGGTAGAATAGCTTCAACATTCATCCTTCGCAGATCCTGCTGCAATCTCCACTGAGCTGTGAGAATCATCACTTCGGGCAGTCGACTCAAGGCATCAGGTACGACATTCACCTTCCCAGGATGATACTGAAGATCGATGTCGTAGTCTGCCATCAATTCCAACCATCTGCGCTGTCTCATGTTCAGCTCCTTCTGGGTGAATATATATTTCAAACTTTTGTGATCAGTGAAAATTTTCACTTTCTCACTCAGTAAGAAATGCCTCCAAATCTTCAAAGCAAAGATGACGGCAGCTAACTCCAAGTCGTGGGTCGGATAATTCTTCTCATGGACTTTCAATTGTCGTGAAGCATATGCGACCACATGATTGTGTTGGTGCAGAACGCATCCAAGTCCTTTGCCCGATGCGTCGCAGAAAATCTCGAAGCCTCCGCTTCTGTCTGGAATAGCTAAGACTGGTGCAGTAGTCAGTCTCTCCTTCAAGGTAGAAAAAGCTTGCTCATAAGAGTCTGACCAATTGAACTTAACATCCTTCCTAGTCAATTTCGTCATCGGCTCAGCTATCTTCGAGAAATCCTTGATAAATCTGCGGTAGTATCCAGCCAATCCAAGGAAACTCCTGATGTCCGATGCCGATCGAGGTGTATGCCATTCACTGACTGCTTTGACCTTCTCCGGATCCACTGAGATTCCAGCTCCCGATACTACATGTCCAAGAAATGCAATTCTATCCAGCCAGAATTCGCATTTGCTGTACTTGGCACACAGTCTATGGTGACGGAGTGTCTCCAAGACTGTCTTCAGATGTTCTGCATGCTCTTCCTCGTTCGAGTACACCAAGATGTCGGCTATGAAAATCACCACGAACTTGTCGAGGAAGTCATAAAAGATAAGGTTCATGAGATTCATGAACACAGCAGGAGCGTTCGTCACACCGAACGGCATGACAACGAACTCGTAATGCCCGTACTTAGTCCGAAAAGCGGTCTTGAGCACATCTTCCTTTTTGACTCTGACTTGATGGTATCCGCTCCGGAGATCTAACTTCGAAAATACCCTCGATCCACCAAGCTGATCGAAGATATCATCAATGCGAGGCAGCGGGTACTTGTTCTTCACTGTGATCTGATTCAACTCTCGATAATCAATACACATTCTCCTCGAGCCATCTTTCTTCTTCACTAGCAAGACGGGTGCACCCCATGGAGATACGCTGGGGTGAATGAAACCCTTCTGTAGTAGTGCATCCAACTGCTTTCTCAACTCTTCTAGTTCTGCAGGAGCCATACGGTACGGCGCCTTCGAAATTGGTTGGGCTCCTGGCATAAGATCGATACCGAACTCCAACGCTCGATCAGGCGGCAGTCCAGAAATGTCTTCAGGGAAGACGTCTTCGAAATCTCTCACTACTGCAGGCTTCTCTGGCTCAGCAATCATAGATGCAACGGTCAATCGGTAAGGCTGGGCTCGGAACTTGACAGGTCCAAGCGAACACTCTCCGCCGACAAATTCGAACACTGGATGGTCGGGAATTTCGAACACCACTTTCTTCCGGTGACAGTCGATCGTGGCATAAAAAGCTCCTAACCAATCAATGCCAAGAATAGCATCAAAGTTGGATAGGTCGTGGACGATGAAATTAGCATATAATTCGTGTCCACTAATCACCAACGGGCACGGTCTACATCCCAGTGCAACCTTCACTACACCATTCCCAGTTGTAATGTTCCAACACTTGGGAAGTGTATAGGTGGGTATCGAGTGTTCGACTACGAACTTCCGAGATAGGATGCACATGGAAGCTCCAGAATCGAACAGGGTCAAGGCCGGGTGAGATGAAACTAAGATGACACCTAAATGTAATATGCAACTAAATTAACATGGATATAACTAATCAAATATAATGCATGAATAAGGAAGACTAGTATAGAAGTTACCTGCAATAACTCCGTCCTCAGTCTCGGCCTCCACTGCAGTCATCGTGAAGGCTTGCCTCTTAGGCTGAACAGCCTGCTGGAAAGCCTGCTTCTGGGGAATGAGAGGCGCTCCACGTCCAGCAGCCACTGGAGCTCTCTGCTGCTGAACTCCATCTGGTGCCTTCCACGGCTGCTTAGCACTCGGACAGTCATTCAATGCATGCGTAGCGTCACCACAAACTAAGCGCTGGCCCAAGAATCTCCTACACTGTTCCTTCACATGACCAGCCTTGCCACAAAAATGGCACAACTTCGGAGTAGGCCCACCTGGCCTCTTAAACTGCACGGACTGATTAGGCTTGAACCCAGGCCTAACCACAGCTCTGGCCTGCTCCATAGGCCTCTTCCCAGCACCTGAATACTGTCCTCTCCTCTGATTGGCAATCAGCTCCTGCCTCTTGGCAGCTATCAACAACTTCTGGTAAGAATCCAAGTCCGAAGAGGAAATCAGACTCTGCAGCTCCAAAGATAAACCTTGTAAGAATTTCTGAGCTCGATCCTCAGCAGTCTCCACCATCTTCGGCGCAAAGCGACTCAGTCTCATGAACTCTTGGTGGTACTGGTCCACCGTCAGATTCCCTTGCTTCAGATTGATAAACTGCTGCATCAGCTCCCTCTTGGCAGCTCGAGGGAAATACTCATCATTAAATCTTGCCTTGAAAGTGGCCCAGGGGATAGGCTTCGCCAACAGCTGCTCCTCTGACTCCCACCAACTGCGGGCATTGTCCTTCAGTTGCTTCTTCACTAAGTCAACCCATCCAGCCGGGTTAACCTTCGAGAGAAGCAGGTTATCCTCTGTGTTTTTCATCCATTCATCCGCAGCTAATGATCCTTCTGACCCAGTGAAATATGACGGGCCCAGCTCCCGAAACTGTTTCGCTCCCGGCTCGAAGCGAGGGGCATTCTGAAGCATGCCCTGCTGAACCTGCATCATCTGATGCATCATTCTCATCATCTCAGCCGTGGTGGGTTCTCTATCAGCATCTGCAACACGTCCTGCTCCACCACCAGCTCCAGGTCCACTACCAGCTCCTCGAGTAATGCGTCTACCGGCCATCTAAGACAAGAAAATGCTCAGATTAGACTTAATCATGACTCGAATGTTATGAATATTTAAATGGATGTTGTTATCATCATTGTTGTTCCGATATTTCACAGATGCAAAGAGAAGACCTGCATGGGCCACCACTAAAACCTGTCACGCCCCGCTTCCCTAATATGGAAGGCGAGACGTGAGGAGGTCCGCTCAGACGTGGAGCTGTGAAGCTGCAGTCTGATAAGCGTCTGTAAAATTTTTTTTGAAAAGTAGCAGGTCCTTGCATCGCGACGAAACAACAATAATAATAAAGCAGATTAAAGAACATCCACCAACAACATCCAACAAATATTACATCACAGAATAGTCACAAAAGTACGAGTCTGAACAATAGGCCTAAAGCATGGCCATACAAAACAAGAGAGATAGGTGCTACGCACCGAAACCTAACAACAACTAAAGAAAGGCAACAACTAAGGGGAGACTCCAAACGAGTCTAGGACTGGTCGCCCGTGTCCTCGAACTCGGTCTCAACAGGGACCTCGAACTCAGCGTCAACGAACTGCTCGTCCTCAACAACCTGCTCTGTCTCAAATCCTGACATGTGACACCCAAAGAGAAAAGGGCACATGTCAGCAAAAGTCTCCCAAGAGAAGCGGAGAACTTTTGTGCAAGGATACAAATATAGAAAAGCGACTAGCAGTTCTAACATGATGAAATGGCATGACATTTAAGAATGCAACATTTAAATGAACAAAATAATAACAATCAAGCACGTTGTAGCAGAAAGCTACAATTCACTATTTTACGTTTCACGAATCACTGTTTTATCACTTTGTGCACAGAGTTTCCGTCTTTTGGCTGAAGTGGCTGTACGGGCTCACTTCTACGCTCAAGCGATCGTTTAACCCTACCCCTCCACGTGTATATGGACTGGCGCCCATCTTCTGGATCACGAGCCAGGAAGTGTTATTGGCTTAGGGTTGTGCCCGCAAAGCAGGTGCCTAGCCTCAATAGTTACAATTATTGTAGCGTGTGCTACGCAATCACGATAGAACAATTTGATGCATGAATAAGACATGGCAAGATGCAGATAAGAGTGCGTACAGTTAATTAAAAGTAAACGTGACATATCAGCATGAATGAAAGCATGTAAAAAGTGTCGGATCTAGTTTCGTTGTCAAACTAGATCAAATAGGGCGTCTAGGCGACTATCATTTCACCGCCTAGTCTCTTTTACACAATCTTACAAATTGGCCTAAAACACGGCCTAAATAATTACTGGCAAGTATCACTTGCCTGTTTCCGGTGGTATCGGTTGTCGTGGGTTCGCCTCGACGAACGTTACGCTATAGAACGACTGGTTCTCTGTTTCAGTTAATCAATTCACTGAATTAGATATATTGTGAGATAATCAAAATGCCGATTTAATCCCTAAATTGGGTTTGTCTAATTTCATTGGGCTCTCTGGCTAGGGTGGTGTTTATATAGTATTACACTAACATGATACGCCTCATTTTACACCATTATTATTATCCTAACAGTGTTTACAACTAGCATTCTGAAATTAATTGATACTAACAATTAACCTATAAACTTATCATTAACAGCCTATTTATACTAATCTTAACTTAGGCTAATGGTATGGTTAACATCCCATTTAATACTCCTACCTACTCTCTATCTACTCAAAAAAAAAACAACACTATCTTTCTCTTATTATTAACTATAGGCTGAACTCCTATTATTTCAATACCCTCTCCCTTTCACTTTATTAAGGCTGACTCTCTCTTCACATCTCTCTCAGTTCTGTCCCCTCTCTTCTTTATTTCTTTTGTCTTTTGATTTTCCTTTTTTTTTGTTTTAACGTTTGCAAGCAGCAGCTCGCGCCAAGGAAAAACGAGAGGAGGGAGGAGCTACTCACGGACGCGCGAGGAGGGAGGAAGGAAGGCCGACGGTTCCAGCGGCTCTTGGAGGCGCGGGCGACGGCGGGCTCCGGAGCTGGGCGCGACGGCGGCGCTCCGGCGCGTTCTCCGGCGAGCGGCTTCGTCCGGCAGGCGGCGGGGGACTGGGCACGGCGGCGCGTCTCCAGGCGTCGGCGTCGGGGGCGGCTCCGGCCGGTCAGAGGGCGGCGCGTGGGGCGTTTCCGGCCGTCCAAGGGGCACAGGGGAGGCGGCGCAGCGGGTTACAGGCGGCGGCGGCGGCCTAGGGCTGGGGGGGTGGTCCTGGTTGGCCGGCGGCGGGGAGTTCTCAGGTGATGGGGGTGAGGCCAATAGGAGAGGGAGGAGGAAGGATCTGGTTAATGGGTTTGGAAGATGAAGATCTAGGGTTTTTTTTGGGGGTTCCAATCTGAAATTGATGGTAAAAATCAGAACTTGTAGGAATCTGAAATGTGATTTCAGATTTCACCTCTCTAATTTCAGGTTGGGTTGATGAAATTTGTTTTTTTGGTTGTTTCTGATTTTTGGGGAAGAATTTGTTGGGGCTGATTTGGTTGGAGAGATTTTGTTTTTGGTTTTGGATTTGATTTGTTGAATCTGGCTTGGAGAATTTTGCAGGGGAGAGGAACGTTTTGCTGGTTGATTTTGTCTGTGTGGATTTGTTTTGCAGGAGGAAGGAGGTTGCAGGGAGAGACGTTGATGATGGTGATACTGTTATAATAACAGTGGGGAGACAAATTGATGGAGGGATGAGCTGGTTGTGGGGAGAGATTAAATTTGCATGTTGGATCTCACCAACAGATGGAGGTGGGATTCAATAGGGGTTTAATTAGAGTAATTTAATTAAGGTTAAAGCTAATAAATTTTTGATTAGGAATATTTTAATTAGGGTAATTAACTAGTGTAATAATTTATTAATCGTGCCATGAAAATTAAAAAGTCATCCGAGACGCGCTCGCGTCGACGCACAAAGAACTCGCACACAACACATCCGGACGAACAAACAAAGATACGGGCACACACAATAATTAACCGCATAGGAAAATACCGGCCGTTACATTCTACCCACCTTAGGAAAAATTCCGTCCTCGGAATTCTCATCAACTAAAGAGTAGGGAACAAATATGGATAACGCTCCCGTATCTCATCTTCCCGCTCCCAGGTTGACTCTCCAGGCGAGTCGCGACGCCACATCACCCTGACTAGATCAACAGTCTTGGTCCTGAAAACTTTCTGACGTCGATCTAAGATCTCCACCGGTTGCTGTTCGTATGTCAGATCTGGTCGAACCGTGATCTCTGAGTAATCCACAGCATGAGAAGGGTCGCTGACGTAACGACGCAGCTGGGACACATGGAAGACGTCATGAACTCCCTGTAAGGATGGTGGTAAAGCTAAGCGATAAGCTACTTCTCCAACTCGCTCTAGCACATCGAATGGTCCAATATATCTCGGACTAAGCTTGCCTCGCTTTCCAAATCGGATCACTCCTCGATTTGGTGAGATCTTCAGGAACACATGATCTCCCGGCTGAAACTCCAAAGGACGCCGTTTAGCATCAGCCCAATGCTTATAACGGTCCTGGGCGATCCGAAGCTTGTCCCTGATATCACGCACAACATCAACTGCTTCCACAATCATCTCTGGCCCCAAGAGCTCTCCATCACCTACGTCATCCCAACTCAGTGGCGATCGACATTTCCTCCCGTAGAGAGCAGCAAATGGCGCCATGCCAATGCTCGCCTGATAGCTGTTGTTGTAGGAAAACTCCACCAGGTGCAGATGATCCTCCCACGAACCCTTGAGATCCAACATGCAAGCTCTCAACATATCTTCCAAGATCTGAATAGTGCGCTCTGACTGTCCATCCGTCTGCGGGTGATACGCAGTGCTGAACTTCAGACTGGTACTCAGATTGGTCTGTAGACTCTTCCAGAATTGAGATGTGAACCTCGTATCACGATCTGATACAATGCTCACAGGGACTCCATGTAAGCGCACGATCTCCTACACGACATAATTCACATCACGACTAGTACTAGAAGGAAACTATTAAGGTATGAGTTAGGTCATTACCTCCATATACTTCCTTGCTAATATCTCTGTGGATTGCCCAACTCGGAAAGGTATAAAGTGCGCGGACTTGGTTAATCGATCAACGATAACCCAGATCGCGTCGTTCTGCTTGGTGCTCCGAGGTAAGCCAGTCACGAAGTCCATCGTAATGTGCTGCCACTTCCATTCTGGAATTGGCAGAGGTTGCAATAGTCCAGCAGTGCGATGATGTTCAGCTTTCACTTGCTGACACACGAGGCACTTGGCAACGCTCCGTGCCACACTTCTCTTCATCCCATGCCACCAGAAATTCTGTCGAAGATCTTTGTACATCTTAGTACCTCCAGGATGAATAGAATAAGGCGAACTGTGAGCCTCATTCATCAATTCTTCTCTTATATCTCCGGCAGGTACGCAGACCCTACTACCATATCTCAAAGATCCATCCGCGTGAATCAGAAAATCTGTCCGAAGTCCTGCTTCGACTTGCTCTCTGATCTTCTTCAACTTAGCATCTCCATCTTGAGCAATCTTGATTCGATCCACAATCGTCGATTGAATCTGCATGTTCATCAACGACGATGTGACTCCCGGTAGAATAGCTTCAACATTCATCCTTCGCAGATCCTGCTGCAATCTCCACTGAGCTGTGAGAATCATCACTTCGGGCAGTCGACTCAAGGCATCAGGTACGACATTCACCTTCCCAGGATGATACTGAAGATCGATGTCGTAGTCTGCCATCAATTCCAACCATCTGCGCTGTCTCATGTTCAGCTCCTTCTGGGTGAATATATATTTCAAACTTTTGTGATCAGTGAAAATTTTCACTTTCTCACTCAGTAAGAAATGCCTCCAAATCTTCAAAGCAAAGATGACGGCAGCTAACTCCAAGTCGTGGGTCGGATAATTCTTCTCATGGACTTTCAATTGTCGTGAAGCATATGCGACCACATGATTGTGTTGGTGCAGAACGCATCCAAGTCCTTTGCCCGATGCGTCGCAGAAAATCTCGAAGCCTCCGCTTCTGTCTGGAATAGCTAAGACTGGTGCAGTAGTCAGTCTCTCCTTCAAGGTAGAAAAAGCTTGCTCATAAGAGTCTGACCAATTGAACTTAACATCCTTCCTAGTCAATTTCGTCATCGGCTCAGCTATCTTCGAGAAATCCTTGATAAATCTGCGGTAGTATCCAGCCAATCCAAGGAAACTCCTGATGTCCGATGCCGATCGAGGTGTATGCCATTCACTGACTGCTTTGACCTTCTCCGGATCCACTGAGATTCCAGCTCCCGATACTACATGTCCAAGAAATGCAATTCTATCCAGCCAGAATTCGCATTTGCTGTACTTGGCACACAGTCTATGGTGACGGAGTGTCTCCAAGACTGTCTTCAGATGTTCTGCATGCTCTTCCTCGCTCTTCGAGTACACCAAGATGTCGTCTATGAAAATCACCACGAACTTGTCGAGGAAGTCATAAAAGATAAGGTTCATGAGATTCATGAACACAGCAGGAGCGTTCATCACACCGAACGGCATGACAACGAACTCGTAATGCCCGTACTTAGTCCGAAAAGCGGTCTTGAGCACATCTTCCTTTTTGACTCTGACTTGATGGTATCCGCTCCGGAGATCTAACTTCGAAAATACCCTCGATCCACCAAGCTGATCGAAGATATCATCAATGCGAGGCAGCGGGTACTTGTTCTTCACTGTGATCTGATTCAACTCTCGATAATCAATACACATTCTCCTCGAGCCATCTTTCTTCTTCACTAGCAAGACGGGTGCACCCCATGGAGATACGCTGGGGTGAATGAAACCCTTCTGTAGTAGTTCATCCAACTGCTTTCTCAACTCTTCTAGTTCTGCAGGAGCCATACGGTACGGCGCCTTCGAAATTGGTTGGGCTCCTGGCATAAGATCGATACCGAACTCCAACGCTCGATCAGGCGGCAGTCCAGAAATGTCTTCAGGGAAGACGTCTTCGAAATCTCTCACTACTGCAGGCTTCTCTGGCTCAGCAATCATAGATGCAACGGTCAATCGGTAAGGCTGGGCTCGGAACTTGACAGGTCCAAGCGAACACTCTCCGCCGACAAATTCGAACACTGGATGGTCGGGAATTTCGAACACCACTTTCTTCCGGTGACAGTCGATCGTGGCATAAAAAGCTCCTAACCAATCAATGCCAAGAATAGCATCAAAGTTGGATAGGTCGTGGACGATGAAATTAGCATATAATTCGTGTCCACTAATCACCAACGGGCACGGTCTACATCCCAGTGCAACCTTCACTACACCATTCCCAGTTGTAATGTTCCAACACTTGGGAAGTGTATAGGTGGGTATCGAGTGTTCGACTACGAACTTCCGAGATAGGATGCACATGGAAGCTCCAGAATCGAACAGGGTCAAGGCCGGGTGAGATGAAACTAAGATGACACCTAAATGTAATATGCAACTAAATTAACATGGATATAACTAATCAAATATAATGCATGAATAAGGAAGACTAGTATAGAAGTTACCTGCAATAACTCCGTCCTCAGTCTCGGCCTCCACTGCAGTCATCGTGAAGGCTTGCCTCTTAGGCTGAACAGCCTGCTGGAAAGCCTGCTTCTGGGGAATGAGAGGCGCTCCACGTCCAGCAGCCACTGGAGCTCTCTGCTGCTGAACTCCATCTGGTGCCTTCCACGGCTGCTTAGCACTCGGACAGTCATTCAATGCATGCGTAGCGTCACCACAAACTAAGCACTGGCCCAAGAATCTCCTACACTGTTCCTTCACATGACCAGCCTTGCCACAAAAATGGCACAACTTCGGAGTAGGCCCACCTGGCCTCTTAAACTGCACGGACTGATTAGGCTTGAACCCAGGCCTAACCACAGCTCTGGCCTGCTCCATAGGCCTCTTCCCAGCACCTGAATACTGTCCTCTCCTCTGATTGGCAATCAGCTCCTGCCTCTTGGCAGCTATCAACAACTTCTGGTAAGAATCCAAGTCCGAAGAGGAAATCAGACTCTGCAGCTCCAAAGATAAACCTTGTAAGAATTTCTGAGCTCGATCCTCAGCAGTCTCCACCATCTTCGGCGCAAAGCGACTCAGTCTCATGAACTCTTGGTGGTACTTGTCCACCGTCAGATTCCCTTGCTTCAGATTGATAAACTGCTGCATCAGCTCCCTCTTGGCAGCTCGAGGGAAATACTCATCATTAAATCTTGCCTTGAAAGTGGCCCAGGGGATAGGCTTCGCCAACAGCTGCTCCTCTGACTCCCACCAACTGCGGGCATTGTCCTTCAGTTGCTTCTTCACTAAGTCAACCCATCCAGCCGGGTTAACCTTCGAGAGAAGCAGGTTATCCTCTGTGTTTTTCATCCATTCATCCGCAGCTAATGATCCTTCTGACCCAGTGAAATATGACGGGCCCAGCTCCCGAAACTGTTTCGCTCCCGGCTCGAAGCGAGGGGCATTCTGAAGCATGCCCTGCTGAACCTGCATCATCTGATGCATCATTCTCATCATCTCAGCCGTGGTGGGTTCTCTATCAGCATCTGCAACACGTCCTGCTCCACCACCAGCTCCAGGTCCACTACCAGCTCCTCGAGTAATGCGTCTACCGGCCATCTAAGACAAGAAAATGCTCAGATTAGACTTAATCATGACTCGAATGTTATGAATATTTAAATGGATGTTGTTATCATCATTGTTGTTCCGATATTTCACAGATGCAAAGAGAAGACCTGCATGGGCCACCACTAAAACCTGTCACGCCCCGCTTCCCTAATATGGAAGGCGAGACGTGAGGAGGTCCGCTCAGACGTGGAGCTGTGAAGCTGCAGTCTGATAAGCGTCTGTAAAATTTTTTTTGAAAAGTAGCAGGTCCTTGCATCGCGACGAAACAACAATAATAATAAAGCAGATTAAAGAACATCCACCAACAACATCCAACAAATATTACATCACAGAATAGTCACAAAAGTACGAGTCTGAACAATAGGCCTAAAGCATGGCCATACAAAACAAGAGAGATAGGTGCTACGCACCGAAACCTAACAACAACTAAAGAAAGGCAACAACTAAGGGGAGACTCCAAACGAGTCTAGGACTGGTCGCCCGTGTCCTCGAACTCGGTCTCAACAGGGACCTCGAACTCAGCGTCAACGAACTGCTCGTCCTCAACAACCTGCTCTGTCTCAAATCCTGACATGTGACACCCAAAGAGAAAAGGGCACATGTCAGCAAAAGTCTCCCAAGAGAAGCGGAGAACTTTTGTGCAAGGATACAAATATAGAAAAGCGACTAGCAGTTCTAACATGATGAAATGGCATGACATTTAAGAATGCAACATTTAAATGAACAAAATAATAACAATCAAGCACGTTGTAGCAGAAAGCTACAATTCACTATTTTACGTTTCACGAATCACTGTTTTATCACTTTGTGCACAGAGTTTCCGTCTTTTGGCTGAAGTGGCTGTACGGGCTCACTTCTACGCTCAAGCGATCGTTTAACCCTACCCCTCCACGTGTATATGGACTGGCGCCCATCTTCTGGATCACGAGCCAGGAAGTGTTATTGGCTTAGGGTTGTGCCCGCAAAGCAGGTGCCTAGCCTCAATAGTTACAATTATTGTAGCGTGTGCTACGCAATCACGATAGAACAATTTGATGCATGAATAAGACATGGCAAGATGCAGATAAGAGTGCGTACAGTTAATTAAAAGTAAACGTGACATATCAGCATGAATGAAAGCATGTAAAAAGTGTCGGATCTAGTTTCGTTGTCAAACTAGATCAAATAGGGCGTCTAGGCGACTATCATTTCACCGCCTAGTCTCTTTTACACAATCTTACAAATTGGCCTAAAACACGGCCTAAATAATTACTGGCAAGTATCACTTGCCTGTTTCCGGTGGTATCGGTTGTCGTGGGTTCGCCTCGACGAACGTTACGCTATAGAACGACTGGTTCTCTGTTTCAGTTAATCAATTCACTGAATTAGATATATTGTGAGATAATCAAAATGCCGATTTAATCCCTAAATTGGGTTTGTCTAATTTCATTGGGCTCTCTGGCTAGGGTGGTGTTTATATAGTATTACACTAACATGATACGCCTCATTTTACACCATTATTATTATCCTAACAGTGTTTACAACTAGCATTCTGAAATTAATTGATACTAACAATTAACCTATAAACTTATCATTAACAGCCTATTTATACTAATCTTAACTTAGGCTAATGGTATGGTTAACATCCCATTTAATACTCCTACCTACTCTCTATCTACTCAAAAAAAAAACAACACTATCTTTCTCTTATTATTAACTATAGGCTGAACTCCTATTATTTCAATACCCTCTCCCTTTCACTTTATTAAGGCTGACTCTCTCTTCACATCTCTCTCAGTTCTGTCCCCTCTCTTCTTTATTTCTTTTGTCTTTTGATTTTCCTTTTTTTTTGTTTTAACGTTTGCAAGCAGCAGCTCGCGCCAAGGAAAAACGAGAGGAGGGAGGAGCTACTCACGGACGCGCGAGGAGGGAGGAAGGAAGGCCGACGGTTCCAGCGGCTCTTGGAGGCGCGGGCGACGGCGGGCTCCGGAGCTGGGCGCGACGGCGGCGCTCCGGCGCGTTCTCCGGCGAGCGGCTTCGTCCGGCAGGCGGCGGGGGACTGGGCACGGCGGCGCGTCTCCAGGCGTCGGCGTCGGGGGCGGCTCCGGCCGGTCAGAGGGCGGCGCGTGGGGCGTTTCCGGCCGTCCAAGGGGCACAGGGGAGGCGGCGCAGCGGGTTACAGGCGGCGGCGGCGGCCTAGGGCTGGGGGGGTGGTCCTGGTTGGCCGGCGGCGGGGAGTTCTCAGGTGATGGGGGTGAGGCCAATAGGAGAGGGAGGAGGAAGGATCTGGTTAATGGGTTTGGAAGATGAAGATCTAGGGTTTTTTTTTGGGGGTTCCAATCTGAAATTGATGGTAAAAATCAGAACTTGTAGGAATCTGAAATGTGATTTCAGATTTCACCTCTCTAATTTCAGGTTGGGTTGATGAAATTTGTTTTTTTGGTTGTTTCTGATTTTTGGGGAAGAATTTGTTGGGGCTGATTTGGTTGGAGAGATTTTGTTTTTGGTTTTGGATTTGATTTGTTGAATCTGGCTTGGAGAATTTTGCAGGGGAGAGGAACGTTTTGCTGGTTGATTTTGTCTGTGTGGATTTGTTTTGCAGGAGGAAGGAGGTTGCAGGGAGAGACGTTGATGATGGTGATACTGTTATAATAACAGTGGGGAGACAAATTGATGGAGGGATGAGCTGGTTGTGGGGAGAGATTAAATTTGCATGTTGGATCTCACCAACAGATGGAGGTGGGATTCAATAGGGGTTTAATTAGAGTAATTTAATTAAGGTTAAAGCTAATAAATTTTTGATTAGGAATATTTTAATTAGGGTAATTAACTAGTGTAATAATTTATTAATCGTGCCATGAAAATTAAAAAGTCATCCGAGACGCGCTCGCGTCGACGCACAAAGAACTCGCACACAACACATCCGGACGAACAAACAAAGATACGGGCACACACAATAATTAACCGCATAGGAAAATACCGGCCGTTACATTCTACCCACCTTAGGAAAAATTCCGTCCTCGGAATTCTCATCAACTAAAGAGTAGGGAACAAATATGGATAACGCTCCCGTATCTCATCTTCCCGCTCCCAGGTTGACTCTCCAGGCGAGTCGCGACGCCACATCACCCTGACTAGATCAACAGTCTTGGTCCTGAAAACTTTCTGACGTCGATCTAAGATCTCCACCGGTTGCTGTTCGTATGTCAGATCTGGTCGAACCGTGATCTCTGAGTAATCCACAGCATGAGAAGGGTCGCTGACGTAACGACGCAGCTGGGACACATGGAAGACGTCATGAACTCCCTGTAAGGATGGTGGTAAAGCTAAGCGATAAGCTACTTCTCCAACTCGCTCTAGCACATCGAATGGTCCAATATATCTCGGACTAAGCTTGCCTCGCTTTCCAAATCGGATCACTCCTCGATTTGGTGAGATCTTCAGGAACACATGATCTCCCGGCTGAAACTCCAAAGGACGCCGTTTAGCATCAGCCCAATGCTTATAACGGTCCTGGGCGATCCGAAGCTTGTCCCTGATATCACGCACAACATCAACTGCTTCCACAATCATCTCTGGCCCCAAGAGCTCTCCATCACCTACGTCATCCCAACTCAGTGGCGATCGACATTTCCTCCCGTAGAGAGCAGCAAATGGCGCCATGCCAATGCTCGCCTGATAGCTGTTGTTGTAGGAAAACTCCACCAGGTGCAGATGATCCTCCCACGAACCCTTGAGATCCAACATGCAAGCTCTCAACATATCTTCCAAGATCTGAATAGTGCGCTCTGACTGTCCATCCGTCTGCGGGTGATACGCAGTGCTGAACTTCAGACTGGTACTCAGATTGGTCTGTAGACTCTTCCAGAATTGAGATGTGAACCTCGTATCACGATCTGATACAATGCTCACAGGGACTCCATGTAAGCGCACGATCTCCTACACGACATAATTCACATCACGACTAGTACTAGAAGGAAACTATTAAGGTATGAGTTAGGTCATTACCTCCATATACTTCCTTGCTAATATCTCTGTGGATTGCCCAACTCGGAAAGGTATAAAGTGCGCGGACTTGGTTAATCGATCAACGATAACCCAGATCGCGTCGTTCTGCTTGGTGCTCCGAGGTAAGCCAGTCACGAAGTCCATCGTAATGTGCTGCCACTTCCATTCTGGAATTGGCAGAGGTTGCAATAGTCCAGCAGTGCGATGATGTTCAGCTTTCACTTGCTGACACACGAGGCACTTGGCAACGCTCCGTGCCACACTTCTCTTCATCCCATGCCACCAGAAATTCTGTCGAAGATCTTTGTACATCTTAGTACCTCCAGGATGAATAGAATAAGGCGAACTGTGAGCCTCATTCATCAATTCTTCTCTTATATCTCCGGCAGGTACGCAGACCCTACTACCATATCTCAAAGATCCATCCGCGTGAATCAGAAAATCTGTCCGAAGTCCTGCTTCGACTTGCTCTCTGATCTTCTTCAACTTAGCATCTCCATCTTGAGCAATCTTGATTCGATCCACAATCGTCGATTGAATCTGCATGTTCATCAACGACGATGTGACTCCCGGTAGAATAGCTTCAACATTCATCCTTCGCAGATCCTGCTGCAATCTCCACTGAGCTGTGAGAATCATCACTTCGGGCAGTCGACTCAAGGCATCAGGTACGACATTCACCTTCCCAGGATGATACTGAAGATCGATGTCGTAGTCTGCCATCAATTCCAACCATCTGCGCTGTCTCATGTTCAGCTCCTTCTGGGTGAATATATATTTCAAACTTTTGTGATCAGTGAAAATTTTCACTTTCTCACTCAGTAAGAAATGCCTCCAAATCTTCAAAGCAAAGATGACGGCAGCTAACTCCAAGTCGTGGGTCGGATAATTCTTCTCATGGACTTTCAATTGTCGTGAAGCATATGCGACCACATGATTGTGTTGGTGCAGAACGCATCCAAGTCCTTTGCCCGATGCGTCGCAGAAAATCTCGAAGCCTCCGCTTCTGTCTGGAATAGCTAAGACTGGTGCAGTAGTCAGTCTCTCCTTCAAGGTAGAAAAAGCTTGCTCATAAGAGTCTGACCAATTGAACTTAACATCCTTCCTAGTCAATTTCGTCATCGGCTCAGCTATCTTCGAGAAATCCTTGATAAATCTGCGGTAGTATCCAGCCAATCCAAGGAAACTCCTGATGTCCGATGCCGATCGAGGTGTATGCCATTCACTGACTGCTTTGACCTTCTCCGGATCCACTGAGATTCCAGCTCCCGATACTACATGTCCAAGAAATGCAATTCTATCCAGCCAGAATTCGCATTTGCTGTACTTGGCACACAGTCTATGGTGACGGAGTGTCTCCAAGACTGTCTTCAGATGTTCTGCATGCTCTTCCTCGCTCTTCGAGTACACCAAGATGTCGTCTATGAAAATCACCACGAACTTGTCGAGGAAGTCATAAAAGATAAGGTTCATGAGATTCATGAACACAGCAGGAGCGTTCATCACACCGAACGGCATGACAACGAACTCGTAATGCCCGTACTTAGTCCGAAAAGCGGTCTTGAGCACATCTTCCTTTTTGACTCTGACTTGATGGTATCCGCTCCGGAGATCTAACTTCGAAAATACCCTCGATCCACCAAGCTGATCGAAGATATCATCAATGCGAGGCAGCGGGTACTTGTTCTTCACTGTGATCTGATTCAACTCTCGATAATCAATACACATTCTCCTCGAGCCATCTTTCTTCTTCACTAGCAAGACGGGTGCACCCCATGGAGATACGCTGGGGTGAATGAAACCCTTCTGTAGTAGTTCATCCAACTGCTTTCTCAACTCTTCTAGTTCTGCAGGAGCCATACGGTACGGCGCCTTCGAAATTGGTTGGGCTCCTGGCATAAGATCGATACCGAACTCCAACGCTCGATCAGGCGGCAGTCCAGAAATGTCTTCAGGGAAGACGTCTTCGAAATCTCTCACTACTGCAGGCTTCTCTGGCTCAGCAATCATAGATGCAACGGTCAATCGGTAAGGCTGGGCTCGGAACTTGACAGGTCCAAGCGAACACTCTCCGCCGACAAATTCGAACACTGGATGGTCGGGAATTTCGAACACCACTTTCTTCCGGTGACAGTCGATCGTGGCATAAAAAGCTCCTAACCAATCAATGCCAAGAATAGCATCAAAGTTGGATAGGTCGTGGACGATGAAATTAGCATATAATTCGTGTCCACTAATCACCAACGGGCACGGTCTACATCCCAGTGCAACCTTCACTACACCATTCCCAGTTGTAATGTTCCAACACTTGGGAAGTGTATAGGTGGGTATCGAGTGTTCGACTACGAACTTCCGAGATAGGATGCACATGGAAGCTCCAGAATCGAACAGGGTCAAGGCCGGGTGAGATGAAACTAAGATGACACCTAAATGTAATATGCAACTAAATTAACATGGATATAACTAATCAAATATAATGCATGAATAAGGAAGACTAGTATAGAAGTTACCTGCAATAACTCCGTCCTCAGTCTCGGCCTCCACTGCAGTCATCGTGAAGGCTTGCCTCTTAGGCTGAACAGCCTGCTGGAAAGCCTGCTTCTGGGGAATGAGAGGCGCTCCACGTCCAGCAGCCACTGGAGCTCTCTGCTGCTGAACTCCATCTGGTGCCTTCCACGGCTGCTTAGCACTCGGACAGTCATTCAATGCATGCGTAGCGTCACCACAAACTAAGCACTGGCCCAAGAATCTCCTACACTGTTCCTTCACATGACCAGCCTTGCCACAAAAATGGCACAACTTCGGAGTAGGCCCACCTGGCCTCTTAAACTGCACGGACTGATTAGGCTTGAACCCAGGCCTAACCACAGCTCTGGCCTGCTCCATAGGCCTCTTCCCAGCACCTGAATACTGTCCTCTCCTCTGATTGGCAATCAGCTCCTGCCTCTTGGCAGCTATCAACAACTTCTGGTAAGAATCCAAGTCCGAAGAGGAAATCAGACTCTGCAGCTCCAAAGATAAACCTTGTAAGAATTTCTGAGCTCGATCCTCAGCAGTCTCCACCATCTTCGGCGCAAAGCGACTCAGTCTCATGAACTCTTGGTGGTACTTGTCCACCGTCAGATTCCCTTGCTTCAGATTGATAAACTGCTGCATCAGCTCCCTCTTGGCAGCTCGAGGGAAATACTCATCATTAAATCTTGCCTTGAAAGTGGCCCAGGGGATAGGCTTCGCCAACAGCTGCTCCTCTGACTCCCACCAACTGCGGGCATTGTCCTTCAGTTGCTTCTTCACTAAGTCAACCCATCCAGCCGGGTTAACCTTCGAGAGAAGCAGGTTATCCTCTGTGTTTTTCATCCATTCATCCGCAGCTAATGATCCTTCTGACCCAGTGAAATATGACGGGCCCAGCTCCCGAAACTGTTTCGCTCCCGGCTCGAAGCGAGGGGCATTCTGAAGCATGCCCTGCTGAACCTGCATCATCTGATGCATCATTCTCATCATCTCAGCCGTGGTGGGTTCTCTATCAGCATCTGCAACACGTCCTGCTCCACCACCAGCTCCAGGTCCACTACCAGCTCCTCGAGTAATGCGTCTACCGGCCATCTAAGACAAGAAAATGCTCAGATTAGACTTAATCATGACTCGAATGTTATGAATATTTAAATGGATGTTGTTATCATCATTGTTGTTCCGATATTTCACAGATGCAAAGAGAAGACCTGCATGGGCCACCACTAAAACCTGTCACGCCCCGCTTCCCTAATATGGAAGGCGAGACGTGAGGAGGTCCGCTCAGACGTGGAGCTGTGAAGCTGCAGTCTGATAAGCGTCTGTAAAATTTTTTTTGAAAAGTAGCAGGTCCTTGCATCGCGACGAAACAACAATAATAATAAAGCAGATTAAAGAACATCCACCAACAACATCCAACAAATATTACATCACAGAATAGTCACAAAAGTACGAGTCTGAACAATAGGCCTAAAGCATGGCCATACAAAACAAGAGAGATAGGTGCTACGCACCGAAACCTAACAACAACTAAAGAAAGGCAACAACTAAGGGGAGACTCCAAACGAGTCTAGGACTGGTCGCCCGTGTCCTCGAACTCGGTCTCAACAGGGACCTCGAACTCAGCGTCAACGAACTGCTCGTCCTCAACAACCTGCTCTGTCTCAAATCCTGACATGTGACACCCAAAGAGAAAATGGCACATGTCAGCAAAAGTCTCCCAAGAGAAGCGGAGAACTTTTGTGCAAGGATACAAATATAGAAAAGCGACTAGCAGTTCTAACATGATGAAATGGCATGACATTTAAGAATGCAACATTTAAATGAACAAAATAATAACAATCAAGCACGTTGTAGCAGAAAGCTACAATTCACTATTTTACGTTTCACGAATCACTGTTTTATCACTTTGTGCACAGAGTTTCCGTCTTTTGGCTGAAGTGGCTGTACGGGCTCACTTCTACGCTCAAGCGATCGTTTAACCCTACCCCTCCACGTGTATATGGACTGGCGCCCATCTTCTGGATCACGAGCCAGGAAGTGTTATTGGCTTAGGGTTGTGCCCGCAAAGCAGGTGCCTAGCCTCAATAGTTACAATTATTGTAGCGTGTGCTACGCAATCACGATAGAACAATTTGATGCATGAATAAGACATGGCAAGATGCAGATAAGAGTGCGTACAGTTAATTAAAAGTAAACGTGACATATCAGCATGAATGAAAGCATGTAAAAAGTGTCGGATCTAGTTTCGTTGTCAAACTAGATCAAATAGGGCGTCTAGGCGACTATCATTTCACCGCCTAGTCTCTTTTACACAATCTTACAAATTGGCCTAAAACACGGCCTAAATAATTACTGGCAAGTATCACTTGCCTGTTTCCGGTGGTATCGGTTGTCGTGGGTTCGCCTCGACGAACGTTACGCTATAGAACGACTGGTTCTCTGTTTCAGTTAATCAATTCACTGAATTAGATATATTGTGAGATAATCAAAATGCCGATTTAATCCCTAAATTGGGTTTGTCTAATTTCATTGGGCTCTCTGGCTAGGGTGGTGTTTATATAGTATTACACTAACATGATACGCCTCATTTTACACCATTATTATTATCCTAACAGTGTTTACAACTAGCATTCTGAAATTAATTGATACTAACAATTAACCTATAAACTTATCATTAACAGCCTATTTATACTAATCTTAACTTAGGCTAATGGTATGGTTAACATCCCATTTAATACTCCTACCTACTCTCTATCTACTCAAAAAAAACAACACTATCTTTCTCTTATTATTAACTATAGGCTGAACTCCTATTATTTCAATACCCTCTCCCTTTCACTTTATTAAGGCTGACTCTCTCTTCACATCTCTCTCAGTTCTGTCCCCTCTTCTTTATTTCTTTTGTCTTTTGATTTTCCTTTTTTTTTGTTTTAACGTTTGCAAGCAGCAGCTCGCGCCAAGGAAAAACGAGAGGAGGGAGGAGCTACTCACGGACGCGCGAGGAGGGAGGAAGGAAGGCCGACGGTTCCAGCGGCTCTTGGAGGCGCGGGCGACGGCGGGCTCCGGAGCTGGGCGCGACGGCGGCGCTCCGGCGCGTTCTCCGGCGAGCGGCTTCGTCCGGCAGGCGGCGGGGGACTGGGCACGGCGGCGCGTCTCCAGGCGTCGGCGTCGGGGGCGGCTCCGGCCGGTCAGAGGGCGGCGCGTGGAGCGTTTCCGGCCGTCCAAGGGGCACAGGGGAGGCGGCGCAGCGGGTTACAGGCGGCGGCGGCGGCCTAGGGCTGGGGGGGTGGTCCTGGTTGGCCGGCGGCGGGGAGTTCTCAGGTGATGGGGGTGAGGCCAATAGGAGAGGGAGGAGGAAGGATCTGGTTAATGGGTTTGGAAGATGAAGATCTAGGGTTTTTTTTTGGGGGTTCCAATCTGAAATTGATGGTAAAAATCAGAACTTGTAGGAATCTGAAATGTGATTTCAGATTTCACCTCTCTAATTTCAGGTTGGGTTGATGAAATTTGTTTTTTTGGTTGTTTCTGATTTTTGGGGAAGAATTTGTTGGGGCTGATTTGGTTGGAGAGATTTTGTTTTTGGTTTTGGATTTGATTTGTTGAATCTGGCTTGGAGAATTTTGCAGGGGAGAGGAACGTTTTGCTGGTTGATTTTGTCTGTGTGGATTTGTTTTGCAGGAGGAAGGAGGTTGCAGGGAGAGACGTTGATGATGGTGATACTGTTATAATAACAGTGGGGAGACAAATTGATGGAGGGATGAGCTGGTTGTGGGGAGAGATTAAATTTGCATGTTGGATCTCACCAACAGATGGAGGTGGGATTCAATAGGGGTTTAATTAGAGTAATTTAATTAAGGTTAAAGCTAATAAATTTTTGATTAGGAATATTTTAATTAGGGTAATTAACTAGTGTAATAATTTATTAATCGTGCCATGAAAATTAAAAAGTCATCCGAGACGCGCTCGCGTCGACGCACAAAGAACTCGCACACAACACATCCGGACGAACAAACAAAGATACGGGCACACACAATAATTAACCGCATAGGAAAATACCGGCCGTTACAATGTTGGTGAGATGGACCGTATAGTAATGGACCTACGGGAATTGAGGAGTGTGATAGAGGACGAGCAACATGCCATGACGCTATTATGTTCTATTGCTCCAGTGTATTCCAAGTTTGTAGGGTTGATGTTAAATGGCCGAGACTCACTCACGTTGGTTGAGGTGAAGTTCACATTGAATACGGAGGATCTTCAAAGTTTGATGTTAGGCGAATCGATGGTTGTGAGGTACCCAATATCATCCTGGGTCGTCAAGAGGGCGGACCCACTCCATGATCCAAGAAGGGCCGTTTCAAGAGTTGGAATCGGCGGCAGCGGCGACGGTCCAAGTCAAGGGACCGCTGTGACAACAAATGCTTTCTATGTAAGGAAAGCGGGAATTGGAAGAGGGATTGTCCGAGGTTGAAAGCGAGGACGTCGATTGGCATTGTGGAAGATGTTGTTCAGAGTTCGACTTTTGTTGGAGTACGAGACGGGATGTTTTCTGGCGAGGATGATTGCTCGGTGTTTGCGGCATACTCCGTGGGAGAAGCGCAATGTTCGTGGTTATTGGACTCTGTGTGTTCATTCCAATGACTCCGAATAGGAGTGCGTTCGACTCATACATTCCATGCATTGGTGAGAGGATTCTCGTTGGAAATGGTATGGAGTGCGAGCAGGTTGGGAGTGGCACATTCAGAGTCAGGATGCACGATGTCATCGTCCGTGTGTGATGGCGTCAGACATGTTCTTGATCTTCGCAGTGGCCTGATATCGATAAGAGCTTTGACTGGGATGGGCTACAGGGCAGTGATCAAGGAGGATCGACTACATATTTCCTGAGGATGCCTGGTTGTCATGAGGGGGAAGAAGCGTGGTAACTTGTATGCGCTCGATGGGCACACGATAGTGGGCAAGACTGGCAGATCACAGGAGTCCGAGAGTGGAGATCCAGCGAGACTGTGGCATCTCAGATTGGGGCATGCTGATGAGCAGAGCCTTGACAATCTTCGGAGGAGGAGTGTGTTCGGAGGTGATCGTGGGATTGAGTCTTGCAGTGACTATGGTGCAAAGCGGCCGAGGCAAGTGCAGTTTGGGACAGGTGTCAGACACAGCATGGAGCCCTTAAAGTGCGTCTACGTCGGCGTATGGGGTCCATGTCCAGTTTCTTTCCTAGAAGGCGCGAGATACTTCGCGGCCTTCATAGATGACTTCTCGAGGAGAGTAACTGGTACTCTCATGGGATCTCGGGAGGAGATCCATGAGAAGGTGCGGCTATGGAGGAGCATAGTCGAGAGGCGGATGGGTAGACCCGTAGGAGAGATCCGTACCAACGACGTAGAGATACAGGATGTTTGCAAGTCAGAGGGGATCGCGTGTTGTTACACCATTCCTGATGGAGACCCTCGGGATGGCGTAGCAGACAACATGATCAGGATGTTGGTAGAGAAGACACATGTGCTATTGAGACCATCCGGCCTTCCTAGGGAATTATGGGTGGAGACCCCTTGCTACTGCGGCATATCTCATCAACCGAACACCGTCACTAGCCGCAGGTAGTTCTATTCCCGAGGAGTTATGGACGGACAGAGTCATTGACTTTTCGCACTTGCGTATGTTTAGATGTCCGGTGCGGTCGCACGAGAGGGACGATGACGATGTAGGACAGTGCACGCATGATTGTGTCCTAGTCGGATATGCTAGTGGAGGTGCGAGAGGGTATATGTTATGGTGTCTTAGTACCTGCGAGGTGATTGTCAGACGACACGTCATGATTGACGAGTCTGCAGTGCTTAGGACTGAGCAAACTCATGATGGTGTGCAGAGACCAGAGGACAGCCCGGTCCATAGAGAGGATGAGGTGATTCAGATTCAGACTCAGCCAGATGATCAGACACATGTGCAGACAGACAAGGTGCAGAGTTCATCCGATATGGTCAGTGTTAGTGATCAGCAGGTATCTCACGATGTAGCTCCAGATTCAGTTCAGTTGGAGGTGCAGAGGACATCGGTCTACGAGTAGGCGTTGCAGTCGGTCGTTGTATCGATGCAGTCAGTTGTAGTGTGTGAGGAGACAGAGGTCTCTCACAGTTCTAGCGTGCATGTTGTGGGTGCTCTTGAGGAGACCCAGCATGCTGAGGTGTGCAGCTTTAGCTTCGAGGTAGAGCCGTCGATCTACGGAGGAGTAGAGCAGTTGGTTTCCGCGCCGATGTCAGAGGTTGCAGTGTGTGAGGAGACGGAGGTCTCTCACGTTTATAGCATACATGAGTTGGTTGCTTGTGAGGAGGACCAGCGTGTTGAGGTGTGCAGCTTCAGCTTCAGGGTAGAGAGGTCTTCTGAGGAGCTTGACATTAGGGTAGAGCATTCGCTATGCATGGTAGAGCAGTCTTCACAGTATGGACACAGGTGATATGGCTCTCGTTTGGCTAGGAGTGATGTATCAGGCGCATCTTTTGATACTTCAGAGGCCAGACCAGTGGAGATGCAGAGGAGCAAGGAATCTGATAGCGTGGTGGAGCGTAGTGACTCCCACGGCAGTGTGGAGACTGCGATGGTGGTCCCAGGTGGAGTTGCCACTAGGGACATGGAGCTGAGAGTTAGGAGGCCACATATCGAGTGCATTCTCGCTTGATATAGGGAGGAGACAGAGCCGAGAGGAGCTCCTTCAGTGTGCGCTCATCTCTCACCTTCGGCAAGTTTATCACAGGGCATGGCAGGTGAGGACGATCTTCAGAGGCTAGATGTTGGTGCGGCGGACAGTTTGGCGCTTGTGTGTGCGCATTCGTGTCTTGAGTCGTCGGCACAGTTAGTTGAGGCGCGGAGCCGGTCGACGGCAAGTCTTGATGACAGACATCAGCAGACAGAGTTGATACAGACAGTGTATCGATGTGACCCAGCTGGGGTCAGTCTGCAGAGCAGCGGGGATGACGGCGTGTTTCTCACAGATGATGGCCATGGAGAGCATGAGTTGCTCGCGGACCCGTGGGGTGATGATATGGATGTTCATGGATCGACAAATGGCTTATTGGACGCTGGCACGACGTCATTTGGTTCGTTCATGGAGTCCGAGCTCGCATGGTTATCCTCAGAGACAGATGACTTCATCGCAGACATGGCGATGGACGAGGCGGAGATGCGTGAGGCTAGGCTCAGACGACTTTTGGGCTTGGCATGTCTCTCGGAGGATTGAGGCGCCAGAGGGCGCGATTTCCAATGTACATGATGGAGGTTCACGTGTCCGATGATCAAGGCAAGATGAGTTCATACACGACAGGAGCAGGTTGGTGTTGGAGATGGATTTGTGCTGAAAAGTGGGTGTGGATTTATCAGCAGGGTAGAGTGTTGCTTTTAATGTGTGCTGAAAAATCAGTACACGCACAGTTCTCATGCCCCCCATTTATTGGGGTTATTGGAAATTAAAGGCTATTAGCCTTTGTTTCCCTGGGGCAACCGACGGCCAAACGTGAGTGTCTGCAGCATTTCATTTTGGGCAGAGGCTTGGTTGCTGCTTGGTTTTCCAGAGAGCAGGTTCTCATTTTCAGAGAAGAAAGAGCAGTGTATCTTTCTCTTTGCTTGGAAAAGCCAAAAGTGTCTTGGATTTGAGATTTGGAGAGGAGGAAGTTAGGGCTTTGTCTGAGAGCCAAAGAGCTTTGCTTGTGAGATACAAGGTGAGTGTCTCCCTTTCTTCTTCCATGTTTGAGATCTAGAGTCCATTGGGTAGCTTCCTGGTTTGGAGCTATATTACCAAGAAGTGATCTCCATTAGTGTGGGATTGGTCCCTTGAGGAGCTTTACATGTTGTAGGGGTTTTGTTATCAAGGATTCCCACTTAGTTGAGAGTGTGTGTGAGCTTGGTGAGAGATCTAGGGTTAGGTCTTGTTGCTTGGAGCTATTCTCTTATTGTGGAAGAAGAAGGGGATGATATCGGTGTATGCCTTGCTTGATCGATAGTGGAACCGGGTGCATTGGATGCTGGATGTAGGTTGTTCACAACCGAACCAGGGTAAATCTCCGTCTCTTTTGTATTGTTCTTACTTTCGTATTATATTCGTACGCTTGCATTGTCTATGCAAGATCATTGAGAGGGTTGGTTGTTGGTGACAACGCTCTCTTGTGCCCGTGAGGTGTTTGGGGTGACAACTCGGTGGAATTCGGTCGTGGGATTGTTTGGCCACCGTTTCTGCGCATTGTATGTGGCATTGTGTAACTAGCCTAAGTGTTAGGAAGGTGCACGGGGATCCAACAATCTTGATATATGTGAATGTTAATAGTTGGTTGCAAGTGAAGGATCTTTACTCTTTTAGTACCCCACTTGTGTTTTGTGCAGCTTTTTTTTGGTAATAAGTCTCTAAGCCAGACTCATGCATTTGACACTGCATACACAGTCTAATCAAATCACACTAAGAATTGATATATATATATATATATATATACATATATATATACACACGGGAATGTTCAAATGAGAACTTCCCCCGTGAGAACTCCGTGGGAACTTCCTCTCTTTGATTTTTTTTCATAGATCCAAACCGTTGAATGTGTTCTAAACATGTTAATACATATTCATATCAAAAATCAAGACAATCCCCCCTATTTTCCCCTTGATCGGATCGGTACAAAATGTTCTATTGTTCTGAAACCGTTAAATTTGTAACGGCTTAATCGAGGGTCAAATCTACTTAGGGTTCACCCATTATTTTTCCTGTGGTGTATATATGTATGGATTAAAGTGTGGAAAAAAATTTTGAAAAAAAATTTAAAAAAAATTTTGTTCGCACGGGCAACCCCGTGATAACCGTTCGCAGTCGACCATGCCCATATATATATATATATCTATTATACATTTGACGGCGTTTTTTGAATTCTAGGGCTGACTAGGACAAGATAAAGAGCGGGTGAGATTTGATCTTGGTAAATCAATGGTTGAGATTAGATTTTGTGAAAATTTTAGTGGAAAAACTTAAATTTTGTTGGGAAACGTGTCTTGGGAATCAAAACTTTGAAATTAGAAGTGTCTTGGAAAAAATTGTGGAGATTCAATTTGGGGGGGAAGTGCATTGGAAACCTAAACTTTAAAATTATAAAGTACCTTGGGAAAGATTGTGGAGAAGTATGATCCATTAAATTAAAAAAAATAAAAATTTAGCGTAAAAATACCTTGAGGTTTGTTATTCTGCGCCCGCGTCGAAGGCGCACGCTAAATTTTTTACACTAATTTGTTGTTCCGCGTCAAAGGCGCTATCGCCAAATTTGTTGTTCCGCGCCGAAGGTACCCATGCCGCTAAATATTTCTGTGAAAATAATTTTTCGGGGGACAAATTTCGCAGGGGAAATCTTAAATCAACGATTTTAGGGCAACGTTTTTTGAATTCTAGGGCTGACTAGGACAAGATAAAAAGTGGCTGAGATTTCATCTTTGTAAATCAATGGTTGAGATTGGATTTTGTGAAAATTTCAGTGAGAACTTAAATTTTGATGGAAAAAGTGTCTTGGGAATCAAAACTTTGAACTTAGAAGTGCATTGGGAAAGATTGTGGAGATTAAATTTGGGGGGAAATCCCTTGGGAATCTAAACTTTGAAATTAGAAGTGCCTTGGAAAAGATTATGGAGATTAAATTTGAGGAAAAGTGCATTGGGAACCTAAACTTTGAAATTATAAGTGCTTTGAAAAAGGTTGTAGAGAAGCATGATCCATTAAATTAAATAAAAGTACCTTGAGAAAAAGACTGTGAAGAAGCATGATCCATTAAATTAAACAAAATAAAAAATTTAGGGTAAAACAATTTAGTGGAACAACAAATTAGCGTAAAAGTGTCGAAGGCGCCCCGCTAAAATTTTTTACGCCGAATTTGTTGTTCCGCGCCGAAGGCGCGGGCGCCGAATTTGTTGTTCCGTGTCGAAGGCGCCCGCTAAATTTTTTTACGCTAATTTGTTGTTTCGCGCCGAATGCGCAGGCGCCAAATTGGTTGTTCGACGCCTAATTTGTTGTTCCGCGCCGAAGGTGCATGCGCCGAATTTGTTGTTCCGCGTTGAATATGCTCGTGCCGCTAAATATTTTTACGCTAATTTATTATTCTGCTAAATTTTGGCTGTAGAAATAATTTTTTGGGGAATAAAGATTTTGCGGGTGAAATCTTAAATGAACCGTGCCCGCGGGCACGGGCTACATTTTATCTTGAATCCCACAACTGATAAACAATGTACGGTGAACATCTCGTGGATGGCCTTAGTTTTGTACAACTGCCTCGTTGTGCATCAGTGACACATTTGTTGTTACCCGCATCAGCAAAGTTTTAAGGTTCTTTGTATTCAATGGAAAATGATTTTTCATTGAGAAGAATTTCAATGTGAACTGGTTGCGATAAGAAGGCCACATGTTGTTCGTAAGAGAGAGAATGCTGCATTTCTTAATGAAACAGCTTCACGTCACGTGAAAGGTGTCCAAATTAGAAATTAGAAATCTACATCAAATTAGTAAAGAACCAGAGTCAGCATAGCCTCCATCTGGAGGTAAACAGAGTTCAAATGAATGGCTGAGATTAACATGCATCAGTTCTCATCGATAGGCCCATGTGAAAGGGATTGAAACAGAAACATTACCAGTCAATTTCAGGATGTTTCTAGATTTGTAAAGCATGTTACCACACAACCTTTCATACTGTCTACCTTCATGCATCATGCACTTGGCTACCTAAAGACAGATTGCTTGTTTAGTAACCACATCCAAAACTGGCGAAAAATGTTCTCATTCTAAATATGTTGGGAATCAATGTGTTTCAGATTGAATTTTGGCATGAATTGTACATCGGAGCCCCCCCCCCCCCCCCCCCCCCCCCCCCCTCCCTCCCTCCCGGCGCAGGAAATGTAAGCATAATGACCATTTCATTGAATAGCTCATTTTAGAAGAATTTTGATGATCGTTTTAATGCATAAACTACAACGATGCTGGTTTACCTAATTCTGGTTTCTAGGATTTATTGAAGGCTATTGTTCCTCATCTCACAGCTGTCTTCTAGTAAAAATTTTAACCAAGACAAGTAGGAATTATATTCCACTTAAACCATTACTCTCGGTTCATCTGACAGTTAAGGTAAGATCATGTGTGGATAACCGTTCATAGCATGACAAATTTAAGTGTGCCGAATTAATTTTGGTGAATTTCGATCAAATGGGCAGTTGTTTTTTGTAACCATCTAATAATTTTATGTTATTCATATTTCATGAGGCAATAAAACTTCCTGTTGATACTGCTAATATCTAAATAAAACTGTGACACTTTTTTACACTAAAGTATCTTTTCATGAATTTATTTAATTACATCTCGCTTCCAAACCTTACACAGGTTAACCTTCATAGTTGTTTTACAGATATGGTAGTCAAAAAGATCCAGATGGCGGCTAGGTGCAGTTCCAAGAACAGGTATAACCGCAGGCTTCGATCTCATCTGAAATGCATAAGCACAAAATCAAATATAATTAGAATCATTTGATGAATCAGAAAAATGTTTTTATATAACATGCGTGTGCGCACAAGTCATGTCAAACATTTCTAACAAGCAATAGTTGCCACTACATATCAGTTTCGGAAATAATCAGACAACCGAAGGAGGCCTGATATGACAATAAAGGAGATTTGTCCCTGTCAAAATTCCTTGTGCAGGGTGGCCCTAATAACCTTAATCTTCATGGTTTTACTGTGAAAACTGAAAACCTGATAAGTATGCAAGGGTTGCTGGGTCGTTGCGTGGAAGGGACGCGCCACATCATTGTCCGGACCTCGTGTTAAATATACGAAGGTTTATGCTTCCTAGTGAGCATAAACGGGTAAAGAAGTTTGTCCATAACTAAAGGATTAGATAAGCATCTTGGAACATAAAATCTTTAACTGGAAAATTAGGAGAACGTCTTGATATCAAATTTTGGAGAAAAATTAATATTTATGTATTCAAGAGATTCAGTGGGTACGTGAGAAGGTTAAGAGTGGTCGGATCATATGACCATCGGCTTTAATAAGTTGGTAAGAAAAGAAACAGAAATGTGATTGGAATAATAATTACTGAAGAACTGGCATTGTCATTGAACATAGAGCCATTCTTAATTTGTTTCCAACTGTGAGAATACCATGTGTATGCGAGTAAGAACAATAGGCCACAATTGTGGATTTTCAAACTTGATTGGCATTTGATATTAGAATAACCATTCATACTGTTAGGCATCATAGACTTCACACGCGGATAACTTATATCAACAATTTCTGAATGTTATTACAAGGCAGTAGTAGGCCATTATTTATCAACCTTCAGATATAGTCACACAACTGAATGCTTCGCTATTGTATTAATTTTTCCATTTTTTTTTGTTTTACTAGGAGTCTAGGATACATTATTCTCGCTCCTTAACAAGTTTGTAGTTTAACTTCTTGTTACATGTGTTCTCGATTGTCGCACAATATATGATATGTATTATGAAACACTCTGCTCTGGTAGTCCAATGAATATTATAAGGCTGACGGCCGAACAATTGAGTGGGAGTATGTTAAAATTTGGTCAATTGGACCAACCCAAACTCAACCTGAACCGCGCTCATTATGGGCTGTCGGTATGGACCCAATTAGGAGCCAACCCGAAACCTAATATTCCTAAGTTTAGGTCTCATAATAGAATTTATATTAAGCGCACTTATGAGTCTTAGATTTGAAACCTACGGTGGTTAAGATTACTTTATTATTAAGTAACCAATAAACATATAAACAGATGCCTAGGGCCTCCTCTTCCAATCAATTCAATCAAGCGATTAGAGAATCTAATTAGCTTTCATAACGAGAGTTCCCCCAATTACTCGAGAGAAGTTTTGTAGCCATTATGTTGTGGATTGTTGGTGAAGTTTCAATATGTGACTCAATCACCATTGAGAAGAAAATTGCAACTTACTAATCAAGACACGATCCCTAACATGCTTTATTGCTTCCGCGTTAACCTAGATCTTATTGGATATGTGATTGATATAAGATCTAGATCTTTTGGACGAAGATTAAGCATATATTTCAACAGTTTCACATATTGATGAGATCAATGATAATTAAATTCTTGGTTCTATGATTCAAAGGGGTTCATTCATCCAATCTTCTTTTCAAGAAAGAAACATTAGATTGTCTATCTCTTCATTTCTTCGCAGAATTTCATATTATGTGGTTTCTTTCAAGCAAAATGTCCGGGTTTTCAGTGACAAATAACGAAATTTTGAGTTAATCAAAAATTACCTTCATCTTCCTTATGTTACCACTTATAATGTGCAGAAACAACTGCTACATTATCCTGAATCAAGGATTTAAGATCAATCCAATGGTATATTGAGGATCCAAACCTGGTGGATATCTGTTTTTTAGCCTATCAAATAATAATTATTTGACTCGCTTCATCGGTCAAGTGAAATTGATACTTCTGCCAGTTTGGCCCCTTAATATTCTTGTCCTTCAAGTACCTTGTTTATGGTACTTGATCTTTGTCAGTATCAATAACAAATTAGACTCAATGTTGAACTTGGTGTTAAAATACTAGTGCTGCAACTAGTTCCCAGAGTCATTGTTGATTTGTCTCCAACTGGGAGAATATCAAGGGTACGAGAGTTCGAATATTAAGCCGCATTTGTGGGGTTTTAAGCTTTAGATAGGCAGTTGATTTGCAACACAAGTCTGCCACCAACTCAAATTAGTAGGAAGGATTCTCCAGGCTGTGAATGTCCATCTAGCCTATTAACAAGAGCTACAAGCCAACACTGCCGCCCTCGAGCTACCGCCTGCTACAATCTGCCCTCAACCTAGCACTCTATTCATCCCTTGACCTGCATTCCCTTCCCGCCTCCAACTTCTTTTGTACCCCTCTCTTTCTGTATTTTTTATTATTTATATTAATAAGTAAGGGTGTTCGTCTGCCCTTTCATCAAACAAAAAAGATACGCAGTTGACATTAGAAGAACAATTTGTATCATTATGCAGGACTGATTTCACGTGCACAATTCATCTCAAAGATTTCTGAACCTTATTACAAGGCAGGAGTAGCCATTATTTATCAGCCTTCAGGTATATAGTCATGCAACTGGATGCTTAGCTAACGTATCACTTCCGTTTGGTGCAGTCATTCGAGCAAGCATCAACACAGGCTTCCATATCCTTCCCCGCTGTCATGGAGCAAAGCATCAAAACTAACATCAGTAAGTATACACAAGAACTTATCACAATATTTTTATTTTCTTTGTTGTTGGATTATGTAATGTAAGTTTCACCTTGTGTAATCTATAGGTAGCAAGACCAGAAAAAATAAAATAAATAAAAATGTTTTTGTGTTCCATTTCATGTTACCTGGGTCGAGATGGCCACAGGAGGACTTAGCACAGGCAAAGATGCAGTTTGACTCGATTACGGGTGTGGGAGGTACTGGGCAAGGAGGGGTAGGGATAATGAGACACTGGGCACCACACCAGTACCCACACCAGACCCTCCAATACCCTTCGGGGCAGTTAGAATAGCAGCAGTGATAGCAAGCCTTGTAGCCTGCAGAGCTCTGACCAACAAGCAGCAAGAGCACGGCAGTTAGAACCAGGAAGGACATACTAAACTTTTTCTCCATCTCGCTATAGAAAGCACTGATTGAAATCTCAAACTTTGCGAAATAGAGAACCTCATAGCACTTATTTATAGGGCTGAAATCACATATCCATGTGTTTTATACACAGTTAAATGGCACCGTGCACCTATGTAAAAGGGAAAGAAACATACAGCAAGCGATGCCATTTCCCTCTATATCTGGGTTCCCACAACTACTGACTAGTTTTAGATTTTATGTAAAAGGGAAAGAAACATACAGCAAGCAATGTCATTTCCCTGTATAGCTGGGTTCCCACGACTACTGATTAGTTTTAGATTTCACACACGAGAGAGAGAGAGAGAGAGAGAGAGAGAGAGAGAGAGAGAGAGAGAGAGAGAGAGAGAGAGAGAGAGAGAGAGAGAGAGAGAGATGTGTGTGCTGTCAGCACGAGAAATTCATGTGCTAACAGTGTGTGTTGTGCAAAAATCTGGCCGTAGCTTTTTGATGTGGTTCTTTGCAGAATAAACCCCATCTGAACCATTTTTGCGTAAAAATCCCCAGCTGAACCAGCTCTTATAATTTCATCTCTGAAAAAAAATTTGCGAAAATTTTGAACAGGAATACCATGTGAACTTTTTTTATGAATTTTTTTCAAAATTTTTTCCATGATTCAATCCATACAATTATAAACCACATGGAAAATAACGTGACCCCTTGGGGGATTTGACCCGTGATACCGGTTACAAAATTTAAGTTTCAGAACAATAGAACTTTTTGTAATGCCTTGATCGGGGGTTAAGTCCCTCTAGATTTCATTCATTATTTTTCTTGTGGGTATATAAGTGTATGGGGTGAAGAATGACAAAAAACTTTAAAAAATTAAAAAAATATTTTCACATAGATTTTCTTGTGTGAAATTTTCGCTTAAGAGACCCCATCTATATGTGTGTGCGCATGTACTTTCAGTGCAGGACATTTCCTGGGTTGTGTTGACCGCTTACGTTTTTAATAAAAAAATTTGAAATTTTTTTAGGATTGTTGTACACATTCTACTCAAAACCCCGAATATGGGTGAACCCTAGGGTTATTTGTGTGATAACTGGCTCAATATGGGTTGCTGGAAATTCCAGATGTCCCCCTTTGAAATGTCAAATTGAAGACCAAAAAGTAAAGGTTGGTGCACCAACCACCTCCTCATTCATCCATATAAAAGGAGGGCAAGGGTTTTAGTTATTTGCATCGAAAATTGGGAATCTAATTGAGCTTCTATTGAAGCATTGGGGAAATTTATATAAGGTCCTATTGAAAGTTACATAGGATCATTGAGAGCCATCTTAGAGAGAGCCAAGTGTGAGGATTTCTTAGGAAAAGTAATTGAGTGCCTTTTGTATCTCCTAATTGAAATCAAGAGAAGTGTTTTCTTAGTCGTTAAGGTGACCTAAATCTTTTGTTTGCGTTCTCTTTATTTGTTCTTCGTGCTAGATACTTCGGTGATCTGATTGCTTCCGCTCGACGCACAACAATTGGTATCAGAGCTTTTGCGACGAAGATCTAGACGAAGAAGATGAGCAAAAGTGGCGACGACAATCCTTCTACTCCAACGACGCAATATTCAACAACGCGAACTATCGTATCCAGTACGAAGTTCAAAATTGAGAAGTTCGATGGATGTATCAACTTCGGCATGTGGAGATGCAAAGTACTTGACATCTTGAACCAACTTGGTCAAGATCAAGTACTAGATGAGAGGCCGACTACGACGTCGGATGCGGGGTGGAAGATGATGAACCGGACCGCTTGCGGCATGATCCGGCTCTACTTGACAAAGAAGAAGAAGTACCCTTTCATGGAGGAGACGAATGCGAAAGCGTTATGTGATGCGCTTAGTAAGAAGTACATGAAGAAGAACATTCAGAATCGCCTACACCTAAAGAAGAAGCTTTTTGGTCTCAAGATGGATGAAGGAGTTTCAGTTGAAGAACACCTCGACTACTATAATAAACTCCTCACAGATTTGAGAAACATTGACATCAAGATGGAAGATGAGGACAATGCGATGATTCTCCTCAACTCACTACATAAAGACTATGAGCTCATCGTTTCGATCTTAACTTATGGTAAAGAATCTATCACCTTCAATGAAGTTTCTAACGCTCTTACTAGCAATGAATTTAGAAATAAGGATGATGAGAAGGTGAGGGGCCAAGGGTCCGAAGCACTTATCGTAGTTAGAGGTCGGAGCAATGAAAGAGGTGGAGGCCGGAAAAGGAACCATATATTCGAGACGATGGGCAATAGTAGAGCTCTGCACACAGACATCGAGAGGGTTCAATGTGTCTTTTGCAAGGAAAGAGGACATTGGACGAGGGAGTGCCCAAAGGCCAATAAGAAGAAGGATGCTACCGCCAACATCGTTAAAAGCGAGGAGATGGATGTGTGGGTCCTAGTTGGTGCGACGGAAGGGGTGATGAAGGGGGGATGTGTGCTTGACTCGGGTTTCTCGTTCCATATGACACCCCACAAAGAGTACTTTACTACTTTCCATGAAGGTAGTAAGCGTAAAGTCCTTGGAGACGATGGAGCATGCACGACGGCAGGCATTGACACGGTCCACATAAAGATGAGTGATAGTGTAACACATGACATAGGCGATGTTCATTATGTGCCCAACGTGAAGTACAACTTGATTTCACATGGTTCATTAGAAGCACAAGGGTGCAAAGTGACTATTGAGGACGGTGCTTTGAAGATGACACGAGAAGCAATGATCCTGATGAAGGAGAAGCATGGATTGTGCGGTGACGACGAAGACGACGGGAGTTCCAGATGAGCGAGCTACCGACTCAAGCTTGCACGCACCAAAGACGACGTCATTGGATGATCTTCGGAGAGGTGGTGCTTATAGAGGTATTGGTTCAAGTCAGTATGGTGGAGATACCATGTCCCCACAACTTGCACAGCGGATGGATTCTATCAAAGTTTGCAGACCAAGGTATGAGAAATGCCAACTTGTAAGAAGGGTCTCGTTTGCTTTCTTTGTCAGGTGTGATGAGTCTTCAACCTTATTCGGTGAGGTGGATTACAATAGCGACCTATGTGAACGAAGGAAAGATTGGTGTGATGAGATGGAAGCAACGACGACTGATGAAGCCAAGGATCGGGTGAAACTACTTGGCACTAGTGATTGTTCGTCGGACAAGCTTATGAAGGTTGATATTGGAGTTAAGTTCAAGTATGTCTCGGACTTGTATGTTGACGATATGAGATGACTTTGGTGGCCCCCTTCTGGAGCAACGAGGCTCTGCGGAGCCATATGAGCCTTTCGAGGAAAGATGACGGGAACACGAGATGATTCTCACCGAGGAGGAGCGTTGACAGTCGATTGTGTGACATAGACAAAATATCTCGCCAAGGTGTAGATTTGTGATAATTGGCTCAATATGGGCTGCTGGAAACTCCAGCATCCCCTTTCAAATGTCAAATTGAAGACCAAAAAGGGGGGGTTGGTGCACCAACCCCCTCCCCCTTCATCCCTATAAAAGGAGGGCAATGGGTTTAGTTATTTGCATCGAAAATTGGGAATCTAATTGAGCTTCTATTGAAGCATTGTGGAAATTTGTATGAGTCATATTGGAAGTTCCATAGGATCATTGAGAGCCATCTTTGAGAGAGCCAATTGTGAGGATTTATTAGGAAGAGTAGTTGAGTGCCTTTTGTATCTCCTAATTGAAATCAAGAGAAGTGTTCGCTTGGTCGTTAAGGCGACCTAAATCTTTTGTTTGTGTTCTCTTTATTTGTTCTTCGTGCTAGATACTTCGACGATCTGATTGTTTTCGCTCGGCGCATAACAATTTGACCATCGATCCACCCATTGTGAAAAGTTATTTTTTTGAAATCATTGAAATTGTAATTGATATATCGAGAGTCAAATAGTGTTCGATTCACTTGATTTTTGGTATGATGAATTTGTAACGGGTAGATCGAGGGTCAAATGGAATTGGATTCACTTGATTTTTGGTGTGGTCATTGTCTATGATGTATACAACAAAATCCAAAAAAATTTCAAATTTTTTTACAGATCTGGACTGACAGCGCAGGAAATTCATATGCTGTCATCACATACATTATTCACACACACATACATATATATGCAAATGATCCATTGAGAAAATTTTCCTATGCAAAACTCAGGTGAAAAGTATGGTGAAAAGTATTTCTTTGATATTTTTCATAAATCTAAACCGTTGGATTATATTTACACATCCTAATTGCATTCTACACCAAAACTCAATACCAATTAACCATATTTGTCCCTCGATCGAACTGGTATCAGATATTGTTCTAAAACCGTTAAATTTGTAACGACGTGATTGACTGAAAATTTCCCATGCTGGTATCATATAAACATGTTTTTATTTTTAAAAAATATATGTTATGTGTTCTACACATTTCCACGCTTACATCACATATACATGTTTTTAATTTTTTTAAAAAAATTGGATGGGTTCTACACATCATGGATGATCATCACACCAAAAATCAAATGAATCAGACGCTATTTAACACTCGATCTACCTGTTACAAAATCAATGGTTTCAAAAATAATAGAACTTTTTGCAATGAGTGAATAGAGGGCCAAATACCTATAGGGTTCACTCATATTTTAGGATTTTAGGGGTTCATAATGTACACAACAACATAGAATTTTTTTTGAATTTTTTAATTTTCTAGCACTAACAGCGAGGTAAGTTCCTACGCTGTCAGCACATATATATTAACACATATATGAGAAAAATGTGAGTAGATGGGTGAAACCACAAGAAATTTTTATAAGGTGTACATATTCTAAACCCCAAAACCCTAAATATGAGTGAACCATAGTGGTGTTTGACCCTTAATCCACTCGATGTGAAAAATTCTATTGTTCTGAAATTGTTGAATTTGCTACAGTTAGATCGAGTGTCAAATAGCTTGGATTTATTTGATTTTTGTACGGTGATCATCCATACTGTTTAGGACATATCCATAATTTTTTGAAAATAAATAAATATAATGCATATGTGCATCAGCACAAGAAATTTTCCTATGCTGACACACATATTCATTATTCTCGTATATATATATGTATATGTATATGTATATGTATATGTATATGTATATGTATATGTATATGTATATATATGTGTATGTTTGTGTGTGTGTATGCATAGCTTGCTAGAAATGTGCTGACATCACAAGAAATTTCCTACTCTGTCAACTCGAAAACCAAAAGAATTAAACTTTTGTTGTATGAATTGTAAAACCCCAAAAATACATGAACCATGAAGGGATTTGATCCTTGATTCACTCGTTGCAAAAAGTTATATTGTTCTAAAACCATTGAATTTGCAATGATTAGATCACCGGTCAAATAGCATTAGATTCGTTATATTTTTGGTATATTGATCATACATGATGTGTATAAACATATCTGTAAAAATTATTAAAAAATTAAAAAACCACGTCTATTTGTCAACATGAGAAAATTTTGATATCACACATACATTTTCTTGTACACACACCCCTACATAGAGAGAGAATAATGTATATGGCTATCAATGCAAGAAAATTTCCCGTTTTGACGCACATATACACTATTTGTATTTAGTTTTTTTAAAAAAATTAGATATGTTCTACACATCATAAATTATCAATAAACCAAAATTCAAGTGAATCCAACCCTATATGATCCTTGATTTGGTTGTTACAAAATAACAGTTTCACAACAATAAATTTTTTAACAAATGGATCGAGGGTCAAATCTCCCTAGGAATCACCCATGTTTGAGTTTTTGGGGTTTTAGAATGTGTATAATTTCGAAAAATTCAGAAAACTAATAGGAAATAGAGTTTTGTGTGCTGTCAACACAAAAATTCTTACACTGATAGCACATATCCAATAAGCTCATATATATAAGTTTAAGATTGATAAGCATTCGGTATAGGAAATTTTCTAAACCACCGGTTTAAAACTCATTATTTCACTTTTTTCAATTTTTCGGTTGTGGTTTTTGTACACATTTTAAAACCTAAAACCACAAATATGGATGAACCCTATGTGGATCTAACCATCAATCGGCTTGTTATAAAAAATTCTGTTGTTTTGAAATTGTTGAATTTATAACAATCGGTTCAAGGGTCAAATAGTATTGGATTCACATTATTTTGGTTTACTGATTATCCATAATTTGTAAAACACGATGAATGGTGTTGATTATTAAAAAAAGTGAAAATAAAATTTATATATGGACGATATAGGAAATTTTCTACACCGAATACTCTTATACTTTATTATATATGTGTGTGTTGTGTATTATCTGTGTGTGTGAATGTTAATGTGTATATATGCGAATTTCCTATGATACAATACAAAAACGCCACTTTTCCCACATTTTTTGAAAAAAATTTATAAGGTTGTTGTGCACAATATAAAACCCTAAAACTTCAAATATAGATGAACCCTAAGAGGATTTGACGCTCGATCCACTCGTTATAAAAAGTTGTATTATTCTTAAACTGTTGATTTTGAACCAATTGGATTAAGGGTCAAATAGTATTGGATTCACTTGATTTTTTTATGTTGATCATCCATAATGTGCAGAACATGTTCGAATTTTTTTAAGAAAACAAATATAAATGGTGTATATGGCTATCAACGCAGAATTTTCCCATGTTGCTAGTGCATATATATTATTCTGATATATATGAGAAAAAATATATGAGCATCAGTATAGGAAATTTCATATACTTACCTTGTAAGACTTCAATTTCCAATTTTTTTAATGATGAACATCGAATGCTCACTTACTTACTCATATATTTGATAATAAGTATGTGTTACGAGCGTAGGAAATTTCCTAGGCTGTCAGCACCCAAACTCCTAAAATAATTTAAAATGTTTTTTCTAGTTTATTGTAAGCATTTTAAAATCCCAAGACCCCAAATATGTGTGCACCCTATGTGTATTTAATCATCGATCTATTCATTGCAAAAAATTCTATTATTCTGAAACAATTAAATTTTTAACGGTAAGATTAAGTGTCAAATAGCATTAGATTCACTTGATTTTTGGAATAGCGATCATTTATGATATGTAGAACATATATAAAATAAAAAAATATGTTTATGACTGTCAGTGCAAGAAAATTTTTCATGTTGACAATACATATACATTATTCTCATGTACGTGCATGCGGGTGTTAAGATAGGCGAGCATTCGGTGTAGGAAATTTCCTATATCGCTCAGCAAAAACTTTAAATTTCACTTTATTTTTTCAATTTTTTTGTTTGGAGTTGTTGTACACATTCTAAAACCACAAAACCCCATATATGGATGAATCCTAAGGGGATTTGACCCTCGATCGGTTCGTTATAAAATTTTCTATTATTTTGAAACTCTTGAATTTGTAATAATTGGATCGAGGGTCAAATAAAGTTGGATTTATTGATTTTTTGTATGTTGATCATCAATAACTTGTAGATCAAGATGAATAGTATTGATCATTAAAAAGAAAATTGAAAATTGAAGTTTTATAGTGCCAGTGTGTAGGAAATTTCTTACACCAGCCCTTATATACTTCAGTCTCTGTCATTTTTTGATCACCGCATTCATCTTCTTCTACGTAGCATGGGTGATAAAAATACCAACAATCAAGTGAACTCTTTGTAACGAGTGGATCAACGGTCAAATTCTCTTAGGATTCACCCCATATTTGGGGTTTTAAGGGCTTAGAATACGTACAACAATTCCAAACAAAAAAAATTTCTACACCAGCTGCTCACCTACCTCAACCTCATGTGTGTGTTCGTAGTTGTCTGGAAGAAAGGATCGTATGTTGATCTGTGGAGTTTTTTATGTTTATTGGTGTAAGCAGAACTCATACAGTTGGCATCTAATGCAGTTTTTCATAAAATTACAAGAAGGATTAAGTAATGTAATGACACGTTTATCTTGAATCACAAGACTAAAGCAAAAAATAGTAAGTACGTGTATCTTCTTTTTTACATGTTTGATTTTGTACAAGTGCCAACTTCTGTGTGAGCAACATAGTTGTTGTAGCTTGCACGTGTAAACTTTACACGGTCTTTTCATGGTAAGTAGGCCACGTTCTTTTTTTAAGTGAAAGAAATCTGCATTTCTGAATACAGACAGCTTCCTGTAAAAGTTGTCCAGATTAGAATTCTGCATCTAAATTAGTAAAGAACAAGACTTGTAGTTTTTTAGAATTTGAATGAATGGTTGAGATCAAGTGTGGCATTTCTTCCTTATAGGTCCGTGAGAAAGGGAATAAAATGAAACTGAATCATTCGATTTCAGAATTGTCTAAATTTGTATTAATGTGGCCACATAACCTTCAATATGCACTCGGCTATCTATAAATTGCTTGCTTGCTTTGTAATCACATCCAGAAGTGGTAAAAATAATGCCCCCATTCTAAATATGTTGGGAATCAATATGTTTCAAATTGAATATTAGCATGTGATGTGCCTTTAAAGGCCCCATATATATTGAAGATATTAACATATCACATTTCATTTCATAGACTTTTTAAAGAAGAATCTGGATGATTGCTCCATAATTGAGGGTTCTCTACATGTGACCTGACAATTTTAGCATGTAATTCACTAACACTTTTATGTAACCATTCACTTTTAAAGAGGTAATAATAGTGGCATACACTCCCTTACGGTGGGTGTCTGTATAAAACAGCCACATACTTTCACACCATCTTTGCATGCCCTAGGTACCTCTGTTTTCCAAAACCACATGCTAATTGACATCCATCTTTGTTATGTCATGACATATCATAGTCCAAAATCCAAATCCTAATGGCAGATACGTGAAATTCATATATGACGTATGACATATCATAGTCTCCGATGATATGCATGAAATGCAACATCAGAATTAACTCGATAAGCAAACAAAGTGTAACGCAAAAAGAAAAAGAAAAAAAATCAACATGCATGAATCCTGCTGGTATTGTTAACTTGGATTGAGATTAAAACATGAAGGTAGCTGTAACACAAGTAAATAATCATGACAGAAAATGCGCTCCTCATGAAGCCTTGCCTTGCTACGCTCTGCTAGGCTTCACCTTTGGGAAGGCCTTAAACGGTAGGTATCTGGGATTAAGGATTAGGGTTCACAACAAACCTAACAAGTAATAGGGACAATGAATTCATGATTGTTCATTATATTGATTGACAATTGACAAAAAACAAACCTAAGGAGGATTTATCTTCGTGTTCACTGCAACAAGAGAGAGACATATGACTTACTATCCCCATTGCTAATTTTATTTTTCTGTTTTTTCTTTTTATACTTTTGGCCTTCAGCCAAATTGCTTATTAAAAAACACAATGTTCCTTTCTTGATCTTCATACTTCACTGTTTGTTACCTTAAATGTAAAATTGATGGTTTTCTTTCTCCAATCTGTTCAAAGTCCGGTACATGAAAAATCCCTAGATGATGATCATATGATGCCTAACATACTATAGGCATAGCCATACATGATACATGATACTATTTAGCGTACAATGGATGACAGTTTATTTAGTGTACATTGGATGAGAAAACTGTCAGGCTTGAGCAATCGGGCTAACAGCTAACTTCTTGGGCTGTCACACATGAAACGGCCATCCAAATTTTATTCCAGATCACAGATTTCTGATCACCGTGTAAGTTTCTTGCGATCAAATACTTGTTTAAGACTATCAAGTGACAATTTTGAAACCATAAACATGTATATAATTAAAATACTGACCAGTAATATCATTTTTTGTCATAGCTATCATGCTTATGCCTTTATATTATGTTCTCGAGGAAATTAATACCTCTTGAAGATGCCTGAATTTCTGAGTTTCATTTTTAAATGGTATCTGAGTTTCATTTTTAAAATGGTCTGTAATCTTATGTAGAAGAGAAATCAGCAGCACAACCGGGCTTATCTCATTGTCTCATGTTTATCCTCAGCATCTTAACATGACTTTATTTATACATCTATTGCAGATCACACACAAACTGAGCTTCATCATTATTTTATCAACTATCATAATATAGAAAAGAACCAAGCGGCGGCTAGGTGCAATCTTCAGAACAGATACGAACGCAGGCTTCCTGCTCATCTGAAATGCATGAAACACAAAGCATCACATAACTAGATTGGAAAGCAGAGATTTTAGGAAGGAAAACTCAGACAGAATGCACAAATGCTGCGGATACCGTTGGCTCACCTAAATCGAGGCTCATGCATTTGGACTGTGTTAGGGTTGAATTTCTGTTGATATTTGTTGGCATTAGTGGCACTATATCTGGAGAGCTCAGTTTGTGGAATCTGTATTGTTTTTGAGCTATTTGAGCAAATTGTTGAACAAAATGTTGAACATTTTGTTGAACACGGGATCTAGAATAATTGTTCGTATACAGAAACGATGTTTGGTATCTCAGATCTGATTTGTAGCCTAGAATATCGGAGGTTCCTGATTTGATTGATTCCAGATATTGGTGGGATTTTTATACTCCTTCTTACCCGAATTAGTTCCTTAAATGATGGAGATTTGTTGAGAATTTTTGGGAATCTGGGTTGTTCCTAAATTGATGGAAGGAAATATTTGCTGAGATTTATTGGTTTTATTTATCAGAAATAGATCCTTATTCTATGGGCAAAATATCCGCATGAGATTTGTTTTAATCTTTTTACCCGAAATAGATTCGGTGGTTCCTTGAATATGGGATTCCTTACCCAAAGTGATCCCGAAAATCTTGGTGGATATTTAGCATTTAAGAGGAAGTTATTTATCCGGATATAGTGGTTACAAAATTTGGTTGGTTTCATAACTGAATGATATGTGCGGTTGAAGATATGTGCGGTTGAAGATTCTATGTATGAATGTTTTCAGATCTCGCATTATTGTTTAGATCTTCTCCAGATACTCGGTTGAATGCAGGTATGCATTAGATTTGCTGACGGAGGTGAATGAAAGTATCGATCCACAACCGAGGTATGAAAGAACCTATTTATTGGACATGTTGTATATTATGTTGAACGTTATTATACAACATTATGTACAACATGCTGTGTCAGAAGCCTGGAATTGATTGGCGCACTTCAGCGGTTATCAAAGGTGGATTACTTCAGATCTCCGGTTATCTCTTTTAGGTATTCTGGTATGGGTTGCTGTGATTGAAGAATTGCTGGAGATATATTTAGCAGCTTTACTCTCTCGTTATTATTATTGATTCGGTTGGAGAGAATCTCGCCCACTTATTATTGTTGCTATCTTTAGAAGATGTGACGGAATTATTTCCTAGCTGGTTCCGTTAATTGTGGGCGCCCAATCTTCTCAGATTTAATTGAGCTATCTTCCTTAACTACTCCACGATTTGAGGGGGAGAGGTGTTATTAAGGTTGCTGAGATTGGCGGCTAGGGTGACGACTTTTGACGAAAGTTTTTTGAAGAACTCCGGGAGGAGGCCGACGGCTACACACATAGGATCAAGGGAGTTGATCTAGTCGGTTGTGCAAGGGGAGCTTGCTGGCAAGGGGAGCTTGCCAAGAATACTTCACGGGGTTGATTGCGATCACCCCTCACGGTTTGTATTAAGGGGGAGGGTGTTCTTCCTTAGAGAAGCGTGATTATTAGAGTTTGTATTCTCTAATTATTATAGTGGAGTATTCTATTTTTCTGGGCGTGGCCTCGCAGATGTAGGTGTGCGCACCGAACTGCGAAACCAAGTCTCGTGTGTCGTTGCTTGATTATTGTGTTTTCTCTTTGTGTTTATTTTGATTATTTCCACGTACTGAAAACAACAATTGGTATCAGAGCAGGTCACCTGTGTATCTTTGTTTTTCAAAGAAGGTGTGATCTTGAATTTCAGTACGTGAATCATGGCTACACGAGAAGGTGCCTCCGTTGTTCGTCCTCCATTGCTCATTGGTACAAATTACACTTACTGGAAGTCTCGGATGCGTGTATTCATTAAGTCCATTGATGAGAAGGCCTGGATCGCCGTCAGTGAAGGATGGACACCACCAACCGAAATCGACGAAGATGGCGAAGAACACCTCAAGTCGGCAAGAGACTGGAGTCGGGTTGAAGAACATGCGGCCTTGTGCAATTCTAAAGCAATTAACGCTATTTTTTCCGCTGTCGACGAAGAGCAATTCAAATTAATCTCTACGTGTGAGCATGCAAAGGAAGCGTGGGATATACTGCAGAATATTCATGAAGGCACCAGTACGGTAAGAGCATCTAAACTTCAAATGCTCGCATCTCAATTTGAAAATCTCAGGATGAATGATGATGAGACTGTGGCTGAGTTCAATGGGAGACTACGTGATATATCTAATCAGGCATTTCAATTGGGGAAGAAGTACTCTCAAAAGAAGTTGGTTGAAAAAACTTTGAGATCCCTACCCGATAAGTTCTCTGCGAAGATTGCGGCCATTGAAGAAGTGAGGAACACATCCACCTTGAGATTGGATGAACTCATGGGATCTCTTCAAACCTATGAAATGAATCTGAAGCCGAACCACAGGGATAAAGGGGTGGCTTTAAAGGTTGAAGTCATTAAAACATCTAAGTCTGAAAATGACTCGGATATTGATGATGACATTGATCTGCTGACTAAGAATCTCAACAGAATGATGAGGAAGATAAGTAACAAGGGACAGAATTACAGATCTGCCAACAAGGAATCAAGACCGTATCTTCCTACAGCTGGAAAGACAATCAGTCATCCCGCACAGAGGTATGAGCCAAAGAGTAAGGGTAAAGGAATACAATGCAGGGAGTGCGAAGGTTTCGGTCATATACAGGCCGAATGTGCTAATACCCTCAAGAAGAAAAAGGGGAAATCATTAGCTAGTACCTGGAGTGATGAAGATTCAGAAGGAAGTTCTGGAAATGAGGACAACACCAGCAACTATGTGGCTTTTCCGGCTATTCTTGATGATCAATCTGATGGGTACACTCCTAGCTGTGTTGGACTTAATGTTGCAACAGCCAGTACAACATTAGAGAACAAAACTGCAAATGTCAGACAGAATGTTGCAACATTATGTTCAACATCATGTACAACATCTACAATCGAATCAGATTCTGAAGCTGACAGCGATGAGGAAGTTAGTAACAATGATATCCGAAAAGCATACCAGATGATGTTTGAGAAATGGATGCATATCTGCAATATCAACAAAGTCCTGAAGGAGGAGAATGATAGACTGAAGAAAGAGAAGGAGGAGGTCAAAATCGGATGTCTGAAAGCTGAGGGAAACTATAGAGAATTGGAAAGAAACTTCAGAAATGTTCTTCTCAGGGCAGAGAAAGCTGAATGCACATTGGAGAAATGGAATTCTGGAAAAGCAAAGCTGGATGATATCTTAAACATGGGGAAGATTTCTGGAGATCGCACCGGAGTGGGATTCAATAGATGAGCTTTTTATAATGTGTCTGCTGAAAGAAGAAATCAAGTTACCAAAGAACTTGAAAGAATGGGTCAACACAATGGCCATGATCAAAAGAAGAGGCAGATTAGAGGCATAAAAGGTGGTCGTTCTGTGTGCAGTTACTGCAAGATCAAAGGCCATACTGAGAGAAATTGCTTCAGCCGCATGCGACATTGGTCAGAAGGAAGAAATGTTAGACACCCTGATATGAAGATGAAGAAGCAATGGGTCAGAAAGTCTGAATTGTACAGCAAGAACACTACATTCTCAGAGAAAACTCTTCATGTTGTGACTAATGTTGTAACATTAGATACAACACAGGACAATGTTGCTGCAGATGTTATGACAGCAGACTCGACATCTCCCCTCGATAATCACTGTGAGCAATCTGTGCCAAAGTCTCATGAATCTTCCTCCAGAATCATTAGAGTGCTATCTCGCCGTTCTCCTCATTGCTCTTCCTCCGCCGGTGTCAATGGATCTTCGCATGTATCTTCTGTCAACACCGTCGATGTTTTCAATTCTCCAACTACTTTTCGGCCCCTCAGAGCTCGACTTCTACCCTGGACATCATTTCATTCGTCGCCCTACTGTCAGATGTGCGGTATTTGTTCTTCCCCCTTTTTCCGCTGCGCCTGAGGATTTTTTTTTCAAAATAAGAGAGTCTGAAAGGGGGAGAATAATTTTTTTTAAGACATGAGGCTAGCTGAAATGTATTAGAGTCATGAGGACATACTTTTTCTGATTCTTGGCTGACTCTTCTGAGATGATCTATGCTTGGGTTGTTCTAGTAAGGGGGAGAATGTGGTTTGGATTATTGTGGCTCAAAGGGGGAGAATGTGTGCTTGGTTGGTGCCTGCTTTGGGTTGTGCCACATAATGCCAAAGGGGGAGATTGTTAGGGTTGAATTTCTGTTGATATTTGTTGGCATTAGTGGCACTATATCTGGAGAGCTCAGTTTGTGGAATCTGTATTGTTTTTGAGCTGTTTGAGCAAATTGTTGAACAAAATGTTGAACATTTTGTTGAACACGGGATCTAGAATAATTGTTCGTATACAGAAACGATGTTTGGTATCTCAGATCTGATTTGTAGCCTAGAATATCGGAGGTTCCTGATTTGATTGATTCCAGATATTGGTGGGATTTTTATACTCCTTCTTACCCGAATTAGTTCCTTAAATGATGGAGATTTGTTGAGAATTTTTGGGAATCTGGGTTGTTTCTAAATTGATGGAAGGAAATATTTGCTGAGATTTATTGGTTTTATTTATCAGAAATAGATCCTTATTCTATGGGCAAAATATCCGCATGAGATTTGTTTTAATCTTTTTACCCGAAATAGATTCGGTGGTTCCTTGAATATGGGATTCCTTACCCAAAGTGATCCCGAAAATCTTGGTGGATATTTAGCATTTAAGAGGAAGTTATTTATCCGGATATAGTGGTTACAAAATTTGGTTGGTTTCATAACTGAATGATATGTGCGGTTGAAGATATGTGCGGTTGAAGATTCTATGTATGAATGTTTTCAGATCTCGCATTATTGTTTAGATCTTCTCCAGATACTCGGTTGAATGCAGGTATGCATTAGATTTGCTGACGGAGGTGAATGAAAGTATCGATCCACAACCGAGGTATGAAAGAACCTATTTATTGGACATGTTGTATATTATGTTGAACGTTATTATACAACATTATGTACAACATGCTGTGTCAGAAGCCTGGAATTGATTGGCGCACTTCAGCGGTTATCAAAGGTGGATTACTTCAGATCTCCGGTTATCTCTTTTAGGTATTCTGGTATGGGTTGCTGTGATTGAAGAATTGCTGGAGATATATTTAGCAGCTTTACTCTCTCGTTATTATTATTGATTCGGTTGGAGAGAATCTCGCCCACTTATTATTGTTGCTATCTTTAGAAGATGTGACGGAATTATTTCCTAGCTGGTTCCGTTAATTGTGGGCGCCCAATCTTCTCAGATTTAATTGAGCTATCTTCCTTAACTACTCCACGATTTGAGGGGGAGAGGTGTTATTAAGGTTGCTGAGATTGGCGGCTAGGGTGACGACTTTTGACGAAAGTTTTTTGAAGAACTCCGGGAGGAGGCCGACGGCTACACACATAGGATCAAGGGAGTTGATCTAGTCGGTTGTGCAAGGGGAGCTTGCTGGCAAGGGGAGCTTGCCAAGAATACTTCACGGGGTTGATTGCGATCACCCCTCACGGTTTGTATTAAGGGGGAGGGTGTTCTTCCTTAGAGAAGCGTGATTATTAGAGTTTGTATTCTCTAATTATTATAGTGGAGTATTCTATTTTTCTGGGCGTGGCCCCGCAGATGTAGGTGTGCGCACCGAACTGCGAAACCAAGTCTCGTGTGTCGTTGCTTGATTATTGTGTTTTCTCTTTGTGTTTATTTTGATTATTTCCACGTACTGAAAACAACAGACTGCACACAGTGAGCATCGCAGTCGGTTTTAATCCTGCTGCTCTGGTGAGAATTCATACAGGTAATGAAGCAATCGATTTTACATGTCGCATGTGAGGATGTGCGTGTTCTGCAGTCAGTATAGCATGAGTCATAGCAGGAGTCACCTGTTGATCTCTGGCCAAGAAACAAGAGTAGTAGAACAGCAAGTAGTCTTCCAGTCATTGCCTTTTGCTCCATAAACCTCACTTCCTTAGTGAACAAGAGAATCTCTAAGCAAGATCAATAGATAAATATTCCCGATCTCTTATATACTGTTATAGGAGCACATATTTCATGACTATGCTGCAGTTTCGTGCAGGTATATTGTTCTGAGATACCTTTTTTTAAGGAAATGGCAGCACCCAAAGGTGAATGACCAGACTATGCACACACACACTTGTGTAGAAAGTTTTGGCTGACATCTGAAAACTTCAGCCCCATTAAGAATGAAGTGGGCCAAAGACCCATCAGCAATGGTACCTACCTAAAACATTGGAGTCTAACACAGAACCGAATTGGTATAGGCGGTCAAAGTTTCATTTGCGTGATGGAATTATCTCTGTCTTACCTATATAAACCCTCGTAATTCACATGATCAAGTATGTAATTTCATGTCGACAATTGTTGCAATTGTTGTGCACAGATTATTTGATTGCAGAGGCTGACTTGAGGGTCGGTGGGGTTTAGGTCAGTAGCCATCCTGCTCTCTTCCTAGTAAGTTCTTATCTGTGGTGTGCATATCCAACTTATCTTAAAGGCCATCATCTGAGGGGAGTTGTGAGCGCTTACTTAAAAGATATTAGCAATTTTCATATAGACAAATTTACTGTTTGCAACACCAGTACCTAAATTTTGTGTTGCAACATTCCAAGTAGCTTTTGGGGGCGGGCGGGGGTGGATGCGGAGGATACGTGTTTTTTCTACCAACAAAGTTGACCCTGTTATGAATGGGCACTAAAGACCCTTGGTATCCATCGTCATTGTAGAGATCCTTGGTATTCATCCAGTTTTAATGGCTAATTCTAATATATATATGACCTATGTTTTCCACCATAGAGATCTGATTCTCAACACGTTATCAGCACGATTACGTTTGTAGAGATTGAAACGTTGTGGCGAACCTTTGACGAATTTTTTCTCGCAACGACTCGAGAGAGAAATCGATGCGCTTAAAAGGGTTCGTAGGACGACAGATCTAGAGGTATTTCTAGATTTGTGCAAAAATCCTATATTTTTATTCATGTTGTTTTTCTAGATCTTAAATATGATCTTAAGGATCTAGAGACCTAATTACTATATAAAACTTTAACTTTTTATAATGATCTTATGCCAAAAATCTAGTTCTTGATGCCATTGAAATCAAGATGAAGGCTAAGATGACTATTAATATTACTTTTTCTGCAAGTAAATATTTTACTGAACACATCCCAAAGAGCTTATATTTCATAAGCAGCACTGCTAGTTACATTACAACTATTCAAACATATTATATCATATAGCTAAGTGCACTACACATTTTTAAATAGTGTTAAATATGTTATAAACGGGCTTTTGGTGGACCTACCCGTTAGTGGGTATCCACTCATTATGTAACCCTACCACTATAAATACAGGGCTATGGATTCCATAGCCACCACGTTTACAACACATTATCAGCACCGGGGGGACCCGATACGAGCGGCCGCCGGGGGTGGGGGGGCCGTCGCTGCGGGCGGCGGGGGTGGCTCCCGCCACTGCCTGCAGCCGCCTGCAGCCGGGGGTCGGGGAGCCGGGGGTCTGGGAGCCACCCCGCCGGCAGCGGCGGGCCTCGCCGCCCGCAGCGACGGCCCCCCGACCCCCGGCGGCCGCTCGTATCAGGCCCCCCCGGTGCGCACCCATGTCCGGAAACCCTAGCCGCCTGAAGCGGCAATCCGCGCGACCAAAAACCCTAACTAGGGTTTCACCCCGAAAATTCACAATTTTCAAACGATTTTTCAGATTTAAATTCGAATTTCCTTCGCTATAATCTGATTACATGTGCTTTAATTCAACAGTTTTAATTCGGATTAAATGATTTTTACACGTTTAAAAATTAGGAAGATCATGCGACCGCTCTGCCGTTAGTCAGCTAACCTAACGGTGCATGACGTTGCCTATTGGTCCAATAATTTTTAAACGAAAGATCTTAATTTTCCACTATAAACTGCATGTGATGATAAAATTACATGCAATGTATAAACTGCCTGTGATGATGCCTGCTGCATTATAACTGTCTGCGACGAATGTTAAATATTTGATGTGGTTTTGGATCGGCTAGTTATCACCATTTTCTTTTTCATGCATTATTTTCTTTTTGAGAGAAAAATGTAGTGATGATAATTTTGTAATATTACAAGCCCGACGGATGCCTCAAGAAGATGAAGGACCATTCCCGAAGAATAGGGGCCCCACGGGGGTTCCCGAGTTGTACTTTCATTTTTCTTTATGGGACTGTATGGACTGTAATTAATTTGTTGATTAGCCGATCCACGCAGCAAATATATGTGTCTGAAATGCTTAATTATTTATTTCTCTGTGAAAATATCTAATTATTGCCTATCTTTTGACATGCTAGAGTGATAAATGGCCAAAATTGCGAGCGTCGATTTCGACGTTTTGGATGCTTCAGGCAAGAACTACTTAAGCTGGCAGTTGGACATAAAATTCCATCTGCGAGCGCAGGGATTGAGCCACGCCATCGCTGTAGGCGATAAGGTTTCTGATATAGATAAAGCGAAAGCAATTATCTATATCAGACGCCATATTGATCGGACCCTGAAGGCCGAGTACCTCACGGTGGAAGACTCGTATGAGTTATGGACCGCCCTCGAGGATAGATATAAACATCAAAGAGATGTTATACTTCCCCGAGCGCAATATGAATGGGAAAACCTCCGTCTCCAAGACTTTAAGTCTATTGCCGAATACAACTCGGCACTCTTTAGCATCACCTCACGCCTGAAGTTGTGTGGTGAAAAGGTGACGGAAGAGCCCATGTTAGAGAAGACGTATACATCCTTCCATGAGAAGGATGTCATACTAATGCAACAGTATCGTGAACGCAAGTTCACGAAATACTCAGAGCTTCTCTCATGCCTTCTGATGGCAGAGCAGAATCGTGACCTTCTTCTGGCCACCCATAACTCACGCCCTACCAGCACTGCTCCTGCGCCTGAAGCGCATCACAGCTCCTCCCAGAAGAAGAGGAGCAACTTCAAAGGCAAACCCCAGAAGGGCAAAGCGATGAAGAAGCAGGCTAGAGGACCCCCTCCCAGAAGCAACAATGAGGGGAGGAAGAAGAATAATGTGTGGAAAAGAAAGGACGACGACCAGACATCTGCCCCCAGAAAGGACTGGGAAGATAAGTGCCACAGGTGTGGCATGACTGGACACTGATCCAGGAATTGTCGGACTCCACGCCACCTGCAGGACTTGTACAAAGCGAGCCAAAAGCAAGCTGAGACAAACCTGGTGGTCCAAGAAGACCTGGCACCAATCAGGTTCATCGCTGAGGACTTCTCAAATGATGACCTGCTCGACTGAGGACATTATCCATCTTCTATGCATTGTAGCTTTCCTTTTTGAGAAACTATTTATCTACTTGTTTTTCTTCTCTAGCATGTTGAAGTACTTTTTCAGACATTAAATTGATTATCCGTAGTATATCTTTCTGTGTGTGCCTTATACTGCGATATTTTCTCTTAAAATAGATGGACTTTAAATGCCTAGTGGACAGTGCCTCTACGCACACGATCCTCCAAGACATCTGCTTTTTTCAAAGCATTCATAAATACGATGGCACCGTAAATACAATTTCCGGTCCATCAGGTATCATTGAAGGATCAGGGGAAGCACAATTTATGCTCCCCAACAAAACAAAACTACTTATAAAAGATGCACTTCTCTCCCCTAGCTCGCATAGAAACATGTTAAGCTTTAAAGATATCCGCTTAAACGGATACCACCTTGAAACGGTGAGCAAACAAAACAGAGAATACATAGATGTAACGTCTCATAAAAATGGTGCTAAAAACACCGTCGAGTGTTTTGAGGGACTCCCGTCGGGTCTCTACCACACAAGGATCAGAGCAATGAAAGCAAACACACTAGAGCACCAGAAGTGCCATAATCAACCAGAATTCAAACTCTGGCACGATAGACTAGGACACCCTGGAAAAGCCTGACGCTACTTCGGAAGGGTGCAAATCCTTGTCCCCCTTGTTACAAAGGGAAATTGATTACGAGACCATCCACCCTGAAGGTGGACTCTGATTCTCCAAGCTTCCTAGAGAGAATACATGGAGACATTTGCGGGCCGATTCACCCCGCAAGTGGACCATTTCGGTACTACATGGTACTGATCGACGCATCTTCAAAATGGTCGTATGTGTGCCTCATGTCCACCCGCAACGTAGCCTTTGCAAAGCTACTTGCACAAATTATAAAGTTGCCGGCACATTTCCCAGACAACTAGATCAAGAAATTGCGTCTGGACAATGCTAGGGAATTCACATCACAAGTCTTCCTAGACTACTGCCAAGCAACCGGCATAGAAGTTGAACATCATGTAGCTCATGTTCACACCCAGAACGGGTTAGCCGAATCTCTTATAAAGAGACTACAATGGATCGCTCGACCATTGTTGATGCAATGCCAGTTGCCGGTAAGTGCATAGGGACATGCCGTATTGCACGCTGCATCGCTGATAAGATTACGACCGTCAGGTAGTCAATCTTATTCTCTGATACAACTTGCATATGGGAACCCGCCCGATATCTCTCACTTGAGGATATTCGGATGTGCTGTCTATGTCCCCATAGCACCACCACAGAGAACCAAGATGGGTCCTCAACGGCGTCTTGGTATCTATATTGGTTTCGACTCACCAGCGATCATTAGATACCTCGAACCCCTTACATGGGACGCCTTTAAAGCACGTCTAGCAGATTGTGAGTTTGATGAAAGCACTTTTCCGAAACTAGGCATTAACACACAGAAGCCAGAAGCTTCAAAGACCATTACATGGGACACAAAGAATTTATCCCATTTTGATCCGCGTACAAATCAATGTGAAGAAGAGATCCTGAAGATCCTTCAAATTCAAAACACGGTTCACATTTTACCGGACAAATTCACTGACAACCAGAAGATTGTCAGATCACACGTCCCTGCTTCAAATATGCCAGCTAGGATTGACATACCCAAAGATGGATGAAATCCACCTGCAGCAGAAGCGGCCGTACCTTAACAAAAAAGAGGACGACCCCAGGCTCCAAAGATAAGAACCCTCGAAAGAGGAAAAATCCTGGAGCAATAATAACGATACCACCTCAGGATGCTGAGCTCAGCCCAGCTATCTCTTCCCTCCTAACAACCCATGAAGAGGAAAATATAGGAGAAATATCATTAAATTATGTACGTACTGGGGAGGTACTGGACAGAAAAAGCACAATCATCGATGATAACTTCGCGCTCATTATTGCCACTCACGTCACTGAATACGACGATGAAACCGATCCACGCTCTCTAGCAGAATGTAAACGCAGAGAGGATTGGCCAAAGTGGAACGAGGCAATATGAGTAGAGCTGGACTCACTCTCGAAGCGCAAAGTTTTTGGACCTGTAGTCCTAACACCAAAGGGTGTTAAACCTGTGGGATACAAGTGGGTATTCGTGAGAAAAGGAAACGAGAAAAATGAGATCGTGCGTTACAAAGCGCGCCTTGTTGCACAAGGCTTTTCCCAACGACCAGGAATAGACTATGACGATACATATTCCCCGGTCATGGACGCGATCACTTTCCGTTTCATTATTGGCCTATCCACAAAGGAAGGTTTGGATATGCAGCTCATGGACGTTGTGACTGCATACCTATATGGAAATATAGATAAGGACATCTATATGAAAATCCCAGATGGATACAAACTACCGACAAAAATGACAGAAAGACCTCGGGACGTCTACTCTGTCAAACTCCAGAGATCGCTGTATGGTCTAAAACAGTCAGGTAGAATGTGGTACAACAGACTTAGTGATTTCCTAGTGCAACAATGATTCACAACAAATGAAGTCGGCCCTTGCATCTTTATAAGAGCAAAGGGAACAGGATTCGTGATTATTGCCGTCTACGTAGACGACCTGAACATCATCGGATCTCCTGAATAGATAGGTGAGATATCCAAAAGTCTCACACAGACTTTTGAGATGAAGGACCTTGGCAGAACGAAGTTCTGCCTAGGCTTACAAATTGAACACTTAAGCGGAGGAATCCTGTTACACCAATCGACATACACAAAGAAAGTGCTGAAAAACTTTCTTATGGACAAATGGCATCCGCTTAGCACACCAATGGTCGTTCGATCATTGGAGGTCGACACAGACCCCTTCCGACAGCTGGAAGAGGGGGAGGAAACACTGGGTCCTGAAGTACCCTACTTAAGCGCAATTGGAGCACTCCTATACCTAGCAAACTGCACGTGTCCCGATATAGCGTTCGCAGTTAACTTACTAGCCAGATACAGTTATGCACCCTCAAAGCGCCACTGGAACGGAGTTAAGCAACTTCTGCGCTACCTCCAAGGGTCTGTGGACATGGGACTATACTTCAAGAAAGGTGTATCCTCCGACTTGGTCGGTTATGCAGATGCAGGATACAGGTCCGACTCACATACCGCAAAGTCCCAGACCGGTTTTGTGTTCACATACGGTGGGACGGCCATCTCATGGAGATCCGTGAAGCAGACATCGACAGCAACCTCATCCAACCACTCCGAACTCATTGCGATCCACGAAGCTAGCAGAGAATGCTTTTGGCTTCGATCAGTCATCAACCACATCCTCAAGACCACCGGCCTGAAGACGGGAGATCTTGGACCTACCACCATGTATGAAGACAATGCTGCCTGCATCGCTCAACTACGAGGTGGCTACATCAAAGGTGACAGGACGAAGCACATATCCCCCAAGCTCTTCTGGACGCATGAACAGCAAGTGGACAACCAGATCGACATCCAGCAGATCCAGTCTTGCGACAACCTGGCAGACCTGTTCACTAAAGCTTTGCCTCGCAGCACCTTTAGAAAACTTGTACTAGGAATTGGGATGAGACAGTTGAGAGATTTACAAGCCTGAAGCTTGTACTTATCAGGGGGAGTTAATGTTGTGTTGTACTCTTTTTCCTTAGCTATTGGTTTTTCCCACTGGGTTTTCCATAGCCAAAGGTTTTAACGAGGCAGCCACATCAACTCTGGATCCAGAAGTATCCACTTCTGATGTTATCCATCGATCAGGGGAAGTTACAGAGACTTGTACTCTTTTCCCTTAGCCACTGGTTTTTCCCACTGGGTTTTCCTTGGCAAAGGTTTTAATGAGGCAAGTACTCTTAAACTTAAGGATACAGAAGTATCCATAGACCCATGATCAGATAAGCTCTATGAACCCTGAAGCGTTCATCACGGCTTACAACAATGGATGGATAAGGGGAAGTGTTATAAACGGGCTTTTGGTGGGCCTGCCCGTTAGTGGGTATCCACCCATTATGTAACCCTACTACTATAAATACATGGCTATGGATTCCATAGCCACCACGTTTACAACAAAATACATATTATTTTCTTTCAAAAACTCCCATTTCATTCCTCTCTTCCTCAACATCGTTGCCAACGTTGCCTCCTCTCACTCCACCCACATTGGCTGTCGGTTCTCTCACTCATCCACCTCCCCCATCGCCTTCTCTCACTCCGTCGCTTCCTCCGGTTCTCGCCTCCACTCATCTTCTCATCAACATCTCGCAATTAAACCTAAAAATCCAAAAAAAATCAATTATACCTAAAAATTCAACCCTATCCTTATATGTAAAAATGGAGGAATGGAGGCAAAAGACGGCGGCATCAAGACGAGGAGGCATGTCTGAAAGAGTGCGGCCAGTCACATAAAATCTGAAAGAGTGGGAGATGACAGCGGATGGAGAGGAAGTGTAAGGAAGAGGGAAAAGTTAGTAAAACAATGGCAAACTTGTAAATAAACTGTATTACATTTAGCATCTTGTAATGTGACTCGCTGCACTCTTTCAGATGACCGGCAAATTATCAGTTTTACAGACTTTTTCTTAAGGATCGTGATCTCGAGTCTTTTAAGAAAGAAAGAGAATGACATCTAAACAATTACTCTAGATCGGTTTTACAAACCTTTGACGCCAATGAAAGCCTCCACCAATAACTCAAAATGGGCCCCAGATGCAGTACATTTGTGGTGTGGCATCCTCCTGAACGTAAAAAACTGTCCGTCCGACTCCATCCGGGCCTCAGGCCTCTAATGAAAGTCAGCAGTTGTGGATATCTTGCTTTGGCACAAACTCGGCACTCGTGTAACCGCCCACGACTCGGAGGAGATAAAACATATGTTCCACACAAAAAAGAGGAAATAAACACCTCAATCAAATTAATTTGACCCGATCCCCTTCGATCTATCTGCGAGAATCGAATCGTCAGCAAAACCCTAAACATAGGCGCAAAATCTCCTCCAGATCTAAACCCTAGATTCCAGAATTAGACCCCGGATCGAGGCCATGGCGGTCGAGGGAGAGGAAGTGGAAGAGTACGAGAGCGATCCGGAGGACGCGATTGTGCCGTCGGCGATGAGGCGGCGGGAGGCAAGCGACGACGAGGAAGAGGACGGCGGCTCCCGCGGCGGCTCCCGCGGCGGCGGCGAGCGGACGAGAGATCGGGCGGTGTCGATTGGATCGGACGGCGAATCGGACGGGGAGGGTGCGGCGCCGGCGGATGAGGACGAGGATGAGCAGGACGACGATGACGAAGAATACGAGGAAATTATCGAGGAAGAAATCGAAGGAGAGGAAGTTGAAGAAGAAGAGGAGGACGTTAAGACTGGCGAAGGGGCCGAGATGGATCTAGAAGATTCTAGAAGGAATGAGGAAGATGTAGACGGCGAGAAGAAAGAGGAAGACAATGAAGAGGAGAAGAAAGAGAACGAACCATATGCGGTGCCGACAGCCGGGGCATTTTACATGCACGATGATAGGTTTCAAGATATTGGGAGGGGACGGCACAGGTGATTGATTCTGATCCTTGTTTATTGGTCTTTGTTTATTTAGGATAAAAGATACTAGCTTTCTTCTGTTTATAGTATTGGCATTGTTGCTAAATCCCTGAACTGTTTCTTAACTTTTATTGTAACGATGATTCCAAATTAGTTGATTTCTATTTTGATGCATGTCTATCTTTTGTTTGCCATGTTATGTTTAGTCATCTGATTTTGTAGTTCACAATTCGAATGGCAACAATAAGATAACTTATTAGTTATATTTAGAAGTGAGGCCTATATTTAAATTGTTGGATGAGTGTTTCAGAATTTTGATGCAATTATAGAATCTTACTATGTTCCTATGAATATGATTGTTCTTTTAAAATTTAGATTTTATATGACGTTTCTCATAAAACAAAAATGTTTTACCGGTTGTTAAAATATCAACTTCAATTTTAAATTGATAACTAGCTTATTTAGACGGCGTCACTATAGTTTTTTGTTTACTTAACACCCTTAACCAGTGAAATCACATCATTATGCTAAATCTTAATTGTTTTATGACTGAAATGCCCCTATTGTTCATCTTCCTCTCACAAACCCATTAAACCTCTCTCTGGCTAATCCATGAAAAATCAACCGAAAATAAAAAAGGGACCAAAAATCCCTAGCAACCTCTACATTCTTTGCCGTCTTTATCTCTACTTTCACCTTCACCTCATCTCCAACACCTCATCTCCAACACCACCACATTCTTCATCAATTCCCTTATCATCATCACCATCTTTTCACCAACTCCATCCTCACCACAACCATATTCTTCGAACCCATCACTAGCAACACCTTCATCACATTCACCTCGATCTCCACCTTCACATACATCACCTTCACCTTTTATCCTTTGGCAGCTACTACTACAAGTCTAACAACATCATAGAACAATTAGACGAGGAAGAAGAAAGAGGAGGAGAGAGACGCATGACTGGGGCACATGACAATGGATACAAATGCAATTGCGTGAGGTAACTACCGGAACGGGGTAGCGACGAGCGACAACGGCAGTAGTGCAGCATCACCATCACACAAATGTAATTTAATAGGGTGATTGGATTTCATGGCTTAAGGGTGTTAAATGATAAAAAATTCTAGGGACCTTAATATTTTTAAGGAAATGTTAGGAGTGTCTTGAGTTACTATCCCGTTTTATACTCCAAATTTTTTTGCTATCATGATGCTGATTTGATTGTGTGTTCTTATCCTATTGAAGCATCACACAACAAATGGCAAATATGTGACATTAGGATTTGACAGGCTGGAAGGACGAGTGTTTGACAGAACCGTCATTGCAAATACCATTGGCAAATGGTTTCAACTAAACCATCAACAACAACGGGGCCTTTACTTGAGTTGTCTTTCTAACATGTTGTGAATTGATTTCAAATAGCATACATGAGGAGAACCTGCAATTTTGATTTTCAAGAACATGTTAAAGGCTTAAATCTTCAAAATATGAAAACACTTGTCACCAAAGGAACACCTCCTCTTTTTTGGTGAATCCCGTGACGGTTGTTTTTCTGGGCAGTTGTCTTGATTCTCATGAATGCAATTTGTTGCAAGTATGATCTAATAGTAACACTTTGAATAAGTATCTTAAATATAATGTACTGTATTATGGTCATGCCGGAAGACATCTGTATCCTGACATAATTACTGTTCTTCGCTATTTATTTTCTTCTGTCTGCCATGCTGTCTTTTATTTAATAGAACAGTTCGATTCAAAGCAGTCAATTGTATTTTTTCATGTTTTTCTCATGCACAAAATTCCATCTGATGAGCAAGATGCTTGTTTTATTACTTTTCCCATCAATAAACATGTGTTGAGATTAATGTTCTAAAGTGTGTTGTGTGTGACCGCATAACGCATGCAGCTTGGTGCCACATGAAGTTGCAAACATGCAAGTAAAATATGCAGACAAACTGTATATAAGGATTATATGGACACATAGCTTGTATAATTTGCATATTAGATTCAGTATATGCCTGCATAATCCGCATAGCGTCTGCGTAGTCCGCATACGGCATAAGCAGTGGCAAGCATGTAGCAATAAATTTTTTAAATATTATTATTTGGTAAAGATTAAATTACAACATTAATAATTAGCCTTTTGCTATTGCAAACATGAAGGTTTAACATGTGGATCGAGCATGTGTTATATTTGGGTTGGACTTGTTAAAAACTCAACTTCTCATAAGGTTTTGATGATACAAACATTTATATGTGTGTGTACTAACTTTATCTTTGCAGGATTATAAAGCTCAAACCCACTCAAATAAGATAATCATCAAATACAACATATTGCAAGAAGCATCAAACACAAGACAGCACACCGATGAAATTTTGTATCATGTGAAAAGTGATGTAATCTTTACTTTTATTCTTGCATATACTTAGCATGTGAAAGTCTTGATGATGATCTATCTTAACCTCTTAGGATTTCTTTAAACGACCAAGTCATTGACAAAATTAGTCGACCAACTACCGCTCCTTGTCGACCAATTATATTTTACAAAAATTCAGAAAATTATGAATCTTTATTAATCCCATCTTCCAAGTCATAAGGATCACTTTTTCTACAATTTTCTAAGTTTTCAGTTCCTAGTCGACCAATAGAGATTGCTAGTCGACCAGTCAGTTATAAGTTCTGATATCAAAACTGGTATCCCAAACAGTTATAAATTTTGATCAAAACAGTTATCCCAAACAGTTATAAATTCTGATAGTTTGGTTTTTGATTCTGACTGTTTTATTTTTGTGACCGACCAACATTTTTTGTAGTCGACCAAAGGTAGTTTTAACTACCCACAAGAGACAAATTTCTGACCATTTCTGACAGTTTTCTAACAGTTTCTAACCGTTTTTAAATATCATTTCCTCAAAAGTCAGTACAACAGTCAAATCTCAGTTTAACAGCAAACATTAGTCGACCAATAACTTATATTAGTCAACCAGTTTTTGTAAAAACGGTTTAGATTTTTTGAAATTTTGGGCAGTTGTCAAATGGTCATAAACCACCTCTTTGGCATATAAATAGATCCCAAAAACTCTGTCCAAACACACGAAAGTATTCACACACTCCTTCTTAAAGTTGTCTCTCTCTCGAAAAAGAATGATTTTTATATTTTCTATGGGGATCATTTGCAGAAATTTTTCCTCATTAGAAAGTCCATTTCCAACTGTGTTCTACCACATTTTTATATCAAGAAACCTTGGAGATTCCATCATCTTCCTTGCAATTCAAATCCTACATTATCAAGGCTATATGTGATATTGTTTCTTTAATCTTTCTATTTATTTGGTGAATCTCTTGTTGAAGAGATTCTATAAGTTTGCAACACGGGGAGTGTTGACATCTTTGTATGTTTGCTTGCGGGGGAAGTAAGTGGTTATAGTGGATTGGAAATCTCTACATGGTAGATGACTGGATGTATGATCACAAGGATCCGAACCAGGATAAATCTTGGTGTTTGCGTTTGTTTATTCTCTGAATTGTGATTATTTATTTATGCACTTTATTGCAATTCTTAGTAACTTTTAATTTTGCAATTTTGTCGTGATATACACTATTCACCCCCCTCTAGTGTATTTGGTGTGCCAGGAGATCCAACAGGACTTAAGTCTAAAACTTTGAGATTCTTCCATGCACTTATTAGTACTTCACATACATGCAAGCAAATTTCTGTATATGACATAATAAGTTGTTAATATGTTTGTAATTTTTTCTTGATTTTAAGGCATTTTTTACATTTAAGATACGTATATGCATTTACATGTATATATCTATTATTTATTTATTTATGTGTATATGTATGCATATTCATTTTCGTGTAATTTGCATAATCCACATAATCAGACACATAATCCATTTATGCGCTAGACACATAATCCATTTATGCGCTATGATTGTCTGATTGTACATAAAATAATGAAACCGCCTTTTAGAATATTGTTTGAAATTAAAAATATGGCTTGAAATCGTGTTTGTTTTACCTGCACTATGTAATTCTCTAAAACTTGTCTGAGTTGATAGTATGTTACAAAAATAATCATGTTTGTTCCATTCCTTTATTAATTATTCATTCAGCCCTTATGTATTGATAGACTCAGGCCACTGGCTTTCATTGAGTTATCGGTCTCACGGATTGTTAAATATGAATTTTTAGTGATATGCTTTCCTTTTGTCTCTTTCAGACGTATGCCTGGTGGACGGAGGCTATGGGAGTCCAAGGATGATCGTGCTTGGGTACATGACAGGTTTGAAGAGATGAATTTGCAAGAAGCTCCATATGATCAGGCGAGTTAAGAACTTTTCATCTCTATCTACTTTATAGTATCCTCTTGCTTTATTATGCAGATGTTATTTCGGTGTATGGGCCAACAACCATTTAAATTGTCACATTCAGTAATACCTTTTAAAACAATTTCTAATAAGTAACTCCATTAATATGGTCAGGGAAGGCGAAATTCCAGAGGTCGTTTCAGAGGTCGTGGTGGGGGGAGAACACAGGGTGCTGTCCGTGGTCATGCCAAAGGAAATAATAGGTCCCGGGGTTATTATGATGATGGTAACAACCATAATCGAGAGAATAACAACTATAATCATGATGTTAACAACCATAATCGTGATGGTGACAACCGCAACCATGAAGCTAACAACCATAACCGCCCTCAGAAGTCTGTGAGAGGAAGAGGACCCCGACGCTATGAACATCTCTCTAGGATTAATGAAGTTTCTGCACCTCAACAGAAGCAGTAATTTATAATTTTCTTTGCCCCTTGTTTTAGATGATGCCATATTCTGTTTGTTGGATGCCTTTAATCTGATACAGTTGATTCGAATTGATCCCACAGGGCTGCAAAATCTCAAGAATCAGTTTCAAATACTGCTGGGGGGAGAGCATCCTCACAAACTCCAAATGTGCAACCTGATACATCTCTTCCGAGGAAGCATGTTTTTGCCTCAAGTTTGAATTCGGCTTCACCGCCATTTTATCCATCCGGGTCATCCAAACAAGACATATCTGTAGCTCAGAAAAGGGATGCACAAATTGGAAATATAACCAAGACAGTTTCATCTTCGATGCAGATGGAAAATAACTTTATGTCATCACAATCGGTTTCAATGTTGAGGGGAAAAGCTGTAGTGGATTCTGTTAACCATGACAGGATATATATTGATGATTCTCTTCGTTCTGTTGCTGGGAAATCTTTGGCCAATGCCCAAGCGCAGTCTGCAGGATCTCCTTTAACATCTGCACATGTGGTATCATCTTCGCAATCCAGGGTTCAAGGCCGAAGTTTAAACATTGCTATGCAGCCTAGTTATCAGCCGAATGCTTCACTTAGCCAAGTACCCAGAGTTCCTGCACAAGTCCAGCATCCAGTTGTTCAGCAGAGACCACAAAGTCAATTTCAACCTGCGCTACGCGTCTCTACTCAGCAAGTGGGTCAGCAACGGCCTGCCAGTGGAAATCAAGTTTCATCTCCTCCTCATGCTTCATCTACAAACATATCTGAAGTTGGGGAGGTGGATTCACCTCCGAGCTCAAGTAAATCGAAGACACAACTGATTGCCAAAGGAAAAACAGGCAACCAGGGAGCTGGAAGGGGTTCTTTTCTGTATGGTGGAGCTCAGGTTATTGGGGCATCAGGGGCTATGGGTCTTAGCCAGAATGATCAGAACTTCTCTGCTACTCCAGCACTTTTGCCAGGTCTTGTCCTTGCTCATTTCTTCGTTGTATCTAGAATCATATGAGCTAAGTTTTGTTCATTATAATGGCAACTCTACCCCTCCTCAATTAGTGTTAAATTTCAAACTGAGTGATATTGACTTACACAATGCACTTATTAAAAGGAGGAAAGAAAATAATTAGATACATACTATGATGAAAGAAACTTTTAATGATATGTTCTGATTGAACCCTCACACTTAATAATCATTGGTTCCTGATGGAATGACTTATTAAGTAATTAATAAATAAAAAATGCTGTCATTTATAACATTTCATAAAATAAAAGGACATGTAACCCTATAATTTTGTGTAAATTTCTAATAGTACATCATGTATTTGCACATGCTTAGAAATCTTATTAGTGTTGTAAATGGAAAGATGGTACATGTCGTGACTGGCAGTCAGTTGAGTGGTTGTTTATTATGGCTTCCATTTTGAATTTCACTTTTCATTCTTTTCAGCAGTCATGCAGTTTGGGGGACAGCATCATGGTGGGCTTGGGGTTCCTGCTGTTGGTATGGCGCTTCCAGGATATGTAGCGCAACCACAACTTGGTTTTGGGAATTCTGAAATGACATGGTATGTGAAGCCTATTCATCTCTTATGCTTAGCTAGTTATTTTCTTGTCATCATATTCTGTTATTTTGAGTGCATTGTTTGAAGCTCGATGCAAGGCAAGACTAGAGTGAACCCAACTATAGTGTAAAACTGGTTTCTCAGAACTCCTTTTTGAGGCTGGACTTCATTTCTTGGAAGGTGTTTACGTTGTCTTGATGGATTTTGTGCATGCGACTTACTGTGTGATGGCTCACTGTGAAGAGACTTTATTTAAATATAAAGCAGTATTGAATCTTATAATCAACCAGTGATGGCTGTATACTAGGATATAATAACACAGTATGTATATTGTCCGCTGATGATGTATGCAACCTGGGTTTGTATGATATCAAGATATCATTTGGGAGCGATCCCATTTGGCAATATGGTAACAGTGTAATTGTTTTTGCTGCCCCTTGTTCTTTTTTGTACATTGAAGTTGATATCGGCGTTTATGATTTTGTGCTTAAATTTTTTAGCTTATTCCTTTTTAAAGTCTAATTTGTTATTTCTTTCACTCTTTATTTCACTGCATATTTAGGGAGGCCTAAACATGTATTATGTTTTGTGTATTAGGGTTCCAGTATTGGCAGGCGCTGCTGGGGCTTTAGGTGCATCTTATCCATACATTGCTCTTGATGGTAGCTATTACCCCCGTCCTTCTGGGCAGATATCCTCCTCCGTTGCTTCTAAGTAAGTGTATGTTTGCATGATATTGTATCTTATTTTGTCTGCGTACCTCATAGTTTCTCACCGCTTGTAATTTCATTTTGTGATTATTTCTTGATTAAAGTTCTTTTTCGCTTGGGGTTAGTTATGAAATGAGGATTTGCATTTTAATATTTCATTCAATTCTCAAGATCCCCCCCCCCCCCCCCCCCCCCCCCCCGCGCGCGCGCGCCGTGGCAGATTTTAACTGCCATGATGGTTGTTTGGCCAGTTATTGCATGAGTATAATCGTGGTGCTAAATGCATAGGGCCTACTTGTGGTTATTGGAAGGTTTGATTCTTGAGATAAACTATGGATGATGGTGTGTAGTAACATAAAATATCTAATTGTGATTGGTGATGACTGGGATTCTCAGTTCCATGGTAGCCTGGAAGATGGGGTTTTTGGTAACTTATGTCAAATGTCGTAGAGATTAAGCTATGGTTATTGCAGTTTCCCACTCCCTTTTTCTTTAGAACGCTAATTAAAAAGCTTAAAACCTGCTGGATCAATGATAAATAGGAGAGCGCTCTTGATGTATTCAATAGTTGAATACTTACTAACCGAACGAATAGTTGGGTCGCGCCAGTGTGATAAAAGCAACATCACGAACTGCTTAAAATTTATTGTCTCCAGTTTAAGCTACCATTATTTTCACATAAAAATTTATTTCTTCCCTAAGTTATATTTTTCTCAGCACCTCCCGTTTCTTTAGGTGTTCTTTTGTTGGAGATGATATATGTGTGATTTGTGAATGGCTCGATAATAAGAACATAAAGAAAAGAGGGGATCTCAGATGCTGTAAAGTATCTCTGGTACAATGCCTATCCTAGGTGATTCATAGGCATATTTATATTATGGCCTCTGCCAAAGATGACAAAAGAGGAAGGGTGAGCTAAGGAGATGAAGTCTTTCTTCTTCTTTCTCCTTTTCCTGCAGGGATGAAGCATTTTGTTTTCTCAAGTACAGGAAATTCCATTAATAAAATTCCAAATTAGTTGAATTGACCAATTTGTATCTAAATTATTTAATTGTATTAATCTTTCTGGAATGACAACTGTGTCATAGCTCTATATCCTCTGAAAAACAGTAAGCAACATATTATCTCAAAACTTCAACCTGAATAATAGCTGCATGCATCTTCAATTTGTCTCTGGATGTTTTCAAAGACTGCGACTAGCTCTATTTCCTGTTCATGAAGTTCTTGTAAGAAGAATAAATGATTTATGATGTGGATGTAATATGCTTTCATGAGGAAGAAGGCAATGATCTCCGATTACTTGGAAATTTGTGCTATTTTTGTAGCGATAAGGATAATTTTCTTAACGGAATGATGTAGAAACAGGACATATAAAGCGGAACCTAATGAACTGGCTAACAGGCTTTGCTTCTTCTGCTGTTTTTGGAGAGAGATTGGAACAAGTCAGTTATTCATGATGATGCAGACCGCTCCTAGCATTTGTTGTGTGAATATCTGAACAGTTGCATTGATGTGAACTTTTCCCGTCATCTTCTGATAGTTGATTCTGATGAGTTTTTAGATGCTTTGATGAATAACGGAGATGGAGAAAACCTATGGTCACATAAAACTCTTAGAATGAAGCAAAATAAAAGTAATGAGACTTGATGTAGCCTAATCAAGATTATTAGTTGTGATTTAGCAGTGTGGGTCTTTAATGCTAAATGATTTCAAATATGAGAGCGGGGATATAGATTTCTATTTTTTGAGCTAATAAATAACTGTTCTTTTCTTTTTGCCTTTCTGTTGCGGCCGGTAATTGAGAGGAGGGGCAATTGGGTAAAATGACATTTAAGGGATGTTTTGGCTATTTAAGGGGGTTGAGCCGGCCCTAATTCTTATGCAGAAATTGTTGAGAGTTATTTTATTTATCCCTTAGATTAATTGTATTAGGATTTGGCTTTTCCCCCTAGGTTAAGAATTATCTTCTAGTCATTAGTTAGCGAGTAGATTTATTGTATTAGGGTTTCTTTTTAGTACTAGATCTGAAATTCTAATAAAAATCCCATTTTTATCCTCAAATCCCTAGCAAATCGCATCAATTGGTATCAGAGCGGTTGATCCATGGCGAACACGCGGGCAACGGAGCGGATTGAAGTTTTGGAAGGGAAAGTTGAGAGGATTGAAGCCCAAATCAGTAAGGGTTTCATCGATCTAAGGAAAGAAGATGCGGAGATGGCCGCGGAGATCCGGAAGGAGATGAAGGAAAATCAAGAGAAGACGGAGGCCAAGATGAAAGAGATGAAGGAGATGACGGAGGGGAAATTTTCGGAATTGACGGAGGCCATAGCGGCGTTGACCGCTCATCTCATCCCAAAGGTGGATCCAAGCAAAAAGGAGCCACCTTTGGCGAAGGACAAAGGTAAAAAGGCAATTTTTTTTGAAGAACATCCGGAATTTGACGAAGACGGAGGCTTTGACCAAGAAGACAACGCGTGGGGGACCCATCAAGACCACGCACCGCCGCGCCGTGACGAACAAGTGGCCGGGGGGGTCTTTCCGACTCAGCGGCACCCCCCGGCCACCCCGGCTTGGCCGCCGGCCCCCCAAAATAATCCTGGGGGGTCGGCGAACCCCAGTGGGGGCGGCGGAGGGCCGCCGGGGGCCTGGGAGGGGCGGGCGCACCTGCCGCCCCCCCCGGCGGCCTCGGCAGGCTATTCCGCCGCCGCCTGGGGCCCGCCGGCCCAATTCCAGGGCCGGCCGGCCCAGGCGGCGGCCTGGGGGGCCTCGGCCGACCCCAGGGGTGGGACCCGAGGCCCATTGGATCACTGGGGGGGCCCACCGACCCCCCAGGATGCCCGACAGCCCGTTTCGACAACTTTTCGGCCTCCGGGAGGCCCGCCCGAGGTCCGTGGAGCTCAATTTGGGGGATTTCAGCCCTTTGGAGGACCTGGCGGAGGATTTCAGCAGAACGGAGGCCACCAGCAGATCACAGGGGGGCCACTGACTCAGCCCCCACCCTTTGGGGGAGTTACAGGAGACTGGAGAGCGCACCAGGACCCCCCAGGAGGCCACCAGACGGAGTTTGGGCACCCCCCAGGAGACTGGCAGGTACATGGAGCAGGGGGAGGTTACCGTGAGCGGGCTGAGGCTTACGTTCCAGACAGGCGACATGGATATCAGCCCAGGGGAGGTTTCCAGCCGCAGGAGAGAGGGGGATTTGCTGGCGAGAGGCGTCTGAGGAAGCTGGAGGTGCCTGTTTTCGAGGGAGGCGACCCAGACGACTGGCTTTACCGGGTGGAGAGGTACTTGGAGGTGTCCGCTGTACCAGGAGAGGATTGGCTGCGGGCAATAGGGGTCTGTCTGGAGGGAGAGGCTTTGGGTTGGTTCCGTTGGACCGATCAGCAGCAGCCTTTTCAGACCTGAGCTGAGTTTACGACGCTCTTGACAGAGCGGTTTGGAGGAGGTCCGGCTGGCGGCGTGTTCGAGAGACTGTACTCGCTGAAGCAGGAGGGGAGCGTGGGTGATTACATCAAGAAGTTCGAGTCGCTCTGCCACCGAGTTCGGGGAGTTTCTGAGGAGTCTTTGGAGGGCTGTTTCATGAAAGGGCTGAAGCCCACGGTGAGGTCGGGGCTGAGGCAGTTCGAGCCCGTTGGTCTGCGTGGGATGATGACGCTGGCCAGGAAGGTGGAGGATCACCAGGAGACAGAGCGAAGAGCCCGGGGGGCGTGGGGTGGCTCTACGTTTCGAGTGCCGGACCCTGGAGGGGGACAAAAGGGGGCCGCAGGAGGGGCAACATCCACTGACAGCACAGTGGCTACCAAGGAGAAAGGGATGGAACCCCGACCTGGAGGACATACACGACGAATGACAGAGGCAGAGATTCGTGACAAACGGACCAAGGGCCTGTGTTTTAAATGCGACGAGAAGTTTACTCCTGGGCACCGGTGCGGGAATCGTACTCTTCAGATCCTGATAGTGGATGACGAAGGCGAGGGAGAAGAGAGTGTGATAATGCTGGAAGCCGGCGTGGACGATGAGCAGGAGCACCTGCACGTGGAGTAGCTGACCATACACTTCACGCACCACCTTGAGGACAAGGTGGTTTTTTTAGGGGCGGAGTAGTGTTGCGGCCGGTAATTGAGAGGAGGGGCAATTGGGTAAAATGACATTTAAGGGATGTTTTGGCTATTTAAGGGGGTTGAGCCGGCCCTAATTCTTATGCAGAAATTGTTGAGAGTTATTTTATTTATCCCTTAGATTAATTGTATTAGGATTTGGCTTTTCCCCCTAGGTTAAGAATTATCTTCTAGTCATTAGTTAGCGAGTAGATTTATTGTATTAGGGTTTCTTTTTAGTACTAGATCTGAAATTCTAATAAAAATCCCATTTTTATCCTCAAATCCCTAGCAAATCGCATCACTTTCCTAATGGTTGTGTTTGGTTTGAGGAAAAAGGAAAGAAAAGAAAAGAAATTAAGAAGGAAAATCAATTTTCTTAGTTTGGTAGAAAAGAAAAATCAAAAGAAATCAGAGAAAAATTCATATTAAATAACCTTTCTTTGAGTTTTTCTTCTTTCTCGTACAAGGAAAATGAGAGAACGTGAGCTAAATTAATCTCTCACATCCATATACTATTTGTTATTTAAAAACATAATCATTTATTGTTATTTAAAAATTCATGACTAATAAACGAAATTGCCCGAAACAATCGTGAATAATCTTGAATTTTTCAATAAAAACATGAATCATAAGTGAATTTTATTCACGAATTTTTCAAATTATGCACTAATTATTCACAATTTGTTCAAATAACTTGTGAATTATTTACGAATTTTTCAAATACCTACGGAATTATTCACACTTCTTTTAAATAATTTCTGAAATATTTACATACTGTTTATTAACAAATTATTTGTGAATCATGATATTTGTGGGTTAGTGAATTATTTGTTACAATCGACAATTTCTTTGCTAATAAATAATTTTTTTGATTTAAAATCAAAATTTTACCTTCTTATGAGAACAAAAAGATTTAAACACACAGACCAAAAATATTTGAACACACACCTTTTGTTTGAAAGCCAAACAAACTAACCAATAAGCATTTAGCATTTGTTAATGATATGTTCTTAGACATTTTTAAGTAACTACATTACATTTTTAAATAAACGACGGTACAGTAATATTATCACTTTATGTTAAGCCGAACTATTATCAAATTTGACGGGATTATTTCCGTTAACTCCTGAATATACATATTTGCATATTGGAACATGTCAGTTATTCATGAATCAAATCCTAAAAATAATTTAGAAATTATAACTTTAATTTTTTTTATTTTCCATGGGCAACCCAATAAGAGAACTTTTCAACATTTTTCTAATGATTTTATTCACAATTTTCTTTAGTAACCAAACTTGGAAAAAAATCTTATTTCATTTTCATTTTCTTTCTTTTTCTATTTACTTTTAACTTCATTTTTCTTTCATCCGTTTTCTCTCAAACCAAACATGACCAATGTGTTATAAGCATGATTTGCCTACTTAATAGAATCTTAGAAAAATCCAAATCTGTTGTGTTGTATGGTTATTTATCGTGAGTCAGTGCCTCAAAGTGAATAAAATTGAAGGTAAAGCTAGATAAATTGGACATGAATGATTGTTAGATAGCACCCATGGAGGACAATGTGATAGACGAACAACTAGGTTGTATAGGTCTGAACTCTGAACAAGATCAGAATATGGCTTATAATGTTTCAAGAGAAACTAAGATGAATGCAACCATATTAACGGGATGATGGATATACAATCTAGCACGATTTTGGATATGATCTGTCCGAACTCCTTTTAGTTGATGTGGCAAGAGATATAACTTCAGGATGTATATATTGGAAAATAAAGAAAGATGCTGTTTAGTTATCCCATGGAGGGTTATGAGCAGAGTAGGAGACGAAGAAAGACAATGGAGTAAAGTTACCATATGTGATGACGATACAACACGAATCAATTTGTTTAACAAAACACCAACTTCAGGACATGAATGCATCTGAACTTGACAACATGATGCAGAGGTAATATGCATACATTGGACTTGGATCTTCTGTTCTTGCTAGTTCAAATTAGATGCCGCTACTAATTTCAACAGGTATCTTTGTTATCCCTTTTGTGCCATAAATCGGTTTGTATGGGAAAAAGGTCTCTATGCAAATAAGAATGATATTTGCAGCATAACACTTCTAAAATCCGAAAAGTAAATAGGTCTTGATCACGAACGAATAAAATTCAAATCACATGATTGTTCTGGCTAGGTAGCCAACCTCTTATGTATCCATAGGATCCCTGCTAGCTTGGTAGCTTGGCGTTGTGTTGAAAGGTTTAGAAATCAAGAATGCCAAAAACTCTTGTGATGTTATATGGTAAGATTGAAGCATGGATCAAGGTTTCAGCTGAAATCCAAAGGTTTCAGCCGAAATCCAAAAGTTTCGGTCATTGTGGGTCAGTTTCAGATGGTACCAATCTGAAACAAATGCACAAAAATTAGTTTCGGCCAATATCCATAAAATATTGCCAATATCTTATAAGTCGCATGATACTTCTACAATTATTTAAAACCCCAGATGATTATTTTTTCTTGTGTTGATAGAAAAACAAGTATAATTAATGAGATCCAAGTGCTTTTATAAATATGATATTTATGTACATATGATACCGTGTCCATGCGTCCTATTTTAAATTTGCTGTGTCGGAAGCTTTGACAATAACAAGACTGGCGAGAATTGGCAACTAGTTGGAAGAAAGCTTGGATCATTATGCAATTGACTTTTCCCGACACCGAAGCTCGGATTTATTTGAGAAACAGAACATGAGGTAGCTCAGATGCCCTGCCCTCCCTAGTACTGCCTTAAATGATGGCTCCAACACTGCCCTACCTAGCACCCCCTAGGATGTAGCTACTGTCGGTGACGTCACCATTTATTATGAATTTCTTTGCCCTAGATGATAACAAGTGATGATTAAAAATTCAATAAGACTAAGCTGTATGTATTATCATGCTTGTTATGCTTATTAGTGATTGGATATGCAATTTAAACCTCTTTCCTTATATGTTTATTATTTTAATTATTATTACTGTTTTTGCATCAGAGAAGCACCGAAGTCTGCTAACACATTGAAGCCTGCACAAAGACCTGGTAAAACTATCTTTTGATGTTTATATTATCATGGTTGAATTGATATATTGTTCATAGTACATTGCGATGAAAATGAACAAGTTATTCGGTACATGCGTGTTTTTTGTGCATTTGTCCTGATCTAGATATTTCTGCGTTGTTCTTGCAGAAATAGTAAACGATGAATTTGGGCAGCGTCAGAACAAGCCTCGTAGGCAAGTCATATTTTTCCTCTGATATTCCAATTGCATGCTCTAATGGATATTATTCGTTTGTGTTTGTTTATGCGTGCTTGATTACTTGAACAATGTTTAAAATTGTGTTTTTATCCATATCAGATACTCAGAGATGAACTTTGGGCAGTGAAGTGCATATGTAAGATGAGAGTGTGTTTGAATAAACAGCTTACGGTAGGTATTTTTTATTTGTTTTCTTTTAATTTATATCGTAGCTTTATTTCTCTTCAATATAGCATTATATTATGCTCAACTCTACAGGCTAATTCCAGATGCCCTCTGTGATCTTCAGCTTTTGACCCGGAGCACTTTGGGCTCCTCAGTGCCCCAATATATTGTAGGTTTGTAGGTACATGCTTCTTGTTGCGTATCTTTTAATTGTATCTGTATGCATTTTTTTCCTTTTCCGTTTGCTTTGTATTCTTGTACTAAAGCTGTGGTGGTCTTGGGTGTTTCGTTGGTTTAGTGGACAATCTTTTGATATGCATCAGCAAAACTCTAGTAGGCTTTCGTGATGTTAGTTCTTGGCAGTTGGCAATTGCCATAATTGAGATTAAGAAACTAATTATATACAATTTCTTCTGAGTGCAGAGGAGAAAGAAACTTGCTGAGATTATTGTGTAATGTCATTAGTTTATGACCATAGGTCATAAGCAAAGAAAAATATGGGAGTTCAAGTAGATTCTACAGAACTGTATAATTGTTCAGTTTTCCCATACATGTGTCAAATATTAGTGTAGTGCTAACGAGAATGTTGATATGGATGAGTTCAAACATAGATAGTATAGATAATGTGTGCATTATTAAGAGCATTGTCCACATTGAGGATAAAATGTGGTAGAACTGTGCAGATGGTTTGGGCATGTGTAATGGATGAGAGTTCAAGAATATTCTTCAGAACTAGATAATTGTTCACTTTTCCAAATACGCGTGTCAAAAATTTGTGTAGTGCTAACGAGAATGTTGATGTGTATAAGTGGCAGTTCAAACGTCAAACATAGACAGTGATAGTATAAATAAAGTGTTCAGCATTATTAGCGTTGCTCACATTGATGATAAAATGTGGAGAACTGTGCAGATGGTGTGGGCATGTGCAATGGTGGCTTGCAAGTCTGCCTGTTAGGTCTAGTAGAATTGTATTTAAAGGAGCAATGAGGACTAGAGGTAGGCTCAAACAAACATAAACATACACAATTTAACAGTATATTATTGTTAAAAAAAGCAGATGGATTGCTCAGAACATAATTGGAAGAAAAGGATTCCTGTAGCTGATTTAACGTTTGGAATAAGGCCGTGTTGTCCTTGTCATCATTCTAAGTTGCACCAGCTATTTGGATTTTCTTTTCTTTTCTTTTTGTACGTGTGTATGTGTGTATGCATGCGTGCGTGTTTGAGGTGTGTTTGCATGCGTGCCTGTGGGGTGTTGCAGTGGGTCCATTACAATTAGCTCTCACGCCACCTTATGGAAGGGGAATGCGGTATATTGGAAATTGCCTCCTTGTGATAAACAAGGTAGTTTTGATGTGCATGTTATAATTCAATATTCAATCATTAATAAAGTTTGTAAGCGCCATGAATAAATATCATGACATCAATATAAACATTTAACCAAAGTTTTTGACTACTAGTATTAATTACAAAAGATCATAAATATCATCTAATCAAGTTTGAATTTTTTTTAAACATATAAAGTTAACAAATAGGTTTAAGTGATGTACAAAATAAATTAAAATCATTAAATATGTTAATAACTATCATTAGTTTAATTATTTAATTGTTCAATATATAGGGGGTATCTTATAACATATGAGAAATCTCTCTCATATACAATGATGTAGTACATCCTCTTTCACATAGTACAAATGGTCATTGGTCACATGATTTGTACTTTTTGTCGGATAGACCTTTTGTGATGGAGAGCATCACATCATCGTATATGAAAAATATCTCTCATATGTTATATGATACATGGTATATATTTTAATGGGAAGCATATAACATGTGGCCAAGCCGCCAAGCCACATATGCCCCTAGAAAGTTCATTCTTATTTTTCGAATGATCGGAACCGTTCATTTCGATCTTCATATTTTAAAAGCCCAAAACACCAAATATCGAATGAACTCAAAGGGTTTTGCTCGTTCATCCGTCACAAATTTAACATTTTCATATGAATAGAACTTTTAGGGATGGTTCAATGAACGTGTTAAATCTTTTGGGTTCACCAGATATGTTGTGTTTTAGGGGGTTTAGAATATGAAAATGAACGGTTTAGATCTTCCAAAAATAGAGGAAGGTGAAGTTTTAAAGGGTGACATGTGGCTTAGCAACATATATCTTGTTTTTCATTATTTTCGTATTTATAGAATAAAGTATATGAGCAGCCGGTGTAGGAAATTTACTAAACTGGTCTATGTAAATTTTACTTTTCACTTTTTGTTCTACTGATCAACACCGTTCATCTTGATCTACACATCAGTGATGATCAACATACTAAAAATTTAGTGAATCCAACGTTACATGACACTCGATTCAATTGTTTTAAATTCAAATAGTTTTAAAACAATAGAACGTTTTTTTTTTGACTTCCCATCAAGGTACCCACCTATATTTGGGATTTTTGGGTTTAGAATGTGTACGACAACCTCCAAGCGAACATTTAAAAATGAGAAGTGAATTTATTGAGGACATGTGTAGGAAATTTTGTACATCAGTTGCTCACCTACCTTTAACGTTACACACTTACGTGCGTGTTCATGCATGTTCATGTGTGTGTGCTGTAGATGAGATGATTCATATGATAATACAATAAAAACTATTTAACATTGGTTTCTTTTCGACACATTTATATTTTGTAGAACTTAGTTCACTCAAAAATACTTATACACACATCTGCAACATCACAGTTGCATTTTATGAAAATTCAATCTGGACATATATATGTGCCAAATTTATTTAACGTATCTTTTCCTGAACATAAAATTGTACCATATCTGTATACATATTATGGTTCTGCCAATTATTTCATCGTATAAACGTAATCTAAGCAATAGATCGATAAGTAGTCAAATAGGTCCCCAAAATCACTCCTTAACTTTAACCATCCCATTTTCATTCCTTGAACTACATCATCCTTAATCTCACAGTCTTTTTGAGTGATTAATTCTTAATCCGTGCTATCTAGTTTGTGGTATGCTTTGATGCGTGGGACGGGTAGGGTACCTGATATGCTATTTTAGGAGGTATGCAGTACCTCGGTTCGTTATTTCAGGTTGTGGTATGTTCGAGTCGGGGGGGGGGGGGGGGGGGGGGTTCACGATTTGCTGGGGTTAGTATGTGTACATATAAGATACATAAATGCACATTATACATACACAACTATACATGTGTATACCCATATTACCAATTACCAAAAATGATATAATCAATTTAAAACAGTTTAACAATGCAATATTAAATAAAAAGTAACAACAAATTAACAGAAAGAACATAAATATGATGAAATTATGTCTAACTAAATAAAATAATTCACAACCAAATTCCACCAATCATCAATGATATATATTATGTTAATGCATCTAGAACTTTAACTTATCCTGGACATTCGGTTCTATATTTCTTGTGATCCGCATTATGATTGTTCTGCAAATCATGTCACACGCGCCGTACTGTGAATCGGTTTTTTTTTTTTTTTTTTTTTTTTTGGGGGGGGGGGGGGGGGGGGGTTGTGTGTGTGTGTGTGTGTGTAGTTAAGCCTATGCTCATTTCTTACAGTTTTGGTCCAAATTGCCTTCCATATATCTGGATTTAGTTTTATATCATGCACATACATCATGCACCAATGGATGATTCCAATGTCTCCTCACCTTTCTGCTTTGGATTGTATTGCTTTCCTAGTCTTAAAGTGAGTACTTTATGCACAACAAACAACACGCACAGATGGACTTTGATATGCCTAGTCAGTTCACTACAACTAATGCAAAGAGATGAAAGACTTGATGCCGATGATGGTAGGGGGATGGCTCTGCATCCCTCTAGTCATTTGCATCCTAGGTAGATGCTCATATGTATCCTAACGAAATCAATATACTTATTATATAGTAGTTTCTTTTCATAAGCCCATTTCATAACCCCCTTAATGCCTGCAAGACACCCTAAATCTAAATCATACATGTACTACTCATAAGTCTCAAAGTTATTGCCTCTAATGCACTTGTTAAATTCAAAAAAGCCCCCTTTAAATAATACCCAAATTTAGCACAAGGCCACACATGACCCAGATAACTTTCTCGACTAATTTCTGAACATTACCGAAAAACGTTTTCCCAATTGAACTGTTTTCTTACAGGCAACGATGAGGCATGATATTGATGAAAATTTATTTGGTAGAAAAGCACAAATGGGGAAACTTATGCGAGTGATTGGAATTTTGATCATTGATCACAAGAAAAGCTTAAAGTTCACTTTGTACATTTTATTTCAGGCATTAATAGATCTTGCAGTGTCAAATTTGCCCTAATCAATTTCATGTGGTCTGACGGTTGGCGGTGAGACACTTGCTGGCTGAATGTAGTGCTGTTATCGGAACAGATGGTTTACTGGCAATTCCACTACTGGACAGCCTTGAATTATATTTAGAGGGTAAGGTTAGTAGTAGCGGATGATAGGATGCATGTGGCGTGATTGATTTCTTTGCAGTAGTAGGCATGCTAGATATTAGTTGATGGCTTGAAGGTTTTACAGGGGAAGGGTTGAAAAAAGGGAATCGGTGGTTTGGTGTACCGGAAAGGATAAGCCATAATTAACATGCGTGAGGCTAGTTTTACACGAAGACACCCTGGAGATATGTGGTTGTTATCGCTGCCCATTCGAATGTGGAGATATCAGTGGTTAAACTGAATTTGGGCTCCAAACAATTTGCTTACCTCACTCTTATAGGGGCACTCTAAGGTACATTAGATTATGTTTTGGTTGAAATAGCATTAAAGGGATAAAGAACATCAGAGGGATTCAGAAAACTATGGCTATCATCAACTTGTAACCTGGTTTCTTAGAACCGCATAACCTCGTATTCTGTTAGACACGACAAGAAATTAAAAAATTGTCTAGACCCGTACATAATTTTACTAATAATTCAAATGTTAGAGACCGGCATCTGTTCTTTCTTTCCTTTTATCCCCTTACCATTATTTGAGCTATCAGACTATGTCCCCATGTTTTTGGATTGCCTTGGGAATCCTTCTTCACTAACTGTACTGTTTACACCTAGGCGGAGTTTGCACTTCCATAACGATGCTACGCTGGACACATGTTGATAGAAATTGAAAAAGTTTTGCCGGGTGGTAATGTGTCATGTCATATCAGTTGTGCCCTTTATGGCATTGGGCTCGCACACTTCCATGCATGTCCAATCGTCTTATCCTGTTGTGCCAGGTCTTCTCATATTTCCCACAATGTATCTATCCTGATTGCTGCTACTTCTGCACATCTGCTGCTACCATTTTAGGATCCATTACTGAAGTGCTTCTCCCCATTGCACCTCCAAAATTTAAACATTGTTGCAAAAGCTTTTTTTATTATAGAGTTCTTATCCATGTTTGGAATCTCGGTTTCAATATCGGTATCGGTTGCTGGTTTGAGCATCGTTATCGGATTTATCCGGTGATATGTTTAAAAACATCGGATTTTATGTATTTGTTGCCTTAATAAAAAAATACTTGTTAGTTAGTTGCACATAGATCATCTTCAGTATGTCTTATTTATTTGTAGATCATTTTTGACATCCAATGCATTATTCTTTTTTAAAAAACCATTTGATCATGGCTCAATTTTTTAACTTTGATTTTGATGGTGAACTGAGATTTTTTTTTAAAAACCTCACATTATATACAACAAATTAGAATTTTAAATTTTAGTAATTAAGACTTTTGATTTTAAATTTTTGAGCCTTGATTTTGACTGGAAAATCTCTATATTAGTATTATTAGTTGGTATCGCTGTACTGACCAATTTTGAAGGTATCATATTGTTAGGCTTGAAATCCGATACGATGTTAGCAATGCGTGTTGGTATGGGTCGAGGTACCAAATTGTGTTTCTTATTTCTTGTGCTATGGAAATTTTACGGCTATATAATGCATCAGGGTGCTGCGGTCGGAGTGAGAAGACCATATCATGGTTGGGCGAGTGGCCTTCTGTCGTTTGAGCTATGGTATGACTCACACCAAATATCTCCGTTATCAACGATTTGAAGACACCTATTGCTATATTGTCTGTCTAATTCATATATTTATCTTACTTTTTTTAAAAGGGGTTTTTAAGCTGTGGTGGAAGTTGGAGACAACTGTGTATGCGAGCTTCTGCTGAGAAGATATATAACGAGGTTTTGGTGGAGTTTTCGTTTTCTTTCTTTCTTTTTTTGTTATTTGTTTCTCTTATTATTTGTGGTTTGCCTGTAATGACGTTTTGTGGGTAAGAACCGCTTGTCTTGTTGAATGGAAAGGGACAAAGTTCTCTGAACGTTCACTCTCATTTTTTTTCCTTCCCGTTTTTAAACTAAAAAATTGCTGGCTGTGGTCTGAATTGCCAAAATCATTGTTCCCATTGATGAGCAAGGCTCCTCGTTGCAGCAGCGATTTGGGTAATATGAGATGATGTGCATAGCCGAAGGAACCAAAGGACCCACCGTGACTTCTATATTCTTATTTATGGTCACGTGAAACTAACATCGTCCAGAGGGTCGTCCTTTTCTAATCTCCCTTTGAGAAGCGGTGGCCGGACGACATGTGACTTGCACGTGCCCGACGTGACTTCACACGACGCCCCCTCAACCAATACGAGCAAGCCACAGTTGTCTTTACAAAATCCTTCTTTATTAGTGGTACATAAATGATGCCTAACTAGATTTGATGAATCCCGGTGTTTTAGTCAAAGCTGGAGCATGGTGACAAAGAGAGTTCATTATTAGCATTGAGTAGTCCACAATCAATGGTGTAAATTACATGGTTTTAAGCATTGAATTGGGTCTTTGTCCCATGCAGAGGAACCTCTTGTCAGATGAAGAAGAAGCAAAATAGAAGTAATCATGCTTTGGTTCATTGCCGTGTAATTACTGTACACTTAGTTTATGTTTATGGGATTTCCTTAAGCATTAATATTAACAACATTAATTTTGGGATAAGTCCAAAGCCAGCTCAAAATGTAATGGGGTTCATGAATTGTCCTCCAACATGAGAGGGTGGGCTACACACAAAGGACGTGATTCTTTTGGACGCAAGACTATGTACCTTAAAGATTTTACCAAATAAAGGTTCAGTAATTCATAAATAATACGAGAAAAACAAAGAATCAGGGCAGTGACAAATGTGGCATAAAAGTCCTTAAGACATGACAATGGTCACACATGAGTTTGCCTCACTCAATAATGGGAGAGGCACGCTGCCATTGTCTTCTGCTTGTAACCTTGCACATCATTGTGTCACACGCATCACAGGCAAATACAAAGCTTTATTTGCTGTCCACATGATTCTCAAAATGTCAGCTCCTCATCTCAGTTCTTTTTCATAGATAGATTCCCCCATCCATCTGGCCATCCAATGAATGAAACGCTCCAACTACCCCCCTATGTACTTTGAACTGTTTAACCATCCTTTCAAATCAAAAATTATCAAATCATATTTTAATCGTCGGTTACACATCCATCAAAAAATCTTATGATTTTCCCATTATTTTTTCATATATCGCTAATTATACATATTGGTAATATGCCACCCATTAAGGTGGCCCAGATTCCAGAACACATCATTGACAATGGCTCACCGGCCCAGAAGCCGAAGCAGTCCCAAGAAAACCTAACTTAGATGAAAGGCTCACTTTCGAGGTCGAATTACTATAGTAACTCTTTATAAACTCTATGTAGCCTCCCATAAATGGGAGAAGGTGTGCTTATTCTCATATTCTCCATCGCTATCTCAATTTTGTACATGATTTTGGTGCGAAAAACTTTTTATTTTTTTTGAATTTCAATTTCAATTTTTATTTGTCTTTAATCCATACATATATACACCTTAGGGAAATAATGTGTGGACCTTAGGGGGACTTGACCCTCGATCAAAACGGTATATATTCTACGGTTTCAACATTTTGTACCAATTCGATCGATGGGCAAATAGAGAGAGATTTTCTTGAATTTTGGTATGTATGTGCATTAGTATGTGTACAACACATCCAACGGTTTGGATCATTAAGAAAACCACATGGACTCTTTTCTCAAGCTTTTGCACCGAGGGTTTTTTGCACATGAAAATTTACACACACACATCATCATCATCATCTCTCGGTCCAAACTTGAGCGTAGGAGGAGTCGAAGCCGGTACCACCTGCCTGAATTCAACCCGCTAACTCTTTTGGCTGTTGTAGTGTGTGCAAATCAGCGCGACATCCCATGGCATGTGAAAAACAGTCGTCCAGACCCACATACGCAGATGACAGGTGGAAAGAAGTCACAGACCTAGTTACGCATGTGACGGTAGAAATGACTTCTTCGGATCCACATGCACAAATGAGTCGTCCAAATCCACTTGCTCACTATAACATCATCCTTAATGGATTTAGGGTTTAAAATATGAATTCATGATAAACAGTGTGGATTATCAAAAAAAAACTAAATGGAAAGTGGCTTTAAGGTACCGGCAAAGGAAATTTCCTATGTGACAACTCATTTCCTCATTGTCAATAGAATAATCACTAGATTTCTTCGATAGAAATCTTCGTAGATGATACCTTTTGTATTTGGTTTTCAGATTCGATTTTAATAGACTCATAGATTATTTTAAGTAATATAATAAATTTAATAAATCTAAAATTAATAAATGTTGAACTGCAAAATTCAAAACATATGCTAACTTTAAGAATGACAAGTTGTTCTTGATGGCAAATACCTAAACCTGATTCCTTGACTCATTGGCAAGAAAAGCCTTAGAAGATAATTCTTATTCGGATAATGTTTTTTTTTTTGATATATCGGAAAGCAGGAATTGAACATCCCACCCCTCACAAGGGATGGTAAGGAAATACAACTAAGCCAGTTGGCTCGGTTTCTTATTCAGATAATTAATAATGCATATAGAAAACTTTGGACCTGTGGCCCTTATCTCCAGAGTGAAGTTGTCTAAATGGGCAAATATTGCTTGCTTATGTAATCAATTCCAAGTGCCATTCTCTGTCATTGTTGGTTGGTCGGCAAATAAAACCAAATGCATAAGTTAATTATCTAATGATGAACATTCAACACTTATCTTTAATATATTTTAATTTTCATGGAGCAATGATTGGAGGAATATAATTAGAACATGCAATTAATCCTTGCGCACGCAATTATCCTCCATTCTTGCAAGCTAAATACTCGATGATTGTTTTAATTTGTATGTTGTGATCTTAAGTAATCCTGTATTGTTATTGTTATTGAATTCATTACCTTTCAAAAAATGTGCACGCGTATAGAATAATTAAATTAGTATCGTACGATATGTTCTTTCATATATGATGACGTATACCTGTAATCCAGAAAAGACACGCATGACAAAAAGTACATCCCATGACCTCATGTATTATGTGGAAAAGAATATGACACGTCATCGTATATGAGAGAGATACCTGATCATGTCATATGATACACATTAGTCTCATGCACACCCATACATATATGCATACACGCACACATGGTTTTGGACCACTTCGCAGGATAAACATTTTATTAAAAAAAGTTACATAAACAAATAAAAATCCTAAAGAAAAAGATCCAAGAATTGCCCAAAATCTCCTAATCTCAATGGGCTCTTTTTCATCTTATAAATTTCACATAAACTCTGTATAAACATATGATAAATCTTAAGATGATACTGTTCTAATAATAACACATGGTCTTAATAGAATCTTTTTTTTTTTTTTGGTAAGTAAGAAACATGTCTTAATAGAATCTTTCAACTAACAGTTAGATCACTATATAAACAAAACTAAACCTTATCCAATTTCTCACCTATTCACATTAATATTTTCTAGCTTAGGTTACCCACCCACATGCCTTTAAACCCTGAGATTCTCAATCAAACCCAAGTAAAAAATTTGTTATATTCTCTTCTCTCTCTTGAGCACCAAAGGCTAGCTTTCTTGAATGATTGGCCTTTTGGGTTCTGATTTTTGTTGTTTTGGTCTTTTTGCATGCACATCTGGTCACATGGGGGGTTGCATCAACTTGAACATTTTTGCCAACCTTGATGCTACTCTAAAACAGCTGCCCAATTAAATCTTTTCTTAGATTTTTTTTAAAAGGACCACTTTTCTTAAAATTAGCAAAATAGATTTTGTTTTTTGTGTCTGTGATGGATTTTGCCACAAGAGGATAAATACTGAATAGGGTCCCCAAGCTATCCTAAGCTCATTGAGGCACTAAAAATACCAACATTTTGCTTGTGGGTTACAGTTACTCATGGAAGTGGAGCTACATGAGTGAAGGTTGAAGTGTGATCCAACATCAGGCCAAATGGGGAGGCTAGGGATTGAAAGGGTCTTGGACTGCTTCTCTCTTCCAATCTCTTCAAGCTCCTGCATCTGCATCAACTCGTTTGGAGATCAGGATGATGATGCATTTGTTGAGAGAGAGTCTTTGGTCAAGAGCCAAGGGGACCAGATTTTGAGGCTGAGGGATGTTCTTGAGCCAAAGGTGAGATTTTCTCATACTTTGTTTTATTAGTTTTCAAATTGATGCTGATATTCTTTCTGTTTTTCTTCTCCTTTGATTCTGGCAGACTGTGATATTAAGGGTTTCTATGCACTGCCATGGTTGTGCCAAAAAAGTAGAGAAGCATATCAAGAAGATTGAAGGTATGAAGACTTTGTTCTTTCACATGTCAAAGTATTTTTTTCCTCCAATTTTTTCCTCATTTAAGAGTTGCTTAATGTTATGTCTATCAAGCTTCAAGAAGAGAGACATATAAATATGAATGAAAATCTCACACAAGAAATTGTGAACTACTTTCTTCCCCTTAAAAAAACTGTAGGCATTTTATTTGTATTATATACTGAAAATTCATATTTTTACTGATACATGCTTCAAATTGATGATAACCTGAGCTTAATGCCCATGACATGAAGGAATTATCTGCCAATTTTTGTCTGTACCTTCTCTGAGAATGCCAGTCTTTTGAATGCAAAATAATGTTGTTCCAATTCTTACAGTTTTTTTTCCCATACCAACAAAAAGGCTACAGTTTCTTTTTTTTGGAAGTAACAAAGGGGAGATGAGAACACCTCAAAATAGTAGTCAATGGTACTCTCACCTGTTCCCTGTGACATGGGAATGAGAGCTCACGTATGGGGAGGGGAGTTGAAGTTGAGGGTGAGCTCCTTGGGAAGTGTGAAAGCAAACAGCTTGGAACTAGAAAATTGACTTTCATTTGTCTTGTTTGAGAAATTTTTCTATGTTTGTGTCTATTTTTTGAATTTTGATTGAGTTTTTAATGTAGGAGTGACATCCTTCACAGTGGATTTGGAGAGCAAGAAGGTGGTGGTGACAGGGGACATCACTGCCTTTGAGGTGTTGGAGAGTGTCTCCAGGGTTAAGTTTGCAGAGCTCTGTTTGGATGTGCCCCAGTCAAGCTTCTAAAGAGCACTGCAGGAGAGTATGTTATGTCATTGTGGGAATATTATTATCATGTTAGATATAAAAATATATCCATGTAACTTGTTGCACTAAACGGAGCATCGTATTTGAAAGATGTCTTATACGTCATATGATGCCCATTGTGGGGTGTAACCGTGTAAGTTAGTAATGGGTTCATCTCTGTTACGATCTACAAATGTTGGTCTCATTTTGCTTGTTTGGGAGGTTGTCCCTTTGTTTTTCATTTGGGGACGTGGAAAATGTACATTGTATTTGTATTTAGGTTGTAATGCTCCAAAGTACCACGGTCGAAGCTAATTATGTCGCGTGCTTTGAATGTTGTTTGTATAAATTATATGATGCTTTCGCTGTCTTTCTCATATATGTCATCCAAATTCATACAAGATTACAAGGGTTGGTATCTTGTTAGGAAAAGAATTTATAAGGAATATGGATGTGTGCTGACAACACACGATCTGTTTTCATGTGCTGTCAGCGATTTGTGGCTTAAAACGTTTTTTTTTGTTTTTAATTTACAGTATGTTCTACAACTTGTTGGCTACAACCACACCAAATTTCTAGTGAATCCAAACTCTTTTTGACCATTTATCCATCCATTTCAAAAGGATTGCACTGACAGATCCAGTTATGGAGCGGTTTTTATCCAATTGTCTATACAGGGTTTTATAATTTGGAATGAGGAGGGAATGACAACCATGTAAATACGTGAGCTTGAGGGGTTGTATTTTTGGGTTGTGGGTGTGGTGAATGCCCCATGTGGCGTCCATGTGATGATGTGACATTGCCATATTGGACAAACATGCCACATGAGATAATCTCCTCATTTGTATAATAGATATGAAATCTATTGTGTGTTATTGTGTGTGTGTAAAGAAAAGAGAGAGGTGATATAAATAAGAAGTGATAGCCGTCATTAGGGGCTAATCACCATTTTTCACCAAAAGATAACATGGTATCAGAGCCAAACCTAAACCCTACCCAAAAAAAACCCTAAAACACCAAAACCCTAGCCTCTCCGCCGCACCGCCCTCCCACGCGCCGCCGCCAACTGCGCGCGCCGCCGCCAACTGCGAGAAGGTGGTGGTGACAGGGGACATCACTGCCTTTGAGGTGTTGGAGAGTGTCTCCAGGGTCAAGTTTGCAGAGCTCTGTTTGGATGTGCCCCATTCAAGCTTCTAAAGAGTATTGCAGGAGAATATGTTATGTCATTGTGGGAATATTATATCATGTTAGATATAAATATATATCCATGTAACTTGTTGCACTAAACGGAGCATCGTATTTGAAAGATGTCTTATACGTCATATGATGCCCATTGTGGGGTGTAATCGTGTAAGTTAGTAATGGGTTCATCTCTGTTACGATCTACAAATGTTGGTCTCATTTTGCTTGTTTGGGAGGTTGTCCCTTTGTTTTTATTTGGGGGGCGTGGCAAATGTACATTGTATTTTGTATTTAGGTTGTAATGCTCTAAAGTACTACGGTTGAAGCTAATTGTGTCGCGTGCTTTGAATGTTGTTTGTATAAATTATATGATGCTTTCGGCTGTCTTTCTCATATGTGTCATCCAAATTCATACAAGATTACAAGGGTTGGTATCTTGTTAGGAAAAGAATTTATGCGGAATATGGATATGTGCTGACAGCACATGATCAGTTTTCATGTGCTGTCAGCGATTTGTGGCTTTAAAAGTTTTTTTTTTGTTTACAACTTGTTGGCTATTACCACACCAAATTTCAAGTAAATCCAATTCTTTTTGGTCCTCCATCCATCCATTTCAAAATGATTGCACTGACAGATCCAGTTATGGAGCGGTTTTTATCCAATTGTCTATATAAGATTTTATAATTTGGAATGAGGATGGAATAACAACCATGTAAATAAGTGAGCTTGAGAAGTTGTGTTTTTGGGTTGTGGGTGAGGTGAATGTCCCATGTGGCGTCCATGTGGCAATGTGACATTGCCATATGGGACAAACATGACACATAAGATAACATCCTCATTTGTATAATAGATATGAAATCTTCGGACGTGGCATATCCATCCTCCCCCTCTGCCGCTCCATCCTCTGACGTCCCCATCCCAATCTCCCCAGCTCCCCCTCTTCGAAACCCTACTAAATCGTCATCGGAATCATCTACATCGTCGGCGGGGGCGGCGACGATGACGTGGGGTTGGGGGTGACAGCAGACGAGGGTAAAAGAGGTATAACGACAAACTTGTAAATAAGTTGATTGTGCGCGGAAGATAATGGCAAACTTGTAAATAAGCGGTCGTGCCTAGAGGAAATACGGTTGTGCGCGTAGCAATTCCGAAGAAAAATTTACTCTCTCTCTCCTTTTTCTTTCTTTTTCTCTTTCTTTCCCAAGCTACTCCATCTTTTCCTACCGTATTCCTCCTCCAAGCAACTCCATGTGCTTTACTTCTTTGATACCCTCCATCCAACAGCAGTGATTGGAGCTGCCACTCCTTGCTGCAGCTGCTGTGGTTGCTACAATTTCAACAGTTTGGAATTCTAAAAGATTTCATGAAATTCGAAAATTGTTCACAATAGTTTAGTAGTGTAAAGTCATGAACCCAGTCTTAATCAATATCAAAATAAAAGATTATCATATTATAATCATTGTCCCACACGGATGCATGTTTCAACTACTGCACACACATCTTTACTGACATGTTCAAACCCAAAAAATAAAAAATCAATGATTCGTGAACAAATACATGAATTTGCCGATTAATTCGCTAAAAATCCGTAATAGGTGTATAAATATTTTGCAATAAAAAAACAATGATTCCGTTGCCGGGACTTGAACCCGGGTCTCTCGGGTGAGAGCCGAGTATCCTAACCAACTAGACTACAACGGAATTTACTTCTTGCTTTTAAATACTAATTTCTAAACCAACTAATAAGTTAATCAACAATTTTGTGAAGAATTTAATCACCATTGAACATTTGCTATAAAATAAACCAAAATAATCTTAACTAGTATAATCTTTATATGCGAATAATATGTGAAGTATGTAAGTGATATTTGACCAAATAAAATCCTTGAGTTATATAAGCCTGCTTCTAGATCCGTTTAATTTTAGCTAGTATAATCTTGACCTACTTATACAATGTAATATAATATTGACCTATTTATTTGGGTTTATCCGATATTCGGTGTTCTGGTGATTTAGAATATGGGATTAATGGGTATCATACGCCATATGAGATATGCTCTCATACTCCCTCTCACATAAAGCAACCAAGTACAAGCCCACATGGGCTTGTACTTGGTTGTACTTGGTTGCTTTATGTGAGAGGGCGTATGAGAGCATATCTCATATGTCGTATGATAGACATTATTCTCTTAGAATATATACCATCTGCCAGTTTCAAAAGTTCTATTCAGATATGTAAACGCTGTACATTCAGGCCCATTAGGCCGGGATATAACACTCAGGCCGAAGAAACTTGGCCCATTTAAAAGGGCAAACATTCGACCAAAACCCAGCAGGGCTCAACGAGAACCAAGTCGGGATTTGGCCAAAATTATCATACTTTGTTGATAGGAAATAATACTGACGTGTACGTTCATCGACAACTTCAATAGGGCCCACTTGTCACCTATAGACACCGGATCTTAAGTTTTACAATCTTGAAAATAAGAGGGCATTTTTGGTCACCCGGACCAGGATATACGACTTATTATGCTATGTATTTTTGGTCGTATTTGAATCCTATAGCATACACATGTTTTTAAGGATTTTGGGGATTTTTCCGTGCATTTTTTGTGATTAATAAAATAAGCCTCATTTTATTTAATTTAAATTATTTCTAAATAAAAATGTATATTTATACATTTTAAATAAACATTAAAATGTTTTTCCATAATTTTTATATATTTTAAATAAACATAAAACTAATTTTCCCTAAGATGACACATGGCCATCAACTAATCTCATTTAAGGGTGAGTCACCCCTCACTTGTCATCCTCTCATTAATCCTCCTTAATCCTCATCAATAAAAGAGAAGAAAAAAATAAGAAAAGGGAAGAAAAAAGAAAAAGAAAAACCCAGCTATTCTCTCTACATCTCTCTCCATCTCCTCTCCTTGGCCTCGCACACCATCACCCCCTCCTCTCTCATTTGGTGTAACACTAAGCTAGAAGAAGAAGGAAAGGAATAGAAGAAGGAGCTCATCTCTCTCACTCTCTACAATTTGCATAAGGTAGGGATTCACAACTTGAATGTACGAGTACTATACTTAGGATTGTTTTATCTAAGTTGTCATTTGTAGCATGTTGCTTGATGTTAGTTTTGTAGCAAGTTGCCATGTTGATGTTGTTGGCCTAGTTAGGGGGAGATTGTTGGCCTAATTAGGTCAGACTTTTAATTAGACCACTAATTAGGTCACACTTTTAATTTTGATGAAGATAAACAAGTCATATGGTAGTAATGTTTTCATTAAGTTATTTCAGGGCCAAAGAAATTGTTTGTGCAAAAGAGAAATAATGGGTGGACAATTGTGCAAAAATAAATTCAAAAAGAGTCATACATCATAAACAATTATCCATGCACCCACTATGATTAATTAGTCAAAGATTGACGATGTGATTGGATTCAAAAGGGGTTTGGCGACAGCCGTAACTCCGCCGCCGCCTGTGACTGTGGCAGCTTTGGCGGCCTTGGCGGTCAACTTGAGTGTCTTCCCTTTCTCGGGGTCCATCCTGATCACCGACGGTGAAGCGAAGGCATGTTCAACCGCCTGTCTCCTCCCGCTGTCCCGGCCTGGACATCGACGGCGTCTCCGATGCCACTGGTTCTGACTTTGTGGCGCCACCCCTGCCAACCTCCCCGAAGTACTGTTCGACGTGGACATTTGAAGAGTAAGAAGTCGCGGAAGAAGCAGATGAAGGCATCGATGGGGTCGAGAGTATACCTAAAGTAGAAGAGACAAACAAAGCTCCGGCAAACAAACAGACGATGGCGATCGACGGTCGCTGCTCTCGGCGATGCAAGGGAGGAAAGCTGAAGTTTGGAAAATTCTGGTAAAACCCTCTCCCTCTCCCCCTTCGTCTCTATTTATAGGAGGAGGCGGGCGATCACAACTGTCTGGCGTAGGACACGTGGCAAGATCCGAACGCGCCTGGGATGACACCTCGAATTCTTCTCTAATCACCTCAGTCACGCGCCATCTATTCAGCGAATGAGCGCCTCGAACACTCCCCGTCGCCGGATCGCCATCATGACTTCTGAGATTCGACAGTCAAGTCTCATTGAATGCTGCTAACCAGCCTTCTTCCAGTTGGAGTACGAGTCGTCATCCAAACTGAAGCCGGGCTGGTCGCGTCAAGCTTGAATGACGTGGGCAATTGTTACGCCCTGTAGACCGGCCCATGAAATTAAGGCACATATGTATTGGGAGCCCAAGCAAACACCTCACCGACTCTCCTAATGGGACACTAGCCGAGCTGAAGATCGCCTCCACCCAGAGAAAGTCACCTTATCCCGCCACGAGCTCGCCCCCAAGGTCAACCAAGAAGCTTGCACGTCCGACCGACAAGCTCTCCATGCCGAGGACAAGCTCGCCCACCCTCCAACAAGAAGGACCGTCCGGAGGAGCCGAGCTTAATCACCGAGCTGTGGCTCGCCCCCGAGGGTAACCAAACAGGAATATCTCTGACAGGATGACGTATGCTCACCTCCTCTCACTTAATGCCAGAGGTTAAGGGCGAGAACTGATGGTCGCCCCTCGCGTCTCATTAATGCACCTGACACCGTCTGACACTATTAACGCGGGAAATATCCCTGACACATCTCGCCGACCTATCGCTTCAGCACTCGAGTGCCAGCTGGGATGATTCGACAACTGACATGATGACGAACAACCGTCTCTCAGCCCTATAAATACCCCCTCATGCCTCCATAGAGGGGGTTGGCCAGTTAAAACTTCTAACTCATTTCCATACAAAATGTCGGATATCTTCCACATATCTGCGCCTTCTTCATAAGCTCGCCACGCTTCGCTGATCTGTTTTAAGATCGTCCAGCATGCCCGACGCCTTCGTTTTACATTACCAGCTGACTTAGGCATCGAAGACGCTACGGGCTGACAGCCAACCCCGCCTTTCTGACAAGTTGTTGATTCTCGTAGGAAGCTTCCCTCAGCTACCGAGAGACGGCGACCTTCAGGCGACCTTGGATCCTTCATCTCTGAAGCGAGTTCCGAGTCGTGTTAACCTCTCCATTACCCAAAAACATGTAAATCATTGTACCAGTGATTCCCACTTCAAACAAATTTCATTGTGTACGGATCTGACCCGGAAAAGTTTAAATACGACGTGAGAGGGCCGAAAGCATAAAGTAGAAGATCAACAAAAAGAGAGACATCACAGACTCACAGTTAACAAAGAGAGTCGTTGCCTCACAAGCACCAAAGAAATTTGACACGTTTCTCTCTCTCTCTGCTCGTTTGCCACCTCAACACAAGGCACCCCCTGGCCTTAGGGCACTTCAACAAAAGACACGGGGGATCACACAACTCTCATCTAGAGCAACACTTTATTACGTACGTACGGTCCCCATACAACACGACACAAAGCCTAACAAATTAATTAAGAGCTACTGGAATCCACCACTCTCATTAATGTCCCCATTCACTTCTAAACAATCAATCCCTTTCTTCACCTCGGCAAGCTTCTTCATCTGCTCGATCACATTGCCCAGATTAGCATACGACGATCCCCCTTCTGCCATCGCCGACCTCGCTAGCTCCTTGTACTGCTTCGCGGCCTTTCTCATGGCCTTCGCCTCCTCGTCTCTCCCCCCCATCAGCCTATCCACGGCATCCCTGATCAACTCCCCCTTCACCAGCCCCTTCCCCTTGACGTCCAACGTTCTCATCTTCGGCCCCTCGAGAATCCTCACCCCCATCCTCAAAACTTCCACTAAAAGCCTCTCGTTGACGAACTGCTCGGAATGCAGCGGCCATGGTATCACAGGCAGTCCCGCACACACGGCCTCAAGCGTGGACCTCCATCCGCAGTGCGTCACGAACGCCCCCGTCGCCGGGTGGCTCAAGATCGCAAGTTGAGGCGCCCACTCTGTTAGTATCAACCCTCTGTCTCCGACCGTCCCACGAAATTCTTGTGGAATCCAGTCGTCAATAGTCTCGGCCCCTCCCCCATTTCCCCTCACCACCCAAACAAACGGATGCTCGCAGCCCTGCAATCCAGTGGCGATCTCCCTCAGCTGCTCGGAGCTAAAGAAGCTCTCGCTGCCGAAACTAACGTAAACAACCGATTCGGGGGGTTTGGAATCGAGCCAATTCTTGATCGTGAACGCCCCTCCATCCCAATTGGGGCGGGCAGCGTCTTGATTAATGTTCACCAGCTGCACTGGGCCGACACACCACAACCTCGGCGCCCTGCTGAAAATGCCGGAAGTCATCTTGCCGCAATACTCCAAGTACTCAGGCGTGAGCTCTTCAAAGCTGTTGAGCAGGATTCCGCAGCTCATACTTTCGTTCTCCCCCACCCTCTCCAACAATCCCGGCAACCCCGCTCCGGTGGATAACTCGGACTTGTAGAGCTCGAGCGGATGCGGGAGGGCCGTCAACGGCCCGACCGTGTCCGAGCCTGGAGAATTAAGACCGCGGCGGAAATGGACGCCGATGCTGCTGAACACGGCTCTCTGGAAGGGGGACAAGGTGTCGAGCAGGAAGAATGGGATGGAGTGAGAGCGTGCGACATCGGCGTACCAATACAGAGAGAAGTCGAACACCATGAAATCGGGGCGTCGGCGGTCGATGAAGAGCTCCTCGATCGGTTGCTGCAGGAGTTGCATTCCCCTGTACAGTTTGACGAAGTTGTCGACGCCCGGGGGAATGGCGTCGGTGCATTCGACGCCGGCTGGCAGGCCGGCGGCGGCGGCGGGGAAGGGGACCAGCTCAAGATCGATGGGAAGGCCTTGAGAGTTCTTGGCCCGCTCGATGCTGCCGCGGATGTAGGACGAGTTCCCCGGGGTCGTAACGACGGTGCATCTGAAGCCGCTGCGCTGCGCGAAGAGAAGCGCGGTGCCGACCATCGACAGGTTGTGGCTGCGGCCGAGGAATGGGATGAACAAGACATGGGTCTTGTTGGCGCTAGGACTCCTTGCACCATCTGCCATCGAGAACGAGAGTGGTGACCGATAGTACTTCTACTTCTACAACGGTTGACAAGTCGTTATTTTAAGGATTGAATATTTTTTTTCGTTGTGAATCTTGTGATTGTTGGGGTGCCGTTTCATTTTTTTATAAGCGGGGTTTTTTTTTGTGTGGCGACATCAAGTCTGCTGGAATAACCACGTGCTGGCACGAGCACGTGTTTCACATGGAGGCCGACGGTTGAGGAATCGATCGGATGATCAAGATACGCACGGCTACTACAGTAATGTAACCTGTTTTGGATTTCAGTGTTAAACGTAGAGCTGTTGACGAACTGAACGTTTGACGAACTACTCGTGAACAAGCTCGGTACATGTTCGTTTACGTTCGTTTAAAAAGCTTAATAAACAAGCTTGAACAGATTTTTAGAGCTCGATTAGTAAACGAACAGAGCTTGAACATAACTGTGTTCGTTCATTTTTGTTCATGAACAAGCTCGTTAAGTGTTCATGAATGAATATATACCGAAAATAGTAAATTTAGACAAATACTATATTTTTTACTATGCTTGGAAGGGATGCTTGTAATGGGATCTATGGAGCTATTATACTAGATTTATTTGTTTTTGTCTTGCAAATATTTAGTCATTTTATTTAATTGATTAGTCATTGGCAATTATATTTAAATATTATTATTCCTAATTAAAAAATTGACGTCCGTTTGTTTGATTGAAAATCTATTCATGAACAAAATTGATTGTTGTTCACGAACATGTTCACGAACAAGCTCGATAAGTCTTGTTAACGAACAAAACGTTCGATTAATTGCTCGTGGACAAGCTCGTTAAATGTTCGTTTACATTCGTATACGTTCGTTCGGTAAGCTTAACGAACAAGCTTGAACAAGTTTTTAGAGCTCGGTTAGTAAACGAACAGAGCTTGAACATGGATTTTGTTCATGAACAAAACCAAGCTTCATGTTCAAGCTCGTTCACGCTCGTTCGTCAACAGCCCTAGGTAAACGGGTAATTGATATTGTCACGTCATTTATAGCCTGCTTAGGTGGCCAACTTTCATATCTCATAAGCTCAAATGAAGGGATATTGGATGAATAAGAAATCATAGGAATAAGCTATTATTTTATAGAAGATGTGACAATTATAATAACTATCTTAAGTGTACGCATTTGCCTACATTAATTCGGGCCAGGGACATGAAACTTATACTATACTCGGATGAAATTTGGGCGACCCTAACCCGGCCCACTTTACTTCGTAGTTTGCGTTAGAATATGTTTACGGGTGTTTTCTCACCACTGAATCGTTGACTGACGACTGTACGGTCAACGTGGTCAAGGGGTCGGTTGGGATCCCTTGGACACGCCAAGCTCACGTGCACTCAGCGTGAGTTGGAGATGAAATCGAGTTTGGGTGTTGGTCCTCGGCTGAAACGGAGCTGAGGAGAGGCCTCGGCCCTGTTCGATGGGCTCGGCCTCGGTTGGACGTGCGTCGAGGGGTGGCCTCGATGCTTCGCTCGGAGCCCGGTCTTCGGTCGGTAGCCACACCCGCTAGCAGCGAGGGTGGTCGTCGGGCGCTGAGGGGTAGCCTCGGTGCCTCAGTCAGCTTCTTTTTGAATAGACGAGAAACTCGTCAGGGTGGACGTACCTTGCTTCCGGTCGAATCCCCTCCGATGCCTAAGTCAGATCAGGGTCTGAAAAGTACTCGGCGGGGTAGGTACGACTCGAGAGGAGATCGGTACGCTGACCCTCGGCGTGAGCAGGGGAAAGGAGAGAAATGGCTGAAAACCAAAGTCATTGATGGAATACCTCAGATTTGGGTACCTGGGATTCGATCCCTGTCTTCGTTGTCCTTCCGATCCTTTTATGGTGCTCCGTCCACGTTTCCACGCCCCCACGCTGTTGGCCCCACTCACGCGCCCGAGATCCGTCCCCACGATGGCGCCTGCCCGCGTCATGGGGGAGCCGATTACGGGGCCCCTTAATGGACATTAAGGCCTCGTGCTCCAGGGGGTGGTTACCCTCGGTGATCGTGGGCTGGTTATGAGCGTATCGGACCGTGGACGGTTTGAGTCTGAGATTTTTCGTGGGTCTCATTGATCGGACAATACCTTCTTCGTGGGCCTCCCGCCCTCCGGTTGGGCTCGGGCCCCCCAGTTCTGGGGCCTCTCCAATATAGGCGTATCAGAATATGTCACATACAAGGTATTTGATCTGAATTTTATGGCCAAATTAGGACGTACATTGGGCATTTAATCTTGGGCCTTGTGCTGTACATAAAGCTTCTATCTACGTAAAAGCTTGGGCTTTAATTTGAAGCATAAATGTCATTGAAAAAAGAAAGTGTTGAAATAAGAAAGTCTCTGTTCAATTTTTTATACTTTTCAGATCAACAATTTCTTCTTTGTTATGAATAGGCCCATTGGGCCAATTGGGTATCCAACCCACTATTGAAAGTTATAAATACACGGGTAGGGGGCTCTTAACCCCTTACACCTATTTCTCCCTAAATTCCCTTCACAACACGTTATCAGCACGATCACGCTCGTTGGAGGAGACGGCGGCTCGCGGAAAAGGAGATCCACAAATCGCTCAGATTCAAGAAGATCGTAATCTTCTCAACGGGGAGCGAAAAAGGCATCCTTCACCAACCGTCGCCTAGATTCCTCGTCGAATCTAGAGGTAAAAATCCAAACTTTTTAGATCTAAACTTGCTTTTCTCATTAGATCTGCATGTTTTAGGATCAAAAAGTTTATAAACTCGGTAAAATTCAACATTTTTAATAAGATCTGCATGTTTAAAACAATAAAAACTTGTTTTTTAGCGATCAAATTTGTTGAAAAATCTGATTTTTACCCCCCCGCCTTTGATCCAAAAATAAAAATCCACACGCCCGTAGGGCGGAACGGCGGCGCGCTCTTTGCGCCGCCGGCGGAGAACGAACGCCGCGGCCTCAGGCCGCGGCGGCCGCTGCCTCAGGCCACGGACTGCCGCCGCGGCCTGCAGGCCGCGGCCAAGCGCCGCGGCCTGAAGCCGCGGCCCTGTGCCGCGGCCTCAGGCCGCGGCCCGCCGCCGCGGCGGCCGCGACCCGCAGCCGCGCCCTACGCGGCCCGCCGTCGCGGCGACACGCCGCGGGCCCCCCTAGGGTTTCCCGAAACCCTAACCCTAACGGGCTATTTTTCGGGGGAGGCCCAATATTAACCCTAATGGGTTGTTTTCATGGCCCAAAAGGCCAGAAAATTAGCCCATTCACATAAATTATTTTATTTATTTTTGGCCCTAAAAAGCCCAAAATATTTAAAAAGAAATTTCGAAAGGGTTTAAAGCGGTAAAATAAAACAGTAAATTATGGATCAAAAAGGCAAAAAGTTTTTCTTTAAAAAAATGTTTTTTGCACGACACACACAATTTTAAATTACTTTAAATGCCTGTGTCTTTGATTATCTGCGTGGTTGTATGTCGCAAATATATTATCTGCGTGGATGTGCAAATATTAGGCTATGATTTTAGGGATCAGCCAGGTTTCCGACACCGTTTTAAATTCCTGCAATTTTTCTTCCTTTTTTGAGAGAAATTTTGTATGTGAGGATGAAAATGTAAAAAAGAAGACCGAAGGACACCAAGAAGAAGCTGAAGGCGTTCGCACAATGAAGATAGGGGCTTCTCTCTGAAGTTCCCGAGTTGTACTTTAATTTTCATGCATTTTTGATGTAACTTCGGACTGGACTCTTTTATTTTTTCGGTGTCGGCTGGCTGATCCCCATAGCCTAAGGTCATTCTTTCTGTTTTCATTGTTTATGCATTAAACTGCGTGGTTGATTAATTAGCTTTAATACCATGTTTTAATGTCACAATGAAATCCCTTAACAGCATGCGTGATTGTTAATTTTTAGTAATTAATTATTCACATTACCTGAAAAAAGCATGTATGTTAAAATCACACTAATTAAAATTCATGCCATGAAAATGACTACATTACATGCGCGGATGTCTGTTTTATTCAGTCTTAATGATACATGCTACTTTTCTTTACATGCTAGATCATAAAATGGCCAGACTCGCAAATGTAGACTTCTCAGTCCTGAAGGCTGATGGGTCAAACTACCTGAGTTGGCAGTTGGACCTGAAGTTCCATCTGCGCTCTCATGGTTTCAGTCTCACACAGACTGAAAAGGCAACAACTAGTACTGCCCCAGCTAACAAGGAGGCTTCAGTGGAAGCACCTCATACAGAGGAAGTTTCCGATATATTAAAGGCGAAAGCCATTATATATATCAGGAAACACTTAGACTCGACCTTAAAGGACGAGTACCTCACTGTAGAGGACCCTTACGAGCTGTGGGATGCACTCGAGGAGAGGTACAGACATCAGAGGGATGTCATACTCCCCCGTGCACAGTACGAGTGGACTCACCTCCGCATACAGGATTTCAAATCCGTAGCGGAGTATAACTCAGCTCTCTTCCGCATCACCCAACGCCGGAAGTTGTGTGGTGAACCAGTGACGGAGAAGATGTTGCTGGAAAAGACGTTTACGTCTTTCCACGAAAAGGACATGATCCTTATGCAACAATATCGAGAGAGGAAGTTCACAAAGTACTCTGACCTTCTTTCATGCCTGCTTATGGCTGAACAGAACAGAGACCTGTTGGTTGCCACCCACAACCTGCGCCCTCCTGGCTCCGCTCCATTGCCACCTCCTGCAGAGGCCCATTTCCATTCTTCCCAGAAGAAGAAGACGAAAAAAAGGCAAAATTCCAGAAATGGAAAGAACAGAAGCAGCGGAAGAAGGCCACTCACTCAGCTCCTCCCCAGAACCAGAAGTTCATGGACAAGAAGCAGAAGAGGATTCCCAACAAAGGAGGCACTCCCAAGAAAGACTGGGAGGACAAATGCTCCAAATGCGGGATGACGGACTGTAATTAAATTTACTTTTCGCTCATTTAAAACGTTGTGCAAATCTAGAATATCGACGAACGGACTTTTGACTGTGCACATAGGATAGATCGTCGATTAGGATGATACATCAAAATGTGATTTTTGACGAATAGGATAGTCCCGATAACCTAGAAACAAAACCTAAATAGGATTATTGAAAACACGACCTGACACCGTCACCGTGACACCGTTTCAGACGGACTTCCGCGGACGAGACGCTTGGACGAGACGCTTCGAGAGGACGACGCACTCGCCGTTTCAGGCAAGTGTATCCACTTGCACTTTTGGCCGTGCTTAGGCCCTAGTTGGTTAGAATTGTTAACTGTGAACAAATAGAACCGGACGTGAAATGATAGCGTCCGGGACGACTCCCGACGGCTCCCGACGGCTCAGACTTGACGACGAAGTCTGAGCCTGACAACAACAACTTTTGATGCTGTAGGGCTATCATGTGTGTGCGTGTGTGTGGACACCCTAGAATAACCCTTCCTGTCTTGTCACGTCCCGTCCCGTCTTGCACAGCCCGCTGGGCAATAGGGCACTCTTCGAGTGATCCCTTGTACAGATTCACAGCCTGCGGGCAATAGGGCATTCTCCAAGTTGAGAGAGTGATCCCTTGTACGGATACACAGCCCGAGGGCAATAGGGCACTCTCCAAGCTAGAGAGAGTGATCCCTTGTATGGATTCTCAGCCTGCGGGCAATAGGGCACTCGCCAAGCTAGAGCGAGTGATCCCTTGTACTGGTGTCACGTCTTGTCTTGTCTTGGGGTTTGGGGTTGGGTTGAGCGTGCGCACGGCAAGAGGGTCTGATCCCCCTCGAACCGTAAGGCGTGAACCCTTTCGTGTCTCACTTGTCTTGTCCTGCCTTGTTTCCGTCACGTCACGTCTTGTCTTGACACCTATAGGTTAGTCCCGTAGTTGGTAGCACACGCTACGACTACTACTTGTTGTGCTTTACTTTCCTGCTACGTTACTTCTGTTTGTTATTCAGTTATAACCCCAGCATGCTAATCAACCAGTAAAACATTGTCTAAAAGTTGATTCACTTGCAGTTTGGTATAACCCTTTTTGTAGACCTGACCTGACGTACAGTTCCTTCTTTTGGTGCTGTACGTCAGGTGTTGAGCCAGAGTACGTTGACGAGGCAGACTCACTAGAGTACAAGGAGCCGAGGACGTTGATCCAGAGTTCGTGCCTGACGAGGATCAGACCTTGAGGTCTTTTAGTCGCCACTTTCCGAGGGTACTACTTTTAGGTTTGTCTTTAAATCCTTTGTTGCCATGCTTAGGCTTCTTTTAGACTTTGTACCAGTTGGATATTATATCTCTATTTAATGAATGCAATTTCCTTTCCGTACTTTCTGTTGTTTCGAACTATAATAATGCAAGAATCTGAAATTCTTTTAAAATGGTACCTCTACAGACGCTTATTGGGTCCGAGCTTCTAAAGCTCTGGCCTAAGCGGGCCTCGTCACGTTTCGCTTCCGTCCGTTTTGAGAAGCGGGGCGTGACAGGTTTTAGTGGTGGCCCATGCAGGTCTTGCAAAAGTTCGGAACAATAAAAGTACCGCATTCATTTAATATCCGTGTACATGTCTAAATTAGGTTTTCCCAGTCTTAGATAGTAGGAAGATTTAGGTAGATGTCCCAGGTTGATAGTCGGACGCCTTGGTTAAGATTTAGTCGTCCTCGGCCTAGACTATCTTTGCATCCCCATTTGATTCTGATCGTATTAGATTTCTAGAGTCCTTCTTTTAGTTTAGTCGCTCGCCCAGCTCCATCGACTTCGGGCCCAGCAGAACGTAATCTTGATTCTCTTAGGAACTTTCCCCTTAGATCCTGATTGTAGTTTAGCTCATTAGGAAGTCTTAGAGCTAAGTTATCCTAATCGTTGAACGACCCGATGAATAGAATCCCTGATTGCTAGCATCTTTCAGATCATTACCCTTCTGTGTCATTGACCGTAGGATTCCACAGTGGCTTTTCATGGTTCATCTTTTCCAATCAGCCTCCCGATCTTTCTAAAGAAATTTTTTCAATATTATATTTTTTCGAATTCCTTCCCCAGTTTCAATTCCTTGATGAACTTAGACTTCCGACCTTTCGGTTAACTCGAATGCACTCTTTGAATTTCAAAATTTCTCATCAAAAATCTTTAATTACCGTCTTACAATCACATTCTTGCCCTCGACTCACGTGATCGCTTCATGACACTTATCGATAATTCTTCAAATCCATCCATTGCGAATCCTCCTTTCTTTGAAAGTGTTTTCGAAATTCATTATTAAATTCTTCGCTCGGTTTAATTTCTTTGAAAACTCTTTCTTATATATTTAAAATTTCTTGCTTTTCGGTTAAATTAAAATTCCTCCTTGGTTTATAAAACTTCCTTAGTTTTAGATTTTCAAGTTATTATCTAGTAATTATTTCTAACCGGTATCTTCCATATTTTAGTTTTTAAAACCTTGTTATCATTTTGATAATTCAACACATGTATTATTCTTTTTTTCTAGACTACAAATTTATTTCTAACCACTTACCTTACATACTTTTAAAATATTTTCCTAAACTAAAGGGAACTTCAAATTTTTATAAATATCAATTCTATGTTCATCGTGATCACATTTCAAAAAAAAACTTCTTTGTATAACTTATTTATTTATTTATTTGTCTTTCATTTGCAAAACAATCGCTACCCCATCCTACTTTTATTTCTTCATCTAACTCTTTTCCAAATGATAATGATCTGCTCACTTTTCCTTACATATTTTTTTATAAGTATAAAATATATGATATCATATTTTACACATAATTCTCTTTCCATCTATCTAATTATTTTGAGAAATATTTTCGTCACACCCAACCAACTACCTCCTTATCTCGCCTTATTTGAACTCGTTCCTTCCGATTCATTTCGTTACACTCCTGGCTTCTGTTTTCTTTAGGTTGTGTAGACATTAGTCCTTGTAGTTGTCAATGCTATCTCCAGTTTCGGAGTAGGCCCTTTGGTAGTTGATGTCGTTGTGGTGCGTAAGTATAGGTAGAGTGTGTAGATCTGTATGAACGTGTGTTCTTTAGGATCCCGATGATTGCATTTTTGTGTCTTGAATGTATACTCAGTGTTAACCATGGTATGCTGGAAGTTGTCTAAATGACGGTATTCATACTTATATGAATGGTGTCATTGCGGGCAGTTCCTTAGAATTAGTTTTAGTTTTTAATGAATGGTTCTGTATGTGACTGTATCAAAACTTTGTTTTCTTTTAAACCAAATCTTTAAAGTTTTTGAAATTTGCTCACAAGATCACAAATCAATTATCTTTCCTCATCCATTACCACGACTCCACACGTTTTTCCAAATGTTTTATAAAAAAAAAATTTGTGTCACTGGTTTTAAGTTTCCCTTTTTCTCTTCTCTTTCTCTCCATTTAGAAATGTTATGTTATGGTTGTTATAGTTTTGGGACTAGCTATTATTGTTGGAGGATTTTGTTTGCGGGTAGGCTCAGAGTGAGATGAGATGCGTTGTATCGGTGATTAGTTGGTTTTGAATAACAAAGATATTAGATCAGATTTCTTTCGGATGAAAAGAATGAGCTGTCCAAGACTTATTTATAAAACCGAAGTGTGGCAGACTCAAATGGAGAACTCTGATTGGATAAAAATTATATACATGAAGATGAGAACTTATTGACATGAAACTCGGCCAAGGGATAGGTAGGAGTAGCTAGGAAGGTATGGTAAGATTTAGAGTGACCATGGAATGATGAAAACATTTGAAGCATCAAGACATGATTAGTAGGTTAACGTGAGAAGACATTGTGAATAACACGACGTGTTGAGATGAATGGATGGTTAGGTAGGCGGACTTAATATTGGTTAGGATTAGTTATAGTGAGTAAGGATAAGATGTGATTTTGATAGTTCAACTAATTGGCGGATAAATTTATAGGACGATATGACGAAGAAGGTATTGAGGACAAGGCGATTGTTGATTTGTGAAAGGTGCTATAAGATAGACAAAGTTTTTGTCTTAGATCGGTGATTGGCTAGAACATCATTTTAGCAATTGATTAATATTGGGAAGAGATTGAGAAATTTAAAGATGTCATTGAGCGATGATGTCTAGTGGTGTGGTATGAGAAGATGATTATTACTTTTTATGAGAACTTGGAGTTGAAAATTTGAATGGCAGTGATGGGTCTATAGTTAAGTGTTAGGATGTGAGTTTAGTCACATCATTATCCAGTGAAAAAAAAACGAGTAATGATGAATTGCTGAGGAACGATAGTTGAAGATGTAGGATTAGCGATATTTATGTGGAATATGGGAGCTGTGGATATAAGGGTATATAGATATTATTATTATTATTAGTATAAGAGATTCCGAGGGCGGAATCATTCCTAAGGTGGGTAGGATGTAACGGCCACTTCCGGTCGTGGGTATTTTTAACGCGTATGGTTGTTTCGTGGGTGTATTTTTTGTTTTTGTTTTTATTACGGCTTTCCATAGTTCAGACGTGCAACTGGACTCCGCATTCACGACCCTCTCGGAGGCGCGATCATCCTAGTATTTTCGTTTTATTTTTTTGGATGTCGTGGGACCAACCTGCAACATTACCAATCATTAATAAAAAATAAACAAAAAACCAATTTCAAATTCTCAGACGTTTTAAAAATCCAATTCAATCAAATCTAAAATTTGATTTACTTTATCCTAATCTAACTAACTATTAAGGACCATATAATACTGTAGGGTTTTAAATCAAATCTGCAAGATCAAATCGGTTTAAATTCGGATATTAGGAAATCTTAACCTATTCCCATCACATCCCAACTGCTCCCCACGGTACCTCTAACTGCTCCCTACAAATAGGCTTCACGTGCTCATCTCTTATTTTTTTAAACTCCTAAACTATTGAACACACAGAACCCAGGCTTTTGTTATGTATGCCTCAGCCTCCACATTAAAACCCATCTCTTTTTTCAAAACATCAAACTCTCTCTCCTGGGTTTTGTTTCATGCTACAACCCCAAGAGCCCTACTTCCCTAAGCCCTCACGCAACCCATCTCCAAGCCATTTTTCGTGTCTCTCATGTTCACAAACCCATACAACCATTAACTCGACCCCCCCTCACATCCGTGCCCTAGCCCCTCCAAGCACCCGTGCAACCCGACGGCCAGGCACATCTTCCGGCCATCACTCTCCACGTGCGAGACTCCCCAGGCGAATGCGCCTCCGACTGCCGCTATCCCCTCCTTTTTCCGACCGCCTGCAGCCTCACGAGGCCGTCCAGCCATTTACCAACGCAACTCCTTGCTGCCGCGGCCTCTCCCCGAGAACAGCCGCCCCCGACTTCCTCCCGTCCACCATCTCCACGCCGGCCTTCCCCAAGAACTAGCGACCTCCCTCAAAGATCCGGCCATTTCCCCCTCCACCAACAGCAGTCCGGCGCCTCCATCGCGCGGCCATCTCCATCGCCAGGCCGTCGTCTTCTTACTCGAGCAGCCTCCCACGCCCAGGCGCTTTGACCCCCGACTCGTCGTGCGCCGCCATCTCCCCAGGCCGTGCAACGCTCTCCTCTCACAGGCCATTGTTGTCACGAATCTGCCGCGCCTCGAGAGTCCTAACCACCGGTCACCTGGAGCTGTCGCCGTCCGCCTTCAGCCACAAGCTCCTTCGCCGCCGTCTTCAACCTACAAGAGCTTGCACCCGTAAGTTTTATGGCATTAAGTTAGAGGAGTGTATTTTAGTTTAATAATAATAAGTATATTACTTTATAATATGAGGGTTGATTTTAAAACTGTACACTAGTAGTTGTCTTAATTGTTATAGTTAGTGGATTTAATGACGTTAGAACTATGAATTGTTAGTGATAATTGTCAGCCTGTTAATATTTACAAATAGCTTGTTAGTCCTTATATAAATTATATGAGTATATGCCAGTACGTTAGTTAAAGCACGTGACTAGTGGTCTATTTACTTTATACTAGTTAACATGTTAGTAAATAATGTTAGTTAGCAATGCATGTACGTTGTTAGCTATAATGTTAATTTATACGTATGTAAGCTACAGTTATAATGGGAATTAGATTATAAGAATAACTACCATGTTATATAGGTATTAGCTTGTAAACAGAAAGCATGTATTAGTTTTGATATTTAGTTAAATCCTTTAATTTGATGCTATTACCTATGACACAGCTAGATCCGTGCCACCGCAGTCGAGTAACCGGAGCCACGACGTGATTCGCCACCGTTTCCAGACCCGACTCCAGATTAGTGCGCGTTCCTCACACCAGGTTGGTCCCCCGAACTCGTAGAAACCCCCACCGTAGCAAATCGAAACCTAAGCTAAAAATCGACAAATTGTAATTAAATTTACTTTTCGCTCATTTAAAACGTTGTGCAAATCTAGAATATCGACGAACGGACTTTTGACTGTGCACATAGGATAGATCGTCGATTAGGATGATACATCAAAATGTGACTTTTGACGAATAGGATAGTCCCGATAACCTAGAAACAAAACCTAAATAGGATTATTGAAAACACGACCTGACACCGTCACCGTGACACCGTTTCAGACGGACTTCCGCGGACGAGACGCTTGGACGAGACGCTTCGAGAGGACGACGCACTCGCCGTTTCAGGCAAGTGTATCCACTTGCACTTTTGGCCATGCTTAGGCCCTAGTTGGTTAGAATTGTTAACTGTGAACAAATAGAACCGGACGTGAAATGATAGCGTCCGGGACGACTCCCGACGGCTCAGACTTGACGACGAAGTCTGAGCCTGACAACAACAACTTTTGATGCTGTAGGGCTATCATGTGTGTGCGTGTGTGTGGACACCCTAGAATAACCCTTCCTGTCTTGTCACGTCACGTCCCGTCTTGCACAGCCCGCTGGGCAATAGGGCACTCTTCGAGTGATCCCTTGTACAGATTCACAGCCTGCGGGCAATAGGGCATTCTCCAAGTTGAGAGAGTGATCCCTTGTACGGATACACAGCCCGAGGGCAATAGGGCACTCTCCAAGCTAGAGAGAGTGATCCCTTGTACGGATTCTCAGCCTGCGGGCAATAGGGCACTCGCCAAGCTAGAGCGAGTGATCCCTTGTACTGGTGTCACGTCTTGTCTTGTCTTGGGGTTTGGGGTTGGGTTGAGCGTGCGCACGGCAAGAGGGTCTGATCCCCCTCGAACCGTAAGGCGTGAACCCTTTCGTGTCTCACTTGTCTTGTCCTGCCTTGTTTCCGTCACGTCACGTCTTGTCTTGACACCTATAGGTTAGTCCCGTAGTTGGTAGCACACGCTACGACTACTACTTGTTGCGCTTTACTTTCCTGCTACGTTACTTCTGTTTGTTATTCAGTTATAACCCCAGCATGCTAATCAACCAGTAAAACATTGTCTAAAAGTTGATTCACTTGCAGTTTGGTATAACCCTTTTTGTAGACCTGACCTGACGTACAGTTCCTTCTTTTGGTGTTGTACGTCAGGTGTTGAGCCAGAGTACGTTGACGAGGCAGACTCACTAGAGTACGAGGAGCCGAGGACGTTGATCCAGAGTTCGTGCCTGACGAGGATCAGACCTTGAGGTCTTTTAGTCGCCACTTTCCGAGGGTACTACTTTTAGGTTTGTCTTTAAATCCTTTGTTGCCATGCTTAGGCTTCTTTTAGACTTTGTACCAGTTGGATATTATATCTCTATTTAATGAATGCAATTTCCTTTCCGTACTTTCTGTTGTTTCGAACTATAATAATGCAAGAACCTGAAATTCTTTTAAAATGGTACCTCTACAGACGCTTATTGGGTCCGAGCTTCTAAAGCTCTGGCCTAAGCGGGCCTCGTCACGTTTCGCTTCCGGCCGTTTTGAGAAGCGGGGCGTGACACAGGGGCATTGACCTGAAGAACCTAAAGATTCTTCAAAAAGGCAAATTCCCATGTCCACCCTGTTACAAGGGTAAACTGATCACGAGACCCTCTCCACTGAAAGTGGATGTGGAGTCTCCCAGCTTTCTGGAAAGAATCCATGGAGACATTTGTGGGCCGATTCACCCATCAAGTGGTCCGTTCAGGTACTTTATGGTCCTGATAGACGCATCTACTAAGTGGTCACATGTGTGCCTACTGTCCACCCGTAACCTAGCACTATCCAAGCTTTTAGCTCAGATAATAAAGTTACGGGCCCACTTCCCCGACCACCAGATAAAGAAACTTCGTCTGGACAATGCGGGGGAGTTTATGTCACAAGTCTTTCTAGACTATTGCCAAGCTCAGGGAATTGAAGTCGAACATCCTGTAGCGCATGTTCACACCCAAAATGGGTTAGTAGAATCTCTAATTAAGAGACTGCAATGGATCGCTCGTCCATTATTACTTCAATCCCAGATGCCAGTGAATGCGTGGGGTCATGCAATTTTGCATGCTGCATCTTTAATAAAATTAAGACCCTCTGGAGGTCAGTTATCTTCTCCAATGCAACTAGCACTTGGAGCCCCACCAATTGTCTCACACTTGAGAATATTTGGTTGTGCAGTATACGTCCCTATAGCACCACCACAAAGGACAAAGATGGGTCCACAACGTCGCCTAGGCATTTATGTTGGGTTTGACACCCCCTCCATAATTAGATTCCTAGAACCCCTCACGGGGGACGTCTTTAAGGCACGTCTAGAAGACTGTGAATTCGATGAAACATCGTTCCCAAGACTAGGCTCACAGACAAAGAAGCATGAAGCTTCAGAAAGTATCACTTAGGATACAAAAACTTTATGTCACTTTGATCCGCCAACAAGCCAGTGTGAGGAGGAGGTCCTGAAGATTCTCCACATCCAAAACACTGTCCATCTCTTGCCAGACAAATTTACTGACAACCAGAAGATTGTCAAATCACACGTCCCTGCTGCTAACACTTCAGCTAGGATTGACATACCGCAAAATGGATGCAATCCGCCTGCAGCAGAAATGGTTGGACCTCTCAAAAAGAGAGGACGACCACCGGGATCCAAGGACCAAGTACCTCGAAAGAGTAGGACCCTTGGCAATGGTAAACAAATACCACCACAGGATGCTAATTTAAGCCCTGCTACCCCATCTCTCCCAAACTCTCATGAAGAGGAAAAACCGGGAGAAAATGAAGTATCGATACATTATGTACGAACTGGGGAGTATTGGGACAGAAAAAGCACAACAATAGATGACACATTTGCGTGTAATATTGCCATCAACGTCGCGTACTGCGACGATGATATTGAACCACGCTCTCTGACAGAATGTCAAAGCAGAGATGATTGGCCAAAGTGGAAAGCAGCAATAGGAGTGGAGTTGGATTCACTCACCAAACGCAAGGTCTTCGGACCAATAGTCCAGACACAAAAAGGTGTAAAACCTGTGGGTTATAAATGGGTATTTGTTAGAAAACGAAATGAACAGAATGAGATCGTACGCTACAAAGCAAGGCTTGTAGCGCAGGGTTTTACCCAACGTCCTGGGGTGGATTTTGAAGCCACATACTCCCCGGTCATGGACGCGATCACCTTCCGATTCCTCATTGGCATAACAGCACAAGAGGGTTTAGATATGCAACTCATGGATGTGGTTACTGCATACCTATATGGCAACCTAGACCGAGACATCTATATGAGATTGCCTGACGGTTATTCTTTGCCTGTAGCACTAAAAGAGAGAGAACGTGACATCTACTCAGTGAAACTGCAAAGATCATTATATGGTCTAAAACAATCTGGAAGGATGTGGTACAACAGACTGAGCGACTTCCTTGCACAGCAAGGATTTAAAAACGACCCAGTCTGTCCTTGCATCTTTATAAGAGCAAAGGCAACAGTATTTGTAATTATAGCCGTCTACGTAGACGACTTAAACCTCATCGGATCTCCTGAAGAGATCGCAAAGATTTCTAGAAGCCTGACAGAAACTTTCGAGATGAAAGACCTCGGAAAATCAAAATTCTGTTTAGGCCTTCAGATAGAGCATCTTAAAGATGGGATCCTGTTACACCAGTCAACTTACACATCGAACTTATTGAAAAAGTTTCAGATGGATAAGTGCCACCCCCTCAGCACTTCGATGGTCGTCAGATCATTGGATGTACACAAAGACCCCTTCCGGCCTCTGGAAGAGGGGGAGGAAGTACTGTCACGACCCCCCCGAGATACGCAGGGAGGCAGGGTACGCGACGAGAACTAAAAACGTATCTGCAGGTCCACTGCGCATTGCTGGGAATATTACATGTAGTATTCAACAAACAGCCAACCAATAAACACAGAACGACACAAATTCACAGAGAAATACTGAAAGCCAACACTGAACAATTTCATATACATCTCAAACATCCCATTGCATCAATTCATATAGTACAAGCATCTCTCAACCCAAAAGAAAATCCAAAGTACACATGGCTCTCTCCTCACCCCTCACTAACCAACCTAAGCTCCAACTCCCAACAACAGACCTCCAGACTCAGCCTCCAGCTCTAACAGCCATCTCCAAAAACCATACCTGAAAAAGTCAACGGGGGCACGTCAAGGCGTGACCCAGTAGGAATGCCAACTCCCAATAGTTATTCTACATGTATTCAGAGCAAGGTGCAAATGAAATATGGAATGAACTAAAAGGAACACACTATTACATAAAGCGTTGAAGTACTTAATTAAATTGTTTGGATACTTGGATATCGAATAGGCATATGGGCATGGACCTCACCCGGTAAAGTGGGTGGAATGCTACGACTTCCCGAGACAAGCTCTTACGAAAGAAGTCGTTCATCAACACAACCAACACTGCCAAACCGCACCAACACAACTGTCCACCCCGTGCGACCTCCTGAGTCTAGCTCTTACAAAAGAGGCCGCCCACCACATTAGCAGTCCATCCCATATGACTACTTGGTACCCAAGTTTCCCCCATCCCCGTGTCACCCTCATTTAAGAGGACTTAATCATTTTCGTGGATTTATAAAATGTAAAGAAGAACATAAAGAAACATAAGGACACAAAGCTTCCAGGTAAAAGCAATTTCACATTTCCAACATCGTATCAAGGTGTCATGCACATCGTGCCATGCCCACCATACCATCACAATCCCAACCACATTACCACGCATGCCATGTCCACCACATCCTTCCCACCATGAGTAGGCAACCATGACCAAAAGTATGCTACAAACATGCCCACCATTCCATGATTCATACATATGCAAGGGGCTGAACATACATATATTCTTCACTGAACACACATATATACTTGGCTAAACACAGATATGTGCATGGCTGAACATGGATATATGCATAACTGAACACACATATTTAAGGGGCTGAACACAGGTATACACATGGCTGAACACACATATTTAAGGGACTGAACACAGATATGTACATGGCTGAACACACATAGATACATAGCTGAACAAACATATGTAAGGGACTGAACACAGATATATATGTGGCTGAACACACATATGTACATAGCTGAACAAACATATGTACTCCAATGTCCATACTTTGCTGAACTTCTGCCAACAGTCACAGAAATCAATGGATATCAGCCATTTCTAGTGCAAATTTGATGAGACCTCCTAAATGAAAGTTGTAGATATAGTAGTCTTGAATTCACAGGTAAAATTTCAGGCAAAATTATTAAGTAGGTGATTTATGGTGAATTATTTGGTGAAGTCTGCCAAATCTGTTTTACAGACAGATTTCAGAGTCTGTCTTGAGTGCTGATTTTGGGCCTATTGCAGTCAGAATTATGAAAATTAAGCATTTTGATGAAGTTGGAGAAAAACTTGTTAACTTTCCAACAAGACCAAGAACATACAATTCCAGTGTGTGTACAGGTAATAAGCTTCGTTTTAATAAAATGTGTCCAGTGTTACAGAATTTCAGACAAGCTGTAAACATTGAATTTTTAACTTGACTTCTAGTTTGAATTGGAAAAAGTTGTGAACATGAAAGTTGTTCATAGCTACGAAATAAACAACATATAAAATTTTCAGAGCATTCCTAATAGCCAATTAAGCTCAGATCTTTGTCAAACTTTCAGCTTTTCAGATTAAAATTTCCAGCATCACAAACAAAAGTGTTTCAAGGAAATAATCATGTGTTAAGCTCAAAAGTAAACATGTAACATCAAAATATCCACATAAGCATGTGAACTTGATAAAGACTATAACTTGGATGAGAAAGAGAGCAACTTGCATGAAAAGAGTCCAATCTTGCAAATAACACAATAAAAATCATAACTTTCTCATTGATTTAACAAATGGGGTGGACTAACAATGATGTCATCTTTCTCATAAATTCCCAATAAAGATAGCATCTTGAACAACAATCCAAAACAATATAACAAGAAGCTAATTTTAACATCACAAAATGATAAAGATGCTAAGAAGATGCAATTCTACAACAAAAGATGAGAACTTTAATTCTAAACAAGCCATGCAAATAACATAATATAGAAAGTTGGCTTCCTACCTCAAGTTGCTTCATTTTCTTATCAAAATCCAAGCTTTACCTCCATCCAAAACTCTCCTTCAAGATCACATCAAAAAGCTCCAAATTTGCATGAAAAACTCCCTATTCTTAGCTCAAATCAAACCCACTCACTAGCATATGGATTAGGGTTAAAAAGGATGATGAAAACATGTGTTTTTCCTTGAAAAGGTGGAGCAAAATGGAGGAAAGAGGAGGGAAAACGAAAATGGTTAAGATGGGAGAGAGTGATGAGGTGTATGCTTAGAGATAGGGCAAATGAATATAAGAAATCTCCAAAGAATTCTACACTCTTCTTTGACTTTTCAAGCCTACCATCCATTTGTCCTCATCTCCATTCTTTTCTTTTCTTTTTTTCTTTCTTTAATCCTTAAAGCCCATGTAGAAAGCCCATGTAGGAAGGTAAGAGGAGCCCACCCTACAACACTTAGCTTATCTCCATAAGTGCCCAACAACACTTGCTAATCACACCACCTCTAAAACACAAAAATCCAATATTACAACAATGCCATTATTCACAAAACCATAATAATAATAACAATATTATTATGAAACTATTCTCATGAAAATAATCTTCATAATCTTCTTGAAAAATAATTTTCCATAAAAAGATCATAATAAAATAATATTAAAAGTACAACTTGCTAATTACACTACTACCATCATCATCAGCACAAATCAACCACTAGTACTCATTCCACCACACCATTAGCAACCATTAACATCCATTAAGACATTCATATAGGTACTTACTCATTCACATAGATAGCTTACTATATACACCACATCAATTACTATACACACATCTCAGTATATCCCAGTATACGAGTACTACACATATATCAATAGGCATACTCTAGGTGTATATGCACTAGGGTCATTACATCCTATCCACCTTAAAATGAAGTCCGTCCTCGGACTTTCCAACTGAGGACAAAGCCTAGGGGGATCAGATATATATAATAGGGTCAATCCATCCCAAGCACATACACACACATCATCACATAAAGTCTCTGACAACAATACCAACTTGCACAAGTATTCATATAATGATATATCCATCCAAACACCGGTGTGAGCTGGTATTCATATAATGATAGTTCTATAATACATACTGCTCATAGGCTACCATACATTAACACATATACGCATACACCTCTTATAATCAGACATACACTCATGTATGTCTCCTAGCATCCATCCAACATTCATAGATACATCACCACACAAGGTCTACTTTATCAATATCAATATCAATACACATAGATAACCATACAAAAATATATTCATCCATATACAGGTGTAAGCGTACCAGCTTACAGCCATACATTTATCATATACTCATCACATACATCATATCATAACATTAATACTCTTAAGACATATTCACACATATATGAGTGGAACTCAAAGATCCACACATGCATCTGCACACCCTACATGTGCATATCACATATACTATGTAGTCACTACACAATACATCTATACACTACTCGCACCTCAAACAAGTATATAATTCAATCTCACACATTATTCATAAGTCAAATATTTATAACACATACAATTCAAACACAACCACATAGTCATATAATCATTCGTGCATATATTACAATCATATGCGCATGAGTATATCATCCCAATATACTCGACAAGCCATATTCAACACACATAAAACAATAGATGTACATGCATACATACCTACACACATAAATATGTACATACATTCATACAGAATCAACACTCGAATATCAATCCTCAGGGTGCTATACCTCAAGCTCCTGCAATCTGTTCCCGTCCTAAGGCTGGACTCTACCCACCTTAGGACTCAACTACCCACAAGCACACGAACACTACTCGTACCATTCCGTACACAACCGCAGTGAGGGGACCTGCGTGGGCCACCACCTGTCACGACCCCCCCCCCCCCGAGATACGCAGGGAGGTAGGGTACGCGACGAGAACTAAAAACGTATCTGCAGGTCCACTGCGCATTGCTGGGAATAGTACATGTAGTATTCAACAAACAGCCAACCAATAAACACAGAACGACACAAATTCACAGAGAAATACTGAAAGCCAACACTGAACAATTTCATATACATCTCAAACATCCCATTGCATCAATTCATATAGTACAAGCATCTCTCACCCCAAAAGAAAATCCAAAGTACACATGGCTCTCTCCTCACCCCTCACTAACCAACCTAAGCTCCAACTCCCAACAACAGATCTCCAGACTCAGCCTCCAGCTCTAACAGCCATCTCCAAAAACCATACCTGAAAAAGTCAACGAGGGCACGTCAAGGCGTGACCCAGTAGGAATGCCAACTCCCAATAGTATGCTATTATGAAAATGCAGTTATTCTACATGTATTCAGAGCAAGGTGCAAATGAAATATGGAATGAACTAAAAGGAACACACTATTACATAAAGCGTTGAAGTACTTAATTAAATTGTTTGGATACTTGGATATCGAATAGGCATATGGGCATGGACCTCACCCGGTAAAGTGGGTGGAATGCTACGACTTCCCGAGACAAGCTCTTACGAAAGAAGCCGTTCATCAACACAACCAACACTGCCAAACCGCACCAACACAACTGTCCACCCCGTGCGACCTCCCGAGTCTAGCTCTTACAAAAGAGGCCGCCCACCACATTAGCAGTCCATCCCATATGACTACTTGGTACCCAAGTTTCCCCCATCCCCGTGTCACCCTCATTTAAGAGGACTTAATCATTTTCGTGGATTTATAAAATGTAAAGAAGAACATAAAGAAACATAAGGACACAAAGCTTCCAGGTAAAAGCAATTTCACATTTCCAACATCGTATCAAGGTGTCATGCACATCGTGCCATGCCCACCATACCATCACAATCCCAACCACATTACCACGCATGCCATGTCCACCACATCCTTCCCACCATGAGTAGGCAACCATGACCAAAAGTATGCTACAAACATGCCCACCATTCCATGATTCATACATATGCAAGGGGCTGAACATACATATATTCTTCACTGAACACACATATATACTTGGCTAAACACAGATATGTGCATGGCTGAACATGGATATATGCATAACTGAACACACATATTTAAGGGGCTGAACACAGGTATACACATGGCTGAACACACATATTTAAGGGACTGAACACAGATATGTACATGGCTGAACACACATAGATACATAGCTGAACAAACATATGTAAGGGACTGAACACAGATATATATGTGGCTGAACACACATATGTACATAGCTGAACAAACATATGTACTCCAATGTCCATACTTTGCTGAACTTCTGCCAACAGTCACAGAAATCAATGGATATCAGCCATTTCTAGTGCAAATTTGATGAGACCTCCTAAATGAAAGTTGTAGATATAGTAGTCTTGAATTCACAGGTAAAATTTCAGGCAAAATTATTAAGTAGGTGATTTATGGTGAATTATTTGGTGAAGTCTGCCAAATCTGTTTTACAGACAGATTTCAGAGTCTGTCTTGAGTGCTGATTTTGGGCCTATTGCAGTCAGAATTATGAAAATTAAGCATTTTGATGAAGTTGGAGAAAAACTTGTTAACTTTCCAACAAGACCAAGAACATACAATTCCAGTGTGTGTACAGGTAATAAGCTTCGTTTTAATAAAATGTGTCCAGTGTTACAGAATTTCAGACAAGCTGTAAACATTGAATTTTTAACTTGACTTCTAGTTTGAATTGGAAAAAGTTGTGAACATGAAAGTTGTTCATAGCTACAAAATAAACAACATATAAAATTTTCAGAGCATTCCTAATAGCCAATTAAGCTCAGATCTTTGTCAAACTTTCAGCTTTTCAGGTTAAAATTTCCAGCATCACAAACAAAAGTGTTTCAAGGAAATAATCATGTGTTAAGCTCAAAAGTAAACATGTAACATCAAAATATCCACATAAGCATGTGAACTTGATAAAGACTATAACTTGGATGAGAAAGAGAGCAACTTGCATGAAAAGAGTCCAATCTTGCAAATTACACAATAAAAATCATAACTTTCTCATTGATTTAACAAATGGGGTGGACTAACAACACAAAGATGTCATCTTTCTCATAAATTCCCAATAAAGATAGCATCTTGAACAACAATCCAAAACAATATAACAAGAAGCTAATTTTAACATCACAAAATGATAAAGATGCTAAGAAGATGCAATTCTACAACAAAAGATGAGAACTTTAATTCTAAACATGCCATGCAAATAACATAATATAGAACGTTGGCTTCCTACCTCAAGTTGCTTCATTTTCTTATCAAAATCCAAGCTTTACCTCCATCCAAAACTCTCCTTCAAGATCACATCAAAAAGCTCCAAATTTGCATGAAAAACTCCCTATTCTTAGCTCAAATCAAACCCACTCACTAGCATATGGATTAGGGTTAAAAAGGATGATGAAAACATGTGTTTTTCCTTGAAAAGGTGGAGCAAAATGGAGGAAAGATGAGGGAAAACGAAAATGGTTAAGATGGGAGAGAGTGATGAGGTGTATGCTTAGAGATAGGGCAAATGAATACAAGAAATCTCCAAAGAATTCTACACTCTTCTTTGACTTTTCAAGCCTACCATCCATTTGTCCTCATCTCCATTCTTTTCTTTTCTTTTTTTCTTTCTTTAATCCTTAAAGCCCATGTAGAAAGCCCATGTAGGAAGGTAAGAGGAGCCCACCCTACAATACTTAGCTTATCTCCATAAGTGCCCAACAACACTTGCTAATCACACCACCTCTAAAACACAAAAATCCAATATTACAACAATGCCATTATTCACAAAACCATAATAATAATAACAATATTATTATGAAACTATTCTCATGAAAATAATCTTCATAATCTTCTTGAAAAATAATTTTCCATAAAAAGATCATAATAAAATAATATTAAAAGTACAACTTGCTAATTACACTACTACCATCATCATCAGTACAAATCAACCACTAGTACTCATTCCACCACACCATTAGCAACCATTAACATCCATTAAGACATTCATATAGATACTTACTCATTCACATGGATAGCTTACTATATACACCACATCAATTACTATACACACATCTCAGTATATCCCAGTATACGAGTACTACACATATATCAATAGGCATACTCTAGGTGTATATGCACTAGGGTCATTACAAGTACTAGGCCCCGAAGTGCCTTATTTAAGTGCTATCGGTGCACTCCTTTACCTGGCTAACTGCACTCGCCCTGACATAGCGTTTGCAGTAAACTTACTAGCCAGATATAGTGCTGCACCTACACAGCGGCACTGGGCCGGAGTTAAGCATCTTCTGCGCTACCTCCAAGGGTCCATAGACTTAGGTCAATTCTATAGGAAAGGGGCATCAACTGGTTTAGTTGGTTATGCTGACGCAGGTTACAGGTCCGATCCTCATACAGAGAAGTCTCAGACCGGATACATGTTCACATATGGCGGCACTGCCATATCCTGGAGATCTGTGAAGCAGACCATGACGACCGTCTCATCCACCCACTCAGAGCTACTTGCGATCTTCGAAGCAAGCAAGGAATGCTTTTGGCTACGCTCGGTGATCCAGCACATACTCACATCCACCGGCCTGACGACCGGCGTTCTTGCACCCACTACACTCTATGAAGACAATGCAGCATGTATAGCCCAGCTACAGGACGGCTACATCAAAGGTGACAAGACGAAGCATATCTCCCCAAAGTTCTTCTGGACGCACGACCTTCAGAAGCAAAAGCAGATTGAGGTACAGAAGATCCAATCATGTAATAACTTGGCGGATTTGCTTACCAAATCCCTGCCTACTAGTATCTTTGAGAAACTTGTATATGGGATTGGGATGAGAAGAGTGAGTAAATGTAAACTGGGTCAGGATGAGAGAACTATGAACTCATTGATACATAGGAGACTGATGTATAGATTCATAGGAAATCTGCAAGCCTGAAGCTTGGTCAGATAAGGGGGAGTCAACTGCAGAGTTGTACTCTTTTCCCTTGGCTACAGGTTTTTTCCCACTGGGTTTTCCGTAGTCAAGGTTTTGACGAGGCAACCTCGTTGACTCTGGATCCTGAAGTATCCACCCCTAGACACATCCCCAAAACAGGGGAAGTTATGGGTTAACCGTTCTTTCCTTAACAAGACAGTTACCCTAACTCGGATCATGAAGAATCCACCTCTTATTTCAATGTTGATTGGATAAGGGGAAGTGTTATGAATAGGCCCATTGGGCCAATTGGGTATCCAACCCACTATTGAAAGTTATAAATACACGGGTAGGGGGCTCTTAACCCCTTACACCTATTTCTCCCTAAATTCCCTTCACAACATTCTTTTTTTTTTGGTATTTAAGATCAACATTTTCTAATAGAGTATGATCGAGATAATCCATTGTCTATGCGTAACATGCTAGAAGATAATGTATTGCTACTTATTATGGGCTACTAGGCCATCACACATTTTATAATGTTTAATGTAAACATTGTGAAGTAAAACAAGGAACACGTCAACAAACATCAAAGATCAAACTAGTCATTTAATATTAGGAATCAGGGCTCCTCTTCACTCACTCACACACCAAACCATTGCCTATGAACAGCTGCATATTCAAAATTGATTTAAATTAAAAAACCTTACATGAAGCAGGCCTCGAGGCTGGTGCACCTTCACACAGACGCGCCAACCACTACATAAGACGCGCCAACCACTACATAAAAAATGATACCAACAACAAAAAAAATACTCATCAATCCCATTAAAACACGACTTGTCTACAATTGTAGAATTATCGATCACCAGTCTCGTTCTAGATGGCAGACGATGCGAGGAGTACCAGCGTTAACAATATCCATGTCTTGTTCATCCCATTCCTCGGCCGCAGCCGCAACCTGTCGATGGTCGGCACCGCGCTCCTCTTCGCGCAGCGCAGCGGCTTCCGATGCACCGTCGTTACGACCCCGGGGAACTCGTCCTACATCCGCGACAGCATAGAGCGGGCCAAGAACTCTCAAGGCCTCCCCATCGATCTTGAGCTGGTCCCCTTCCCCGCCGCCGACGTCGGCCTGACAGCCGGAGTCGAATGCACCGACGCCCTTCCCCCTGGCGTCGACAACTTCATCAAACTGTACAGGGGAATGCAACTCCTGCAGCAACCGATCGAGCAGCTCGTGATCGGGCGCCGACGCCCAGATTTCATGGTGTTCGACTACGTCCTGTTCTGGTACGCCGATGTCGCACGCGCTCGCTCCATCCCGTTCTTCCTGCTCGACACCATGTCTCCCTTCCAAAGAGCGGTGTTCAGCAACGTCCTCGACCCTGGCGGCCGCGGTCTTAATTCTGAGGTGTGTTCTCCGGGCTCGAACACGGTCGGGCCGTTGACGGCCCTCCCGCATCCGCTCGAGTTCTACATGTCCGAGACATACACCGCAGCGGGGTTCGTTGGATTGTTGGAGAGGGTGGGAGATAACGATAGCAGAAGCTGCGGAATCCTGCTCAACAGCTTTGAAGAGCTCACGCCTGAGTACTTAGAGTATTGTGGCAAGATGACTGCCGGCATTTTCAGCAGGGCGCCGAGGTTGTGGTGTATCGGCCCCGTGCAGCTGGTGAATGGTCAAGATTCCGCCGGCCGCAATTGGGATGGAGGGGCGTCGATGATCAAGAAATGGCTCGATTCGAAACGGCCCGAATCGGTTGTCTACGTTAGTTTCGGCAGCGAGAGCTTCATTAGCTCCGAGCAGCTGAGGGAGATCGCCGTCGGGCTGCAGGCCTGCGAGCATCCGTTCGTTTGGGTGGTGAGGGGAAGGGGGGGATGGGCCGAGGCGATTGACGAATGGATTCCGCAAGAGTTTCGTAGGACGGTCGGAGACAGAGGGTTGATACTAACAGAGTGGGCGCCTCAACTTGCGATCTTGAGCCACGCAGCGACGGGGGCGTTCGTGACGCACTGCGGATGGAGGTCGACGCTAGAGGCCGTGTGTGCGGGACTGCCAGTGATACCATGGCCGCTGCATTCGGATCAGTTCATCAACGAGAGGCTTTTAGTGGAAGTTTTGAGGATGGGGGTGAGGATTCTTGAGGGGCCGAAGATGAGAACGTTGGACGTCAAGGAGAAGGGGCTGGTGAAGGGGGAGTTGATCAGGGATGCAGTGGATAGGCTGATGGGGGGGAGGGACGAGGAGGCGAAGGCCATGAGAGAGGCCGCGAAGCAGTACAAAGAGCTAGCGAGGTCGGCGATGGCAGAAGGGGGATCGTCGTATGCTAATCTGAGCAATGTGATCGAGCAGATGAAGAAGCTTGCCAAGGAAAAGAAGTGAAAAGAGACAATGGGAGTGTTGGATTCTAGCACATCTATGTTAGGTTTTGTTTCGGGTTGTATCATGTATGTTAACTGTAGGTTTTGTGTCGGGTTGTATGTGAACTGTAATAAGCGTACCTCTAGATGGATGAAGTGTGATCCCGTGTCTTTTGTGAATGAGCCCTAATTGTAGGGTGCGCCTTTGGGCTGTGTATTCGAAGAAGAGCGAGTGTTGATGTCTAGAATCTTGGGAGACCAGGATTAGGCCACGGGAATGAGCATTCACGCAACAGGAGAGTCTGATTATGGTTTCGCCGGGCCAAGGGTGAGAGCTCATTTGGCACCGTTTGAAATAGAGGATAAACGCGTCAAGGGAACAGGAGGGATGGTGACCCTCCTATTCGACTTTGAGGCTTAATTCAGTATCAAGCGGAGTAATGAGAAGCCTGGCTGTGAGTAGCCGCCACTAGGACTATGGATGCTAGGGATTCAGTCGTGAGATCCCATTTTCCCTGGATTCCACAAGAGTTTCGTATGAGCGGGCCGATCTTACTCGGGCCTACGTGGCTGAAGAGGCCGATCGTGGGCCCCAGGTTGTCTTAGGGCCTGTTTCTTTCGTGAGAAAGTGGGGGGGAAAGTGAAAATGTGACACTATTCACGCGTCGCTTCACCACTGTTCACTAACTTTCCTCTTTCGCTTTCCTTCGGGCTGTTCCTTTCCTCGACCCCTCCTCGCGAACTCCCTGGCGACGATCCTCCGACGTGGATGCCCAACTTTCTCGGCCTGAAATCCCCGTGAATCGCGGCGATTTCGCTGAGATTCTTCGTTCAGGGTCCCACACGGTCAGAAATTGCTTCCCCTCACCCTCTTTTGCGCGGGATTCGGTTGGGGATTTCCAAACCCTAGCTGCTATTTTCGGTCTCCGGCTGTTCTTCAAGCTTCCATTGCTTTCGATCTGGGTTGTTGGCTGTGATTTCTTGGTAGGCACTGAAGGAGGGGGTGTGCCTAGCTTGTTGGGTTCGTCGGTGAAGCTGAGAGCAAAACCCTACCTTCGGTCGTCAGGATCTCTCTCTAATTTTGGGATTTTAACGCTCAGGTATACTCTGATGCCCTCTATAAATTTTTTAATGCTGTGATGATGCTAGGGTGTAAATGGGTATGCTGATTTGTGATGTTGGATTGCTGGGCATGGTTGCTTGCGACAATTCCTTAGAATCTTGGGATGTTGGTTGGTGATGGTGGTTGGTATGTTGGTGGGATTTCTTAGAATCTTGAGGCAATTTAGGAATTGGCTGATGTTTGTTGTTGGTTTGCTTGCGGCTATTTCATATAAACTAGGGCCCTTTGGTGCAGCTGTTGGTTGGTAGCCTAGTTTCAAATTTTGGTTGTTTCATTGCACAGGGGTGCAGCTGTGAAATTTGAGATACAAATCTGATTTTTTACAAGTTTCAAAATTTTTGTGGGGCAGTGCACATTGGTGCAGCTGTGGACAGCGAGAAACAAATGGGTTTTTTTACCTATTTTCAAGTTTTTGTTGGTTCATTGCACATTGGTGCAGATGTGACATTTGAGATACACAAGTGATTTTTTGCCAAGTTTCAAATTTTTTTTGGTTCAATTAATATTGGTGCAGCAGTGCAATGGGAGAAACAAATTTGATTTTTTGCCTAGCTTTATTTGTTGGTTGGTTCATTGCACAATGGTGCAGCTGTGAAGTTTGAGATACACATGTGATTTTTGCCCAGTGACAATATTTTTGTGGGTCAGTTCACATAGGTGCAGGAGTGCACTTTGAGACACAAATGTGTTATTTTTCCTAGTTTCTAGTTGTTGTTGTTGTATTGCACATTGGTGCAGATGTGAACTTTGTGATACACATGTGATTTTTAATCAATTTTCAATTTTTTGTTTGGTTCTAAGAACATTGGTGCAGCTGTGGACAGTGAGATACAAATGTGAGATTTTACCTAGTGTCAAGTTTTTGTTGTTTCATTGCACATTGGTGCAGATGTGAACTGTGAGATACACAAGTGATTTTTTTGAACAGGGTCAATTTTTTTGTTGGTTCAATGAACATTGTTTCAGCAGTGCAATGGGAGAAACAAATGAGATTTTTTGCGTAGCTTCAATTTTTGGTTGTTTCATTGCACATTGGTGCAGCTGTGAACTCTGAGATACACATGTGATTTATTCGAAGTGTCAATTTTTTTTATGGTCAGTGCACATTGGTGCAGCAGTCCACTTTGAGATACAAATGTGATTTTTAACCTAGTTTCAAGTTTTTGTAGTTGCATTGCACATTGGTGCAGATGTGAACTTTCAGAAACACAGGTGATTTTTTGCCAAGTTTCATTTTTTTGGTTGTTTCATTGAACATTGGTGCAGATGTGGACATTGAGATACAAATGTGATTTTTTACCTAGTTTCAAGTTTTTGTTGTTTCATTGCACATTGGTGCAGATGTGAACTTTGAGATACACAAGTGAATTTTTTGCCCAGTTTCAATTTTTTTGTTGCCTCAATGAACATTGTTGCAGCAATGCACTGGGAGAAACAATTGTGATTTTTTGCCTTGCTTCAATTTTTGGTTGTTTCATTGCACATTGGAGCAGCTGTGAAGTGTGTGATACACATGTGATTTTTAATTTTGTACCCAGTTTCTGGATTTTGGGGGGGTCAATGCACTTTGGTGCAGCTGGGCACTGGGAGTAACAAATTTGATTTTTTGCCTAGTTTCAATATTTTGCCCAATGATGATGATAGATACATTATCCATTTGGGAATTGGATATGGAAAAAATATGTGTATATAGGTTGGATGGTTCCACTATCTCTGCGTGTGTGTGATGTGAAGGAGCAACTGCTTATGACCACCATGATTTATTGTTAACGTAACTTTCTTCCTGAGGGCGTATTAATCACTTATGTATCTCACAGTGCACAGCAGCACCAATGTTCAATGAACCCAAAAAAAATTTGAAATTGGGAAAAAATTCACATTTGTATCAGCCCAATGATGAAGAACATATATTGATCAATTAGTCCCTCGGTTAAGAAGATAAAGTTGTATGAGGTGAGAAGGTTCATTCATAATGAGCAACCGCCGAGTACATAATGAATGCTTTAAAAAATGTATACCTGAGGGCTGAGAGACAAATGTGATTTTTTTACCTAGTTTCAAGTTTTTGATGATTCATTGCACATTGGTGCATATGTGAACTTTGAGATACACATGTGATTGGTAATTTTTAACCCAGTTTCAATTTTGGCTGGGTCAATGCACATTGGGGCAGCTGGGCAATGGGAGTAACAAATGCTATTTTTTTCCTAGTTTCAATTTTTTGCCCAATGATGATGATAGTTACATTATCCATTTGTGCATTGGATATGTAAAAAAATGTGGATATAGGCTGGATGGTTCCACTATCTCTGTGTGTGTGATATGTGATGGAGCAAATGCTTATGACCACCATGATTTATTGTTAACTTAACTTTCTGCCTGAGGGCTTATAAAATCACTTATGTATCTCAAAGTGCACAGCAGCACCAATGTGCAATGACCCCAAAAAATAATTTGAAACTGTGCAAAAAATCACATTTGTATCAGCCCTATGATGAAGAACATATATTGATCAATTTGTCCCTCGGTTAAGAAGAAAAAGTTGTATGAGGTGTGAAGGTTCATTCATAATGAGCAACCGCATAATACATAATGAATGCTTTAAAAAATGTATACCTGAGGGCTGAAATACAAATGGGTGCCGCTGTGAACAGTGAGATACATGTTTGATTTTTATCCAGGTTCAATTTTTTGGGTCATTGCACATTGGTGAATCTGTGCACTTTGACATACATATGAGATTTTTGCCAAGTTTCTGTTTTTTGTTGGCTCATTGCACATTAGCTGTGCACTGTGAGATACATCTGTGTTTTTGCCCTGTTTCAATTTTTGTTGTGTCAATGCAAATTGGTGCAGCTGTTCACTGTGAGGGAAATATGTGATTTTTGACCAGTTTCAATTTTTTGTTGTTTCATTGCACATTGGTGCAGCTTTGTTTCTGATTTTTTACTTCATGTCAACTTGTTGAATTTGGGGTTTTTCTTATGCTATTATAGCCTCCAAGATGAGTGTTGCTTTTGTTGGATCTTGATCCTAGCCTAGAGGGGGGGTGAATAGGCTAATAAAAAATTCTCGTGCAACCCACGAGAAATCACACGCAGTTAAACGTACAACCAGCGTAAAAGATAGGCAATCACAGAGAACACACAGATATACCCTGGTTCGGTCGACCCGTCGACCTACGTCTAGCCCCCAAAGCAAATACTAGATTGAATAGTGCAATAGGTACAAAGTCACAAGTTAGAGCACGCTCAGAGCACCCTCTACGTCCCTCCACTCGCCAGACTCTCAGTACCCCACACACAGTGTTTCCTCTCACTATCAATCCTAGCAAAGCTTTCTACCAGCTAGTCCCAAACTAGCTGGGTCCCACTTGTCTAGTCCCAACTAGACAAGTCCCAGAATAGTCACAGAAAAATAGGTAAAAGTTTCCCCTACAGAGAACGTTACACTAAGACACAAATAAAGGAGTTTAGAGTTTAGAAATGCTCAGTTTGTGTCTGTGTAGGCGTCTCTGTCAATCAGCACGTTGTCAGCTCCAATCTGACGCAGACGGTGTCTCAATCCGACTCCTGGATCTCAAATAGCACACTGGTCTGTGTGTAGAGTACTTTCAGTTCAACCCAAATAATAGGCAGTCGGTGAGCTCAGCAGATCTGTGGTCGGTGTGCAAAGCAACTAAGTTCAGAGCCTTTTAATTACGCAGCTGTGCGCAAAGCAACCCACTTAAAAGCAATGTCGTCGGTGCGCAGAGTAAATGCGTTCAGATCCTTTTACGAGCAGCCGGTGCGCAAAGCGAATCACTTAAACATTTCTTCGCCACGTCAGCATATGAAACAATCCCCCGCTTCGCTTCGTTTTCTCGCAAGGATGCACTTCTTTGATCGAGACCGTTGATTCAATTCGATCTCACGGCTATTGGATTGCCACGTCAGCTATCTCCGCTCGTCGTCTTCGACTAGGGCATGCAGGAGCTCGCCGACGTCGCCGTTCGTTGGCAGCGGCTTCGTCTTCTCCTCCGGCGTTCCGGTGATCTTCTTGGCGAGGAGCGTTCAGGTGACGGCGATATGAGCAGCGGCAGTCTCCGTGGGCGCCACCTCGTCACGATAGCGATCAGCTCTCCGGTGCTCCGACTTCGGCGATCTCCGATCAGATCAGCAGCGGCGACTGCGATGCTCTCGTCGGTGAGGATCTTCAAGGCAAGCTGAGCAAGTCTCCTCTCGGTTTTCGCACGGGTCAGCGTGTTGCTCGGCGATGATAGTGCTCCTCCGATCGGCAGTTCTTATCGGCGAGTTCTTGGGAGGATGCAGCGACGGCGAGATATCTTACGGCAAAGTGATCTCCTTCGTTAGCAGCTTCCTCGACAGCAGGATTCTGAACGGCGACGATGGCGAGCGTTTGACAGCAGCGTGGGCTTAGTTCTCCGACGGTGAGCAGCTGGGTATCACGGAGATGGTGGATCTCCGGCGAGATCTCTTCGTTTTGGTTTCGTCTACGGTGGCGTTCGGCGAAGGCTTCACAGCAAGGATTCGTTGGCGAACGTTGCTTCTCCGACTCGAGCAGCGGCTCCTGCGATGGCTTCGCAACAGCGGAGACGGTCACGGCTCCGGTGGTGACTCGAGGGCAGCGTTGCGAGGCTTTGACTCCGGTGATCTTTGGGCTTTGAGAGCGTTACGCAGGGGAAGTTGTTTGCTCGAAAGATCTTAGAATGGTTGCAGCGACGTTGATGATTTGTAGCCAAGGAGATTTTTATTGGGTTGCGGCAGCTTGATGAGGATGGTCTTTGTATGAGCTTGGAGATGAAGTCTGAGGGTTTCTATTTTGTTTGCCGCAAAAATATATTTGATAGCCGTCCTTAAGAATTTAATGAAGCCCCCTTTGATTTTTATTTTGGCCGTGCTTATTTCGTTGCCCCTCTCAATATTGTTTATATAGGCTAGACCTAGGGTTCTGGGGAGAGTAGTTGGGTCATGGATAGGATCCCTAGGATTAGAAAAGATTTGAAGCAATCTTTGTATAGGAATCCTAAGGGGATAATGTATTTGAATAGGAGAATTGGGTAGAACAAATAGATTTGATATGAAATCCCATTGGAATTCAAATATTCATAAATCTTACTAAAAGATTTGATCAAGCCCATCTCATCCCCATCTCATCCCATATTGGACCAAGTCCAAATTTGCTCTTCATTGACCAAGTCACACTTCTTTGTGCACACACGCTCCATCTCTCCCAATGTGCTATACGAATAGCAATTTCGCCAAATACCTTGAATACATTGTTTCGCCAAGCCTGAAACACACTGAGCACACACATTAGATATAACGACACGTTTGTCATCATCAAACCAAGATCCTAGATCGTTGCTTCCAACAATCTCCCCCTTTTGGTGATGACAAACCCATAAAAGATTTGATCAATAAGAATGAGTGTGTGAAGTGTGTTGAAGGGTGTAATGCAATATGAATCATGAGATGAATGTTCAAGCACTACAACATGGCATGCACAAACTACTAGCAAATACAATAGCATGCTCCCCCTTCTCTTAAGCTCCCCCTTCAACATTTATTCAAGTATTTCAAGTATTACACGCTCCCCCTTCAACACGCAATACCAATAACACACAAATCACACAAATCCAATCCACAAATTCTTTCTCCCCCTTTGTAATCACCAAAAGTGGATTAATGGAGTCACAAAAATATTCCATGCAAAAGTAAACCATTATTAAATGTAGCGTGTAATTTGCATGAGCATTCCAAATAATAGACAAGTCAAGTTCATAGAATTTCATACTAAGACTTCTCCACCTTTGTGTAAGTGAAAAGATATAGACAATAAAGTGCAAGAGGAGATTCAATATCAGAAAATCAACCAAAACAATCCACATTTTCCATTTTTCATGAATATCACTAGGATTGACTTTTCCCACCTCATCAAAGATGAGTTTAAGTTACCGAACCCCAAAACATAGCCTATAAGGACTTTTAAATGTGGGGTGGCATTGCTTGACGAGTTATGTACACCAACGCTAATGATTACCCATGTAGCATAAGGTGGATACTCGTGGGTTGTGTATTAGCCATGAAGTGTATCCATTTTTCATACGGAGCAATTTTTTTTGCAATACTTTTGTGCTCAATTTTTATTCATGGCTAAACACTTCATATCCCTTAGAAATTTCAGAAATTAACCATTCCTACATTCACTTTCCATTATTCTTCAAAAGACTCTCCAAAAGCACTAAAAAGTCAAATATCGTGAAAATGCAAATGTAGGTGTAGAAGTCAAGTTTGAAACTTATGAGACATGTCATGGCTACTAAAAAGAATAACATCATGTTCATGTAGCTACAAAAATAATGAATTGACTTCTACAAGGGATAGAATTGATCATTCATACAATATCACTCAAGAGATTCAAAAGAGGATACAATAAGCACACATTTTTTTTTATTTTTGAGTTTTCAATTTTTTTTCAGAAATAAAAACATTAAAAATCATCCATGCAAGCACACAAAGAAAAATAAATCAAGCACACACAACAATCTATGAAGGTATGCAATGGAATGCAGAGAGGGATAGAAAATTATACCTTCTCGTCGCCTTTTGACGAAGGAGCTAAAAGAATGAGACATTGAGTTTATTGCTCCTTGCCAAAACTCCATCACACCTACATGAAAGGTGTTAAGTGTGACCTTGGAATCCAACAAGGTCCACTAGTGTTAGCCAATATTGTTTTAGGAACCCACACTTGTTTAAACTTGATTTTAGTGTTCCTAAATTTACAATAGTATGAAGTATGGCCTACACTATCACAAGTAAAGCACTTTGCATGTAAGTTCTTTGCAATAGAAGGTGCATTGTGGAATTTCTTGAATTTTGACTTTTCAACGTTTTTCGAACTAAATCCAAGTCCTCTTCTATTATTGCCATATAATTGATTCTCTAAAATAATATCCAACGATTGTTTTCCCATAGAGAATTTCTTAATGGCTAATTCAAGATTAGAGACTTTGGATTTTAACAATCTATTTTCTTCCACAAGCAATGTGCATTTACTTATAAAAGCTCTCTTGCTTTCCTCTTCCTTCTTTTCAAATTCAACCATTTTTCTTTTAAAATCATTATCCAACATGCAGAATTTATCATTAAGCTCTCTAATAACATAGTCTTTTTCAGTTTCGAGCTTAATCAAATCAAGTTTAAGCATGCTAATATTATTCATCAAGGAAGGGCAAGAGAGACAAGGTGCTTCATCATTAAAACTGGATTTTTCCTTTTTCAAAGTATCAATAGTAGAGTCACGAGCAACAATATCAATTTTGAGTTTTTCAATCTCTTTAGACATTTCATATTCAGATTGTTGCATTTCAAAGTTTTCATTTTGGAAGTCATCTATAGTGGATTCAAGCTCTACTATTTTATCTTGCATTTCTTTACAAAGAGTGAGGAGTTCCGTTTTACTACCAAAAATTACCTCATCGTGTATTCCCATCAATACCATGCATGAGTGGGCTTCGTGTTCCTCCTCCTCGCTCTCAGCTTCGCTATCCATGTCCCAAGTAAGCACCTTAGATTTTCCCTTTTCTTTAGCTACCTGAGCTGTCTCATGTGGGCAATCCCTCATTCGATGTCCTCTTTTCTTGCATTTAAAACAAGTCATTCTATTAGTAGTATTCTGATCATAATTTTGCTTAGAAGACTGAAAAAAGTTAGAGCGATTAAACCTGGGTGCCATTTCTGCTCTTCCTTGCTTGGTCTGGACAAACTTTCTGAAATTTCTGACCATTAGCGCTATGTCATCATCATCATCTTCACTTTCGTCAGCTTTCAGAGCAAGTGGCTTAGTAGCTTTCTCTTTTTCCTCAGGTTTCTCCCTTTCATCAATATTTTTCAATTCAAGCTCGTGGGACATTAAATTACCTATTAAGTCCTCCACCTTCATTTGTGACAGATCTTTCGCTTCTTGGATGGCAGTGACTTTAGGCCTGAAAGAGCTTGGCAGAGCTCTTAATATCTTCCTCACCTGCTCAAGGCTAGAATATGGCTTACCGAGCGAACTAGACTTGTAGACAATGTTGGTGAACCTCGCAAACATTTCTGATATCGTCTCTGATGGTAGCATGCGAAATCCCTCGTATTCCGTGCTCAGAAGTGCAAGTCTAGACTCCTTCACCTGTGACGTTCCCTCGTGCGTCACCTCCAAAGTATGCCATATTTCCTGCGCAGTTAGACAATGTGAGATACGATTGAATTCAGATTTATCTAATGCACAAATAAGAGCATTCATAGCTTTAGCATTTAAAGAATAAAGCTTCCAATCATTATCATCCCACTTATCATCAGGTTTAGGCATCTCAGTATTTTCAATTTTGATAACGGGTGATTTATATCCTTTTTCAACAATTTGCCAAGCTTTATAATCAATAGAAATAAGATAGATTTTCATACGATTTTTCCAGTAAGCATAATCTCCTCCATTAAATCTAGGTGGTCGGGAAATAGACTGACCCTCAGCAAAAGCACTATCAATGTGGTCCATGGTCAAACTAGGCTAGATCTACTAAACTGGCTCTGGTACCACTTGTTGGATCTTGATCCTAGCCTAGAGGGGGGGTGAATAGGCTAATAAAAAATTCTCGTGCAACCCACGAGAAATCACACGCAGTTAAACGTACAACCAGCGTAAAAGATAGGCAATCACAGAGAACACACAGATATACCCTGGTTCGGTCGACCCATCGACCTACATCCAGCCCCCAAAGCAAATACTAGATTAAATAGTGCAATAGGTACAAAGTCACAAGTTAGAGCACGCTCAGAGCACCCTCTACGTCCCTACACTCGCCAGACTAACAGTACCCCACACACAGTGTTTCCTCTCAATATCAATCCTAGCAAAGCTTTCTACCAGCTAGTCCCAAACTAGCTGGGTCCCACTTGTCTAGGCCCAACTAGACAAGTCCCAGAATAGTCACAGAAAAATTGGTAAAAGTTTCCCCTACAGAGAACGTTACACTAAGACACAAATAAAGGAGTTTAGAGTTTAGAAATGCTCAGTTTGTGTCTGTGTAGGCGTCTCTGTCAATCAGCACGTTGTCAGCTCCAATCTGACGCAGACGGTGTCTCAATCCGACTCCTGGATCTCAAATAGCACACTGGTCTGTGTGTAGAGTACTTTCAGTTCAACCCAAATAATAGGCAGTCGGTGAGCTCAGCAGATCTGTGGTCGGTGTGCAAAGCAACTAAGTTCAGAGCCTTTTAATTACGCAGCTGTGCGCAAAGCAACCCACTTAAAAGCAATGCCGTCGGTGCGCAGAGTAAATGCGTTCAGATCCTTTTATGAGCAGCCGGTGCGCAAAGCGAATCACTTAAACATTTCTTCGCCACGTCAGCATATGAAACAATCCCCCGCTTCGCTTCGTTTTCTCGCAGGGATGCACTTCTTTGATCGAGACCGTTGATTCAATTCGATCTCACGGCTATTGGATTGCCACGTCAGCTATCTCCGCTCGTCGTCTTCGACTAGGGCATGCAGGAGCTCGCCGACGTCGCCGTTCGTTGGCAGCGGCTTCGTCTTCTCCTCCGGCGTTCCGGTGATCTTCTTGGCGAGGAGCGTTCAGGTGACGGCGATATGAGCAGCGGCAGTCTCCGTGGGCGCCACCTCGTCACGATAGCGATCAGCTCTCCGGTGCTCCGACTTCGGCGATCTCCGATCAGATCAGCAGCGGCGACTGCGAGGCTCTCGTCGGTGAGGATCTTCAAGGCAAGCTGAGCAAGTCTCCTCTCGGTTTTCGCACGGGTCAGCGTGTTGCTCGGCGATGATAGTGCTCCTCCGATCGGCAGTTCTTATCGGCGAGTTCTTGGGAGGATGCAGCGACGGCGAGATATCTTACGGCAAAGTGATCTCCTTCGTTAGCAGCTTCCTCGACAGCAGGATTCTGAACGGCGACGATGGCGAGCGTTTGACAGCAGCGTGGGCTTAGTTCTCCGACGGTGAGCAGCTGGGTATCACGGAGATGGTGGATCTCCAGCGAGATCTCTTCGTTTTGGTTTCGTCTACGGTGGCGTTCGGCGAAGGCTTCACAGCAAGGATTCGTTGGCGAACGTTGCTTCTCCGACTCGAGCAGCGGCTCCTGCGATGGCTTCGCAACAGCGGAGACGGTCATGGCTCCGGTGGTGACTCGAGGGCAGCGTTGCGAGGCTTTGACTCCGGTGATCTTTGGGCTTTGAGAGCGTTACGCAGGGGAAGTTGTTTGCTCGAAAGATCTTAGAATGGTTGCAGCGACGTTGATGATTTGTAGCCAAGGAGATTTTTATTGGGTTGCGGCAGCTTGATGAGGATGGTCTTTGTATGAGCTTGGAGATGAAGTCTGAGGGTTTCTATTTTGTTTGCCGCAAAAATATATTTGATAGCCGTCCTTAAGAATTTAACGAAGCCCCCTTTGATTTTTATTTTGGCCGTGCTTATTTCGTTGCCCCTCTCAATATTGTTTATATAGGCTAGACCTAGGGTTCTGGGGAGAGTAGTTGGGTCATGGATAGGATCCCTAGGATTAGAAAAGATTTGAAGCAATCTTTGTATAGGAATCCTAAGGGGATAATGTATTTGAATAGGAGAATTGGGTAGAACAAATAGATTTGATATGAAATCCCATTGGAATTCAAATATTCGTAAATCTTACTAAAAGATTTGATCAAGCCCATCTCATCCCCATCTCATCCCATATTGGACCAAGTCCAAATTTTGCTCTTCATGGACCAAGTCACACTTCTTTGTGCACACACGCTCCATCTCTCCCAATGTGCTATACGAATAGCAATTTCGCCAAATACCTTGAATACATTGTTTCGCCAAGCCTGAAACACACTGAGCACACACATTAGATATAACGACACGTTTGTCATCATCAAACCAAGATCCTAGATCGTTGCTTCCAACAGCTTTTTGGGATTTTGCTATGGTAATTTTGGCTATCTTTATACAATGGTTGGTGCATGCCTCCAAGCTTATAGAAGCTGTTTTGGGATGTTATGTCCATGGTTACTCATATGTAGCATGGTAGGTATATAATTAACAGTAAATATATGTGTTATTCAATTAAGGGTGACATGGATACACAAGGAGACCATTCGGGGTGTGATTTATGTACCGCCGCCGCAGCCACAATAACGTTTGTCGTACTAGCCTTACAATTGGACAATTCCGCTAGGCCCGACCCTATACCCAGAGAGCCCTCAGCTATGCGGGATCTGCATAGAAAATCCCACATGCGGAGAATTTTGTGGGGGTCTGAAAGTAGTTGTTTGCACTACCTACGTATGCGCAGACATGCTTTCATGAATCTTGCAGCATTAATGTGCCAGCGTGATCTTCTCAAGGACACTATTCATGTATCCGTAGAGGAGCAGGTGGCCATGTTCCTGCATATGGTAGGGCACAAGTCAAAGAATAGAGTAATGCAAGTGGATTTCATAAGGGGAGGGGGGACAGTTAGCCGTTATTTTAACAAAGTAATGGTGGGACTGTGTGCACTGCGGGATATGTTCGTGAAGCAAGCCCCGAATGAGACGCCGCCGGAGATACTCAATAATCCAAATTGGTTCCCATATTTTAAGGTACGTGTGAGTATATGTATATGTGGCAGTATAATAAGGATCGTTTTTGGGATTGCACAATGTTCACATTTAATATGTTGTAGGACTGCATTGGGCTCATTGATGGGACGCACATAGATGCCACGCTACCAGCAAGGCTCGTACCCCGCTTTAGAGGGCGAAAGGGGGTGACGCAAAATGTGCTTGCAGCTGTTACACCAAACAAAAGATTCACATACGTACTGGCCGGATGGGAAGGATCCGCAAATGATTTTACGGTCCTGAAAGATGCATTGTCTTTACCCCCCCACTGGGGCTGCGAGTGTATGAAGGTAATATAGAGAAATTTCCATATAAATTTATATTACCTATCTTAGAAACCGGCTGAAAGCGTATGAACGTAAACTTGTTTTATTTGTTTGACTGTAGGTAAATATTACCTTTGCGATGCTGGATATACTATAATGCCAGGATTCATATCTCCATACAGGGGAGTTAGGTACCATTTGAAGGACCATACTGATCGGGTTCCGCGAAATCGACGAGAGCTATTCAACCTACGCCATTCTACATTAAGATCAAAGATCGAGTCCACATTTGGTATCCTAAAGAACAAGTTTAAAATATTGACATCCAAACCTCACTACCCATTCAAGACACAGGTCGCTACCGTCCTATCGTGCACTGTTTTGCATAACTACATCCAAATTGCAGATCCTCATGACCCCCACCTTAATGAAGAAAGTGATGGGGTTGAGGAGGAAATAGAGGGTATCGATGAGAGGGATGAAGATGTTATTGATCTATCCCAACAGGGGACTGTTCGTGAACAAACCGAACAACGAGATAGATGGAAACTGCGCAGGGAGCAGATGGCTTGGGCTATGTGGGTGGACTACTGTAGCATAAATAACAACGGGAACACTGAAGAGCATGGCCTATGAGTGTGTCATAGTATTTGCTTACCTTGTCTGAACAATTTACTTATTTCCTTGATTATTGCATTACGGTTGGTGTGTTTAGTATAACAATATTTGCATGCTTTGGCTGATCGTTGTAATCATTTATAATTCTGTATTTTTCCACCATTCGGCATCATTTCACTGATGTTTAATTTAAAATTATGTGGTTTAATTTTCATATTATTGATGTTGTAGGGATGGAAGGATCTAAAAAATCAGGGCATGGGGGCGAGCCATCCCCGGATGGGAGTGACCCGATGTATCACGTATATGAAAATCATTATGGGACACAACGTGGAGAGTCCGAAAGGAGGGTGGAACCCCTTCTCAACTGGCCAATTCCTATGCGGGTTCCTCATAACCCCTACCAAATGCTTGGTTTCCAATCAGGGGCAGCTGGAATGCCGTATCAACATGATGGAAATTACAGCTTGCCAATGCAAATGCCCATCTCCCCTCCAATGCATATGCCCATGTCTCCTCCAATACAAATGCCCATGTCTATGCCCTCGCAAAGTGGCCATGGGTATATGCATATGCTACAAGGGGGAGACATCCCCAATTTCAGACACCCCTCGTCTCATGGTGCATTCGCGATGCACACGCCACCAAGTGGCAATGAAAGAACACCCGGCAGTGACTCCTCGAGGAAGTCGAGCCGGCGTAGTGAGGATGCCGAGGGGTCTGTCTCAAGTCCAAGCAAAAAGCTGAAGCAACCATCCTCTTCGTCACAGCAGAACAAAATTTGGAAGCCCGAGCACGATGCCACCCTCATTCCATTGCTAGCTGATCTTGCACGTCAGGGCCTTAAGGTCGATAAGACCTTTAAAGGGGCCGCCTTCAATGCAGCTGCAGTGGAAATCAATAAAACTCATGGGACGTCGTTCACTAGTGGTAATGTGAGGAACCACATGAAATCATTGAAGACACGTCTCAAGGATGTTTACTCTTGCATGGAAATGAGCGGTGCGGGCTGGGATGCTGAGAAGAAGATGATTGAGCTGGATCAGGAGACTTTTGACACGTGGGCAGCGGTAATTACTTCTATCTTATACATAGGCTACCTGCCAGTACATAAAATATAGATATGAATATGGTATAGTCATATATTATCTGCTAATCGTTCAGGCGAACCCTCGGAAGCGCGCGTATGTCAACCAACCAATACCATGGTTTGATGATCTGGTTGTCATCATTGGGGATGACGCTGCTAGGGGGGATATGTCATGTTCCTTGTTCGATAGCTTTGGAGGCCCATTTTCTGGAGGGGAAGGTGAGCCCGTAACGCCTGACCCTACACATATTCGTACTCCACCCCACGATGTCCCTGAGGACATACCCACCCAGGCGTCGACAGGAGAGTGTGCACATGGGGGGACAAGAAATACTACCCCACCCTCGCTGGGTAAGAAGAAACAGCGGCGACGCACCGTAAGGGAGGACCCGGATGTAATGCGGGATATAGCAATCAATGTGAAAGAGGTCGCTGAGGCTATACGGACTGCACACTCCCATCCCCACTGGACTGAAACTCTTGCGGCGCGTGTGTACGAGTTTACCGAGTACCCTCCCCCCTCCTGTTGAAGTTGTTTAAAGATCTTAGCAGTAATGAGCTGGCGGGGCGTCAATTTTTGGCCGTTCCGCATACGAGTCGTAAGCTAATCCTTGAAGATTTAGTGGCACAAATGGAAAGTGACTTGAGGTACGCAGGTTATGGAAGGGGAGATGTCAGCGGAAACAAATGAGTATGTGTGGGCCAGGTGGCATTTTGTTTGTGTTGGGTTTAAGGGTCGATGGGGGCTTTGAAGGTGTTATATGGGTAAGTCTGAAACATTTTCGCATGTCTCAATGCCGCATTTTTTGTGGCATTTCTCGTAGATGATTTTTGGGTGTTAATGTGGTACAATTGGGCACGGCTACTGGGGGTTAATGCGGTAATTATGTGCATTGCTTTATGGTTCAATTTATGTGTTCATGTCTCACTTTTGATGATTTGGCTGCTTGGTTTAGAATTTGGTATTTTTTCTCCTTGTTGCAGGTTGTGATATTATGAAACATATGTGGATGGCTCCTAATTTTCAGTTTTGGTTTATGGCTCATTGGTTATGTTTCCCTAAAGCCCAATGATGATGATAGTTACATTATCCATTTGTGCATTGGATATGGAAAAAATATGTGGATATAGGCTGGATGGTTCCACTATCTCTGCGTGTGTGATATGTGAAGGAGCAACTGCTTATGACCACCATGATTAATTGTTAACGTAACTTTCTTCCTGAGGGCTTATAAATCACTTTTGTTTCTCAAATTGCACAGCTGCACCAATGTGCAATGAACCAACAAAAATTGAAACTTGGTAAAAAATCACATATGTATCAGCCCTATGATGAAGAACATATATTGATCACTTTGTCCCTCGGTTAAGAAGAAAAAGTTGTATGAGGTGTGAATGTTCATTCATAATGAGCAACCGCCGAATACATAATGAATGCTTTAAAAATGTTTACCTGAGGGCTTAGATACAAATGTGATTTTTTGCTCATTTTGAATAATTGTTGGTAATTGGCCATTGGTCATTGCCCGAGGAAAGCGAGACAGGAAAGTGAGTGAACAGTGAAGAATTGACGCGTGAATAGTGTCAAAAATACACTTTTCCCCCAACATTGGTTCAGCTGTGCACTTTGAGGTCCATATGTGATTTTTTTGCCCAGTTTCAGTTTTTTTTGGGTTCAGCTGCACATTGGTTCAGCAGTGCACTTTGAGATACAAATGTGATTTTTTGCCCAGTTTCAATTATTTATTTGGTTCAGCTGCACATTGGTGCAGCAGTGCACTTTGAGATACAACTTTGTTTTTTGCCCAGTTTCAAGGATTTGTTGGTGCATTGCACATTGGTGCAGCTGGGAAATTTGAGATACATATGTGATATTTTGCCCAGTTTCAATTTCTTTGGGGTCAATTCACATTGGTGCAGCTGGGCACTGGGAGAAACAAATGAGATTTTTTTGGCCTAGTTTCAAGATGGTGTTGTTTCATTTCAAATTTGTGCAGCTGTGAACTTTGAGATACATATATGATGCTTTGCCCAGGTTCAATTTTTTTTGGGTCATTGCTCAAACCTGCAGCATTGGGCTTTGAGATACATATGTGATGTTTGCATATACTACAATTTTTTGTTGGGTCACTCCCCATTGGTTCAGCAGTGCTTTCTCAGATACAAATGTGATTTTTTGACCAGATTCCAGTTTATGTTGGTTCATGGCACATTGGTGCACCTGGGAAATTTGTGATACAAATGTGATTTTTTGCCCAGTTTCAATTTTTGTTGGGTCAATCCACATTGGTGCAGCTGGTCACTGGGAGAAACAAATGTGCTTTGTTGCCTAGTTTCAATTTTTTGTTGTTTCTTTGCACATTGGTGCAGCAGTGCACTGTGAGATACACAGGTGATTTTTTCCCAGTTTCAAATTTTTTGTTGGTTCATTGAACATTGTTTCAGCAGTGCACTTTGAGATACAAATGTGATTTTTTGCCTAGTTTCAAGTTTGTGTTGGTTCATTGCACATTGGTGCAGCTGGGCCCTGGGAGATACAAATGTGATTTTTTGCCCAGTTTCAATTTAAGGTTGGCTCATTGCACATGGGTGCGGTAGTGACCTGTGAGATACATATGTCAATTTTAATCCATTTCAATTTTTGTTGGGTCATTGCACAGTGGTGCAGCTGTGAACATATTGAGATACATATGTGCTTTTTACCCAGTTTCAATTTTTTTTTGGGTCATTGCTAATTGGTGCAGCTGTGCACTGTGAGCTAAATATGAGATTTTTTGCCCAGTTTAAATTTTTTGTTGGGTCATGGCACATTGGTGCAGCTGGTCACTGGGAGATACATATGTGATTTTCTGCACAAGTTCAAATTTTTTTGGGTCATTTCACATTGGTTAATCTGTGTACAGTGAGATACATATGTGCTTTTTACCCAGTTTCAGTTTTTTTTGTCGCTTTGCCCAGTGTCGGATCCTTGCCCAATGATGAAGATAAGTAGCTGATACCCTTGTCCCGAGGTTATGATAAACTAGGTGGTTATAGGCTTGATGGTTCCTTTACCAATGAGTGGGAGAGATTTGCTGGAGCAACTGCGTATATCCACCATGATTTAATGAAAAATTAACTTTCTTACTGAGGGCTTATGTATAACATACACACCAACACCACCAATGAGCCATGAACCAAATACTGCCCCTATGCGCCTTTCACATATGTTTCTGCCCGAAGATGATGAATAAATATATACAGATGTTGTTGGATGATGCCACCTCTTCTTTATTCCTGCTTTTAATCAAGTTTCGTTCCGGTATTTGCTTTCTCTATGTTACGATATTTCCTTTATCTTTTTCTTATGATTTAAGCCAGCTAATGTGCCTCTTTCGAGGGTGCGGTAACTGTCTGTAGGTACGCTTCTTCCCCCCTTTTCATCTCATTGTTATATATCTTTAAATCATTTTTCACGCTAATCTTTTTTATTTCTTGCAAGGTTAAAATGAGCACCGGTTCCAGCTCTTCTATTCAATCCAGACCCAGATTTCCTGCAGGCGGTGAGTTGGCGGCTGATGATGATGACTGCAAGGTTTGCTACTGTAGGCTCAGGGTTGCCAGGCGGACTTCATGGACCCGAAAAAATCCCGGCCGGCGCTTTTGGAGCTGTCCATCCCGCGTGAATGGTTGCAACTTCTACGTATGGAAGGATCCACCACACTCCGACTGGTCAACCTATGTGATACTTCAGTTGCTGGATGAGATTGAAAGATGCCCCACCAATGCTCCCTCTTCCACATCGTTCTCGGATCGTCGGCTTTTAGAGATAGAGGGTCGGTTGGCCTCGCTCGTGGGGCGATTTGAGCGGACAACGGTGCGAATGGACACCGTGAAGTGGGTTTTATTTACTCTCCTAGGGTTGATGTTAGTTGTGTTATTGTTGATTATACACAATAGCGGTTGATGTTGGGTTGGGTATAATGTTACTCTTTATAACTGGTTGTTTGTTCTGCACAATGAGACTGTAATATGTGTAATATAAGTATTTTGTATATTTCTGATGTTCATGGGTTATGTTACCTACGAAAGTGATTTCGGTTGTATGCTTTCGCTGCAATTCATTTGTACTTTTTACAATTTATGACTGGTGGAAATGCAATGGACTACCCCATCGGGTGCTTCTAAACTAATTACTGCCATCGTTTGTTTTTAATTGCCCAGTAATGAAATTAATTAATTCTTTTTTTATTTAATTTCTGTAATTTAATATTTATTTTTTGCTACATTCGATATAATTATGCGTATTTAGTAGATATTTACTTAATAGTTAATAGTTAGTTAATTAATAGTTATTAGTTTAATTTAATAGAAGATTTTCTACTTGGGAGATACATAGGGGGTTATTCTCACCTCATAACACCATAACCAACTACCAACAATCCTCTTCCAACTTTCCCAAACACACAATTTACCAAAGAAACACAAAACTTTACTATGGGCCCCACATACAAATCCCAAACCAACTTTCCCACCCACTTTCCTTCCAAAGAAACACAAAACTCTATTTCTCTCTCCTCAGGAATCCACCATGGATTTACTATTCACAACAGTAAATCCCAAACAACTTTCAACCAAAGAAACAAGCCCTTAGAAGAGCTAGGGCAGCCGTCCCCAAGGAGGTTTCCCTTGCAGAGCAGCTGTGCATGGGCCATGGCAAACTGACCGGTCTAATCAAAATCAGAAGATCTGAGTGGAATTTGCAATGGCTCACATCTATTAAGATTGAGTGAGCCCGTACTGCTGCTTAGCAGGCCCAGTTCCAGAAACGGTTTCCATAATGTCCCCTCGTCTTCTGGCTCAGCACTGTTGACCCGAACTACACAATCAAGGTCATGAGTGGGTACGCGAGGATATGAAACAGAAGGAGAGAGACTCACTTCGTCTGGCTGGACCAATTGATCATGCGATGTCTAAGCTGTGAGTATTGCACCTTGGAAAAAGAGAGAATTTATCATTCCTGCTGATGTAAGCACATGTTCCTCGGGACACGAAGAGGTGGATTCGATATGATACATACTTAATGGGGGATTTGAGCAGTCAGGGGAGTTTCTCAAAGACTTGCTGACGTTGCAGAAGTTGAGTGATGAAAACTAATCAGTTCAGAGGATCAACGGCTGCGATGGGTTCTCGCATAAAGTGTCTTGATTCGACGGTTACCATTGCTCTATATCGGTTCAAGTGGATAGCAAGTTATAAAAAGGTGGAGGAAGCAGGCAGTTTGTACTTGTGCTGGTCTTTCTCGTCTTCTTCTATATTTCCTTTACGGTGACAACATGTCTGGTTACTCTAGTTACTGCACAAGTACTAGAGGGGGGTGAATAGTACTTTAAAATAATCAAGATAATTATTCCTAATTATTGTGCAAACTCAACCAACAATGCGGAATGAAAGATAGACAACAATAAACGACAAGCGCAAACAAGCGATGTAACGGGTTCGGATCCACCCAAGTCTCCCCGACTTGTTACCGGTGATCCTACGTCCCAGACACCCAGATCCCCTTCGGCTACTTGAGTTAGAATCCTCTAACACAAGTTTGCACTATGAAATTCTTGTAGAAAACCTCTACAAGATTAAATCATACACAAATGAATATGTGACTCCCACAACCCGGTATCACGAACTTCTCTCACAACCGAGAGATAAACTTAATAGCAAAGTAAATGAAAACAATAAAACACTTACCAACAAAGTCCTATTAGTTGAGTAAACTTACTGATTTTAGGGCAATGAAGATTTTGAAGGAGAGAATGTCACCAAACCCTAGCTCCACCAAGATGAACAGCAATAGATGGCTAGGATGGAGTTAGTGACTTTGAATCAAGCTCTTGGCTTGAGTGGCTCACAATGAATAGAATCTCTCTTGAGGAAATTAGGGCTCAAGGAGTTTGGAGAGATTCTTGTGAGAAAGAGATAGCTTGGAAATGAGAATTGAATGCTTTCTCTTTGATTCTCTAAAACTCAATAATGGCAGCCTTGAATGCTAGGTTAGAAGTACCAAGTATATATAGGAGTGTGAGAGAAGAGAGAAGCAAAATCGTGGCATTAAATGCCCAATGGATCTATTTCTGAAACAGTCTAATCGGTCTAAGAAGGATCACTCACCGATTAGTTTTGCAACTAGTCGGTCGGTGATTCTTCTTGGACCGCCTAGATGGTTGACAGCCAAAGATAGAGAATTCAGGAGATAGAACTAGTCGGTCTAAGAAGACTTGTCAACCGACTAGTTTGACAACTAGTCGGTCGGTGAGTGTTCTTTGACCGACTAAGAAGTTGATATTCAATAGGCTGAACACTAGGGAACTAGTCGGTCTAAGAAAAAATTCCAACCGACTAGTTTCACAACTAGTCGGTCGATGGATGTTCTTTGACCGACTAACAAGTCAACAGTAGCTAGGCTGAAAAAATGAAAGTACAACTAGTCGGTCTAAGAAGGATTCCCAACCGACTAGTTTGACAACTAGTCGGTCGGTGAACCTTCTTGGACCGACTAATTGGTCAACAGTGCCTAGGCTGAATTGAGCAAGGAAATCTAGTCGGTTCAAGAAGGATTCTTAACCGACTAGATGACAATCTAGTCGGTTGGTTCTTCTTCTTGAACCAACTAAGATGCACAAGAAGCCGCGAAATGAAGCGTAAAGCTTCGGGAAAGTTTCTATGGGCTTCTAAGATAATCATAGCTCTAAGATATGAGCGTTATGAAGATTATAATGTAAGTCCTACTCAAGGCTTAACATTCTATGAAAAGAAGCTAGAAGACTATAAAATAAACTAGACGAACCGTCTTCAAAGCTTCAATCCGAATCTCTTGACTTCAATAATGCTCCTAGAGCTTCAACGAAGCTTCAGGCTCACGATCACGCGCTTTGAGAAGTCTTGAGACGTCGCTTTTGATGTACATAGAATTTTGGCGACGATCTCCATAACTGCATTCACAAAGAGTTAGTTCACGATATTTATGTTTGTTCATCATCAAAACCAAATCTGGGGAATCAATACTCAACAACTCCGACTACACTGACTTCTAGGACACACCTTCAGAATCTTTACCACCGACGTCGGAGAGTGAGCCAACCCTGGTCGAGCCCTTCATGAGTGACGATTCGGATAAAGGCGGCTTGTTGGGGAGTGTGACATCCCTGGTCACATCTTCATCTTCTTTGAGCGAAGAGTTGACGGAAGTGGATGTTGAGTTTCTCGAGGAAAGGGAGGTTATGTCCTGGTCCCAGAGGGCAGAGGGGATTATACTGCGGTCAGGAGGCATGCTCAGGCTTAATGACATGCTCCTTACCAGCTCGCTGAGGAGGTTGAGTAGATGCCTCCAGTTGAAGATGAAGAGGTTGAGTCCCATCACCGTGTCGTGGCTAAGCGTTTGTGTAAGGAAAAAGGGTAGGAAAATTTGGGCCATCTTTTGAGCCAACATCGAATAATACCAGAGTGACGTCTCCTATGTGGGCATTGGGTCCACCACCCTCTGAGGTACGACAGATCCCTCGGCCTGGTGGATACCTAATGTCAGACAACATGGAGTCGAACCGAGAGGTGCCATCAAGGCGTGATCCAGACGCAGTTGCTAAGCTCCTCGGTATAGGGACGAGGTGCCTCTTCTTTCACAACCTCTGTCGCTGTGTCACCCCAACTGGGGGTGAGGTCCAGTCCCAAGAAGGTCTACCCAATACTTAGAGTCCAACCCACTACATGATAACCTTCATTACTTTTTGTAGCATTGGTAAATATTGTCTTTTTGTGTGTTCTTTACTTGCAGCTCTCTTATGTCGTATACCCTTGTTATACCCTTCGTTTGTTGTATTTGTTGTTCCTTTCTTTTATTGGCATGTTATAATTATGGTTCATTCCTTTATGATTCAAAACAACATTCCCTAAATTAATATTTACCTGCACTAGTTGGGATATCCTACTGGTCACGCTGTGACGTGTCCCGGTTGACTTTTCAGGTTGGTTCATAGAGTTGGAGGCCCATTAGCCCTGGTGGTTGGAGTTGCAGGTTTTGTGTGAGTGTGTGTGAGATTTGGGTGTATGTTTTTCTACTTCGAGGGATGAGAGTTCTTGTTGTATATGTGAATGTATAAGGACGTTGTAAAAACAGTTTGTATTTAGATACATCAGTGGTTGAGTTGTTGGTTCTCTTCGTGTTTTTGCTGTTGTCTGGAATGTCACATGTACTAGCCCAGCAGCACGCAGTGGATCTACTTGAGTTTTTTTTCGTATTTCCATTCGTAGCACCTGCCTCTTCGGGAATATCTGATACGGATTCGTACTTGTCAGGTATCCTGGGGAGCAGGGCGTTACAGCCGCTCTAAGAAACATGCCGAGTCTTTGCTGTCGTTGATTTTTTGTTGCTGTCGTTGACCTCTCTTAATTCTTCCTCTTCTTGTACTTGACCTATCACAGTCATATGTTGAAGATGACCAGAAAAGCAGCCGTTGGTCAACTCGAGCCATAGATTGTCAAGTTTCACAAGACCCTCCAGTGCAAGGGGATGGTAAGCTTCATTGCTGTCGTTGATTTTGGTATTTTGACCTCTCTTAATTCTTCCTCTTTGTGTACAGGACCTATCAGAACTGTGCCGCTTTTTTCACTACCTCTGCCGCTGTAAGGAACATGTAGAGTCTTTGGAGGTGGAGAATGTCTTCAACCGAGATTTACTCCACCTGGAGAAAGCGAAACTGATGGAAGAGAGGACCTAATTGTGATCGGCTAAGGAAGAGCTGAGAAAGGCGGCTGATGGAAATTCTATCGACTATTTCGGAGGCGGAGATACGCCTGCAAAGATGAGTACAGCCATAGGCCAGCGATGTAAATTTTTTGTATTTTCTAATTTTGTTTGTGTTTTCTAATCTTCGAATTTTTTGTATTTTCTAATTTTTTTGTTATATGATTTTTTATTGCACGAAGATGCTATTTTATTTAATTTTTTTTAAAAAATGGTTTTTGGCATGTATCTATTTTTTTTTAATTTTCAATTTTTTTAAAGATCCACGTATAGATGATTTTGATCATTTATTTTTTTTGAGCCCAAGTCAATTTCATGTTAAAAGTTAAAACAATGTCAAGTTTATAGTAGTTTAGAGATAATCGATGAAAGCTCTTAGTAGTTTAGGAAAATTTAGTCCCATTTTCAAACCATTTTCAAACACACTCGATGTTTTCGTTCACCATGGCGGTCACTGGAGTTTTTGGACAGGTGCAAACGCCATAAAACAAAATTAAAAATTTTCATGAAAACTTTACATCATAACACATTTGACTTATGTTTACGGGTGTTTTTTCCACCGTAAGTCGATAGTATGGAGGCCCGGAGGGTGCGGGGTCAACACGGTCAAAAGGAGACACGCGGGACCCCCGCGCTACCGTAGCAGCCACGTGGGACGGGGATGACCCTTGAGGTCGGTCGTGGACGCGTTCGCTTGGGCAGGAAGGCGCGATTACGTTCTTTGGCGCGCCGAGGGGTAGCCTCGGCGGGACGGCAACCTCCGGGATCGGTTGAAGGCGGGGTCGCTCGGTGAGGGATGCGCAGACCCTCGCGTCGGCTTGTCGAGGGGTGGCCTCGGCAGAGCGACGACTCGGTGATGGAGACGAGCGGACTCGGGGACGAAGGCGCTCGGCTCCGGCTGGGAAGACGCTGAGGGGAAGCCTCGGCGTCGCTGGATCTCCTGAACCTGAATAGACGAGGGAGATCGTCAGGGGGTCGGACCTAGGTTCCGACCGATTCCCCTCCGATGCCAAAGTCAGATCTGGTCTGATGGGCGCTCGGTGGGATCGGGCTTGGTTCGCGGAGAGACCAAAACACCGATCCTCGGGCCGAGCTATGGAGGAGAAATATGTAAAGGCGGAAGAAGGTGAAAGGGTGGGTATGTGATACCTTTGTTGAAGATTAGGGGTGGCAAAATTGACCCGACCCGACCCGACCCGACCCGAACCCGGCCTCTTGGGTCGGGTATGGGTAGGGGCCAATCCGGGTCGGGTCGAATTCGGGTCAACCCGACCGATCCGGATAAAAATCCGGGTCGGGTACGGGTTTGACCCCTCGACCCGGTTGACCCGAATTCGACCCGTATTTTCACTCTTTTCACCCCAACCCGACCCGGACCCGACCCGAACCCGACCCGAACCCGACCCGAACCCGACCTTTTTTGAAAAATAATCACTATTTCACACCAAACCCGACCCGAACCCGACCCGTACCCGCCCCGTACCCGCCCCGTAAGACAAACCGGGTCGGGTACGGGTCAACCGGGTTACGACCGGGTCGGGTTCGGGTATCCGAACACTGACCCGAATTTAATTCGGGTCGGGTTCGGGTTTACCCTTATTCGGGTCGGGTCAAACCTGACCCGACCCGAACCCGAACCGACCCGCCCGTTTGCCACCCCTATTGAAGATCGTGAAGGTCCAGCCCCCTTGGATGATGGCAACCCCCTCCTCATATAGACGACTCGTCCTAATAATGTGCCATGATGTGACATCATGGCCATCATTCATGTGGACGTGCAAATGGGGGAAGTGTTGACCCCAACTAATTGCGCTCGTCTTGATGAGGAGATGCATGTCATAAAGGTGACCATGATGGCTGGAGTGATGGACTTGGGCGGTTGCCATATTTTGCGGGCCTTGATGGCTGGAGAGTGATGGCCATCAAGTCGGGCCATTAAGTCGGTCTATGAGGGCTAGAGAGTGATAGCCATTAAGTCGGGCCATTAAGTCGGGCTATGATGGCTAGAGAGTGATGGCCATTTAAGTCGGGCCATATTTTCCTCCACTATTGAAGTGGGCAGTCTTTTGGGCCTTCGCCTTGGGCGGAGAAGTGCGGCCCGCCTGTGAGATCCTTGGGCCGGGGCCCCAAGGCCGTAGTAAAGCCGGTTGATCGGTCGTAGTTGACTTGGCTCTTCCGGGTCCGATTAAAATAGTCCTAACAACTTATAAAATGGTATCAATATATTTTTATAAAAAATATGCCATTGGGAATTGAGATGAAGGCAAGCTGGGAGAATTTGAATTAAATTGATTTGGGTGCTTTTTACTTTACCTTTATCGGTAATGATAATAGAACACACTGTCAAGGCGGGGACAGCTCAGTTGGGAGAGCGTCAGACTGAAGATCTGAAGGTCGCGTGTTCGATCCACGCTCACCGCATTTTTTGTTAGTTTAATAATTTTGTGTTGTCTATTTATAGTAAAATAAATTCATAAATAATTCCAACCGTTAATCTTCAATCTTATCGATAAGAGGCGGCCGGTGCTATTGGAAAAGTCTACTGGCTCTTAAGTCAAAGTTTTTATTTTACATCATTATCCTTTAATTAATACAACTGTGTGAAATTAATAACAACTACCTTCCCTCCCTATAAAGCATGTAAAAAAAATATCCCAAGCCAATTATTCTCCCTTTGAACAGTGAACAAATATTTTGCAAAAAACACACCTAACAAAATCGAAAATGTCAAAACTGATCCTTGTCCTCCTCTTCTCCCTCACCTTCTTCTCTCCGCCGTCCCTCGCTCAAGACCATAACCCTAAATCTGTCGGCGGAAGCGGATCCGCCTACGACGAGCTCAAATCCAAGGGGTTTCCGATCGGCCTCCTGCCGGCCAACGTCGCCTCATACTCCCTCAACCAAACCACCGGCGACTTCGCCGTTGACCTCGACGGCCACTGCCAGATCTTGCTGCCGCCCGATAACTACCTTGCTGCTTATTCTCAGCGGATCACGGGGAAGATCGTCGATCGCAAGATCGCCGGGCTTGATGGGATCAAAGTTTGGGCTTTTATCAGGTGGTGGTCGATCTCTGGGATTAGGTTGAGCGGGGATGATCTGGTGTTTGAGGTCGGGGTTGCGTCGGCCAAGTATCCGGCCAATAATTTCGATGAGATTCCGGAGTGTGATGGGGGCAAGAAGAAAAAGGCGTCATCTTGAGGTAATTTCTGATTGTTTGAACACTAATTCGGTGCTAATTTATGCTTTTATGTCAATCCGAAGCTATTTCTTGATAAAATTGTTAATAAATTACACTAACAAAATCAGTGAGTTATCGTTTAGATAGTTAGAATGAAGAAAATCTATTAATTTGTAATTGAATGAATCAACACGTTCAGTTGAGACATGGTGAAATGATATTGATGTTATTCTTCAAGGAAATAGCTCTGAATGCGGGCGTTCCATTTGATACCAAAATGATTTGCACAAGAACTTACCTTTCATTTAGAGCTTGTCTTAGATTGGATGAATTTAATCGAGGATTGTTGACAGTTCAACAATATGATATGTTTGTTTACAGTGGAAGTGGTGTAAGGAGAGTTGTTTTTCCGATGAATGGGAGACATGTTGGTTCTCCTCTTCACGATGAAAATGAATTCAGAGGAACTATTGGTGACAAATAATGATTTAGCTATGATAGGATTGATGTATGATTTCTTAGCAATTGATAGATGAGAAAGGAAAAGCTAATCTCTCAGAAGAAAGTGGTTGGTAATAATCTATTTGGGAATCTTTTGCTAGGATATGGTTTGGTTTAAAACCTTGGAAATGAACATTTTTTATCACCACAAAATGGGAATAAATCTTTGTTAGTCTATTGCCTTATGCAACCTATTCCCTTGGAGCACCTTTATTAACTTTGCCTATTGCATGTCAATTATGTATTTCTAAACCTTGGGATAACCGGAAAGAGTGATGCAAACACGTAGAACAAGATTTAATGAGATTTTCGTGTTTCATTTTGGGCAACCCAAACTTATCTTTTTTTTTATTTCTAAACCTTGGGGTAACAGGAAAGAATGATGCAAACATGTATAACATGATTTAATGAGATTTTTCGTGTTTCATTTTGGGCAAGCCAAACTAATCTTTTTTTTTTGTTTTGGCTTATCCATTTTGCATCTAGGATTTTCAACTTTTAAATTTTTAGTTCTTTAGCTTGCTCTTTTACCAATCCACTAGGCCCCCCTGGTTGGCAAAATTAGGTAGGTTTGTCTTGGACAACCTTATATCCACATCGGAAGCGTGTGGAAATATGAAAGTCATCTTATGAAAGTCCAGAATTTGCAGCCACGTGTAAATTTTTGATAAAATGGTCACAAAGTGAACTTAATAATTTTGTTTCTCCTAACCCTAATTTTTGTAGATAACAAAAGCTATCAGTAGAGGGTTCCCATTCACCATGCAATATCCCCAAATCCAATGGAACCCTTTTGTCAGTGAAGGTGTTCATGGTAAGGCCAGTGCTTTAAAAAATATATAAAAAGGTCTGTCTTTCTGGTGAGGTTGAATTAAAGATTTAAAATAGATAAAAAAAAGTGAATATGATTTAAGAACTCGTAACATTGATCTTGCAAGGAAGTGCTAGTGAAATTCAAAGCCGTTGGGCTTTAGAATATCTTTATTTTTGGGGTGCAAGAGGACATAGGAAACATGTGTCAATGCTACTTGTGTGTTTTGTGTATAAGTTTGTTACTATGTTTATTTGTTAGGGCGGGGGTGGATTAGAGTAGACGAGAATGGGAAACCGTCTACGGTTGAAGAAAATGTAAAAACTGGTGGTGATTATCTGGAGTGATGTACATATATGAGTTTGCTGGTGGCACTGGTTGTAGCAGCAGGAAGCAAATTATGGCTGGTGAGATGCTGGATTGAATGGCAGGTGGTGGCTTTAAAACATGTGGACAAGTGGAGAAGTTTGTGTACTTTCCACATTTCCTTCATCTTAGTCTGTTTTTAGTGTGCTTCTATTTAGTTCACTTCTTTGTCCTGAAGGCTATAGTATGACAATACTGGGAAGGTTACATATTACGGTAATTTTGACGGCAAGAAGGCGACTGTCTCACATAGTTGGAGGTTTATGAGATTGGACATCTATTTATAAGGAAGCCGACTTGATGTAATGTGCATTGATTGTAATTAGAAGCTAGAGTAGCAGTTTTTTTAAAATTCAGAACAACAAGCATGGGGACTTTCACATTGTATGCCAATAGGATCTGCTTGCTTATTTCGACCCATTGTCCAAGCAGATTGAGTGGCTTTTTAAGATTTGAGACTCATGTTTAGACGTATGGCTTCAGTGGCAATCAACTTAGATTCATGTTAGGTTAGTGGAGGAAACTCCTTGGATATTACCTAGAGTCTGTCGATAGGATTGATTCTCCAAAAGCAACCCTGTTTTGATGGAAAAAGACTGACTAGGCGACAGCAATTATATCTTCCTCCATTATTCTGAACCCAAGGGGCTGGATTCAGCATGGATTTCGGCGCCCATCTCTGAATGAAACAAGCATCCAATGACATGCTGTATTCTCTATGTATCACATTGGAATAGCGCTGAAAACGGTTAACCTGACTAGTATTGGGGGATGATAACTGTTCCTCCCATCTCCGGCTATGCCATTTTTATGCTAGAATTGCTTCATGTCATCGCGATCTGGTTGGGATGACATTGCTTGTATTCAGCAGCTGCTCATGTTTTGTTTGTTGATGCATCTTCTGTTTAGTACTACCAAATGTTTCGCTGGTACTCTTAATTCAATGACCCATGACTCGTCTCACATGTATCCAACACTTGCAGGTTCCAGTCCAACGCTTTGACGTGGATTCCTCGTGTCTGCACAGAAATGCAACGGGGCTGATGCTCGCGTCAACGCAACATATCATTTGCATTTATCTAAATTGTATTAGTGGATTAAATACCTAAATAAATTGTGTACTCCTTATCTTAAGTTCTTATGTATGTATGTATGTATTGAACAATGTATGGATTACTCTCTTGTTAAGTTTCTAGATTCCAGTCTTGAAACTGTTATCTACTTTTGAGTTAGCTCTGGGTGATAGTAAGGTATGTATAAACTGTTGCTGGTCATGGCTAGTGTCAAGACAGCAACAGAAATCTAGATCAATAACACAGACACAATGATTTACGTGATTTGAAGTAAGTCCTGTGATTACATGTAGTAGCAGATGGTTTTACTTTTTAAGAAGAATAGAATGACAAATTTTAGAAGAAATTCACAAATCCCGCACTCTTCACAAAAGATGGATATCACAGAAACTCTCAAAATACATGACGGCTCATCTCTTCAATCTATCTATATTATACTTGACAGTGTTTGTTCCAGTCACAACAAGTTGACTGAGACAAACGATTGACCTTGGTTGTGCCATCTCGTCTCAGTGGGGCCCAATGGTGAATGGTGGGTGGGAGGGGTTTGGGGTGTGGTTTTGCTTACGCTCCTCACGTGCAGCCACGCTTTTTTTCGCTTTGGCCCCTGCTTCTCTCCACATTTGAACCCGGACGATGACTACCTTCGTGCCATCCGATGGCATGTACAATTTATAGTACTCTTATATATCTAAAGCGTTATAGCCAATACAAAATATCTATTCTATAAAGGATGAAGATTTTGAATCTTATCCTACTAGGACAAAGCTTTGTCCTACGTGGCAAGTGTGTCCTAGGTGGCAATGACAGTTTTGAAGAGACTTAAATTTGGGAGGGAAACTTGAAATTTTGGAGGAATACTTGAAATTTGGGGGACTTAAAATTTATTTTGGAAGAAACCCAGCCATTAAATAATGCCCTATCTTGTACAAAGTAAAGAATCAGAACAAAATATTGGAGGCTGAGGCTGATGGACCTTTTAGCGTATGATGCACCTCAGGTGAATTTGACATAATCTTTCAAGAGGGAACGGATATAACGAAATCTGAGGTTCAAACAAAACCAGCCCCTCAGCGCCTCTCTCTCGCTCACAGGGGAAGCAAAGAATGCAGCTGCTCCAAGCTCCACTAAATTCTCTCCTACCGGTATCGAGATTACATCCAAATGAAGGTAATCTTTGCTGCTACCCCTGTTCTTCGTCTTCGTCTTCGTCTTCATCTTTTTTATTTGCTTGTTTTTGTTCTCTCACTGTTAGCGCTTGTAGCAGGAGTTGTCTGCACCAAGAGACCATCTCTTGTTCCCATCGACACCCGTTTGCAAACCTTGGATGCCGATGAACGCAGCATCCGGCGGCGGTGCTCTTCCGGTGGTCGAAGATCCAGATTAAGCTCATGTACCACAAAAGCCGCCCAAGCTGAAGGTACTCTCTGATGAATTGAAACCCTTTTTTAATTCGATCCTCAAAATCGACACACATTAACCAAATCCGTGGGTAATTAACTGCTTGGTTGCTCTTACTTAAGCTGGCACCTCACCGATGTCAGTTGACATGGCAAAGAGGGATGTGCTGAAGGCCTTGTCGCAGATCATTGATCCGGATTTTGGAACAGATATTGTTTCCTGTGGGTTCGTGAAGGATTTGCACATCGATGAGGCGGTCAAAGAGGTGACCTTGAGATTGTCCGGCAAAATTTCTTTCATTCATGGATATGTAGACGGCATTTCTGTGGATGACAGCTTCTGCCCTTGTATGTTTCAGGTTTCGTTTCGATTGGAGCTCACAACACCAGCATGCCCCATCAAGGACATGGTAAATGAAATTTCAGTTGTTGCCTTGTCACTTACTTTGTCTTAGTTAATGTGAGAGTTTTTTTTAACTTCAATCAGTATTTTCACTCCAAGTAGAACGTAATTTAATAGAATCAATGAATACCTAACTTGGATTAGAGGGCAGTGCCTGACTTTTTGGGCATATTCTCATCATGTTATTTATGAGCCACCTGATTGTCGTGTGACTACTGGAAATACTTCATGAGTGTTGTGATTTACTTGAAAGTGATAGTTAGTGGTATATATGCTTTGAATAACTATTTGCTAGAAAGCACATATATTTCAATCATCAAGACATATCGTATCGGATAAATGTCAGATGCACATGTGAGACATGTTACGAACATGATAATCCTATTTTCGTACACTTTTTAGAATTTGCTCAAGTGTCGCCGTGCCGTGCCGTGTCAGATCGTTCCCATATCGTTTGTTCGTGTCTGTGCAACATAAACTACTAGTTTTTCAATAAAGTGCAAATGGCCAACACCCCATTTTGTTGGATAAGTGGAGAGAGTTAGTGAACTCTTGGGACTTGTATGTACTGATGTATGTGACCCAATATGTACACAAGTGGTATATATTCCTATTTCATCACCTTTATGGATTATCTTTCAAGATTTGAAAATGTGGTCGGATGAAACACAAGTTCGATGCTTTTGAGAGTATAAGAATTAAGTAGAAAAACATATAGGAAAAATATTAAAATTCTTTGATTCGATCGAGAAGAAGCATACATAAGTCTAGAGCTCCTTGACTACCTAAAAGAGCTTGTGGTTCTCTCTCAGGTTACTCCTCCATACACACCACATCAAATCATATGTGAAAGAGATGAAATGTTCTCCTTCTCGATGGTTGAAATGTTCGAGTGACAATATGCTTTTTATTCAATATGCTTTTTATTATACTAGGTTGACCGTGTAGCCCAAGATTATATCGGATTGAACCTAAATTTTCTAACTGTTTTGATACACTAGACCTTGCCAGTTCACTAACTACTAGGAGACATTCAATCAGTTGATTTTCTCAAGAAAATACTTATATAAATTGATTCTAGAATTGATTTTCACAAGAATATCAATTTCTCTAATTATTTGTGCAAGTATGATATAATTTAAATATCGTATCAATTTATATAAGTTTTAAGTGAGCCTTAAAGTAAACTCAAAGAATTATATCAAAAGAATGCATGCCAAATATCACTGATTGTGTTTATTAATTTTCTTGTATATTATGTATGTATCTTTTATTTTTAAGCCACAAATACCGAAAATCCAATAATTCCAATTTGAAAGTGTCAAAACTTATAAAACTCCTGATACCGATACCAAAGAAGGCGATGCAAGACAGCGACCAATATTGATATTTTAAACATTGAGTGAATAATATACTTGTGAATTGAAAATTAGCAATATAAAAGACCTATGTGGTTGTTTGTAGTACAAGAATGGAAATCCTTTGGATCTCATTTTGGATGAAAAACCATTGGCTATCACATGTTTACTTGATGTGCAAAGATCCTTCAGATTATAATATTAGAGAGCTGTTTGGATACTGAAAGTGCATTATATGTAAGGGCAAGACCTCCACCGCAAGCACACCCTAAGGATCTCAACAAATCAACCCACCACATATATCTATATATTAAAACACAAAGGTTTTTGAATTCTAGGGCTGACTGGGACAAGCTGATGTCATGCTGATGTATAAAGAGGTTGATAGAAGAATGGTTAGGATTTAATCTTGGTAAAAGAAGGGTTGAGATGAGTGTTTGGAAAACCCACCACTTTTTTCCTTTTGTTTTCAAACCCCCCACAATCACTACATTTGCGCAGAATACCACCTATTTCTCCTTTTTGCTAAAAAAACCCTCTCATTTCACATTTTACCCACACACCATACACACACACACTTATGCACTTCCACCCTTCGCGCCGAAGACGCCCGATAAATTTTTTACGCTAATTTGTTGTTCCGACTCAAGGGCGTTCTCACCGAATTTATTGTTCTATGCCGAATTTGTTGTTTCACACAAATTTGACTGTGTAAATAATGTTTGGTAACAAAGATTTCGCGTGTGAAAATCTTAAATGAACCGTGCCCGCAAATAAACCGTGCCCGCGGGCACGGGTTATGACTAGTACATAATAATACATAGACTGAGATGTGCAACAAGCTAAAATTTGAGAAAACAAAATAGAACCGACATTAGCGAAGAAGAGCACGTAAGATGTACGTGGTTCACCGTCTAGGCTATGTCCACGGAGGAAGAGCAATCGTCCAAGCTTTCAATATGAAGTCACCAAGGCATCATACAAGGATTTAAATCCAAATCCTACAACCCCTTCTCCTTCATACAAAGCTCTCAATTTTTAGCTCTCTTCCCTCACCCCTTTTCTTAGGGGTTTCCTCTCTCTTTCATCTCCCTAAACCCTCAAAGAAAAAAGGCCTATTTATATGGTCTATTTATATGGTCTATTAGGGTTACAACATTTCTAATATAATGCCAAGTTAACCTCACTCAAGACCTACAAAAATAGCAAGAGTTTTGGAGCCAAATTTAACAATCTCCACCTTGGCGAGAAAACGCTTTCATGCCTTAAAGATCAACAATGTGTTTGATACACCTCAACCATGGTGAGATCAAACAATTACCAAAATTGCACATTCATCCCTATAAGGAGATATGCTTCTCCATATCTCTAACATAGATATATTTAGCAAGCCTAGGCAATGCATAAACTTTTTTCTTGTCACCGACTTGGTAAATACATCAGTCGGATTCTCATCAATGTACACCTTTTCGATAAAGATTTCACCATCCTCAAACCAATCACGAACTATATGATATATCACCGTAATGTGTTTTGTTCTTGCGTGATAAACATGATTATTGGTCAATAAATTACACTTTGGCTATCCGAGAATAGTTGTATGTTTTCTTGTTTTAATCCATGTTTATTTACCAATCCTCTCAATCAAATAGCTTCATTAGAAGCCTCTGTAATTGCCATGTATTCAGCTTCCATTATAGACAATGCAATTGTGGATTGTAGCACTGATCTCCAATAAATAGGGCCACTGGCAAGTGTAAAGACATACCTGATAGTAGACCTCTTGTCAAGATCATCCACATAATCTGTAGCAACTAGCAACACATCCAACTATAAGATTTGAGTCATCTCTCTTCTCAAACATAATACACAAGTTTTTGGTGCCTTTCAAATACCTTAAAATTCACTTCACTGCATTCCAATACTCTTTATCGGATTTGACATGTATTTGCTAACTACATCAACCGCTTGGTCTATGCCCAGCCATGTACAAATCATGACAGACATCAAACATAGTACCACATTTGCATATGGTATCGTTTGCATCTTCTCAATTTCCACATCTGTCTTTGGATATTACCTTTTACTCAAATCAAAATGAGAAACAAGTGGTGTTGAGACCGGTTTTGCATTTTTATGTCAGATCTCTCTATCACTTTTGAGATATACATCTTTTGTGATAACCGCAACTTTCCGACATCTCTTTCTATCTTTATTTTCATGCACAATATCTTAGTGGTAGCCCCAAAGTCCTTCATATCAAACTCTTGGCTCAATTTAGACTTGAGCCCAATCAATCATTGTCTTGCATTTATAAGCAATTAGCATTATACACATAGAGAAGAACATGTTAGGAGAGCTATCATCAAGTAGCTTGAAGTAAACATAACAACCATGCTCACTCCTAGAGTAACCAATATGCAACATAAAAGAGTAGAAGCATTTGTATCATTGTCTTGGCAATTGATTGAGCTCATAGAGAGCATTCTTTAACCGACAAACAAAATCTTCTTTGCCCACTTCTTCAAACTCTTCCGACTGTGACATGTAAATCGTTTCATCCAACTCACCATGAAGAAAAGCCGTTTTCATATCAAATTGTTCAAGATCCATGCCGAACTTCGTCATCATAGCCAAAAATACCTTAATAGAAGTATGCTTCACAACCAGAGAGAATATCTTATCATAGTCTTCTCCAACCTTTTGTGAGTATCCCTTTGCCACCAATCTTGCTTTAAAAGTTGGTGTGTGTTTTCATGCAATGGTTCCTTCATCCTATTGATCCACTTGCAAGCCATTGGTTTACGGTCTTTTGGTTTATTCACCAACTTTCACACGGAATTCTTATAAAAAGATTTTATCTCCTCCACCATTACCTCCAATCATTTTTTTCTCTTTCACATGAATCCATATCCTCTTAGAATGAGCTGGGCTCACCATCACCAATGGTAAGAGCATAATGATACTCTTCCGTGTGCTCCCAATTGGAGGCTTTGTTGTTCTTTTTTGCTTTTCCTTGAGCAATGCTATATAGCACATCTTGTGGCCTCTCTTGTTTCGAATCATGACGTGTACTCGCCTAATCTATTTGTGAAGTTTAAGTTTTTTCACAAGTCATCCAATTCCAATAAAACTTCTTTTGCCCTTTTCTTTTCTTTGCCATTACTTTCTTGTTCATCTTCTAAATTCCATGATATCATAAACATATCATCAAATAATACATCCTTACTACACAATCTCTTTTTATTGACCTTATCTCAAATCTTGTATCCCTTCACTTTCTTTTCAAAACCAAGGAAAATACATTTATGTGACTTGGAATCAAGCTTGGACCTTTCATCATACGGAATATGTGTGTATGTCGGGCACCAAATACCTTTAGAAGAGAGTAATCTACTTCCTTGCCACTCCACATCTCTTCGGCCACCTCGAGCTTAAGAGATTTTGAAGGTGATCTATTCACAATATAACACATATTGTTAAAAGCGTCCGTCCAAAAGGACGTTATGTCAACTCCACATGAAGCCTCATGCATATAGCCCTCTCCACGAGAGTTCTATTCATCCTCTCGACCACGCCATCATGTTAAGGATTCTTCGCTACGTTGAAATACCTCTTGATCCATTCATTCTTGCAAAATTGTGGAAATTTTCCATCGTAGTATTCACGCACATTATAAGATCTCAAGTATTTCACTTTTCTATCCATTTGGTTTTCAACTTTCGCATTTCACTTTCTGAACCAAGAGAAAATCTCAAACTTTTGCTTCATGAAATAAATCCAAACTATACTTTAAAAAATCATCTATACGTGTCACAACGTAAGAAGCTCCACCTTTTAACATAATTGGGCTTGGCCCCACACTTCGGAGTGTATGTAGTCAAGAACACATTTACTCTTGCATTCTTTCTTTGTGGTGTTAAAGGACACCTTTCTTTATTTGCCTGCCAAACAAAACTTGCATAGATCTAGCTTGCACGTCTTCCTCCTCTTCAACAAATTCTACTTGTGAAGTTCGTATGCGTCTTTTTCACTCATGTGTCCCAACCGCATATGTAACAGCTTACATTCAACACAATCATTATCTTTCTCTATTGTAGAAATTGAGGCTCCACCCAAAATGGTATTCCCATGAGCTTGTAAAGATTGTTACCTATTTTAATACCTTTTATTAGTACCAAGATACCTTAAGAATGTCATTCTTTCCATTGAAAGTGCATCACTTAGACTCAAGCATGTCTAAAGAAATTAAGTTCTTCTTGAGTACCAGCACATGTCCAACCCCAGCCATTCTTAAAGTAATAGTATTCTATTTTAAGTTCGGTAACTGTTAAGTTTGATTGATAAACATCGTTACCCCGAATGTATAAAGCTTATTGCATAAAGAATACAGTATTATGGCACCAGTTTTAAAGACGTCTTCAATTCAAACCTTATCATTGTCAAATTTCATAATATTTCTGCTCACTGCCCTTTATTCCTTTTCAAGCAGCTTTAATTGAAGGCCTTAGCATGTGACCTAGGGGGCCTTTTTTCCTCTGTTCTTTCTTTATTCTTCCCATTCCTTTCCTGCGCGCGGGGGGGGGGGGGGGGGGGGGGGGGGGGGGGGTGGGGGTGGGGGGGGGTGTTGAAATATGCAGTGGTGTGCATGTTTTGGCCTGACCTATATGCCCTTGTATTCTTTCATGCATGTTAGTTTTAGTGTAGAAGATACTTTTGATGCTTACATAACATTGTATTTGTAAATGAAGTTTCCCTTCTGCTCATAAGCAAAAGCAATAATGATGTTATTTGGAAGTCATTAAGGATGCACTCTTAAAGGTGCAAAATCATGTCTTTTTATATTTGTTGATGCTGAAGTTCAGTGAAAAGTTTTCCATAAATGCCTAAGACATTTTCAGTTCTTGCCAGTTTGAACAACAAGCGAATGAGGTTGTGGCTGCACTTCAATGGGTTAGTAAAGTCACTGTGACAATGTCAGCTCAACCTGCCAAACCTGTTTTTGCTGGGGAACTTCCCAAGGGATTACAAACCATTTCAAATATTATTGCAGTTTCAAGTTGCAAGGTAACTTTCTGTATCTTCTTCAAATATATTTCTTTTCACCTAACAAATGCTAATATTATCATATATGAAGATCATTACAGAAAGCCGTACATGATATATGCTAATAATTTTCTAATGGAATTGAAAAAATTTCAATAGCATCATCTTTTACCATGATATCCAGATTTTTTTTCACCTTCTGACTGTCTTGTATTTGGGCATATTACATTTAATTGCGAGTCATGACATGCAATCACTCCACTTATACATGGGTGCATAAAATATGCTGAAAATGTCAAGACATGCCCCTTCATGATGGTGTCTCTTGCCGCTGGAACTTGCATATATATAAATGAATTGTCTTGGTTTGTTAATATGGTTATTACGGACATGCATATTTGTATTCTGGTTTCATTTACAATCATTATGACATTAGTCAGGCATCAAACTGATTTTTTTTGTTTCTTCATATAGCCAGTAAAGTGCATAAAACTAATGCTTATGAACCACACAGGGAGGTGTTGGAAAATCTACAGTAGCTGTAAATCTTGCATACACATTAGCTGGTATGGGTGCTAGAGTTGGCATATTTGATGCTGATGTCTATGGTCCAAGTTTACCAACAATGGTTTCTCCTGAAAGCAGATTGTTAGAAGTGGTAATTTTCTAAAGCTGATTGCTCTTCCATGCATGTCTTTAAAGTTCCATGTTTATGATCCTGAAGCAGCTGCTTTCTAGAACCCAGAAACAAGGACTATCCTTCCAACAGAGTATTTGGGCGTAAAGTTGGTATCTTTTGGGTTTGCTGGCCAAGGAAGAGCTATCATGCGAGGTCCAATGGTATCAGGGGTCATCAATCAACTGTTAACTACTGCTGAATGGTACGCTGCATGTTTGAGATCAATTTCAAATGAAAATTGTGGCATCTTAACCACAATGCCGTTCTTTCTAATTGTGGTTTTTAGATTTGCAAACATTATCATATTCCGCATTTGTTATGTGGTTCCCTTTTTTCGTCCTCTCTTGTTTTGTGCCACTGATGTTTCCTCTCCTTTGAGTAATTCCTAGGTGATGGGAATTTTAGGGCACAATACCTTCTTGCCAACTAGATATTGTTTATGGCATTCCCCTCTTTCTTTATAATCATGTTGACCAGGAAATTTGCATGAGGTCATATGTGTTTGCAAAACCTCATATGTAATTAATTTTATGCTAATGACCAGTAACAAAATCTTGGTGAACTTTTCTGTGACTTTCCCAACTTTGGTCATGCTCCATTCCTTGGTCCTTCTAGAGGGGAAAGGGCGTAGATGACGATGCCACATGCTTGATTAGAAAATTCTTAATGGCAATGATACTTGGTCTGTGGTAGGTCTATCCAAGATGGAACATCTGTAGTTACTTCTTCTCTGACAATATGTGCACAAATAATAGTTTGTGCAAACTCAAATATTGGCATAATTAAACTATGATTCCTTGGTTACTAAAATCACACTCTCCACAGTATGGACCGTGCAATGTAATTGTATTATCAAATTCAGTGTTGTCTGCAATGCTAATGAGTATTAGAGACTCAAATTAGGAGCATTTTAGCTTAAGGTGATCTGGTTGCTAGAAAAGAGTACTTTTCGCTCTTGGACTACATAGTGTATCTATACTTTGACGTCTAAGGTATCATTACCGAACAATGCAATGGATCTAAATTTTGACTAATCCATCGTATATAGACATCTGAGGTGTCATTACCCACCTGGACAACATAATCAATCTGTCTACCTTTTTAAACTTATTTTTGAAGTAATTCTCAATGGGCACATGTTTATGTACCTGAGTTTTGAAGTTCCAAATACAGACCTAGTAGTATACTTGACAGAACCTTCACCACCATTTTCTATTCACGTAGCAGGGCTGGCATTCTTTGTTGGATAGAGCTTTAGGTAGAAGCTGACCACTCAGCAAAGAAGATGATTTGCTTGGTTAAAAAACACCAATAATATGGTTACAAATGTATGCCCCTAATTTTAAGCTAGTATTCTGCCTAAAGAGTGTGATACGATTTGGATCGTATCAAGGGAAAATCAGCGAAGAAAAGGAATAAAAATTGGAAAAGATGATATTTTTATTGGATTTTTGAGAAAAGACAAGATCTAATAGCAAGATAAATTGAGCCCTTTCGAGAGGAACTCGCTCTCCTAACTTTGATGAACGGATCAAAGCCTAAAACCCTCACAAATGACACTTAGAATGTTCTTCACACAATAAGCATGCCTCTCATGACGGCTAACCCTAGATATAAATAGAAAAACCTAGGAACAAAATAACATAACAAAAAGACTAATCTGCCCTTCGACGCCTCCGATAGTAAGTGACACATCCGCCTTGGGTCCCGCCTGGACCCGTGACTGCCTCGGAGGGTGCGGCCGTATCAATACCCGCCCCTAAAAGAGCCACCTTGTCCTCAAGGTGGAAATCAGGGTACTGCTCCTGTATTGCCTCATACAGCTCCCATGTCGCATTGCACTCCGGTAGCCCCTGCCAGTAAATGAGGACCTCCCGAGTCGCCCAGGTCCTCTCCGTACCGCCCGGACATCGACTGGCTCGAGCATCACTTCCATATCATCTGTGAGCGTAGGAGGAAGTGTGGATGATGTAGTATGCTCGCCAATCGCTCGACGCAACTGGGAAACATGAAACACCGGATGTATCGCTGTCCCTGGTGGCAGCTTCAACCTGTAAGCAACCTCACCAATCCGAGTCTCCACCTCAAAAGGCCCATAGTAACGGGCCGCAAGCTTCTCGTTCCTCCTGTGAGCCAAAGACTTCTGCCTGTAAGGTCGAAGCTTCAGGTAGACACTGTCCCCCACCTGAAAAGTCACATCTCGCCGATGACCGTCTGCCTTGGCCTTCATCACCTGCTGTGCTCGTGTCAGGTGCCTCCGCAGCTCCTCCAACATCCTATCCCTCTCCTCCATCTGCTCCTCCACCTGTGAAACCGGTGTCGCCCGGTGCCCATAGTAAACCAAGGAAGGGGGTCTCGCCCGTACAATATCCGGAAAGGTGTCGTCCCTGCCGCCGAGTGGAAGGAAGTATTGTACCAGTACTCCGCCCACGCCAGCCACCTAGTCCACTGTCGGGGTGTCTCCGAAGCAAAACATCTGAGGTAGGTCTCGACACTCCTGTTGACCACCTCGGTCTGACCGTCCGTCTGCGGGTGGTAGGCGATGCTCCGCTTCAGCACTGTCCCCTGCACTCGAAACAACTCCTCCCAGAAGTGACTAGTGAAAACCTTGTCCCGGTCGGACACTATAGATTGCGGAAACCCGTGCAGCCGCACCACCTCTCGCACAAAAACCGCCGCCACCGAAACCGCTGTGTAAGGATGCTTCAAGGGAATGAAGTGAGCATACTTACTCAGCCGGTCAACCACAACCAAGATCATGGTGAACCCCTCCGAACGCGGTAAGCCGTCTATGAAGTCCATGGATACCTCCTCACACACCTGCTTAGGAATGCCAAAGGCTGTAGCAGTCCTGCCGGGGCCATTGCCATGTACTTGTGACGTTGGCAGACGTCACAAGCCGCCACCAATCGCGCGATGTCCTTCCGCATGCCCGTCCAATATACCTCCCGAGCCATCCGCATATACGTCTGCTGCACGCCCGAATGACCTCCGATCGCCGACCCATGGAACTCCTGGAAAAGAGTCTGAATCGATGCAGACCCCCGCGGAATCACCAACCTCCCCTGGTAGAGTAACCTTCCCCCTTCTACCGTGTAACCTGGCACCCCGTCACCTCCACCCTGCAAACTCTCCCTGATCCGCTGCAGCTCTGGATCTGCCTCCGCCTCTTGCGACAGCTGGTCCAAACCTCTCCACCCTGGTATCGACATCGCCTGCAGCTGGCTCCCCTCATCTCGCCGAGACAATGCATCCGCCGCCTTATTTTCCAGCCCCGGTCTGTACTCAATATCGAACCGAAATCCTACCAGCTTCGACAGTAACTTCTGGTGCTCCTCTGCCACCAACCTCTGCTCTAACAGATACTTCAAAGCCCGCTGATCTGTTCGCACCACAAAAGTCCGTCCCAACAGATATGGCCGCCATTTCTGAATAGAAAAGACTATAGCCATCAACTCTCGCTCGTACACTGACTTCAGCCTCTCCCTCGTAGTCAACACCTGGCTGAAGTATGCAATAGGCCGCCCTTCCTGCATCAGCACCGCCCCAAGACCATACCCCGAAGCATCCGTCTCTACTACAAATGGCTGGCTGAAGTCTGGCAGGGCTAGGACCGGCGCTGTCGACATCGCCGTTTTCAAGGCTTCGAAAGCCTTAGTCGCCTCTTCTCCCCATCGAAAACTGTCCTTCAGTTACTCCGTCAGAGGCCAGGCAATGGTGCTGTATCCCTTCACAAACTTGTGGTAATACCCTGTCAATCCCAAAAAAACCCCGCAAGGCCCGCAGTGTCTGTGGTAGAGGCCACTCTAACATCGCCACAATCTTCGCCCGGTCTGCCGCCATCCCTGCGCATGAGACAATGTGCCCCAAGTACTCGATCTGACTCCTCCCGAACGAGCACTTCTTCCGATTGGCGAATAACTGGTGCCCCTGCAACTCCCTGAAAACCACCTCCAGATGCCCCGTGTGCTCCTCCAATGTGCGGCTATAGACCAAAATGTCGTCAAAAAATACAAGGATGAACCGCCGCAGGTAAGGACGGAACACCTTGTTCATCAAGGCCTGAAAAGTAGACGGGACGTTTGTCAATCCAAACGGCATCACCAGGAACTCGTAGTGGCCCTCGTGTGTACGGAACGCCGTCTTCGGAATGTCCTCTGCTCGCATCCGGATCTGATGATACCCGGACTTCAGATCCACCTTCGAAAACACCCTCGCCCCATGCAGTTCGTCGAGCAACTCATCTATCACCGGAATAGGAAACTTGTCGGGCACAGTTTCCTTATTCAGGGCTCGGTAGTCCACACAAAACCGTCAGCTCCCGTCCTTCTTCTTCACTAACAAAACTGGGCTCGAGAAGGGGCTGACGCTGGGCTGGATCACTCCTGCTAGCAGCATCTCCCTGACCTGCCACTCGATCTCATCCTTCTGCACGTGGGGATACCGGTAAGGCCGAACACTGACGGGGGGTGCGCCATCCCTCAGTACGATCGCATGCTCGTGGTCCCGGGGTGGAGGTAACCCCTGTGGCATCTCGAACACCTCTGCGAACTGCTCCAACACCGACTGCACCTCTGGTGGCCCCTCCTCGGGCTCGGGCTCCGCCTCTGTGGTCATCCCCCGAAACTCCACCAAGTACCCCTGCCCCGCTCGTCGAATAGCCCGAGTCATGGCACTGAACGCTACCATGGCATAGCACAAGCTCGGGTCTCCCTGGAGCACCACCGTCCGCTCGCCATCCTTGAACTCCATTCTCAACCGTTTCCAGTTGGTCATCGTGGTCCCCAATGTCTTCAACCACTGGACTCTCAGGATGAAGTCGACCTTCCCCAACTCGAACGGTAAAAAGTCCTGCACGATCTGCACCCCCTGAATGACTAGGCAGAGTCCTCGACATAGCCCCGTACTCTCCTCGCACCGTCCATCCCCCAGCTGTACGATGAACCTCCCACCTGACATCTGCAACCCCAGCAGCTCCACCACTCGCAGGGACACAAAATTGTGGGTGGCCCCACTGTCAATCAAGACCGTAACTGCTGTCTCCCCGACCTGTCCCACCAACTTCATGGTAGAGTTCTGCGTGAACCCCATCACGGAGTTGAGTGACACCTGCGCTCACTCCAGCTCCACCGTCTGCTCTACTGAGACGACCTCCTCTTCGGCTTCCTCTGGATCGATGTATTCCTCCTCGTCCGGCTCGATAGTGATCTGCAGCAACCGGCTCGCGCACCGATGGTCCGAGGTGAACTTCTCGTCGCAACGGAAGCACAACCCTCTGGCCCTCCTGTCCCGCATCTCGGCCTCGGTCATCCTCCGCCCTTGTCCCGCAGGACGTGCTGCTCCTGTCTTCTCCACTGCTCCGGCTGATGCGGCCGGCGGTAGTCTCGGGGCGGCGGCTGTAGATGGGACCCTCTGCTGTGGCGCCCCCCACGTCCCTCTGATCCTCCGCTCCTCCGCCTGCTTCTCCTCCGCCCTCAACGCCAGACGAATCACATGCTCTAGGTCCCTGGGACTTTGCATCCATAGCTCGGCTCGTATCGAGGGCTTCAGCCCTCGCATAAATGCCCCCAAGAATACGTCTTCCGATACTCCCTTCACCCTGCCTGCCAACACCTCGAATTTCCCCAGGAAGTCCAACACCGTCCCCTCCTGCCGTAGTCCAAGCAACTGCTCGTAGAAATTCGCCCCCGGTTTGGCCTGGAAACGGTCAAGTAGGAAAGCTGGCAACTCCTCCCAAGTCCGAAAAGGGGCTCGGGACATCCTCCAACGATACCAGCTCAGCGCCTGTCCCTCCAGATAGCAAATGATGTTCTCCAATACCTCCCTCTCTGAGATCCGCATCACCTGGAAATACCTCTCCGCTCGCACTATCCACCCGTCGGGGTCTGTCCCCTCAAAAATGGGCATCTTCAACTTCTCCATCCTCCTGTCTGGGTACATGGTCAGGTGTCCTCCTCCCTGAGCTCCATGGCCTCCATACTCGGTCCTGCCTCTGCCGTAGGCCTCTTCGGGAAACCCTCGCGGGCCCCCAAAATTTTCCGCGTACTCATCCATAGGCCACCTCTGGCGCTCCTCCTATGTAGCCCCAAAAATCCCGCGGTAGCCTCTTGCGGGGCCCTGATCGGTGCTCGGGGGGCCGAAAATCTGACCCGGGGGGTTTACTGGGCCCCCCCGGGCCCCAAAATCACCTGCCGGGACCCAGCCGGCCCCAGGAAAGGCTGCGAAGCCTCCCTGGGAGCCGGCGGGGCCCTGGTTGGGCCTTTGCGGGCCGCGCGACCCCTCCAGGGCCTCGCGCGAGCCCGCCAGGTCCTCCCAGGCCCCCGCGTGGGCTCGGGTGTGGGCCGTGAGGCCTCCCGAGCCCACGCGGGCCCTGGCGGCCCGCGCGGGGGGGGGGTTAGGGTTCCCCCCAGCCGCCGCTTCCCATGCCCTCCGGGAAGCCTTCCTCTTGCACGCTGCGTCCCCTCGTCTCCGCAAGAAACCCTAGGGGATCTCCTTCGCGCCGCCGCCGCTCCCGTTGCACTTCCTCCACCCACGACTCCTCCCGGAACCCTAGATCTTCCGTCTCCTTTGTGATTTTGGTTCCCGGAGGTGCCCCGGAGGTGTTCGCCATCAACTTCGGATCGTCCGCCTTAGCATGATGATTCTCCGCTTCGGATTCTTCCCCTCCGATCTCCACATGCTTTCCCTTCCCCTCAAGTTTTTGAAGAATTTTCAAAATCTGAACTTGAGTGGCGTCCGACTCCTCGTGCTTCTTCAACAACCGGGCTTCCATCTCTTTTTGGCAATTGGATAGCATCTCTACCGTGACTTCCAGAACCTTTTTGCTGACCTCTTCCCGGATCTCCTTTCGCAGCGCTTCCATCTCCGTCTTGAATCTAGTACCTTCCGCCATTGGATCTATCGCTCTGATACCAATTTGATACGATTTGGATCGTATCAAGGGAAAATCAGCGAAGAAAAGGAATAAAAATTGGAAAAGATGAGATTTTTATTGGATTTTTGAGAAAAGACAAGATCTAATAGCAAGATAAATTGAGCCCTTTCGAGAGGAACTCGCTCTCCTAACTTTGATGAACGGATCAAAGCCTAAAACCCTCACAAATGACACTTAGAATGTTCTTCACACAATAAGCATGCCTCTCATGACGGCTAACCCTAGATATAAATAGAAAAACCTAGGAACAAAATAACATAACAAAAAGACTAATCTGCCCTTCGACGCCTCCGATAGTAAGTGACCCATCCGCCTTGGGTCCCGCCTGGACCCGTGACTGCCTCGGAGGGTGCGGCCGTATCAGAGTGCTGATGTGTTTTCTTAAGGGAGCCGTTGTCTTCAATATCTTATATTTTTCTGTAAATCATGATCAAATATATCATCATAATCATTTTTATTTTGTCATATATGAATGCATATTTTCTTTCCCTTGCCTTACTGTCATTAGAAGGTAAAATTTTCTTTAACTTCTCCATCTGTTGATTTCATGGATATAATTATTCTTTTTCGGTCTAATATTACACAGATTTTGTGGTCCTGACTCTTGCACAATACAGGGGAGAACTCGACTACCTAGTTATTGATATGCCTCCTGGAACTGGTGACATTCAACTTACTTTATGCCAGGTTCGCATGTTGGTCTATATCCATGGACATATGAATCTTATGAATGCTCAATTTTTGATCTAGCATTAGCATCAAACTTTTATTTTTTAGGTTGCTCCATTGACTGCGGCAGTGATAGTTACCACCCCACAGAAGTTAGCGTTCATTGATGTTGCAAAAGGAGTTCGCATGTTTTCAAAGCTTAAGGTGTTCTTCTTATCTCAATGTAAAAACTGTTTGAATTAATGTCTTAGCAGTACACAATGTTTTATTGGATTTTCTATTCTAACTTTTGGATATGACCATTCTTGATTGTCCATATAATAGGATTTATGCAAATTGTATATTGAACTTTATTAGCACTCGTTGAATTACAAGAATTGGGATACATTTACGTAAATTTGATGTGAGAGAAACACAACTTATTCTTTATTTTGAGGAGCTTTTATTTTGAAGGTTCCCTGTGTTGCAGTAGTGGAGAATATGTGCTACTTCGATGCCGATGGGAAGCGCTACTATCCTTTTGGTCAAGGTTCCGGCTCTCAGGCATGTGACCAAATCCGCAGTTGTTTTCACTGTCCTACTGAAGTTATCTTTGAATTTAACATGGCCATTTGCTCCTTCCAGGTGGTCCAGCAGTTTGGAATACCTCATCTTTTCAGTCTTCCCATCCAGCCAACAGTACGATTACATTGAATCCCTAAGTGTAACAATTTTCTGTTTCAGGGAATGGTTTTGATATGGCTGATAGTTATGCTGGTTTAGTCTTGTTGCATTTTTGAGATTTGTTGTATATACCCGCAATCCTTAATTGTAGATTTTAGTCATCACGAATCTAGAAAATAGGCGATAACTTGCATGGTCTAAAGATAAACAATCTTTATCTCCAATCTATCTATTACAAATTCATTTCCTATCAACCAGGGGGGAACTCTATTTTATCTGTACTCTCACAACTTGTTATCTTGATTTCCTAGCCTGGATTAATACAGTAGATTCTTGATTGCATGAGCTAAAACCTGCAAGATTAATAAGGTAGGGTTTCTGCCAACTTACTGGTCTTTGAGTTTTCATCGGAGGTTCTCTCCTGCCAAGGTTGTTTTGTAGGCTAATTTGGTACCTGCTGATAGCAGGTTGATGTCGGATTGACAGTTGACTGTGAAAATCTAGTCAATTGTTTTGTGAAGGTTCTTGACTCTCTGCTCCATACTCACATTTCAGCGGAATCACTTGAGTGATGGTTGATAATTGGACACAGCCAACTTTAGCGACTCAGATGCCAATCATTTGCTTCGGATTCCAGAATAATTGGCCATCATCTCAGGAACCCACGTATTGTCTGCTGTGTCAATAATTGTTCCATCATAATGCTTTGTCTGATGATTTTTTTTTGGTCTTTTAACCGAAGAGGCATGTTTGGTGCAGGAGATTTAAGGTCTATTCACGTGTAAAGCCTTGTAAACTTCAACCATTCACCATGAAAAGCTCTCTTCCTCATTAATGAATTACACGATCAATGGTTACAGATTCAACACACTTCTTAGCTTGAATTATAAAAATTTATCCCACACGATCAAGATTGTGTACCAGCATTGCATAAGACCAACTTCATGTACAAAGAACAGAAGTACCTGTTATGAGTCATCAAGCTTCATGTACTGTTAGTAGGTGACATTAAGTTTTTGCATACAAAGAATGAAGATGTTCATCATATATGTTCTTAACATGAGAAGAATTGTCATCTAACTCAAGTTGCCCCAATGAATAGTTGTTAAGATATTTTCATTATGGACATGATTTTGTTATTTTCATATGACTGAATTATTGGACAGTTATCCGCATCCGGAGATAGTGGAATGCCTGATGTTGTGGCTGATCCTCTAGGTGAAGTAGCCAAAACGTTTCAGAATCTGGGAGTTTGTGTTGTTCAACAATGTGCTAAGATTCGCCAACAAGGTAGTCTATCTTCCTGCACTGGTTGACTGCACACAATAAAACCATTTTTATTAGCATTAACTGCAAGGTTTCTCTATTTTCAATACATCAAGTGATAACGATTTATAATAGGAATATCCTTCAAAGATTCTAGTTTCTATCCCCAACTTGATGTCCACATGTAAATGCCACATCAGCCCAAAAGTGAGTTGAATTCGGATGCATATCATATGTTATGTATTGTTTATAATTCTCTCAAAGAGAAACATGGGCTTTTGAAATGAAATTCTTAGATGATGTCTCGACGTTTAGCAAAAAAATTCCACATAAATATACATCTCAATACATAATATAGAATTTAATCAGGGAACTGCTTGTATAGTATGTTCTGTGATTTTTAACAAAAGCAGCTTGTATGGCTGATTTTATCTGATCTTTTTTTACTCTTTCAAACTTCTGTGACTATCTAATTGCTTCATTGGCAGAATGCTTTCGAAAGGAGGACACGATAGAGTTAATTTGTTAAAGTTACATATTTCTCTTCTGGTTGTATTTGGCTTCATTGTGATTGACGAGTTTTCTTTTTGTCAGTTTCGACAGCAGTATCATATGATAAGTCTATTAAAGCAATCAGGGTGAGGGTTCCGGCCTCAGATGAAGAATTTTTGTTGCATCCTGCAACTGTGAGACGGAATGACCGCTCTGCCCAAAGCGTGGTATGTAAAGCATTCTGTTATTTAAGATGCGGGTGCGCATTGGTATATAAAGTAATCAAAGCATGGCTGCCAGACTCGGCTGTGATGGTGCTGAAATTTATGATTTCCATCCATATAACGAAATTTCAGCACCTACAGACATGTAACATCTTGCAATAAAAATGTTGAAAATAATCCACCTTTAAACTTCTTAAATATATCAAAAATGTCTCAATAAATCGATGCAAATCATTTGTACACTGTAATGTCCCAATTGTGTTAACATTCTAAACCAGGCATACTGCTTTTCTAAATCATGCATACTGCTTGCAGTTTAGAGCCATACCCTGATCAGCACTTTGAATCCCATACTTCTGCATTCTGTATTCATTTTTTGTCTCAAATAATCTAGTTGTGATATCTGCTTATTTTGAAATTCAACGCCTCCAAGGACAAGCTTTTTCTCTATGTAGGATGAATGGACTGGTGAACAGAAGCTGCAATTTGGGGATGTCCCTGAAGACATTGAACCTGAAGACATCCGACCGATGGGTAACTATGCAGTCTCAATAACATGGCCTGATGGGTTTAGCCAGGTAATATGAATTGTGTTACACTTGTCCTTTCTTTATGTTTTCTATTTTGTATTCTCGAGAACTTTACTGCTGGTCTATGCAACATTAGTATTTGTATTGCGATAGACCTATTTTCTGGTTGCTAGAGTGGCAGCATTCAAGAAACAGATTACCTGGAAACTGTGTGCCTCTATGTTGTATGCTTAGTTAATGACAAAGTCTCTAGTACCTATGTCATTTATGCTCCCAATCGAGTTCACCAAAAGTTTTTCTATTTTCCAACAAGGATCGTTGAACCTTTGTTTGGTTTTGGGCCATAGCCCTTCGCGACCTGCCATAGTGCCTAGAAGTTGAAGTGCACACTAAAGTGCCGGCTTACCCACTGAAGCGGCTACTTCAGTGAAAGGATTGTTGTGCGCCGTGCGGAAGCAGTCGGATCGCCGAAGTATTTAGAGCGAAGAGCAAATAGAGAGAGCACAAAAGATTTAGGTCGTCTAAACGACCAAGGGAACACTTCTCTTAATTTCAAATAAAACACTCAAACACTATAAAGAAATCCTCCTCAAATGGCTCACTCAATGATCGCTCACAATGATCCTATGGAACTTCCAATAGGATCTCATACAAACTCTCGCAATGCTTCGATAGAAGCTCAATTGGATCAACACTTCTTCGATGCTAAACAACCAAAACATGCCCTCTCTTTTATAGGAATGGAGGGGGAGGGGATTGGTGCACCAACCCCCCTTGGGTTGGTGCACCAACCCACCACCAAACCCCATTGGGTTGGTGGGCAGCCCATGTTTAAATCAAGCCAACAACCACAAATCTCCACCTTGGCGAGATATTAGATCTATGTCACACAATCGACCGTCAATACTCCTCCTCGGTGAGAATCATCGCGTGTTCCCGTCATCTTGCCTCGAAAGGCTCATATGGCTTCGCAGAGCCTCATTGCCCCAGAAGGGGCTACCAACGTCATCTCATATCGTCAACATACAAGTCCGATCCATACTCAAACTTGACTCCAATATCAACCTTCATAAGCTCATCCGTCAAACAATCACTAGTGCCAAGTAGCTCCACCCGATCCTTGGCTTCATCAGTCGTCGTCGTTGATTCCATCTCATCACACCAATCTTTTCTTCGTCCACATAGGTCGCCATTGTGCTCCACCTCATCGCATAAGGTCGGAGACTCATCACACCTGCCAAAGAAAGCAAACGAGACCCTTCTCGTAGGTTGGCATCTCTCATACCTTGGTCTCCAAACTTTGATAGAATCCTTCTGCTGTGCAAGTTGTGGGGATAAGGTATCTCTACCATACGGACTTGAACCATCACCTCTATTAGCACCACCTCTCCGGAGATCATTCAATGATGTCTTTGTTGCGTGCGAGCTTGAGTCGGTAGCTCGCTCTTCTGGAACTCTCGTCTTCTTCTTCATCACCGTACCATCCAAGTAATAGAGGTTGCCTTCACGCTTCCCTTTCATCAGGATCATTGCTCCTCGTGTCACCTTCAAAGCGCCGTCCTCCATAGTCACTTTGCAACCTTTGGCTTCAAGTGAACCAAGCAATATCAAATTGTACTTCACATCTGGCACATAATGAACATCACATATGTCCCGTGTGACACCATCACTCATCTTTATGCGGACCGTGCCAACGCCCGCCGTCGTGCATGCTCCATCGTCTCCAAGAAGGACTTTACGCTTACAACCTTCATGGAAAGTAGTAAAGTACTCTCTGTGTGGTGTCATATGGAACGAGCAACCCGAGTCGAGCACCCATCCCCCCTTCATTACCCCTTCCGTCGCACCAACTAGGACCCACTCATCCACCTCCTCGCTTTTGACGATGTTGGCGGTAGCATCTTTCTTCTTATTGGCCTTTGGGCACTCCCTTGCCCAATGTCCTCTTTCCTTGCAAAAGGCACATTGATCCCTCTCGATGTCTGTGCGCGGAGCTCTACTATTGTCCCTCGTCTCGAATATATGATTCCCTTTATGGCCTCCACCTCTTTCATTGCTCCGACCTCTAACCACGGTAAGCGCTTCGGATCTTTGGCCCCTCATCTGCTCATTATCCTTCTTTCTAAATTCATTGCCAGTAAGAGCGTTAGAAACTTCATTAAAGGTGATAGATTCTTTACCATAGGTTAAGATCGAAACGATGTGCTCATAGTCTTTATGCAGTGAGTTGAGGAGAATCATCGCCTTGTCCTCATCTTCCACCTTGACGTCGATGTTCTTCAAATCTGTGAGGAGTTTGTTGTAGTAGTCTAGATGTTCTTCAACTGAAACTCCTTCCTCCATCTTGAGGCCAAAAAGCTTCTTCTTTAGGTGGAGACGATTCTGGATATTCTTCTTTATATACTTCTCACCAAGCGCATCCCATAACGCTTTCGTGTTCGTCTCCTCCATGAAAGGGTACTTCTTCTCCTTTGTCAAGTAGAGCCGGATCGTGCCGCAAGCGGTCCGGTTCATCATCTTCCACTCCGCATCCGACGTCGTAGTCGGCCTCTCATCTAGTACTTGATCTTGACCAAGTTGGTTCAAGATGTCAAGTACTTCGCATCTCCACATGCCGAAGTTGATACGCCCATCGAACTTCTCAATTTCGAACTTTGTACTGGATACGATAGTTCGCGTTGTTGAAGATTGCGCCATTGAAGTAGAAGGATTGTCGTCGCCACTTTTGCTCATCTTCTTCGTCTAGATCTTCGTTGCCAAAGCTCTGATACCAATTGTTGTGCGCCGTGCGGAAGCAGTCGGATCGCCGAAGTATCTAGAGCGAAGAGCAAATAGAGAGAGCACAAAAGATTTAGGTCGCCTAAACGACCAAGGGAACACTTCTCTTAATTTCAAATAAAACACTCAACCACTATAAAGAAATCCTCATCAAATGGCTCACTCAATGATCCCTCACAATGATCCTATGGAACTTCCAATAGGATCTCATACAAACTCTCGCAATGCTTCGATAGAAGCTCAATTGGATCAACACTTCTTCGATGCTAAACAACCAAAACATGCCCTCTCTTTTATAGGAATGGAGGGGGAGGGGATTGGTGCACCAACCCCCCTTGGGTTGGTGCACCAACCCACCACCAAACCCCATTGGGTTGGTGGGCAGCCCATGTTTAAATCAAGCCAACAACCACAAGGATGATATCTTCTTATCACCACTCCGACTTCTCTTCACTTTTACTTTGCTATTTTCGAAGTACATGTAACAGTCGGTTCTGTTCTGCGATGGAATCTAGAATGACTAAACTCACCATGCATAATGTATGAAATTAAATTATATACATGTACATATTAATTTCTATACCACACTTTTCACCAATTGAAACCCTGTTTTCAACTACAAGATATACAAACAAATGCTATGGAAACTAGGAATATTTGCAAAACTTCGTGTTTCCTTTGATAAGCTATCTGAAATTGAAATTTACCTCATCTCAAACGTCTGAATGTGTGTTCACATGTCCTACAGAACCACAAAATACATGATCTTGGCTTGACTTTAATAACAACTGGTCCATGCTATTTGTTAACAATACATGTCTTATTACGCGTGCATATACGCTAGCATTTCTTCGTTTGATTTTCCTCCGGTTTTTAGACAAACAATCAATGAATATCAAGATTGTCGGCATTCTGCAGATAGCACCATATGATCAGCTGCAGATGATGGAGAGGCTTGTTGACGTTCATCGACCGACAACTGCAACTGTCAGTGCTTCTTGAATCAATGTAGCAGATGATTGCGGAACGCTTTTAGAATGTAAACAGGTTGAAAGATGAAAGCCGAGGAAACATGTTTTGTTGGTAGCTGTTTGATATGAAATTCGTGTTCACCATTGTAATTTTGGTGTAATGGTTAGCTTTGTGCTCAACCTTTGTTATTAAAAAATTATGTATAGACTTTTGTGTCTCTTTTAAATCACTAAAATCTAGCTGCTTCCCCTACAGAAACCCTAGATATCCATTTATCTATTTTTGTTGGCTGCTTTGTACTATCTTTGGAATATTGAGCCCATCAATGGGACAAGGGACACGTGCGCCGCGTTTGAACTCCACATGCAACACCATTCTCATTCGTGTGGTCCAGTTTGCCTGTCCTGTGCTGCACACCAGATTACCCACACCGACACCCACCCACCCACCCACCCACCCACATGCATCAAATATTAATATGGGGTTGCTTTCTCATGCTTCAACGTTGTGGCCATGAAGGATGTATCCTCCTCTCTCTCTCTCTCATGTATCTCGTTGTTATTAGCTTGTGGTCAATCTATGGGCTTGTATTGGTGAGGGTTGGGAGAATTCAATGCCAAAAGGGCGTTGTGGATTTAAATTTTGGAGATGGTCTCTGACAGTTCTTGAGGTGAAGAAGACTAGATGGCATTTATATGTTTCCTTGATTATTTTATATGTAGCACACAACTAATAACCAAAGTTGATTTGGTCAGGGAGGATGGCAGTGCATTCAAACTCAAAAGTGGGCAGATGACAGGTTAGGGGCAACACTAAATAGCAGGACAATGAGTTGTGTGGCCCATGATGCTTTGCTCCCTCGATTCAAATAACGCTCATGCCAAATGCACTGCACCTGTAGTGTCATTCATTAAAAATATCAATTTATTAGTTAGTCGTGTGATGAGAAAAGCTGCCCATGGCTGTTTCCATACTCATACGACAAGTCATTGTCTTCTATGAGATGGCAAGAAGGGGGGTTTTGGATTGCGATTCTTGACTTTTGAAGCAATGCGGGTGTGAATGGTGCAAGGGACTGCTTGTCCTCATCCATGTATTTTGAGGCCACAAAATCTTAAGCTGTTTTGTAGTACTTAATGAAGTGATTCTTATTTTTCTTTATTAATTACTGGCACATGTCCGCGCCCGGAGGGCACGTAGACATTATCAATCGGACGCAAAGTGCAAATGGAGACAGTTGTCATCCAGGGCGCAAGGTGCAAAAACGGGATAAGAATGTGAAATGCGAAAATGCGAAAAAGGGGCCTAAGAGCAAAAAATATGGGGGAGGTGGGCAAAGTGCAAAATAAAGTTGTGAATAGAGTAGAAAGGGAGGAGCTTCTATAGTTCCATGAAAAATGAAATTAAGGGAAAATGTGGTGGCTTTTGTTTTGGGTCTACACACCCCAAATTGCACGCACCCCCTCACTCCTCTGTGTGGACGGATGAGGTGGCACACTCATCCACCCGCCGCATATGACGGGACAAAGGTTTGTAAACATCACCCATGTATATAATGGCTAAGAGATTCTATATTGAAATCTAAAATCCTTATGTTGACACTTGAAATTTTGGTTTTTGTATTATAACCTGCTGTGTATATTTTTCTTTCTCAGAGAAAGAAAATAAAAATCAGTAATTTGACGGCAGCCAACTTGGCGTTCATGTGCATGGAAGTGATGGAGAGAGGACCCATCAACTTTAATGGCAGGAAAAGGTCGCTTTTGGACATTTCCCAAAGGATCAAAAAGCTTGGCTTGATCACACGCAGATAAGAAGAGTTCGTCTCTGACTCAAACTCCTGGTGGAGGTGAACAAGACAAACTCCTACTTTTGATCTTCTGTTTGTTCTTTCACGCATGGCTTCTTCTAGTTTCATCCCTTTCATTCTCATATTCCCCCATGAAAAAGACAGTCTCCAAACCCTCCTCATTGGTAGAAGATTATGATAATCAAGTTAGATATGGGGAAAAATTACAGATTGAGAATCTGAGATATACTTGCATTTTTCAGCTAAATCTAAGTAATAAAACTAATGAGGTGGAGGTGTTCTTTCTTGGACCACTTGCAATAAATGGATGAATGACTTGCAAAAAATATCATCGAACATGTGACAAAGATCACTCCTTTGAAGTGAAGAACTCCACAAAAGTTGTACCCTGTTTTTTTCTGATTATGTTACCATCATTAATTATAAGCCAACCACTCTAATTAACAATCACCCTATATATATTTGTCCCCAATGCTTTCTCAAACCCAAAAAAAAAAGTAAAATGAATGCAAGGATTGTGGGAAGCGGTGAGCAGACCTTGGTCCTCGCCCATGGCTATGGAGGGAGCCAGTCGGTGTGGGACGACGTAGTCCCCAGCCTATCGCAACGCAGCCGAGTCGTCGTCTTCGATTGGAGCTTTTCGAGTTTGGTTGCCGCAGCCTTCGACGAGTCAAGCTGCCCCTTCTTCGGCCAATTTGCAGACGAACTCATATCCATGTTGGACGAGATGAAGATGAAGGGGGTGGTCTACGTGGGCCACTCCATGGCCGGCATGATCGGATGCGTTGCTTCGGTCCGAAGGCCAGACCTCTTCAGCCACCTCGTGCTCATCGGAGCCTCTCCCAGATACCTGAACGCGCCCGATTACAGAGGGGGGTTCGAGCGAGAGGAGGTCGACAGCATGCTGCGCGCCATCGAGTCCAGTTTCGCGACATGGGCCAAAGGCTTCGCTGCTCTCGCCGTGGGAGTCCCTGATCCTGCGTCCACCGACAAGTTCTGCCGTAGCTTCCTGAGCATGAGGCCGGAGACCGCCCTGTCGGTCGCGAGAGCGGTGTTTCTAAGCGACCTGAGGGGCGTGCTGGAGAAGGTCGAGGCGCCGTGCACCATAATCCAAGGCGCCAACGACGTCGTCGTCCCGGCGTCGGTCGCACACTACATGAAGGGCAAGGTGAAGGGGACGGCGAGGGTCGAGATCGTGGAAGGAGACGGACATTTCCCTCAGCTCACTTGCCCCAAGCTGCTTGTTGGGATCATTGATAGAGTCTTCGTGCCAAAGAAGTGGTAGAGTCTTTGTATAAGGGTGTGCCTATAGTGGTTAAATATGAGTGCATTTGTAAGGTCAGGAGGAAGTGAAGGGATATATGGTACGTAGATCCACTGTTTGATGTTTGTGCTTGCGTTCTTGATGATGTGCCGATCTTCCGAGCTATCGAAATCCGGGCTGTCGAATCATCGTCGTCCGAGTTATCGAATAGACCGGACTGTAGAGTTGCCGGTCCTCCGAATTGAGGATTTAGGTGTGTAAGAGTTAGCTCGGCCCTGAATCCCATATCTGGCTGTGTAGAGCCCGATATGCAAGACCCGAGCCAGATATGCAGGACCCAAGACACATGCAAGCAGAGAGCAAGATCCAAAATGAAGCATAAATGCTAGACGTGAAATAAAAAAATACGAATAATTCTTTTTCAACATATCATATCATGTACATAATGTCTCAGTCTCATTCGCAAACATGTTGAAATACTTTCAATTGTAATATCACTCACTCACTTTGTGGAAATAAAAATAATAATAATAATGCCAATATTATTTAAATCTGTTGTGAATGTGTATTTACTGGGTTGGATGAGTTATTGGGCCAACCTATGTGTTTGGGCCCATATCTGTATAAGCCCACTTGTATTCTCCCCTTTGGCTATAAATATAGACCTGAGGGCTCTCCCCTCAGTAGTTCCCCTCAGTAGTTGATTCATAATACGTTATCAGCACGAGTCTCTAAAACTTTTTTTCCACAAATTTTTCCGTTCGTTGCGAAGGCGAAGGCGAAGGCGAGACGGTAGATCCACGAGCGCGGTGCAAGGCTTCCTTCATCAAGGGTCGTCATCCGCGTAGGGCTTCGAGCAACCGTCGCTATATCCGGAGGATGGATATAGAGGTAAAAACTCTAAAAACAAAGTTTTTTTAATCATACGTATGATTACCCCTCCCCTAGATCTCACAAGATCGTCATGGGGATTCATCGTCGCCTTGAAAACGACGGATTTTTCATCCCAAAAACCCAATTTTTAGGGTAAAAACCCAATTTTTAGGGTAAAACCCCTAATTTTGAACCCTCCGGCGGCTACCCGTCACCGGACCCCCCCAAAACCCTCCCCTCGCCGGAAAAACCCCCCCCACCACCATGGCCGCCTCCCCCTGCAGGGGGGCGGCCCCCGCCACCGCCCCCTGCAGGGGGGTCGGCGGCCGCCGTGTCCGCCTCCCCCTGCAGGGGGGGCGGCCCCCGCCGCCGCCCCTGAGGCCGCCTCCCCCTGCAGGGGGGGCGGCCCCCGCCGCCCCTCCTGCAGGGGGCGGCGGCCCCCGAGGCCGCGCCCCCCTGCAGGGGGGCGGCCTTGGCCGCTCCCCCCTGCAGGGGGGGCGGCCTCCGCGGCCGCGCCCCCCTGCGGGGGGGCGGCCCCCGCCGCGCCCCCCGCAGGGGGCGGCGGCGCCGCCGGCCGCGCCCCCACCCGCAGGGGGCGCCGGCCGCGCCGGCCCCCCCAGAAACCCTAGAAACAGAAGAAAAAAACATTTCAGAACTGTGGGCCTGAAGCCCACAGCAGATCTGTGGGCTTCAGGCCCACAGAATTCAAAAAAAAATCCAGATCTGTGGGCCTGAAGCCCACAGCAGAACTGTGGGCTTCATGCCCACAGATTTATTTAAAAAAAAGGGAATCCTATGGGCCTGAAGCCCATAGGCCGACTGCGGGCTTCAGACCCGCATGCTGTTTTATCTGAAAAAAAAAATTGGGGGAGGCAAAGGCTATTAACAAGCCTTAAAAGGCAACTTGCTAGCCTAAAAATTTATTTAAAAGGGGGTTCTAAGGGTAAAATATTCGTGAAAAATCACGGTAAATTACGGGACAAATATCGGGCAGGCGAGGACTTTTTGGGGATTCTTGGGGGGGCTTTTGGGATGATGAGGGAAACTTTTTCCTCTGACAAAGAAAATGTTAATTTTGGGCTCTTAATCAATTTAATTGATTAAACCCATTCAAATTACAACCTTTGCATTGTAATGATTTTTTTCTGCAAAAATCATATTTACATGCTTTGCATCTCTGGTATATTCTGTTGGATATTATATGCGTGGTTGTGCATTGTATTTAAAACTTAATAATTAGGAAGATCCTGCGACCGCTCTGCCGTTAGTAACCTAAACTAACGGTGTATGACGTTGCCCAGTGGTCCAATAATTATTAAGTGTTTAAATTATTTATCCATCTCTGCGAATATTAAATGCATGTGATGCCTGTGATGAAAATGTCTGATGAAAATGTTATGAGCACAATATTTCTGCATGAATTGCTAAATGTGGTTTTTGGACCGACCGTTTAGTCCCACAGTTTATTTCCCGCACCTTTCTTTTATTTTTGAGAGAAATTGTAGTGAGGAATTTATGTAAATGTCAAATAAAGAAGACCAACTTCCATGGAGACGGAGGCCACGCTTGAAGATGGAGATATCATATGGGACCCACGGGGTTTCCAAAGTTGTATTTTCATTTTCTTTAAGCTGCAAATTTGTATAATTTGGACTGTGGACTTTTTTGGACTCTTTCTTGTGGGACTGGCCGATCCACACATTTAGTTTTTCGTTAAATATTGCCTCCGCATGAAAATGTTTTCTCTGAATTAATTATTAATTCATGCATGTTTGTGCTCTGCTAAATAAATGGCTAATATTGCAAGCGCTAATTTCGAAGTACTGGAACCATCAGGTAGAAACTATCTAAGCTGGCAGCTAGATGTAAAGTTTCACCTGCGGGCAAAGACCCTCATCGCTGCTGTGACTGAAAAAGAAAATGTTAGCGATATAAGAGAAGGCGCAAGCCATCATCTATATTCGCCGCCATGTGGACAAGACCTTAAAGGCTGAATACCTTACGGTCGAAGATCCACTTGAGCTATGGACTGCCCTTGAGGACAGGTATAAACATCAGAAAGATGTTATACTCCCAAGGGCACGATACGAGTGGGAGAACCTGAGACTGCAGGACTTAAAGTCCGTTGCTGAGTACAACTTAGCACTTTTTAGCATCACCGCACGCTTGAAGTTGTGTGGTGAAAAAGTCTCAGAAAATCACATGCTGGAAAAGACGTATACGTCCTTCCATGAAAAAAATGCGATACTCATGCAGCAATACCGTGAACGAAAGTTCACCAAGTATTCCGAGCTGCCGCCATGTTTACTCATGGCCGAGTAAAACAGAGAGCTTCTTCTCTCCACTCACAATATACGCTCCCCGGCACTGCCCCCCCACCAGAAGCTCACTATTCCTCTTCCTTCAAAAAGAAGATAGATAATAAAAGAAAAGAAAGACCACAGAAGGGGGGTCAACAGAAAAATGCCAAGGGCCATGCACAGCAACAGCGAAATAATGAAAGTAAGCGGAAGTTCACGTGGCACAGACATGACAAAAATGATTCACCCCCACCCAAGAGGGAATGGGAAGACCAGTGCCATAATTGTGGCATGAAAAGCCACTGGTCCAAAATGTGCCGAATTTCACAGCACCTCGAGGATTTGTATAAATAGAACAAGAAAAATAAAGCTGAAACAAACCTGATGACCTCTGATGCTCCAGTCAAGTTTTCAGCTGACAAACTTCGAAAATGATGACTTGCTTGATTAGCCTTTATTTTTAGCAATTTGTTTTGAGAATAATTTATGAGAGCTTTTGCATTATGCAATCTGTTTTTGAATAAAATTTTTAGTATACAATAAATGAAAATGTTTATCTAAATATGCATGTGCCGATATGTTTCATCTTTTGAAACTGCTCTCATAAATGCTTAGTAGACAATAAACACGTACGATTTCTTTCAATACAAAGCCCAATATCAGGGCTATATTGAAGATCCAGGGAATGCAACACAGTTGCCCCCAAACGACACAAAAATAATGGATTCCCTAATCCCTCCGAATTCCAAAAAGAAACTTTCTAAGTTTCAAGGACATCCGTTTCAACGGATCCCATTTGGAAACAGCAAATGAAAATGAAAAATTACCGTATGTAACGTCTCAAGAAAAAGGAGTAAAATCCACACTTGAACGTTTTGAGAGCCTTATAGGCCTCTACCATACGAAGATTCGGAGAAAGGAAGCAGAATTAAACGGAGCACCTGAAGTGCCCTACATCAGCCGAGTTTTTACTCTGGCATGATGGACTTGGCCACCCTGGATTTGTAATGATACACAGCATCTTATCCTATGGGTATGACTTGAAGAACCAGAAGATTCTTCAGAAGGGAAAATTCCCTCGCATCCCTTAATATAAGGGAAGATTAATTACAAGGCCATCTCCACGAAAAGTTGAAAAAGGATCTCCACGCTTCCTCAAAAAAAAATACAAGGAGACAGATGTGGATAAAATCCACCACCCCTAGTGGGCTATTTTGGTACTTCATTGTACTGATAAATGCATCTTCAGAATATTCGTACGTATGTCTACTACAAGACCCGCAACTTACTACAAGACCCGCAACTTAGCTTTTCCAAAGCTATTGGCACGAGAATAAAAACGTTGCGGGCACATTTCCCAGACAATAAAATGTTGTAAATAAGTCTGGTTAATGTTGGGAAATATACCTCCCAGTCTTTCAAGAGTACTGCCAATCAACGGGAATTAAAAATGAACATACAAGTGCCGCATGTTCATACCCAAAATGGGTCGGCAGAGTCACTGGAAAGTAGACTCCAATGGACTGAACGTCCATTAAATCCCGATTGCCTATGGATGCATGGGGACATGCAAACTCTGCATGCTGCATCGTAAATGAAAATAAGACCCTCTGGAGGTCAGAGTCTCCAATGCAACTTGCATATGGAATGCCACCGAACATTTCTCATCTGAGAATCTTCGGTTGAGCAGTCTTAAATCCCCATTGCACCACCAAAGAGGACCAAAACGGTACTCAACGTCGCCTAGGTATCCATGCAGGGTTTGACTCACCCTCACTTATAAGATACCTAGAACCCTAAACGGGGGACGCATTTAAGGCACATCTTGAAGACTGTGATTTCGATGAGACGAGTTTCCCAAAAATATGCCCAGATACTAGAAAATCTGGCGCGAAGAAAATTATAACGTGGGATACAAAAAGTTTGACCCACCATGATCCGGTAACAATACAATGTGTAGATGAGATCCCGAAGATCTTCCACACAGAGAACACTGTTCATTAATTACCGGAATCATTTATTGACAACCAGAAGATTGTCAGATCACACATCCCTGCTGCAAAAACTCCAGCTAGGATTGACATCCCCGAGAATGGATGCAATCCACCAGCAGCAGAAGTGGCTGATCCTCAACAGAAAAGAGGCAGACCACCAGGCTCCAAGGACAGAAACTCCTGGAGACCTTAAGACAATACTACCACAGGACAATGAGCTCCTGTCCACACCATCGCCCTTCCCGGAATCCACTGCAGAGGAATTGCCGGGAAAAAGTGAAATTAAGTAAATGTTGTACGTACTGGGGAGGTGTTGGACAGATAGAACATAAATTGTCGACAATGTATTCACGTATCATATTGCCATATACATCGCAATGGCGATGACGTTTATAAATTATCGTTCCACACTCCGTTGCTAGAAGGCAAACGTAGAGATTGGCCAAACGTGGAACGTGGCAATAAAAGATGAGCTGGACTCACTTACGAAACGTGAAATGTTCGGACCTGAAGTCCATACACCAAAAGGTGTCAAACCTGTGGATAAAACAAAGTATTGCAAACATAAGAAAAATAAATACAAAATCGTATGCTATACGGTACAACCTATAGCCCAAGGAAAATTTCGCTGAAACTAGGGATCGAACAAATTCAAATGAGCATGTCTCATAAATGATGCATCAGTCTCCCTAAGTTCTCAAAAGCGAATACCTTACGATTTGGCGAAGGAAAATTTTGGATATGGTGTTATTGGATGTTGTGACGGCATACCTTCGTGGATATCTTGTAAAGATAATTTCCACATTTCCTTAAAATGCCTGAATAGACTTCGGGACGTCTATTCAAATAAAGAAATATAAGTATAAACAAATAAATGTACAACCAAGAGAATCACTTGACAAGTCAATGATTCCTACTGAAGGTTGTCTTTGCATCTGTGCAAAGAACAGGATTAGAGATCTTAGTTGTAGACAACTAACATCTCATCGGATCTCTTGAAGAGAAAACCGAAATAAATGTACAAGCCTGACTTTTAAACATGAAATAAAAAAGACCTAGGCAAATATAAAGTCATGGCTCATAGAATCCTATTACAAACGCCCAGAAGTGCGTTGGAGATATTAAAAGGACCATTGTCATCCAAAGTACACCTACGGTTGTACACTTACTGGATGAACAAAAAGAACCCTTCCGATCGCTGGAAGAGGGGGAGGATATAACTAGTCCTAAAGTCCCTTATCTTAGTGCAATCATGCACTCCTGGCTAATTGCATGTGTCCCGGTATAACAATTGCAGTAAACTCATTAGCCAGAGATAGTTGGCACCTAAAAAGGGCCATTAGACCGGAGTTAAGCCTTCTGCGCTTCCTCCAAGGGTCAAAAGATTCGGGCTTACAAAATGAAGTATTATCCTCCAATGTTCATGCAAATGCAGGTTTTAGGTCCAGTCCTTATGCTGAGAAATCACAGAACGGGTACCCACAGAGGGATGGCGATCCCATGCAGATCTGCAAAGCAACTTATGAAGGCAACATCATCCTATCATTCCGAGATCCTCACCATTCCAGAATCACACCAATGGTGTATTTGAGGGCGCCTGGTGGTACATCACATCCCAGTGACGACTGGGATAGAGGCTGGTTCTGTGGAGTTGACCATATAGTCTGAAGACCACATCAGAGGCGACGAAACTTAGCAACCTCTTAAGAGTTTCTGGATTCAGCAGCTGCTTGATGGTGACAAAATTTGTAATCTGTGTATATTTTCGGAATATTGTAAATAGGAGTGATGAGATAAGCCTAAGAGATCTGAAAGCCTAAGAGCTTTTACAGATCAGGGGGAGTTGAGAGAATTTGTACTCTTTTCCCTTAGCTATGGTTTTTCCCATTGGGTTTTCCATAGCCAAAGGTGTTAACGAGGCAAATCAAATCAACTCTGGATCCCGAAGTATCCACCCCTATGTGACGCTCAGAATCCAGAAGCATTCATGAGCAGAGTCACTTGTACAAATCAGGGGGAGTTAAAGAGCGTTTGCACTCTTTTTCCTTAACTATGGTTTTTCCCACTGGGTTTTCCATAGCCAAAGGTTTTAACGAGGCAAATCTCACCAACTCAGGATCCTGAAGTATCCACCCCATGTGAGACCCATACAGGCTCAGAATCCTGAAGTATTCATGAGCAGGGTCCACAACTATGGCTGGATAAGGGGGAGTGTTGTGAATGTGTATTTACTGGGTTGGATGAGTTATTGGGCCAACCTATGTGTTTGGGCCCATATCTGTATAAGCCCACTTGTATTCTCCCCTTTGGCTATAAATATAGACCTGAGGGCTCTCCCCTCAGTAGTTGATTCATAACAAAATCATATTTTTTTATTAAAGGGGTGGGGAGAGAAATTAATGGTACCTGCTTGATAAAATCTCTTTTGGGCTAAGAAACATATTAGGCTCAGCCCAATCTCCATTACCATATCTTCAAAGCCCAAGGGCCTTTCTGCAAAGAATCTTAAATCTTGAATGTGGAAAAGAAATTAAAAGTTCCACAGCTTTTGAGCTTTTACCTTAATAATAATTTTTTTTATTTTCTTTTTGTTTCCTGTCGTCTCTATCAGTATGCGAGTCCCCTTCACTCGGATCCCACTGCTAAAACCCCCGTATTCTCCTCTCTTCTCCTCCTCATCGCAATCCAAATCTCCCTTTTTTCGAGTAAACCCTAGAAATTCCGCCAATTATCTCCTCGTTCATCTCTTCTCCCCTCGTCGCCGCTTCGCTGCCATGGCGAGCAGCTTGGCCGAGGAGTTCGTCAAGGGAGCCGTTCACCCCAATGGCGTCGCCGTCATCACCCTCGATCGTCCCAAGGCCCTCAACGCCATGAATCTAGGTCTGTCTCTTGATCAACCGTTTTTTTCTTGGTTTTCTTTTATTTTGGTGCTGGAATGCAAATTTGATGTGCATTTTGCTGTCAATTTTGATGGTATCGGGTGAGATTGTTCTGCGATGGTGGGAATTTTATGTTCAATATGTGCCCTTCTCACTAAATCCTTCTGGTGTAAATTAGATATTGGCCCATAGATATTTATAACATCCAAATTGCCTCAAACAAAAACTATATTTTAAACTGCTATACCAGTCTACACAGTTAAACTTGTAGTGCCTGTCTGAGACTTGTTAACTCTGGCAAAACAACCCAAATTTGACAAGATATTACTAATCATCAGCTCAAGTGTCACCTAGAAACCACTCAAAACCATTAACTTAGAAAGAGAATAATTCATCCAAAAGGGTGGAATTACTCTCTTTCATCCTTTCACTCTCTGCATTCCTATTCAAAATTTGTTACTCTTACGTGTACTCCTTTCTTGCTATACAGCTAAAACTTACCCCTACATCTACGTCTACATCTATATTTACATCAACTTAACACTACTCTAGACAATCATAGCATCTACAAGTTCCTTTCATGGCCAAACACAGTCGTAGTCTTGAGTTGTAAGTCGCATGGATTGGGTTTTTGGGCTAGGATCAAATCTCTGAACTGAATATTCGAAATGGTCAATGATGTATCAAATGGGTTTAAAACATTTAAATGTCAGTTAAATTAGGTGTAAACCATTACATTCAACTCTTCTCAATTACGAAAAAGTTACAATGAACGCTGCATTGTAGACTAACTCGCGTCCAAATTTAAAATTGAAAATATTTGTTTGCATTAAATTTGAACATTTATTCACATATTCTTTTACCAACAAATAAATTTAAAACTTTAAATAGTTAATGATGATAGCCTTTATGAAGTTATAGATGAATATATGTATTGTCACGTCCCGCAACCCGGAATGTGACTGTTTCCAATCAAGTAAAGCATGTCCTGCAGGTAATTAGCGAAAACAACAAATGCTCCTAAACAACAAATGCTAGGAGCAGAAAATGTACCAACATACTCATATATATATATATATATATATATATATATATATATATATAGAATAATGGGTATCATACGCCATATGAGAGGGTCTCTCATATTCCCTCTCACATAAAGGGGGGCAAGTACAAGCTCACATGGGCTTGTACTTGTTGTACTTGCCCCTTTATGTGAGAGGGAATATGAGAGACCCTCTCATATGGCGTATGATACCCATTATTCTCATATATATATATAGGGTAAAGGGATCCTAAGGTGACTCCTTAGATTCAATCTAAGGAGGCGCCCCCATTTCCCCTCAACTCCAACATTTTTTTTGAAATTTTTTTTCATGGGTTTGTTGTTCACCCCATGGATGATCAACATACCAAATTTCAAGGGATTCCAATACTTTTTGATCCCCCATCTACCCCTTGCAACTTCGTGGGTTTTTCCGCACGTTTTCGGACCGTTGAAGTTGTAAGGGGTAGATGGTGGCTCAAAAAGTATTTGAATCCCTTGTAATTTGGTATGTTGATCATCCATGATGTGAACAACAATTCCATGAAAAACAATTTCTAAAAAAATTGTGGGAAATAGAGGGAAATGTGCGCGCCTCCTTAGATTTAATCTAAGGAGGCACCCTAGATCCCTTTTTCCCATATATATATATATATATATATATATATATATATAGGGTAAAGGGATCCTAGGGTGCCTCCTTAGATTCAATCTAAGGAGGCGCCCACATTTTCCACCATCTCACACATTTTTTTTGAAATTTTTTTTCATGGGTTTATTGCTCACCTTATGGATGATCAACATACCAAATTTCAAGAGATTCCAATACTTTTTGAGCCACCATCTACCCCTTGCAACTTCGTGGGGTTTTCAGCACGTTTTTAGACCGTTGAAATAGTAAGGGGTAGATGGTGGCTCAAAAAGTATTGGAATCCCTTGAAAATTGGCATGTTGATCATCCATGATGTGAAAAACAACCCCATGAAAAAAAATTTCCAAAAAATTTGTAGGAGAAGGGGGGAAATGGGGGTGCCTCCTTAGATTTTCATCCAAGGAGGCACCTTAGATCCCCTTTTTCCATATATATATATATATATATATATATATATATATATATATATGGTAAAGTATTCCTAGGGTGCCTCCTTAGATGAAATCTAAGGAGTCACCCATGTGGCTTCATCTCAACCCCACATCTAAGATGGTAGATGAAAAGCAAATTTGATATTCATTTTGCAAAAAACCCCTTCTCATTGTTGACAGCTCATCCTTTCCCAAAAAAAAAAGTCGCAGCTCACCCTTCCCCAAAAAAACACACGGCTCTTCCCTATGCACATAGATCACATCTTCTTCCTGGAAAAAATCATTCATCTTCTTCAAAAAAAAATCCCTCCCCCAATCAGCCCATTGAACCGCACTGCGCACACTCGCCAAGCCACTCGCGCCGCCCTGTGCCTCGCCCCTCACACACCCCTTAGCCCCTTGCACCGCCCAGCCGCCCGGTGCCCCCCTCGCGCCCCCGGCCCTGGCGGCCCTCGCCCTGCCCTGCCCCCCTCTGTGCGTCGCCCCGCATGCCTAGGTTGTTATCTCTTTTGCACATAGATTTAATCAGATCATGGGGCAATCTCTTTTGCATCAATATATAGGTTTTCTACCCCCTCCACCACAAACAATTACACCAATGATTAAAATGCCCCATGATTAAGGAAACTTCAAGCAACCTAGACGAGTTCTTGCGGCTGCTGCCCATAGTGAACTTGGTATTTCAGTGTGTCAATTATAGAAACCATTTCACAACTGAGAATATCACGGTGAACTTGGAACTCAAGGTATATGATTCCACTGATAATCTGAGGATATTCATAGGTTATCAGAAACCTGAAGATGCAGAGACAATATCTGTACTTCAAAGACGACTGGAAAGATCTTGTGGATGCAAGTAAAGATGGCAAACAATGACACATTAGCCCTGTACAATTTGGGTGGGGGCAAGATTTTATTCTAGCCTGCTTCTTTTTTAAGTTTTCTCTTTTGCTCAATCAAAGAGCCCATTCCTGGGCACGTCAGTATTCATCTTGTCCAGACCTCAATACAAGAATGCAACATATGAACTGCCTTCTAACTCAAAGGCTTATGCTTCTGGGAGTACAAATGCAATTCAGTAAAGACTTTTCTTTCAAATCTGAGAATTGATTTAAAATAGTCAAATGTTAAATTCATGAAACAATTAAAAATGGCAAGACTCAAAAAAATACACACAAATTGATAATAAACCGAGAATCAAATAATTCTTGTTGCCAGTAAAAAACCCCTCATAATACATCAAAGAACTGAACATTAAGATAAGCGTCTGAAGCATTCTCCAAAGCTGGGCTGCTGGTAATCTCCAAAGTAGTTCAAATGTGTTTCAACACTAAACCCGGCACAAATAAATAGTATTCTCCAAAGAATGTGTTGCGACACTAAATAAATAAAAGTTAAAGTCGGAATAGCTTTCAACATTGCAATGAAAAATATGACGGACCCTCCTTATATGCCAAGTAACCATCGCGATTAGTCGCTCCATTTTTCTTATTAGAAGATTATGACAAAAATACAAAAAATGAATCGCAGTCATTGATGTTCCTTATTCAGAAAAACACACACTTGGGTATGACTCATCTACAATTTAAATCAATGTGCATTTCATTTTCTAGGTTATGTAAAGATAGAAACATAAAATAGAGTTACCATTGATTCATAACAGCCAACCCCTATGACATAAACAATGTATTTCTGAAGACATCAACAATTTCTTAGTTCCATACATTAAAATCCTAATCATAACATCAACTCTATGTGCAAGCATGATGAGTCAGTTCATAATGCACATGCAACCTCCCTCCTACGCAACTCCTTCCAACATGTCCTTGAACTACATAAAGAGAGCAGATGAGCTTGAGGGATCAAAAGGAACTTTTAACAAAACTCCAGCTCTCATCAACTCAATTAATTTCCCTGAATTCTCCAACAACATATGCACTGCACCAGCTACTAGTCCCAATAAGACCTTTTGACCCACCAGGTCCCGATTAAGCTTTCATAGAACTCCCTCCACTTCTCCCAGGTTCGGATCATTCTCAGAGTAGCAGTGCTCCCAAGAATATATTTGATGTAATCTTTGCACCAGTGATCATGAATGAATGAATGAATCCGAGCCAGTACATAAAAATATTTCTTTGTTGCATTTAGGAGAATAAAGCATTGTAAGCTTCGGTGTCCAGTGTTCTGCATGCATGATTTTAGTATGTAAAGGGAACAAGGATAAAGAACTACATGTATAAATATGCCAGAATTTAGAAAGAGAAAACAAACTGATGTGATCAAATCAAAAATGATGTAATTAACGACCAACCACAGTAAATTTGCATATATTTAAAATTTTGAGTTGTGATATTTAGAACATTTCTTGTGTTCATCATGAGTCCACTGCATGTGTTGAACCCTGCATCCTACAGCTATTTGAGTATCTGGGGTTGATTCCTTGAGAAATCACTGCAAACATCAAAAGGATTGGAAACTATTTATGAAATCTATAAGAACTAATCTAGAATTGATTGAAATCGGCAAAGAATTTAGCTCAAAGGAAAGATAGAGCAAGCTCTATTCAAAGGAATGGCTAGAACAGATCAAATCCGTCATAGTTGCCTTCTCTTGATGAGAACCTGATAATAATTTGTGGATTCGCTCGAAACCAACATGAAATTCAAAATCTGACATTAATAGCAGCAGGAAAATCACTTCTTGGCTTACCAAGTTAGCACCTGGAAGCACAACAAACCCCAACCAACACTGTGAAGTAATGAACGGTCATTAGCTGGGAGATACATGTGGGGTGCAGGTTCAAAGGCTAATGCATATTAGTAGTATAATGCAATTATAGAGCAATCTCTATGATACAAAAACAAGCTACAAATTTTCCGAAGCACAAAAAAACAAGCTACAAGAAGATGCACGGATAAGAACAGAGAATAGATACAAATGTGATGGGGGGAAAGGCGACGCGACGGCCTGAGTGGGCCCTAAACAATCAACTCCTTCCGGCGAGGGGTGAGGCAGGGGGAGTGGCATGAGGGCCATGCACGGATGGGGGCATGGCTGTGCGATGGGCACCGGGGGCCACGAGGAGAGGGGCACCGGGGGGGCGCAGGTCAGTGCAAGGGGCGGGGCACAAGGTGGCAGGAGGGACTTTGCTAGTGGGGGAGGGGTGGTCCGAGGGGCTGAGTGGGGGGTGGGCGGTGCGAGGGACTGAGTGGGTGGAGGGGTCAATTTCTTTGGAGAAGGGTTATCTGCAAGGATTTATTTGAAGAAGATGAATGAATTTTTTCCCGAAGAAGAAGAGAGCTGCGTGCTTGGGGAAGGGTGAGCTGTGTGTTTTTTGGGAAGGTTGAGCTGCCAAATTTTTTGGGAAGGTTGAGTTGCCAACCAAGGAGAAGGGGTTTTTTTGCAAAATGAATGTCAATTTTGCTTTTCATCTACCATCTTAGATGTGGGGTTGAGATGAAGCCACATGGGTGACTCCTTAGATTTCATCTAAGGAGGCACCCTAGGAACACTTTACCCATATACATATATATATTATATATATATATATATATGGCAATCTTCGGGTGCGAAAACCCCGTGCGAAAGCCGTGCGAAAAGTTTTTTTTATTTTTTTGAATTTTTTTTCAAAAATTCTTTTTTTGATGTTTAATCCATACAATTATATACCACAGGGAAAATAATGGGTGAACCCGTTGGGGATTAGAGCACACATCCACCCGTTACAAATTTAACGGTCTCAAAACGTGCGAATTTGATGAAATGCCTTGATCGAAGACCAAATGACATTATTTCTCAACCATTATTTTTTGAGGGGGGTATAACAACATATAATGAGGGTGGAAAAAAAAATTTTTGAAAAAAAAATTTCAAAAAAAAGTTGATAACATTTTCGCACCGTGCGAAATGTTCTCATTTGAAAATTTTCATATATATATATAGGAGGGATCAAATGACCCCCAAAAATAACCCCCCAAAATAACCCCCTATCAAAAATCATATGCCCCCCATTTTTTCGGAAGATCCGAACCGTTCATCTTGATCTCCACCCTCTAAATACTTGACCCACCAATTTTCAACCTGATCCCACGTGTTTTGGCCGTTCATCAACCATTCGCAAAAGTTTTGTTCATGCGAAACCGTTAAATTTGGGTCGGATGGATGAACGGGCAAAACAGATGGGATCGGATTGAAAATTGGTGGGCCATGTATGTTAGTGGTTGTGCCCTAGGCCAAATAATTGGACCTTTATGTTATGTCATTTTCATTTATAAAATGTTTCTCTTATTATTGTTATTATTATATTGCTTGCATGTTTCTTTATAATAATGGTTGAATAGTTGTTTTATGCTATTCTAATAATCCCTAGTCATTCATCATTAAAGGTTTAATGAAGAATTAAGATTAGTATGAGTTTGGTAGATAATTATGAGATAATTATATGTATGGTGATACAAATCAAACTTATAGGTACTTGTTGGAGAACATGTACTGGATAGACTCGCTATGAGATCGTTACATGGATTAGTGTCATAAATGATCTCATAATAGTTATGTCATTGAATTCTTTGACCTGAGCTCATCACAGTTTCCTACATAAGGAACATCATATTTTGACATAATCAAACGTTATCTTTAATCAGATAATCATAAAGGTTATGATCGAATATGATGTGAATTATGCAGAGGAAAGTGAATGAACAAGATGGAATTTGTCCCTCTCCTATGAGAGATATCTAATGGGCCCCTCGATAAGTAGGACTGAGAAATGCATGGCCGTGCTCAAATGAATGTCATTTGATTTTATCAGTCTACTTAGAAAGCGAGAAATTAAATGTTTGAACAATATAAGTATGACACTACCCATGACTTATGTTCAAATAAGATATCGTGTGACAAAAGGATTATGACATGTCCTATTGGTTAGGTTAATATCGGACTAACGATATTCATATTAATTGGGTAGTCAAAATGTCTTGCTAGAGGCCAATTATGACTTGTGGGCTTCTAATGAGATTAGGCCCACTGCCAATTTAATATGAGCCTATTGGGTCGCACACAAAGAACGAATTGGATAGGATAGGGTTTAAACATGATTTCGAATATGATTTGAAATTCGTGATAAGGTGAAATATCTTAACCGTCAGATATCGTATCTCGTTAAGATATTATCCCTAAGATATCATCGCTTAACTGAAATACGTTAATGTGTTAACGTGGGATTCTTATCCTAAGATAGCGTCACGTAACTGAATGTTGTTAATGGGTTAACGAAGGATTCTATATAAGATATATAATCACGATTTTCAGTTTTACGTTTTTCAATCTATCTCCTCCGTTTTTGAGAAAAACAAATAGCGAGAGAAACCCTAGTTGCTGAAAGGAGCTAGCACCCTCGCAAGTCCTGTTCGTGACGTTCGCGTGTGGATACCGATTGAGGGTGATCGTTCGTAGAACAGCACCTATAGTCCGACAGATTCAGATCGTCGCAGCACCTACAGTCCGACAGATTCAGATCGTCAGAAAGGTTAGTAATCTATTCGAATTAATTAGAATCGCATGAATCTCTTGGTAGGTTTCTATTTTCCGCTGCGTATAAGTTAGTTGTACTATGATAGAAACCCTAACAAGGTATTTAGAGGGTAGAGATCAAGATGAACGGTTCGGATCTTCCGAAAAAATGGGGGGCATATGATTTTTGATAGGGGGTTATTTTTGGGGGTCATTTGATCCCTCCTCATATATATATATATATATATATATATATATATATATATATATATATATATATATATATATATATATATGCTTCTCCTTACAAGAGAAGTACAAAAAGGTGTTACATTTCAAAGATAAACTACTCTCAAAAGTATGAAAAGGAAATACATAAAATGATTACTTATTTCCTAAATCTCAAAAGTTGACGTCCTACACCGCAAACTCAGACTCCTCATAAACCTGAGCCTCCTCGAACTTCGAATTAGCACCTGGTGCAACAAAACACGAGTCTTTCAGGTCAAGTAAATTCACAATAAATTCTAAAATATGAAATTTAAACATGATATAACTGAAATAAAGCAGGAAACAGAACATACATATGAGAGCACAACAAAATGATCTAAAACAGGAATGTAAACCAGTAACAATTAATGTATGGTTTCGAATATTCTAATACAAGTGCATCTATCCGTTATACCAATCCTAAGCCGTGACTTATATAGAGGAGTACAATATACAACCCGAAGACCACATTTAACCACAGGGGCGCATCTCCGGACCGAATACAAAACAGAAACGAGAACAAAGCTCGAATAACCATCCAACAATTCTATATATGTTCAAACAGATGCATGAATGAAAACCGATCAGACACCAGATGCGGTCATGTAATGAAAATCGAAGCATGGCTCCAGTTGTTACCGTACTTCCTCTAATATAAGTTATCCCAAAAGCCTAGTGAGTCTGCATGTTAATTAGTCTGTGGTAAGTGTGTTATCTCTCATGTGATGGTCTAAAGTCTAAGTTCCATGTCATGCAGTGTAGTAGGTGTCTAATTATGCATCAATAGTGATACAAACATAGCCAACAATTTACGGGGGAAGTTATTACTCTAGCATGCATCATAAAATAATAAAAAGAGAACATGGTTTTAACAAGATCAAGGGTCTCATCATACCAGTATACATGGTTGGGGTGTTATATTTATACCAAATCATTTCTAAGTCCATGATTTCCAACATTTAAGCCAAATATCAATAGGATTGACTTCCCAACAATTAACCACATGTAAATCAATATCCAATAAGGCCAACCATCCCATAATATGTCATGCATGTGGGGTAATATTTACTTCAAGAACATATTCAACATAACCAACCTATCCTAAACTATGTCAGAATTAATGTATAATCATTTGCATGCATATAGAGAGTAATTCAGGTTGGGAAATAAACAGACGAATAGAAGACGGACATCGGATGCAAACCCCTTTAAGGCGGATAGCTATCCAACAATCGCTACGTCACGATCTTTTGGAGATACACTACAATAGCACAATATCCAACCAAAACACGCAATACGAAAAGTAACGAAGGCAAGAAAGCACAAATCAAGTGACACAGAGTTTACCCTGGTTTGGCCCGCTAACGACGCCTACGTCTAGCTTCTCTATGGCAGTTTTCACTATATGACCAGTTAGAATTATACCGACTCCTTCAATCTTCTTCAACAAAAGAGAGCACCAATACTTGGAGTTCAAACTCTTTTCACAAACCCTTGAGATCTCAAATCTCACCAAAAGAGAAGAAAGCAAAATCTCTCATCAAAATCACTCAACCCGAAAGCAAAAGCTCTCATCAAGAAGAATATTACAATGAATTTCAAGAAAATCTCAAAAAGTCACTCATCAATGTCCCAAAGCTCCAAGACGCGCGTGGAAGAAGAAACTTGATGACGACATGTGCTCTCTTCAAAATAAACCCTAGTAAGGGTTTAAATAGCACCATGGGTCGTGTGTAATCTCAGCCGTCCGATTAGATTTGGTTTTAGATCAAAACCCTCACCTAAATGTCGTATTTGGGCTGACTACAGGCGACACGGCTGTGCTAGAAAGCGGGACGGCCGTGTTAGGCTTGCAGGAAATTACTGCCAACTCTATGTTTTTGGTGACATGACCGTGCAACACGGCCATGTCAGTCTGTCCAGAACTTCACAGTCTCTCTGTAAAACAAGGCACGGCCGTGCTGACTGTAGCACGGTCGTGTAAAGACCAAACTACAAATTTGAAGCACATATCAACAAACTCTACACTGCTTCAAATTTCATCCAATGAATCTTGTCTTCGTAGGCTTTTCATGTCTCTACCTATATTCCAGACCTCTCCATCTGATCAAGGAAACATTAACTTGTCATCGGGAACCGCACCCTTCGACGCATCAACACTTCAAAAGAACTTTCGAGTCCAAACACCTCTTAAGCTCGAAGAATAGACCATGCTCACCACCTCGTGGTGATCTCTCTTTGAGGTTGACAACGCGATCTCATGTTCAGCCATCGACTGAACTGACACCAAGCCTGTGTCTCCTAAAGTACTTGAAGTCGATCCATGGCCGCACTCCACAATAGTCGCCTGAGTTGATCTGCATCTATCCTCTGAGGAAGCACTAGGCACCGCCTTCCTCAAACATGAAGTGAGAGCAACATCTTCATCTGGCTTCAACGACCTCAACTCACCGCCTTTGTATTGAACTGTCCAACAGGACTTCACCACAGCACCACCACGATCTCTGTGAGATCCACTGCTCCTAGTCATCTCTGAGTCACTGGGTCTGCACACTCCAGATGATCCCTTGGACGAACCACATCTCGTCCACCGTAAGCCATTCCACTCACGCTTCCTGCGTGAGTGCACATCAATGTTCTGCAACTACTTTACCCGAATACCCAACTCCTTGCGCTCAGTAACGCATCCTCCTGAGGACTACAACTCTACCCTGAAGCTACCTGCTTCCATGTAGACAATCTGAACCGCACATGGAGCTAAACCACGATGTGATATAACCTTAACTCCATCACATGAATATCTATCGCTGCACACCGCAGCTATCCATCCTGCAACCGACCTTACTTCTTTGTCACGACGTCCCCATGAGTCCTAAACGCTCCTCCACTAGAGCTCTTTGGTGCACCAGACATTTGACTCAACACCGTCTGACCCTGAAGCCTATAAAGGTTGCCAATCTTCCTCGCTGCCATCACAAAACAACATCCACTGGACACCCGTAGTCGCTCTCCGTTGAGCACCACGCAACACCCCACACTTGTCAAGGTCTTAAGCGAAATCAAATTTCGCTGCAAATCTGGTACATGCCTAACACCCGTAAGTGTTTGAATGACTTCATCCTACATTTTGAGCCGAACTGTGCCGACCCAATCACTCTAGACATAGCTTCATTCCCTATGTATACGTCTGGTCCATCTTTAGGAGTATGTCACAAAATAACTTCGTAGCAGAGTCATGTGGGAATCACACCCTGAATCAAGGATCCATGAAGCCCGATTGTCTTCTAAAGAAGAAAGCCAATATTTCTTCATTGTCAGCATTAATGCATGCACCATCAAAAACTACTATCGGTTGAGCAGACTCTTTACCCTTGACCTTCAACATTGGGCACTTGTTCTTCCAGTGTACCGCCTTCTTACAATAATGACATGTCTAGTCGTTACTAACTTGACCCTTGGACTTGGGTCTCCCAAACTTGGAGCTAGATTTGGATCGTCTACCTTGACGACCCCAAAGAGAGCTACATCCTGATCATCAGCGCATGTGTCATCCCTCGAAACCTTTTTTAAGCTCATGCAAGCGTAGAGCTGACTCGATCTCCTTTAAGGAGATTTTGTCCTTTCCTTGTGCCATGGTCTCGACAAAGTGTGAGTACTTCTCAGATAGAGAACAAACCAGAGTAATTGCTTGGTACTCATCACTTACATTCTCTTCACTGCTTGCAAATCCAATACCAACTAATTCAGTTGATCAAGATGATCCGGTAATGATGTTCACTCTTTCATCTTAAGCATGAATAACTTCTGTAATAGACACAGCATTCCTGTGAGTGATTTAGTCAGTTACAAAGATTCAAGCCTTTTTCACAACGCCTCTGTAGTCTCCTCTTTCGCAACCTTACAAAAGATCTTGTCTATAGGACCATTTGAATAGCACCGTGTGCTTTCATCTCTAACTCTCATCTCATATAGTCTGTGCTAGATTTTGGAATAGATTTCTTGTCAAAGACTATCCTGTAAAGCCATTCGTGCTTGAGCATAGCCTTCACCATCATGTACCATAGAGTGAAGCTATTCTTTCTTGAAAATTTCTTGATCTTGTACACAGATGTTGAATATGTCTCTGCCATTATGTAACTTCCGACAACTTGAAGCTTTGATACCACTTGTTGCGAAATAACCATACGAATAAGAGACGGACAACAGAAGCAAATCCCTTCAAAGGCAGATAGCTATCCAACAATCGCTACACTGTGATCGTTCAGAGATACACCCCAATAGCACAATATCCAACCAAAACAAGTAATACGAAAAGTAACGAAAACAGGAAAGCACAAATCAAGCGACACAAAGTTTACCTTGATTCGGCCCCCTAACGACGCCTACGTCCAGCTTTTCGATGACGGTTTCCACTATATGATCAGAAAGAATTACACCGACTTCTTCAATCTTCTTCAACAAAAGAGAGCACCAATAACTCCAATCTTGGAGTTCAAACTCTTCGCACAAACCCAATGGAGATATCAAATCTCACCAAAAGAGAAAAAACAAAAGCTCTTACTAAAATCTTTCAACCCGAAAAGAGAGATAACAAGAAAAAGGTTACAATGAATTTCATAGAGAAATCTCAAGAAGCTACCCACGAAAACATGCCCCAAAGCTCCAAGACCTGTGAGGAAGAAGGAACTTGATGACGACACACGATCTCTTCAATATAAACCATAAGGAGGGTTTAAATAGCCTCATGGGTCGTGTGGAATCTCAACCGTTCGATTAAATTAGGTTTTAGATCAAAATCCTAATATAAATCTCGTATTTGAGCCAACTACAGGCGATACGGCTGTGCTAGAAAGCGGCACTGCCGTATTAGGCATGCAGGAAATTACTGCTGACTCTCTGTTTTTGGTGACACGGCTGTGCAGTACGGCCGTGTCACCGTCTGTCCAGAACTTTGCAGTCTTTGTAAAACAAGGCACAGCCATGCTGACTGTGGCACGACCGTGTTTAGCCCAAACTACAAATTTGAAGCACATATCAACAATTCACATTAGAGCATGGAGGAGGGACACCGGAAATGATCTTAGAAATGTTTCATCCCTGATCATGCTAACGGGACAAATTGTTTACACGTGCTTTCAAATTTAACATCATCTAGAGATGATTTCAGTTTTATATGCCATATAAGCATGCATATGGCCAAAATTAGGATTCTAACATAATAATGAGTGACAACCCATTCAATAGATTCTAACATTTAACCAACGATCACACATCATAGGGCAAAACCCTCGGCCAATGCTAAAGCAATGACATGGTATCCACATCAGGGCCACAGAACAGGGACAGAGGCTGAACATGCTCGACCACAGGGAGTAGAGCCCCAAAGGAGCAATGACAGATGCCAACCGGCCAGTAACAGATAGAATGGAGGCAGGGTCAGCCGCATGGGGAGACAAGGATGTCAGCGAGGGTTGCCGCCAAGCCTTAGGGGCTTAGAAAGTTAGAAACATCATTGCCAAAATAAAAATCATATACCAAGCTTAAAACCAATTCAGAATTTAAAGGAATTTTACCGAATGAGTAGATCCGCAAAGAAAATCGAACTAAGAGCAGAAATCCGAACTCCAAACCAATGAAAAAACCTAGAATTCTTTAAAAATTTATTTCTTTTTTTAGTAAAAATCTTGAAAGCAAAAGAACTAATTTATAGAGGAAGGAGAGAGCTTGAGGTGGTGTCGGATGTGATGGGTGTGCAACAAAGGAGCTGTCGTTTCAGAGAAGCCGTTGCATGTGAGAGAGAAAAGTTGGCGTCGAAATACTTGAGTAGGGGGTTGATTCGACAATGATGGTGGCAGAAACCCTCGGGTTCGTGCTTGTGGGCTGTCAGCTAAGGTAGAGAGAGGAAAAGAGATATATAGAGGCTGCATGCTAGGTGTGAGGAGCCCTCGTGGCTGTCGGGGCTCGGTTCGGGTCGATCGAACGAATAGAAGATGCTCGGGTAGTCAAGGGTTTCGTCTGTCGAGCGAAAGCTAGAGAGAAAAATGGGGGGGGGAGAGTATGTGTTGGGGTGATGTGGAGTTATGTTACAAGGGAATGGGCCGGTTTTTGGGCCTTTGAAGAAAACGAAAGAAAAGATAAAAAGAATGAAAGAGAAGAAAATGGGCCGGCTAAAGAAAAATGGGCCATTACATTCTACACTCCTTACAAAAATTCCCTTTTCGGAATTCCTAAAAACTAAGATATAACAAACAAGTGAGGGTAACGCTCACGCATCTCATCATCTCTTTCCCATGTGGACTTTACATGCGAGTCTCGATGTCACATCACTTTCACAAAGATTACTATCTTGTTCCGGAGGGTCTTCTGCGCTGACTGTCACTGATATACACCAGTTGCTGCTCATATGTCAAGTCAGGCCATACCGTGACCTCAGAATGATCTGTCACGCCCCGCTTCCGTAAAATGGAGGCGAGACGTGAGAAGGTCCGCTCAAGCGTGGAGCTGTGAAGCTGCACGCCTGATAAACGTAAATTTAGTATAAGCAGGTCCCTGTAATTGCAAACGAAACAACAACAATAATAATAATAAGATGAGACGGATATGAAATACCAATCCCACAGTTTGTCCACAAAATATTCAACATCACAGAAAAGCCACCAGGCTAAAAGAGTCTAAAGGCCCAGAACAAGGCCAAACAAAACACAAACATAACAGAGTATCAAACTAGGTGCCACGCACCGACAACCTAAGCAATCTAACAAAGACTAGACGTAGACACTAAGACTGATCTCCAGTGTCTACGAAGTCCTCGTCCAACACGGGCGCAAGCTCGGCGTCCGCAAACACCTCACTCTCAGCAAGTAACTCTGGCTCGGGGTCTAACATGTGTCACCCAAAAGAGAAAAGGGGCACATGTCAGCAAGTCTAAAAGACTTGGGCAAGGAAACTGAAAGTAACTAACAACCTAGCACTTATAATATTAAACAATGACATGACAGTTTAGTTTGATGCAGCAGTTTAAAAAGGAGACAATCACGCACGATGTAGCGAAAGCTACCAATTCACTAATCACTTATCACTTATCACTGTTTATCACTTAGTGCATAGAGAGTCCACCTGCTGGCCAGCTCGTGGCTCAGGCCGCTTATCTCTATCACTATTAATCACTTGTGCACTAGAGATTTCGCCTGCTGGCCGGAGTGGCGGATCAGGCCAACTCGGGGCTCAGGTGGCCGCATATCTCTTACCCCACCCATATGTGTCGAGCGTTGGGGTTTCCAACTACAGGGCTCGCTTCTGGAACACGAGCCAGGAATATAAGTATTGTAGCGTGTGCTACACAATCACGATGACTAATCAATATGCAATGCCATGAACAGATATTTGCGTACCGTTAATTGAATTTAAACATGACATACAAACATGATGAATGTGACAGACCAAGCTTCGTTGTCAAGCTAGGTCAATGGCGTCTAGACGGCTATCCTTTCACCGTCTAGACTCTTTTACGCTAAAGCAAGGGAAATGGCCTAAGACATGCCCAAATTAAGAGATGCAAGTTTCACTTGCCTGATACCGGGGTTGACGAGCAATGAAGACCGTCACAAGCTAAACTACGGGTGGATCACTGATATAGCAAAACAATTATTAGAACAATGATTCTAAATCGTTTTCTTAATGGAACCCTAATCATCTAATAATCCATTTTATTAGGGTTTCACAATGTCAATGTGGGTTATGCTAAAACTAAAGGAATCGAGTATTACCGTGAAGAAACGAAGGAACGATGCCGAGCAACCACGGCAACGGAAGAACGATCCGGCTTAGATCTGGAAATGAGGGAAAAATCTGGAGAAATGAGTTTTGATGTGGATTTTTGGGGGTTTGATGAAGGTTTGGGGAAGACGGAAGGTGGGTTGTGACAAGAGAGGGTTTGGATGATGGATGATGAGCTTGGGATGAAGGATTAATGGTTTGAGGAAGTTGGGGGCTCAATGGGGGAGAAATTAGGGTTTTAGGTCATGAGGAAGAAGAAGAAAACGTTTGGAGGGGTATTTATAGAGTTTGGTGGCGGCTAGGGCAAAACTAGGGTTTACAGCACTGGTTAGTCGGTCAAAGAACAACCACTGACCGAATAGTTTGGAAACTAGTCGGTCGGTTGACCAACGCAGACCGACTAAGAGTAAACAGTAACCCAGACGAAAATTAGGATTTAGATTTAGTCGGTCAAGGAACAATTTCTGACCGACTAGTTTGACATCTAGTCGGTCGATGAACGTTCTTGGACCGACTAAGAGTAAACAGTAACTCGACTGTACAGAAGAACTAAGAATTAGTCGGTCTGAGTACAAAACTTAACCGACTAGTTTAACAACTAGTCGGTCGAAAGATGAACTTAGACCGACTAAGAATGAACAGTACTGATACCAAAAATTAGTAATTGAGTTAGTCGGTTAAAGAAGCATTGCTGACCGACTAGTTTGCAACCTAGTCGGTCAACCAAGGTTCTTAGACCGACTAACGACAAACAGTAACTCCTGAATAACTTTTCAAGCCCGCTAGTCGGTTCAAGAAGGATTTCCGACCGACTGGATCGTCATCTAGTCGGTCGGTGCCCCTTCTTATACCGGCTAACGTGCACCAAAAGTTCCGAAATGGAGCGCAAAGCTCCAGGATGGTTTCCTAAGTCTCCTAGGCTCGTTCTAACTCTAAGATATCGACGTTACGAAGCCCGTCACGAATGACTACTTCAAACACTCCGACCGACGGAAGAATCTAGAGAATCACGACGAAACGAACGAAAATGAAACTACGGAGACGGAAATGGAAATCTCAATAAGGGAAAGCAACCAAACATATAAATATTTATAATAAAAACCATACATGAAAAACCAGTCGTTACATCCTCCCCAACTTAAGAAAAATTCCGTCCTCGGAATTCCCAACACTCACGTGTCCGGGAACAAAAGTGGGTAGCGCTCGCGCATCTCATCTTCTCTCTCCCAAGTAGACTCTCCCGGCGAACCGTGCCGCCACATCACTCTAACAAGATCGACGACCTTGTTCCGAAGTGACTTCTGACGCATGTCCAGAATCTGCACTGGATGCTGGTCATACGTCAAATCTGGGCGAACGGCGATCTCCGAGAAATCTACGGCATGAGACGGATCGCTGATGTATCGACGAAGCTGCGACACATGGAAAACATCATGGACTCCTTCCAAAGATGGCGGCAAGGCTAGGCGGTAAGCTACTTCGCCGACCCTCTCCAAAACATCAAACGGTCCAATGTATCGCGGGCTCAACTTCCCTCGCTTCCCAAAACGAATCACTCTACGATTCGGGGAAATCCCCAGAAACACATGATCGCCCGGCTGAAACTCCAAAGGACGACGTTTCGCATCCGCCCAATGCTTAAAACGGTCCTGAGCAATCCTCAGCCTCTCCCGAATGTTCCTGACGACCTCCACAGCCTCCACAATCATCTCAGGCCCCAACAGCTCCCGATCGCCAACGTCATCCCAACTCAATGGCGATCGACATTTCCTCCCATACAAAGCGGCGAAAGGCGCTATGCCAATAGACGCCTGGTAGCTGTTGTTGTAAGAGAACTCCACCAAGTGTAGATGGTCCTCCCACGAACCCTTGAAATCCAACATGCACGCTCTCAGCATGTCTTCCAAAATCTGAATCGTCCTCTCGGACTGGCCATCCGTCTGCGGATGGTACGTCGTGCTGAAACTCAGACGCGTACCCAAACTCTTCTGTAAACTCTGCCAGAACTGAGATGTGAACCTCGTGTCCCTGTCCGACACGATACTCACGAGGACTCCATGAAGTCGCACGATCTCCTGCACGATTCACGTTACATCACTATCCAAACTAGAAAAAGGAAATAAAAACGGAGAGAAAGAATTTACCTCCATATATCTCCTTGCTAGCGCCTCAGTGGACTGTCCCACTCGGAAGGGAATAAAGTGCGCGGATTTGGTCAGTCGATCTACGATCACCCAAATCGCGTCATTCTGCTTCGGACTCCAAGGCAGTCCAGTCACGAAATCCATAGTGATGTGTTGCCATTTCCACTCCGGAATCGGAAGCGTTTGTAGCAACCCGGCCGTACGCTGATGCTCCGCCTTCACTTGCTGGCAAACCAAACACTTGGCCACACTCCGTGCCACACTCCTCTTCATGCCATGCCACCAAAAGTTCAGACGAAGATCCTTGTACATCTTGGTTCCACCAGGATGCACGGAATACGGCGAACTGTGTGCCTCCACCATCAACTCCTCTCTGATATCCCCAGCTGGCACACACAACCTGGCTCCAAACCTCAGCGAGCCATCCTCATGAATCAAAAAGTCAGTCCGCAGACCAGCTTCAACCTGCCCTCGAATCCTTACCAATTTCGGATCTCCGGCCTGACTCGCCTTAATCCGATCCACGATCGTTGACTGCACATGCATGTACATTAACGAAGAAGCCTCCTCGGGAAGAACAATCTCTACATCGGACCCGTAAAAATCCTGCTGCAATCTCCACTGCGAAGTCAAAACCATCACCGCGGGAAGCCTACTCAAGGCATCTGGCACCACATTCACCTTGCCAGGGTGATACTGCAAATCAATCTCATAATCCGCCATGAGCTCCAACCATCGACGTTGTCGCATGTTGAGCTCTTTCTGAGTAAAAATATACTTCAGACTTTTGTGATCGGTGAAAATTTTCACCTTCTCACTCAGCAAGAAGTGCCTCCAAATCTTAAGAGCAAACACAACGGCAGCCAACTCCAAATCATGCGTCGGGTAATTCTTCTCATGAACCTTGAGCTGACGCGACGCATAAGCCACAACATGTCCATGCTGATGCAAAACACAACCGAGACCCTTGCCAGAAGCATCGCAAAAGATCTCGAATCCTCCACTGCGGTCAGGCACAGCAAGAACAGGGGCAGACGTCAAACGCTCTCTCAGAACACCAAAGGCATCCTCACAATCACCCGACCAAACAAAAGCAACATCCTTCCGCGTCAACCTGGTCATCGGCTCCGCAATACGGGAAAAGTCTTTAATGAAACGCCGATAGTATCCCGCCAAACCAAGGAAACTCCGAATCTCAGACGCAGACGACGGAACAGGCCACTCCCTGATGGCCCTAATCTTCTCGGGATCCACTGAAATACCATCACCAGTCACCACATGCCCGAGGAAAGCAACACTGTCCAACCAGAACTCGCACTTCGAAAACTTGGCATACAACCGATGCTTCCTCAAAATCTCCAGCACCGTCCTCAAGTGCGAGGCATGCTCTTCCTCCGACTTCGAATAGATCAGAATGTCGTCAATAAAGATAACGACAAACTTATACAGGAAGTCATAGAAAATCAGGTTCATCAGATTCATGAAAACTGCGGGTGCATTGGTTACACCGAAAAGCATAACCACAAACTCATAGTGTCCATACTTCGTCCTGAAAGCGGTCTTCGGCACATCCTCCCTCTTCACCTTCAACTGATGATAACCACTCCTCAAATCCAACTTAGAAAACACCCTCGATCCTCCCAGCTGATCAAAGATATCATCGATGCGAGGCAACATGTATTTATTCTTGATGGTCACCGCATTCAGCTCCCGATAGTCCACACACATGCGACGCGAACCATCCTTCTTCTTCACCAACAACACCGGTGCTCCCCACGGAGACACACTGAGATTAATGTAACACTTCTGCATAAGCTCATCCAGCTGCTTCCGCAACTCTTCCAATTCTGTTGGCGCCATACGATATGGTGCCTTCGAAATCGGCTGCGCACCTGGAATCAAATCAATAGAAAACTCTAAAGCTCGATCGGGTGGCAGTCCAGACATCTCCTCGGGGAAGACGTCATCAAAATCTCGCACCACAGCTGGCCTCTCCAACTTCATCTGCATAGCCACAACCTCCACCGGTCTGGCCCGAAATCTGACAGGACCAAGCGAACTGCTACCACAGCTGAACTCAAATACTGGATGTCCGGGAATCTCAAACACCACCCTCTTCCTCCGACAGTCAATCGTAGCATAGAAGCTCGCAAGCCAATCCATCCCAAGGACCGCATCGTAGTTGGTGATGTTGTGGACAATAAAATCAGCATAAAGCTCATGTCCACAAACCACCACAGAGCAAGGGCTGCACCCACGATGCACCGAGACTACTCCATTCCCTGTAACGATGTTCCAACTCTTGGAGAGAGGGGATGTCGACAAGGAATGCTTCTCCACGAAGCTCTGGGCCAAAATGCACATCGACGCGCCTGAGTCAAAGAGGACTCGGGCAGGGAACGTGCAAACCAAAACCACACCTAACAAACAGTCTAATCAATCAAATCTTACTCTAGCAACATTCATACACAAGCAACCAACATAATTTAACAATCAACTAATTAAGAAAGGAACAACTAGATTGAAAGTTACCTGCAATGACCTCATCCATGGCCAAAATCTCCTTCTCGGTCATCAGAAATGCCTGCCTCCTCGACGGAACAACCTGCCGAAAGGCATGCCCTTGTGGAACAAGGGGTACCCCATGACCAGCGGGCACCGGGGCTCTCTGCTGCAACGGCGGGGCAGCAATAGGTGTCCTCCAAGGCTGCTTCAACCTCGGGCACTCCCTGAGAGCATGGGCGGAATCTCCACAGGCAATACACTGCCCCAAGAACCTCCTACACGATTCCTTGATATGGCCCTCCTTGCCATAGAAATGGCAAGTCTTCTGAACAGGCCCTCCTGGCCTCTTAAACTGAACAGGCTGGTTCGGCCTGAATCCAGGTCTAACCACAGCTCTTGCCTGTTCCACAGGCCTCTTCCCAGCACCAACAATAGACCCCTTCCTCTGGTTCACGAGCAGCTCCTGCCTCTTGGCTGCTACTAGAATCTTCTGATAAGATTCCCGGTCAGAAGAGGTCACAAAACTCTGGAGCTCCGAAGCAAGTCCCTGCAGGAACCTCTGAGCTCTCTCCTCAGCGTCCTGCACCATCTTCGGTGCAAACCAACTCAGCCTCATGAACTCTTGGTGATACCGGTCCACCGACGAGCTTCCTTGCTTCAGATCGATAAAACGCTGCAGCATCTCGTCCCTGGCAGCTTTTGGGAAGAACTCACCATCAAATCTGGCCTTGAAGGTAGCCCAGACGATCGGCTCCTCCAACATCTTCTCTTCAGCATCCCACCAATTTCTGGCGTTATCCCTCAGCTGGCGCTTCGCCAAGTCAACCCAACTAACTTCGTTGACCTTGGACATCTTCAGATTGTCCTCGATATTCCTCATCCATTCATCAGCAGCTAGTGGACCTTCGGTTCCATCAAAATATGCAGGACCCAGCTCTCTGAACTGCTTCGCCCCAGGCTCAGGGCGAGGGGCTTCCACCACCCGAGCAGCTCGAGCCACCGGAGCATTCTGTGCCTGCAGAAGCACACCCTGCTGAACTTGCATCATCTGCATCATCATCCGCATCATCTCTCCGTTAGTGGGCTCCCGCTCAGGCTCCTCGTCATGAGGGGGCGCACCACTACCACCACCACGGGTGATTCGCCTTCCTGCCATCTAATGACACAGAAAACGAAACAATTAGACTCATAGCTTAGGGCTCAGATGTCGAACTTATTTGTTGGACAATCCTATATTATTGTCGTTATCCCGGTAATTGCAGTTACAGAAGGACCTGCATGGGCCATCACTAAAACCTGTCATGTCCCGCTTCCCTAAAATGGAGGCGAGACGTGAGAAGGTCCGCTCAAGCGTGGAGCTGTGATGCTGCACGCCTGATAAGCGTAAATTTAGTATAAGCAGGTCCCTGTAATTGCAAACGAAACAACAACAACAATAATAATAAGATGAGACGGATATGAAATACCAATCCCACAGTTTGTCCACAAAATATTCAACATCACAGAAAAGCCACCAGGCTAAAAGAAAGAGTCTAAAGGCCCAGAACAAGGCCAAACAAAACACAAACATAACAGAGTATCAAACTAGGTGTCACGCATCGACAACCTAAGCAATCTAACAAAGACTAGACGTAGACACTGAGACTGATCTCCAGTGTCTACGAAGTCCTCGTCCAACACGGGCGCAAGCTCGGCGTCCGCAAACACCTCACTCTCAGCAAGTAACTCTGGCTCGGGGTCTAACATGTGTCACCCAAAAGAGAAAAGGGGCACATGTCAGCAAGTCTAAAAGACTTGGGCAAGGAAACTGAAAGTAACTAACAACCTAGCACTTATAATATTAAACAATGACATGACAGTTTAGTTTGATGCAACAGTTTAAAAAGGAGACAAGCACGCACGATGTAGCGAAAGCTACCAATTCACTAATCACTTATCACTTATCACTGTTTATCACTTAGTGCATCGAGAGTCCACCTGCTGGCCAGCTCGTGGCTCAGGCCGCTTATCTCTATCACTATTAATCACTTGTGCACTAGAGATTTCGCCTGCTGGCCGGAGTGGCAGATCAGCCCAACTCGGGGCTCAGGTGGCCGCATATCTCTTACCCCACCCATATGTGTCGAGCGTTGGGGTTTCCAACTACAGGGCTCGCTTCTGGAACACGAGCCAGGAATATAAGTATTGTAGCGTGTGCTACACAATCACGATGACTAATCAATATGCAATGCCATGAACAGATATTTGCGTACCGTTAATTGAATTTAAACATGACATACAAACATGATGAATGTGACAGACCAAGCTTCGTTGTCAAACTAGGTCAATGGCGTCTAGACGGCTATCCTTTCACCGTCTAGTCTCTTTTACGCTAAAGCAAGGGAAATGGCCTAAGACATGGCCCAAATTAAGAGATGCAAGTTTCACTTGCCTGATACCGGGGTTGACGAGCAATGAAGACCGTCACAAGCTAAACTACGGGTGGATCACTGATATAGCAAAACAATTATTAGAACAATGATTCTAAATCGTTTTCTTAATGGAACCCTAATCATCTAATAATCCATTTTATTAGGGTTTCACAATGTCAATGTGGGTTATGTTAAAACTAAAGGAATCGAGTATTACCGTGAAGAAACGAAGGAACGATGCCGAGCAACCACGGTAACGGAAGAACGATCCGGCTCAGATCTGGAAATGAGGGAAAAATCTGGAGAAGTGGGGTTTGATGTGGATTTTTGGGGGTTTGATGAAGGTTTGGGGAAGACGGAAGGTGGGTTGTGACAAGGGAGGGTTTGGATGATGGAGGATGAGCTTGGGATGAAGGATTAATGGTTTGAGGAAGTTGGGGGCTCAATGGGGGAGAAATTAGGGTTTTAGGTCATGAGGAAGAAGAAGAAAACGTTTGGAGGGGTATTTATAGAGTTTGATGGCGGCTAGGGCAAAACTAGGGTTTACAGCACTGGTTAGTCGGTCAAAGAACAACCACTGACCGAATAGTTTGGAAACTAGTCGGTCGGTTGACCAACGCAGACCGACAGAGTAAACAGTAACCCAGACGAAAATTAGGATTTAGATTTAGTCGGTCAAGGAACAATTTCTGACCGACTAGTTTGACATCTAGTCGGTCGATGAACGTTCTTGGACCGACTAAGAGTAAACAGTAACTCGACTGTACAGAAGAACTAAGAATTAGTCGGTCTGAGTACAAAACTTAACCGACTAGTTTAACAACTAGTCGGTCGAAAGATGAACTTAGACCGACTAAGAATGAACAGTACTGATACCAAAAATTAGTAATTGAGTTAGTCGGTTAAAGAAGCATTGCTGACCGACTAGTTTGCAACCTAGTCGGTCAACCAAGGTTCTTAGACCGACTAACGACAAACAGTAACTCCTGAATAACTTTTCAAGCCCGCTAGTCGGTTCAAGAAGGATTTCCGACTGACTGGATCGTCATCTAGTCGGTCGGTGCCCCTTCTTATACCGGCTAACGTGCACCAAAAGTTCCGAAATGGAGCGCGAAGCTTCGGGATGGTTTCCTAAGTCTCCTAGGCTCGTTCTAACTATAAGATATCGACGTTACGAAGCCCGTCACGAATGACTACTTCAAACACGCCGACCGACGGAAGAATCTAGAAAATCACGACGAAACGAACGAAAATGAAACTACGGAGACGGAAATGGAAATCTCAACAAGGGAAAGCAACCAAACATATAAATATTTATAATAAAATCTATACATGAAAAACCAGTCGTTACATGATCAATCGCATGAGAGGGATTTCCTACATATCTTTGTAGCTGGTACATGTGAAATACATTATGCACTCCTAAGTATGGATGTAGTGCAAGTCTGTATGTTACTTCTCCACTCGCTCTAAAATATCAAAAGCTCCCATGTATCGAGGGCTGAGCTTCACTCTTTGTCCAAATCGAATCATGACACGATTGGAAGAGATCTTTAAAAAGTCATAATCGTCCGATTGAAACTCTAGATGTCCGTGCTTCGCATCTGCTAAATGCTTGTATCGGTCATGTGCTACCTGAAGCTTCTCTCTGATGTTCCATAGTACATCGATATCTTCCAAATTAACTCTAGTCGAACCAATTCCTTATCATCCACATCGTCCCAACTCAAAGGTGAATGACATTTCATTCCATATAGCACTGCAAAGGGGTGCCATACCGATACTGGCTTGGCGACTGATGTTGTACACAAACTTTACGAGATGAAAGTGATCTTTCCACGATCCCTTAAAGTCTAATATAAAAGCACATAATATGTCTTCCAATTTCTGTATAGTATGCTCTGACTAGCCATCTGTTTGGGGATTATAAGTCGTGCTAAAACTCAAGTATGTTCTCAAACTCTCTTGCAAACTCTCTTGCAAACTCTCTTGCAAACTCTTCCAAAATGAGACGTGAATCAAGTGCCCATGTCTGATACAATACTCACAGGAACAGCGTGCAACTTCACAACCTCATCCATGAACTTCCTGGAAAGTACCTCTATTGACTGACCAACTCTGAAGGGGATGAAATGCTTCGATTTGATCAACCGATATACGATCACCCAAACATCATCATTCTGCTTAGCACTCTTGGGCAGTCCTGTTACGAAGTCCATCATAATGTGTTGTCATTTCTATTCTTGGATGGATAAGGGCTGTAATAATCCGGCTACCAGCCTTCACTTGTTGGCATACAATGCACTTTGCCATGCTCCTGATGACACTCTTATTCATGCTATGTCACCAATAATGCAATCTCAGATTCTTATATATCTTGGTTCCACCTAGATGGATATAATATGGTGGACTGTAAACATCATTCAACAGTTCCTTCCTGATATCCCCAGACGGCACACAGATTTTACTGCCTTATCTCAAGATTCAAAATTCTGGTCTCTGGCCTGCCATCACCAAATCTCTGATTTTCTGTAACTTCTCAGCTCCTGTCTGAGCAGCCTTGATCTTGTCTACTAGAGTTGATTGTATCTGCAAGCTCATCAATGATGTTGTCACTCTAACACTTCTATCTCCTTCCCACGGATCTCCTGCTGTAGGCTCCACTGAGTCATGAGGGTCATTACCACAGGAAGACGACTCAATGCATCTGGTACAATATTGACCTTTTCAGGATGATACTGAAGGTCAATATCGTAATCTGCCATAAGCTCTACCCACCGTCGTTGTCGCATGTTGAGCTCATTCTGCGTGAATATGTATTTCAGACTCTTGTGATATGTAGACATCTTCACGTGACCACCTAGCAGAGAATGCCTCCAAATCCTTAGAGCAAAGATAACTGTCATCAACTCAAGGTCATGGATGGGATAGTTCATCTTGTGGGTCTTCAGTTGTCTGGATGCATATGCCACAACTCAGCTGTGCTGATGTAGCGCACACCCAAGTCTCTTGTCTGACGTATCACAAAATACTAACAAGCCTCTTGCCCGGTCTGGAATGATTAAAACTAGTGCCGATGTCAATATCTTCCTTAACTCTTGGAACACATCATCACATGTCTTAGACCATACAAATACCACACCCTTTCTCGTCAATCGCGTCATATGCTCATCAATCTTCGAGAGGTCTTGGATAAAAGTTCGATAATAGCCTTCTAGTTCAAGAAAACTTTTGATCTCTGAAACTGATCGAGGTGCTGGCCACTTCTGAATGGCAATAACCTTCTCAGGATCAACCGATATGCCTTCTCCTGACACCACGTGGCCTAAGAAAGCTACTTTGTTCAACCAAACTTCACATTTACTAAATTTGACGTACAGCTGGTGTTCTCTCACGATATTCAATACCTTTTCCAAATGCTCTGCATGATCATGAGCATTCCTTGACTAAAGCAGGATATCATCTATGAAAACCACTACAAATTTGTCCAGATACACATAGAATATTTGGTTCATGAGATTCATGAACTATGCATATGCATTGGTCAAACTAAATGGCATTACCAAATATTCATAGTGTCCGTACCTAGTTCTGAAAGCAGTCTTGTGGATGTCCTCCGTCTTGACTCTCACCCGATGATATCTGTTTCTGAGGTCCAACTTTGAGAAGACGTTCAATCCTCCAAGCTGATCAAAAATGTCATCAATGCGAGAAATATGATACTTCTTCACTGTCACCTTGTTCAACATTCGTCGGGATCCTCCTTCACCAACACTGGAGCACCCCATGAGGATACACTAAGTCGTATCCATCACTTTTTCAGTAGATCATTTAACCGTGTCCAGCCTTCTTCTAGCTCAGGTGGTGCCATACGATAAGGTTTTATAGAGGTAAGTTTGGCATCTGACATCAGATCAATGGAAAACTCAAGAGTGCGTTCTGGAAGTAGTCCCTCAAGATCATTCGGAAACACATCCATGAATTCTTGCACAACTTCTAGTCTTTCTGGCTTAATTTCCACGGCAGTCACCAGCGCTTCTACTGGTGTGGCTCTGAATACCATCTGTCCTTCGGATATGTTATCACTAACAAACTCAAACTTCGAGTGGTCGAGAATTTCAAACACTACCCTTCTTTGACGACAATCGATAATGGCGTGGAATTTTTCTAACAAATCCACCCCGAAGACAACATCGAAGCTTGGCATCTCAATCATTAAGAAGTTTGCATATAGTTGTCGTCCACAATGTGCATTGGAAGTAACAACTAGTTGTCTTCAATGCGACACTGCCCGTGTTGATGTTCCAACACGAAGTAAGGTGTTTAACAAGAATGGCATGGTGTGAACAAATCGTTCCGCCAGGAAACAATGGGAGGCTCCCGAGTCGAGTAGTGTTGGTGCGGGTTTATCGGCTATTGGTACAATACCTAAGGTCACTGACATAACGTTTAAGCATGCATATACTAATATACAAAATAAAATGCTGGAAGCGATGGATAAAATCATACCAGTATTTCCTTGGTCTGTAACCTCGACTTCTTCCACAGTCATGGTAAAAGCTTGACGTCTCAGATGTGGAGCCTCAGACCTAGCCTACTGAAAGATCTTTCGCTACGAAGGAAGCGGTGGTCCACGTGGAGCATTACCAGCTGGAGCTGGTGCAGTAACTAGAGCGATGGATTGAACTGGAGCTGAGGGTTGTAATCCTCTCTGAGTAAATCCATGGCACTATGCCCTCTCATTCCGTAAGTCCAGCATTGGCTCAAGGGCAGTCGACATTCTGGTTTGGTATGCCCAGGCTTATGACAATAATGGCATATCAGAGGGGATCCACGATGTTGCTGCTGAGGCACCTGCCTCTTAAACTGGGTCTGCTGAACCGGTCGATACATTAGCCTGATAGGGGTCGGTGGCTGTCGGCTCGATCCAGCTATCATCACCGGAGGTGGTCGTCTTGGCATGACAGTCAAAAGTTGTTCTCTTTCCGCGTCTTTCTCAACGTATTCGTGTTGACGAGCAGCTGATAGGACGTCAACATGTGTGGTCAAGTCTAACTCAATCAATTTCCTCCTAATCTCGATACTCAGACCTCTTACTAAAAGCATCTGGCTCGAGTTAAGGGAGTGGCCACAATCTTTAGGGCAAACATGCAATGATGACTCATTAATAATAATACTTGCAATGAACAAGCTAATCATCACAAGTAGGATACGTACCGGCTGAGCATAAAGAACTCAGCATCATATTGTTCCGCAGTTATGGAGTCCTACTTTAGGTTTGTTTTAGGTTCACGAACCTAGCAGGCAGTTCCATTTGTACTTCTGGAGAGAAAAATTAGGTCTTGAATAGTTCCTTGAATGTGTTCCAAGTGATTGGGCGTACTAAACGGCCTTCCTCCGAGTCATACCAGACTCTGGCACCGTCAGTTAATTGCAGCTTGGCCATATCCACCCATATGCGATCCGGAATTTGTGCTACTCAAGTTATCCTCAGAACCTCTAAGCCACTCTTTCGCCTTTAGAGGCTCCTCCGTTCCGTCTCCGTCTCCGTTTAGAGTCTTCTTGTGTAGTGCCCGAAACTATTGGACCCCACCTTCCTGCCTAGGCTTCTTCTGTATAGTCCGTCTTATGATTTCAACTTATTACTGGAAGATTTCTCGCATGAGATTCTTTGGTATCATGTTCCCTTTTAGTCCTGCCCAGTGTTATCAGTCCCCGATCAATTGTTGTTAATTCCTGATCCATTGTTGATTCCCGATCCTCACGCTCCATCTTGGTTCTCCTCCGGAACTCTTCCATTGTTCCCATCTAAGGGGTTATCCCCAGTACGTCCGCAACGAGAGTAAACGTGCTCCATCTTATATTCGAAGTATAACGTTAGCTATTATGAGTATATTATACAATACACACTACTCATCATATATTGTTCACGAGGTTGTTTGTGAGGACCTGCATGAGCCACCAAGAAAAACATGTCACACACTGCAACCCGAAACATGACTGTTTCCTAGCAAGTAAAGCAGGTCCTGCAGGTAACCAGTGAAAACAATATATATTATGAGCAGAAAATGTACCAATATACTCATGTATATATTCTTCTCCTTACAATGGGAGTACAAAAGGTGTTACATTTCAAAGATACACTACTCTCAAAAGTATGAAAAGGAAATACATAAGGTGATTACTTATAACCTAAACTTCAAAGGTCAGCTTCATTCGTCGCAAACTCAGACTCCTCGTAAACTGGAGCCTCCTCAAATTCCGAATCAGCACCTGACGGTGCAACAAAACGGCAGTCTGTCAGGTCAGGTAAATTCACAATAAATTCTAAAATATAAATTTTAAACATGGTATAAGTTCATAACTGAAATAAAGCAGGAAGCCGATCATACATATGAGAGAACAACCAAATGATCTAAAACAAAATTGTAAACTAGTAACAGTTAAAGTATAGTTTTGAATATTCTAATACAAGTGCATATAGCCGCTATATCGATCCTAAGCTGTGACTTATATAGAGGAGTACAATATACAACCCGAAGACCACCTTGTAACACGGGGGCGCATACCCGGGCCGAATACAAAGCAGAAATGAGAGCAAAGCTCGAATAACCGTCCGACAATACTATATAGATTCAAATGGATGCATGAATGAAAATCGGTCGGACACCAGATGCGATCATGTAATGAAAATCAAAGCATAACTCATGTTGTTCCCGTACTCCCTCTAATATAAGTTATCTCAAAAGCCAAGTGAGTCTGCATGTCAATTAGTTTGTGATAAGTGTCTTATCTCATGTGATGTTTTAAAGTCTAAGGTCCATGTCATAAAGTGTCTCAGGTGTCTAATTATGCATCAGTGTGATGCGAACATAGCCAATAATTTATAGTGGAAGTGATTACTTTAGCATGCATCATAAAGTGATAAAAGGAGAACAAGTCTCTTAACAAGATCAATGGTCTCATCGTATTAGAATATATGATTGGGGTGTTATGTTTATACCAAATCATTTCTAAGTCCATGATTTCCAACATATAAGCCAACATGTCAATAAGATTGACTTCCCAACAATTAATTACATGTGAATCAATATCTAACAAGACCAACCATCCCATAATATGTCATGCATGTGGGATAACATTTACTTCAAGAACATATTTAACGTAACCAAACCAACCATATATCCTAAACGATGTCAGAATTCATGTATAATCATTTGCATGCATGCATATAAAGAGTAATTTACAATAGAGCATGTGGGGAGGGACAACAGAAGTGATCTCAGAAATGTTTCAAGATTGATCATGCTAAAGGAGCAAATCGTTCACACATGCTTTCAAACATAACATCATTAAGAGATGATTTCAGTTTTATGCCACATAAACATGATGCCACATAAACATGCATATGGGCTGAAATTAGGATTCCAACATAATAATAATAATGAGTGATAGCCCATTCAATAAATTTCAACATTTAACCAACGGCCGCTTACCATAGGGTAAACCCCTCGGCCACCACTAAAGCGAGGACAAGGCACCCACTGCAGTGCCACAGAACAGGGATGGTGGCCTAATAGGCATGGACATAGGGAGCAGAGCCTCAAAGGAGCAGGGACAGAGGCCAAACAGCCAGCAACCGATATAACGGCAGTGTCAGCCGCATGGGGACAACAAGGGGCGGCAGTGAACGTGGTCGCCAAGCCTTAAGTGCTCATTGTCAAAATAAAAATCATATACCACGCTTAAAACCAATTCAGAATTTAAAGGAATATTACCGATCGAGTAAACCTGAGAAGAAAATCCAACTAAGAGCTGAAATCCAAACCCCAAATCAAAGGAAAAACCTAGAATTCTTCAAAAAAAATTTCTTTTTCGTATTAATAATCTTGAAAGCAAAAGAACTAATTTATAGAGGAAGGAGATAGTCTGAGGTGGCGTCGGATGTGATGGGGTGCGACGATGGAGGAGTTGTCGTTTGCAGAGAAGCCGTTGCATGTGATATAGAAAAGTTGGCGCTGAAATACTTGAGTAGAGGCTGATTCGACAGTGGCGGTGGCAGAAATCCTAGGGTTCTTACTCGTGGACTGTCAGCTGAGGTGGGAAGAGAGAGAGAGAGAAAGAGAGAGATATGAAGGCGACGGGCTAGGTCTTTGGTCGTGCGAAGCCCTCATGGCTATTGGAGCTCGGGTCGGGTCTATCGAACGAAGAGAAGGGGCTCGGGCAGTCGTGGGTTTCATCGGTCGAGCGAAAGCAAGAGAGAAAAAAACGGGGGGGAGAGAGAGAGAGAGTGTGTGTGTGTTGGGATGAGGTGGAATTAGGTTTAAAGGGAATGTGCCGGGGTTTTGGACCTTTGAAGAAAACGAAAGAAAAGAGAAAAAAATAAAAGAAGAAGGAAATGGGCTGGCTAAAGAATAATGGGCCATTACATGTATGGTGTTCTAAATAACGATTATCCGGCTTGCAACGGATTTAAACCCATAAAACCCTCGCTTTCTCCTCTTGTCCTCATCATCACAATCCAAAGCTTACCTTTTTTTTGAATAAACACTAGGAATTCCTCTAATTATCTTCTTGCTGATCTCTTGTTCTCACATCGCTAGTTCGTTGCCATAGCGAGCAATGCTGTCGAGGAATTCATTGAGTGAGCCATCACCCCAGTGGTGTCACCATCATCACCATTGATCGCCCCAAGGCTCTCTACGCCATGAATCTGTTCGTGATCATCTTTTATGTTGCTTCGATCACTTAGATTATGGTGTTGGAATGCGATGCTATGGATTTGCCCTGAATTTGCCGTGAATTTTGATGGCATTGTGTAAAATTGTTTTGAGATCAGGAGTTTGATATTCAATTTGGGTATTAGAGGCTGTGACTAGCATTTCTCACTAATTCCACGGGTGTAAATTGAAGATAATGGTTGGCAGTCAATTTTTTGAACATATTTCACTTATTGTTTTTCCAAAAAATTTAATCATTTAAACATTTACATATTATTAGCCCTTATAGAGTTATAGATGAGTATATGCAATACATCAGGCGATGGATATGGCTGCCGGTAGGAAAAAAAATACACTTTCATGCAGGATCATCAACAAGTACTAACATGTAATTGTATGATACTTTGTCGTTGAGATCATATAACTTAATATCAGTGCACCAACAATCTTACATATTGTAGTGGTTAATTTAAAATATCTATTTATTTTTGGAAATAATAAAAACATGAAGTATGGAACTCATGATGGAAGCTATCTGAACTTCTAAAAGTGACCAAAATTTGTAACTCCGAAAGATGATATAAAAAACTGAATGTGGGAATCGATGGATTCCCAATGCTATATGGCATGATTAATAAGACACAAATGAGACTCATGTACGTGCCAAACACCAAACAAGAGAGTGAAACATGGGAAGAACCTCCCAATTTTATTGTTATTCTTGCCTACAACACTTACCTTATGGCTTCCTTAATGGGAGGAATAATTAATCCGAAATAGGCATTAATTCAAGAAAATTAACAAATTCTTGTTCGTCATCATTCATGTGTAGGCAAGGACTCCTCTTTATATAACCCTTCCATCAAGAGTTATAATAACTAGCTATGTAGTTATCATAACTATAACTATATTAACCTTTATGTAGTTATAATAACTATATTAAGCGTTGTATAGTTATAATATGCTAAATGACATATCAATATGTGCTCATATTTAGATGCATATATATAATATATCTCATGCTACAATTAATAGGATTGAAGAGTCACTCATAAGTGTAAATTTCTTACACTGAAACCTAAACACAGATTTTGAGTTTTAGTTTCAAGGTATGATCATTGATTTGTGAGATCCTCATGCTGTTAAATGTGATTGCTCTTGTCCAACACATGTTAGCCCCAATATCTGAACATTTAACTTTGCTAATATTATTGACCCCCCTTATTTCTATAACTAATCATTTTATGAAGTCTCATAGTAAATTACTTTCTTGAACTCTTCCAACTTATTTGTATGGCACCAAGTATGTGCATGTTTTTTTAGTGTAGCAGTATTAATTAATCTTGATCGCTCATGCTTTCCCCCCAGAGATGGACATAAAATTTAAGACCTTTCTTGACGAATGGGAAAAAAATCCTAGCGTAAAATGCATCCTAGTGGAAGGCAGCTCACCCCGAGCCTTTTCAGCAGGTAGTCACTCTTTCAGTATTGATATTCATGTCTTAAGCTTTTCATGAGCTTCATGTATACAATTCTTGGCAATTTCAAAATTCCTTTTTTTAACCTTTTTGTTTTCACCATTGTTCTCATTTGAGTGAGCACTAGGTGTAGTTTAAACTTTAAACTTTAAAGTGTGAAATTCATCCTTGTTGCAGGAATGGATATTAAGGGTGTTGTGGCTGAAATACAAAAGGACAAAACTACACCACTTGTGAAAAAGGTTCTCTTTTTAAGTGTAGATCATTACATTTTAAATTTGCATTCCATCCTTCCTCTGGTAAATAACTATCTTTATATTTATTTTACTTGATGGAAATAAACTCATTTAATGGGGATGCAAAGCGGACTACTTTCCTTTCATAGCCATACCATCGATATACATGCATGCCCCCATATGCATAACATGAACTTGGCTGCTTATACCTAGACTTGGCTACTTCCTGTAGGATTGGGGGCCAAATCCTTACCAATGATGTCCACTCATTATCCATCTAGATATAAAATCCACTCTGTTCTGCTTGATCCACACCAAGTGTTCAGATACCAAACTTCATGCTGTTTTAAAGTATTCTTCCCGCTTATGTATGGTTTGAAACGTACTAATATTGATCAAAGCAATTGATCATGATCTAAACATTTTGAAACCACAGTTTTTTGTTGGCTTTCAAAAATTCTATAGTGTAGAGGTAAGCAACTTTCTTCTTCTAGCAATCCATCATGTTTACTTGATGCATATGTGAAAAAACTTAAAATCAATTAATTCTAGAATGTAGCAACGTTGTAGCAATTTGAATGATGTTCCTAATATCATTGAATTTGAATGGGAATGACTTGACTTCAAATCTTTCTTGAAGTAACCAAAGTCTAATTATATGCATACTGGGAGATCTTTCTGTGAGAACTAGCTCTTACAATAAGGTTTATGAGAACTCCATGATAGGTCATCCCATAGATTATCATTATCCACATGTTTACATTGATCTCACATCAAAATTAGCTGAAGAAAGAGAAATCTAGATGTTTCCAAACTTTTCACCCATGCATCAATGCTCTATCTTTTTATGGCTAAAATGTGTGTTCTTTTAAGCAAAGCTTATGAAGTTGAATGAAGTTCCGAAACCATTTAATCTTGCATTTTTAGCTAAATTAGATGTGATGAACAAGATGAACTATATGATAGCTGTGGTTCATCTTTGTGATGGACCATCGTGGATTTCTCAGAAAAGGTTTACACATGGAGTTCTATAGGAAAAGTTTCACATATGTATCTATATATGTGTATTTATACATCTAATCTGGTCTCAGACAACAGATAGTTTGACCCACTTTCATCAAAATCTCCTAATATTGGTATCATACTTTGACTATTTATTATAAAATCTATTCTTGTAAGAATAGCTTTTGTTTGCTTGCTTTGGAATCTACTTCTATCATGAAGCCATGTGCCGAGCACACATATTGATGGGGACGTGGAATGGAATAGTGTTTAAGGATTTAGGGTTTGTGGTGAGATTTGGGGAAAAACTAATTTAGTACTTTCTAAACTAAAGGAAAAATATATGGTTTTAGACCTCACACCCCAAGGTCAGATCGGTCACTAACTTCAACACTTCACGCGTGGAACATTTTTTCAACCATCATGCCCAGGAGAATAGCTTGCCCATTCTCGCACATGACATGCAAATGATTCAATAAGCATAAAGTTTACAGACTCGAGTTTTCTTTATTAATATTTCATAATCTATTTACAATAAAATGTATAAAGGTATTTTTATAGAAAAATAAAGCTGGACCCTTAAGAAAAATAGTCATATTCTATATTGAATTCTAAAAGATTAAAAAAAGTCTTGCCTTTTAAATAAGGCTACAAAAGGCTTCAACTAAAATAAAATTTAAAGTGAGACAACTCCTAATTCGATTCTAATTCAATTCTAATTGTAGTAATTTGGGGAAAGTGTGATTAGCCTCCAAGGAGAGGCTATCACTTCTATTTATATTAACTTCACACTTTCTTTACACACACACCCAATATCACACTACACAATACTCCCCCTCAAGATGAGCAAAAGATATTTATCATGCCCATCTTGTTACAAGCATCCTCCACTCCTTTAGAGTTCAACCCCTTCGTAAGGCAATCTGCTAGTTGCTGTCCAGAGGTAATGTAGGAGATCTCCAACTGTTTCTTGTCCAGTCTCTCTTTAATGAAGAACCTGTCAATCTCTATGTGCTTCGTTCTATCATGTTGCACTGGGTTGTTGGCAATATTAATTGCAGACTTGTTATCACACAACAACCGCAATGGTCCTTCTCTCAGCAGGCGTAGCTCATGTAGAAGTGATCTCAACCAGATCATCTCACAGGTACTAAGCACCATAGCACGATACTCTGCCTCTGCAGTGGAACGAGCCACCAAATCCTGCTTCTTGCTGCGCCAAGAGACCAAGTTGCCCCCAACAAACACACAGTAGCCCGAGGTCGATCTCCTATCATCCAAGCAACTAGCCCAATCTGCATCACAGTAGTCTGTCACATTCATGTGACCATGACTACCAAATAATATGCCTTTTCCTGGACTATTTTTCAGATACCTCAGTATCCTGAAGACTGCCTCCATATGTCCAGTCCTAGGATCATGCATGTACCTACTTACCACACTGATAGCATAGGCAATGTTAGGTCTGGTATGACATAAGTAGATGAGGCGTCCAACAAGTCTCTGGTACCTCTCTTTGTCCACTGGCTCTCCTGATTGTGAATGTAACCTATGATTCTGATCAATAGGAGTAACTGCTGGACGACACCCCAACATACCAGTCTCAGCCAGTAAATCCAGGGCATACTTTCTCTGTGAGAGAACTATACCCTTCCTGGACCTGGCAATCTCCAGTCCAAGGAAGTATCCCAACTGTCCAAGGTCCTTGACCTCAAATTCTCTCGCCAACCTCACCTTCAAGTGGGAGATTCCCTCTTCATCATCTCCAGTGATAATGATATCATCAACATACACAGCCAAAAGAGTGATCCGTTGCCCTGAATGTCTATAGAATACAGTATGATCACCATTACTCTGCTTGTAGCCCATGGTGATGACTGCACGCCTGAACCTGTCAAACCATGCCCTTGGAGATTGCTTCAGCCCATACAAGGACTTGTCCAGTCTACACACCTTTCCCACCGTCTGTTGTGTGCCAAAGCCAGGTGGAACCTCCATGTATACCTCCTCCTGTAAGTCTCCATGCAAGAAGGCATTCTTTACATCCAACTGATGCAATTTCCATCCAAAATTCGCTGCACAGGATATCAGTACTCTCACAGTACTCATCTTTGCCACTGGGGCAAATGTCTCATCATAATCAATCCCATAAGTCTGACTGTAGCCCTTGGCAACCAGCCTCGCCTTGTACCTGTCCACCTTCCCTTCTGCAGTTTGCTTTACTGTGAATACCCACTTGCAGCCCACAGCCTTCTTCCCTGCTGGAAGTGAGACAAGTCTCCATGTCTTGTTCTTCTCCAGTGCCTCAAGTTCTTCGAGCATTGCTTTCTTCCACTGGGGATGTTGCTTTGCCACTCGCCAATCACTTGGTATAGGGATAGACTGTAAGGATGCAATGATAGCCCTATATGCAGGTGTAAGAGAGGCGTAGGAGACATGATTAGCAATATCAGTCTCATATCCATACCGTACAGGAGGCCTGCCGGCATTGATACGAGGCTCCCTACGAGATGCAAGTGGAAGATCTAAACTAGAGGAAGGCAAAGAAAGGTTACCATCCGTGGTAGGAGAGGAAGGCAGTAAGGAGGTCGGGACTCGAGCAGGCGTGATAGACTGATCAATCTCGACATGGGGCAGTGGAGCTAGTTGTTCTTCAGTGGGGAAGATGTCTTCTTGTTGTTCTCCATCGCCAGGACTATCCTTCTGTCTACTACTATATTTCCTGCCGTACAGCCTGTCTTCCTCATCTTCCACCAAGGTCCTTCCTTCCTCCCTGCTATCAGGACCAGTATCAGTAGGCCTGACAGGGCATGGTATAAGTCCAACCACTACCCTCCTGTCATCAGTCTCCCCCTCTCGACCAACTCCTCCTGAGCTTGGAGAGGCCCCAGTATCAAATACTGATGTGGAATCTGTCAGTCCTCCATAAAACGGTTCAGTCTCCCTGAACGTCACATCCATGCTCACGAACAGCTTTCTTTCTGAGGGACTCCAACACCTGTAGCCTTTCTGATTTGAAGGATACCCAACAAATATGCATTTAATTGCCTGAGCATCCAGCTTCCCCACAGAGGGTCTATGATCCCTCACAAAGCATGTGCATCCGAACACTTTTGGTGGAACTACAAAAGTGTTCTTTCCCATAAGAATCTCACATGGAGACTTCATACCAAGGATCCGTGAAGGCATCCTGTTGATAAGGTATGTGGCTGTCATCACTGCTTCACTCCACAATATCTTAGGTACATTCATGGTGAGCATGAGTGACCTAGTTACCTCCAACAAGTGTCTATTTTTCCTTTCAGCAACTCCGTTCTGTTGGGGGGTGTTGGGGCAAGTGGTTTGATGAGTTATCCCACTCTCAGATAGGTAGGATGCAAACTCCCTGTTTACATACTCTGTTCCATTATCCGTTCTCAAGACACGGATCTTGGCCTCATACATATTCCTGACACTTCTATGGAAGTCCTGAAAACACTTCAACACTTCGCCTTTGTTTTTCATCATATAAAGCCATGTCATCCGAGAATGACAATCTATGAAGGTTATAAACCACCTGAACCCACTCACTGAAGTCACTGGGCAGGGCCCCCAAACATCTGAGTGAATAAGATGAAATTTCTCTACACTCCTCATCCCTACACTAGGATATGACGTCCTAGTGTGTTTTCCAAATTCACAAGCATCACATTTCAAGTTCATTTCATTCACTCTATTCAAAATATCGGGATACATTTTACTCAAAATGTCAAAAGGCAAGTGTCCCAACTGACAGTGCAACAAAAGTACATCCCTTTCCTTCTCTCCACCAACGACAGCAAGTGCAGCATCCCCACTAGCTCTGTCAAGATACCACAGTCCATCACGCCTGACGCCAGTCCCAAGCCTCCTCCCAGTCTTCCTTTCCTGTAACACACAATGAGTAGAGTCAAAAGTAATGCTACAGTCGAGATCATCAACAATAGAGCCAACAGATAAGAGGTTGACTGGAAATGACGGGACGTGAAGGACAGAAGAGAGGCGTATGGAGGGAGTGCACTGAATAGTACCAATCCCTCTAATGGGTTGGGATGTGCCATCAGCTGTCTGAACAGTTTCATGAGTGGTATGTGGTTTATATGTGGAAAATTGTCTATATGCTCCTGACACATGACTAGATGCACCTGAGTCAATAATCCACTCTATATGATCTCTACATGAAAGGGCTAATCGGTTACCTGAGGCTGTGTGAGCGAAGTGGGCAAAGTTACCGAATGGCGAGGCAATATCCCCAGTCTGGTCTGCATGACTCTCCGAGCTCTCAGTAGTAGACCTGGACTGTCTCCGCTGCTCTAGATCTGACGCCTCAGCTGGCGTGGCCTCGATCATCACTGTCTCCTGTCGTCCGTCAGCTGTGGCAAAGTTGGCCCGTGGGCCACCGCGACCTCGTCCACGGCCTCCACGGCCCCAACGACCTCCTCCTCTGCCTCCTGTGCCACGTCCTCGTCCACTGCCCTTCTGTGGGCAGTTGAAGCTCAGGTGCCTCTTCACCCCACATGTGTAGCACTCTCGATCCTCGCTCACTGATACCACTGCCGGTACAGCCAGTGCAGCCCGAGTGACCTGAGTATCCTCCTCCTTCATAACCCTCAGTCTGGTCTCCTCCTGCGCCATTGCAGCTATGGCCTCCTCCAGGGATGGGATGGAGGATAGGTGGCACATACTCGCCCTCCTGGCCTCAAAGTCTCCATTCAGGTTCCTCAGAAAGTGTGTCACACGCCTACGCTCCACCCACTTCCTGTGTATCGCAGCGCTCCTAGGATCAGGCAGATCAATAGGGTCATAGTGATCTAACTCTGACCAAAGCCTTTTTAACTCCGCAGAGTAGGCTAGAATAGTCATCTCCCCCTGCTTCAAGGTGTCGACCTTGCCCTGAACCTCCATCATGAGCATCACATTCCCTGCTCCAGAGTACATTTTCTCCACCATACTCCATATACCCGCAGCACTCTCTATGGCCTCCACCATCCCAGCAATGGGTGGAACCATCGATGTCATCAACCAAGCAGCCACCAGAGAGTTGGTGGTGCTCCAGACTTTCCAATCATCCCCATCCTTGTCCAGCGGTTCCTTGCATGAACCCAGAACAACACCTTCTAACCCCTTCGATCTCAGAATGAGAAGCACCCTCCTGGACCAACTGAGGTAATTCTTCGTCCCTTCCAATTTCACATCATTGGGCATCAATTCCAGCTTCTGCACGGGACGTGAAGGCGTCGATCCACTCGAGGATCCCAACTCCTTTGAAGCAAGCAGCTTCGTTATCTCCCCGATGAAGGCCTTCATGTCCGCTGAAGTAAGGTTGTCCCCCATTTCTCCAGATCCGCAGATCTCTCCTTTCTCCCTTCATAGATCCGCAGATCTACTTCTCCTTCTCCTCTTCTAGGTCATACCCTAACCGTAAATCTATAGAGTCCTCTTCATGGCTCTCCCATAGATCTAGGGTTAGGGTTTTCTTTAGGATTCTCCTTTTTGTAGCCGAGAATCAGATGCGGCAGCGGCAGCAAGGCAGCAGCGCGCGCTGCAGCAGGCGGCGGCGGCGGCGGCGGACTGCGCAGCCGGCGGTTACGGCGGCTGCTGCTTGCGCAGCAGGCGGAAGGCGGAAGGCGGAGGGCTCCCGGTCTTCTTTAGGCTCGCGACAAGGATCCTTGGGGGCGGCGGCAAGGATCTGCGAAGGCGGGCTCTCGGCTCTCGGCGGCAAGGATCTGCGACGGCGGGCTCTCGGCGCGGCGAGCAGTCGGGCGGTGGCTTCCGCGAAGACGGGCGCGACGAGAAGAAGCGGCGGCTGTTTTAGGGGTTTTAGGGTTTTTTTTGTTTTAGGCTTTGATACCATGTAGTAATTTAGGGAAAGTGTGATTAGCCTCCAAGGAGAGGCTATCACTTCTATTTATATTAACTTCACACTTTCTTTACACACACCCCCAATATCACACTACACAATACTAATTCAAAAGAAACCAAAAGGAGTTCTAAACATAATAAAACCCCAAGCTTAAAAATAATTAAGGCTTCTATTGCGATTGAAATTGCTCCATGTATAAATATTGCTTCGAAATCCATAATATGCCCTTGTTCTTTTCCTACCTTGTTCCGTGTCAAATCTTTTCACCTCAAGTTTTAAATTAGCACAATGTAATAAACCTTGAACATGCATATGGGGAGTAATGAACCAATAACAAATAAAACAAATATAGGACAATACACAATACTTACTGGTTTGTAAGCATTGCATCAACTAAAATAATAAAATCTATATGTTCTACCTTAAATTCAATAAATGGCTCAAATGGTAGCTCAAATATACTCTGCTAGAGTATTAATTCCGACTCTACCAATGATTCAGTTAGATATTAATTTGGACTCTACCTATGATTCCGTCTCTAACTGTACATCTATCTCGTTCTTGGGCTCAAGCTCGCTCAAGATTTGACTCGAATTGTGTCTCTGGTCTTAAGCTTGGTTCGGGCTTGGGTTAGGCTTGGGTTCAGGCTCGTACTGGAACGTCAACTCTAGCTCTACTAAGAAATTTAGGCTGTGACTTTATCTCAAACTTTGATCATGACTCTGGTTCGGATTCTGGCACCATTTTTGACTTTGATGGCTTTAATTTTATTTCATTCTGGGCTTTCTTCTTCTGGCACACATCCATCTAAGCCTAAAATCCAGCTTGTAAGCCTGCAAAGTCTGCACTTTCATCTTTATCTCAAGGACTAGGCATTAAAATTTTAATTTTGAGTTATAGTGTGGATCATGCTCTAATTTTGAAGATTGTTACGATGAACAGCGGGTTGGTCGGTGTTTAGGGAAATATGATGTTGATATGTGGGTTTCATTTGTGATCATTGCTAACAATATTTATCATAATCTTTCCATCCTCTTAGCTTCCGGCAGGCATATACATATTTCTTATCGGTTAATTGATAGCAAGCAAAGAAATTGAGCCATCATTGTGTTTATTAGATTGATCTATAGATTTGTAATCTTCGTAAAAAGCTATATAAAATATGCACAAAAATATCCAAAACACAAATGGCTTCTTTTAATTCTGGCTCAAATTTGGTTTCAAATGATTTGAAAGTTGGCTCAAATTCGATCTCCAAATCAGTAAGATAGGCCCAAAATTATTGTAGTAGTTTTGTAGAAAATACTGTAATTGGTGGTATATTGCAATTTTTTGATTTTTTGGTTTTTTACTGGACTGTTTTTTTGGCTAAAATGAAATAAAAATATTTAACTTTTTTTTCTTTTGTTGGTCTATTTCTTCTTTTTTTGAACAGATTTTCTTCGAATTTAAGATTTTTTGAGCTAAAAAATAAACCCTAACACTGAAAGAAAAATAAAGAAAATAGAAAGAATGTGATGCAGGAGGAAACATGATTTTTGGCTCTTTGCCAATTGATGTGAATGTGGAAATTTAAGGATACAATGGTTGTGAAAGGATTTGGGGAATACTTTATTTAGGGCTTTCTAAACATAAGGATTAAGATGTGGATTTAAGCCTCTCACCACAGAGATCAAATCGACCACCGAATTTAACATCTTGGCACAAAAAATTTCTTCATACCTCATGCCCATACGAGTAGTGTAACCAACCACTCTCGCACTTTGCATGCAAAATATTCAGTGACCATAGAGTTTACAAACTTTAAGTTTTCTTTATTCAATCTTTCATAATCTATTTTCATTAAAAGGCATAAAAAATTTTATAAAGAAAAATAAAACTTGGCCCGTAAGAAAGTTTGTTTTATTCTAAATAAAATTTTATAAGACAAAAATGACTTACCTGTGAATAAGGCTACAAAAGACTTCAAATAAAATAAAATGTTTAAGTAAAGAAAACTGCTAATTCAACTCTAAATCAAAAGAAACCAAAAAAGGAATTCTAAAGATAATGAAACTCTAAGCCTAAAAATAGCAAATGTTTCTAGTGCAATTGAAATTGCTCCACGCCACGTATAGAACTTGCTTCTGTCAACATAATAGGAATGCACCTTCTCTTTTCATAGCTGTTCCACATCATGCATCCTATGTATTTTACAGAATTTGCCTAGTCTCAGCGCTTCGTGAATGTGTCGCATGGCTGTGTCCATGCAAAATAGATTGGAATCCTATATATAATTTATAGGATAGCTGGATCATAAATTGGAAGCACCGATTATCACTGTTGTATCAAGTTACTTACGTTAAATATAACATGCATTTTATTTTCCTTGTGGACATCATTTATTATATGCCCTTGCTTCTGTCATGTCACTTTCTAAAATCTCGTCTTCAAATGGCAATATTTATTGGCTGCATTGCAATTGTGGGCATTACAGAAATCTGCAAGTTACATTAGCCTTTCTCACCTTTTTTTGCTTGTGAAGGAGATTTTTGTGTGCCCCTCTGCGTTCTTGTCCTTTTAAATCTTTTCAGAATAATTTAGATGGTTTGAGTATTGAATTCTTATTTAGATGTGCATTTTAAAAGATTAAGAAAATTATTTTCTTGCAGGTTTTTGCTGCAGAGTATTCGTTGATATGCAAAATATTTGATTACAAGAAGCCCTATATAAGCTTTATGGATGGAGTAACTATGGGATTTGGAATCGGATTGTCAGGTCATGGTCGCTACAGGGTGGTCACTGAGGTTTTATATACTATTCTAGGGATATTGTTGATTAATGCCATCGAATCACAATACACATGAACACAATCTTTCTTGCTAATACTAAAATAAACACCAGTGATTTGACATATTTGGGTTTGTGCTAGAAAACTCTGCTTGCAATGCCAGAAAATGGAATTGGCTTGTTTCCAGATGTTGGCTTTGCTTACATAGCTGCACAGACTCCTGGAGCCGGGGCGGTTGGTGCGATTTTTAAGTGTTTCACACAATTAATTCTCAATCATCAGCAATTACTGTGATTTTATATGTTTGTACTTGTTTCACATAAACAGTCCTCGGACCCAGTGATTGTTCCTTTTATATATTTTTAATAAATAAAAACATTGATGAGTGCATGGTTGCTCTTAGATGAATGTCCATTTTGCTCATTGAGTTTCTTTCTGCTTTTATTCATTCTTTTGGTGACTTCAATGTTTATCGGGAGTTTGGCTTCAGTGTTTGTTCTATGCCCACAAATGTGCAGAAGTTTTCTTCAATAAATCAACAAGTTATATAAATGTAGCGTTATTCTACTGGCTAGTTATAATTTGTAACCAGTGAGGTTAATCTAGTGATTTTTGTACTAGCTAGTTCTGATTGTAACAAGAAAAGAACTACTGACTGAAGAATTTAATGTTCATTTCTGTGATTTGTAGATGTATTCCTTTCATAACAAAGCGATGTACATTTTGTTGCAGGGGCTTACCTTGGGCTCACTGGGAAGAGAATTTCTTCTCCTGCTGATGCACTATATGTAGGTCTTGGAACTCATTATGTACCATCTGGAAGCTTGGCCTCTGTGAAGGAGGAACTTCTGTCCTTGAACTTGTATGTCTCTCATTTTTTTTCCTTTTCCAATCCATTAGAACTCTTTTATAGTTAGTAATATTTTATGATATGTGACATGCTCTTTATGATATGATAATATTTGAAGTGATATTGATACATATTGGACAACCATAATGGATGATGTACAATATCATCGTATATGGCTATCATATCGGATCAATATGATTGATATCTGCTGATATTACGAGTACATCGACTGATATTTGTAGCATCCGATATATATCTTCGGCGAGAAGTTGGGTTCGGATCAATTTTATTGGATCAGATATGGTTTCAAGTTCGATCTACATCATATTATGGGCTAAAACCTGATCCACTTCATATTATGGGCTAAATCGGGCAAGCGCTGAAGGTGGAGGAAGAAGATGAAGAGGAGTTTGTAGAGGGTGCAGAACAAATTTCAGCACAAAACTTGTCCGGCGGCTTTACCTATTTTACTCATGTAGATTAAACCCTTTAATTTGGTCTTCTAGTTGAAAACCTTATTTTCACAACCATTCAACTACTCCATCCCATCCACTACTTATGAAACAGCCACACTAGTCTTCCCACTATCAATCAACTACCATCCTTTCTAGAACACTTCCAAGGAGCAATTGAAAGGCGGCGCTCTCACAAAAAAGATAGCAACTCAACAACAAGAAGAAGAAAAGAAAAGGAGCAGTAATGGTAAATCCATCATTCCTCTTCTTATCTCACTTTCTTCCTCTCTCGGTCTCGCATTCTCTCCCACTGGCTGCAAAACAGAGAGTCAAATCAGCCATGAAATACCAGCACTTGAACCTTGAGCCATTTGTCAAAGGCAAACCTTGTCTCTCTGTGACAACGCGGTTTCCAGGGTTCATCACAAATTACAGATTATGCAGGTCTTATTGTTTACCAGTGAAATCAAAATATGCGAAATAGAAAATATACCGTAGAGACATACCTGAACGAGTAGTCTCAAAACTCTATGCGCAACTCAAAGTAAGAAAAGCTAGTTATAGAACTCTGAAGCCTCCTAATATACCTTAAAAATATTCAACGGAATTAAAAAGTAGACTATATCCGGCTCCAAGCAAACGATTTATATACAAACAAAAGGATGGAAAGAAAAGTACGAAAGTGTAACATACTAACACGTTAAGCAGTTGAGATACGAGGAAAGGAAATATCAAACATATTATGACCATTTAAAAGACAAATAAGTTAGCTACGGAACCGAGATATAACATGCTAAAAATGTAACACTACACAATACAAAGCATGCATATGAGTTTTCATTTTTATTAATGTAATGTAAAAGTTGTATGTCAAGTAATGTAAGGTTATACCAATCCTATGATATGCAACTCGAAGACCTCCTTGGACCACAGGAAGCTACCCCGGGCCAAGTTCAAAACAGAAATAAGAAGGGACTCTGGATCCCTCCAACGGTCCATACAAATATATGAAAGGGGATTCGTCGAGTATACAGATTTATGATAGGATCCCTCAGATATGGGCCGAAAGGATAGCTCCAATCGCTCATGCATTCTCTCTAATATGAGTTACCTTAAACCACGTGTGTCAAGTGTAATGTCATTTTATTATTTTGCGTGGTGTCAAGTGTGGTATGTCAGGGTCTGCAACTACTGTTAAATTGTTTCATGGGTTTCATGTCATAAGTTGATGTGTCAGGGATCTTACTTAAAATGCAACAAGTAATGTTGAGTATTGATTCCCCGGATTTGGTTTTGATGATGAACACTCATAAATATCGTGAACTAACTCTTTGTGAGCGCAGTTATGGAGATCGTCGCCAATATTCTATGAACATCAAAAGCGACGTCTCGAGACTTCTCAAAGCACGTGATCGTATGCTTGAAGCTTCGTTGAAGCTCAAGGACCAATATTGAAGTCAAGAGATTCGAATCGAAGCGTTTGAAGACGGTTCGTCAAGTTTTATTTATTGTCTTCTAGCTTCTTTTCGTAGAATGTTAAGCCTTAAGTAGGTCTTACGTTTTAATCTTCATAACGATCATATCTTAGAGCTAGGATCTTATTAGAAGCCCATAGAATCTTTCCCGAAGCTTAACGCTTCTCATCGCGGCTTCTTGTGCATGTTAGTTAGTTCAAGAAGAAGAACCAACCGACTAGATGGCAATCTAGTCGGTCGGCAATGCTTCTTGAACCGACTAGAATGCCTTGACTAATTTCAGCTCATTCACTGTTTACAGTTAGTCGGTCCAAGAAGGTTCACCGACCGACTAGTTGTGAAACTAGTCGGTTAGGAATCCTTCTTAGACCGACTAGTTGTGTGTACAGTTTTTCAGCCTGAGCTACTGTTTATCTTTAGTCGGTCTAAGAACGATTGTCGACCGACTAGTTGAGAAACTAGTCGGTTGGAATTTGTTCTCAGACCGACTAGTTCAACTTGTATTCAGCCTATTTGATTTCATCTCTTAGTCGGTCAAAGAACACTCATCGACCGACTAGTTGTGAAACTAGTCGGTTGGCAAGTCTTCTTAGACCGACTAGTTATCTATCTCCTGAACTTCCTCTTTTGGCTGTGAAGCTGTTAGTCGGTCCATGTTGATTGACCGACCGACTAGTTGAGAAACTAGTCGGTCAGTGATCCTTCTTTGACCGACTAGTCTGCTTCAGAATAGAGCCGTTGGAGCATTAAATGCCACGAATTTTGCTCTCTTTTCTCTATCCTATATATATTTGAAGGGTTGCTTTCATAGCATTCAAGGCTGATATTTATTGAAGTTTAGAGAATCAAAGAGAAGCATTAATTCTCATTCAAAGCTCATTCATTTCTCTAGAATCTCTCACACTCTTATTTCCAAAGAGAGATTCATATTGATTATGAGCCATTCAAGCCAAGAGCTTGATCCAAGGTCACCAACATCTTCCTAGCCTCCTATTGCTGGTCAACATCTTGGAGCTAGGGTTTGGTGCCTTCATCTTCCATGGCATCCCTCCCGCCATGATTGGCATCCCATCCAAATCTTTCAAGCCCAACGCTTGGGTCTTGAATCTTATCTTGAAGTCGTGCCTCCTTTCGAAGGACGGCTCATCGAGCTTGCCATCCCAGCCTTTCCTTAAGCTGATCTACGCTCTTTTCATGGGGAGCGAGATCAATTGGGCACGGATTATTCTTGACAAGATGGACTCCTTTGAATGTATTCAAAAGTCCACCAAGTCAGCCCACATTCCATACCCGTGCCTATTGACTCTCGTCTTCCGTCACTTCGGTGTCCCTCTCCCTCCTGATGACCAGCGTCCTCTTGGTCCTCCTCTGAATGCGACGGCCGTCAAGAAGTCTCTTACGGCGCTTCGTCACGTTCAGAGGACGACACCTTCAGCTTCAGCTCCTCCTCCTACTCCTACACTTGCTGAGTTTGCCGTCTCTCTGAGACGTGTTGAGTCTCGTGTGTCTCGTTCTGAGGAGATGCTCTCTCGCATCTGTCGTTACCTTGGCATTGAGGTTCCTCCGTCAGTTTCTGACGATGAGGAGATGGATGAGGATGAGCTCCAGGAGCTTGTTGGATCTGTTGCTCGTGCCCCTGAGGGTACGTCTGCTCGTGCTGCTACTTCTGCTGGTGATCCCGAGAGCACACCTGCTGCCACCATTCCTCCGGTGGATACTTCGTCTGTTGGTGCTCCCGAGACCACTCCAGTTGCCACTCTCCCATCTGTTGACACTCCAGTCGTTGCTGAGACCACCACTCCGTCTGCAGAGCCTGCTGCTGCTGATCCTCCCTCTGCCTCCTGAGCTTGCGTTGGATGACTCTCCCTATGCACATTGGATGATATACTTTGTAGTGAGAGTGTGGGGTAGGATAGTTGGGTGGTGATGCATTTTTGGATGTTATATGATGTATTTTTGATGTATACATGTTTTGTGATACTTCGACGTATGCTGTGAGATATGTTGTATGATGTGCCCCGATCTGAAGATCGTTTATATTATTGTTGGCAGATGTATATTTTTGATGTATCCATGTTCTTTTATATATATACATCGTGTTGACATTTATTACTCTGTGCACATTATTTGTTTTTGTCTCTGATGTTGCCTTCGTCGCTCGACGATTACATTTGATTTAATAGAAATTATTTCTATGAAAGCATAGAATTGTTTTCCTTGCACTAAATTCATCAAGAATGTTGATATTGGAGAGTATATTCCATAACTCAATACGTGAAATTAATTTGAGTTTTGATGATTTTATTTTTCGATTATCGACTATGGTCTTGTTGGCACGCTTTGATTTACTTCGTATTTTCCTTTGGTGTCATTTAGACCGTGGACGTACTCTACGACTCCCGTGCTTTTATTTGACGCCATTGTTGTTGTCGTTGTTCTCCTCCCACTCTTTTTGATAATGCCAAAGGGGGAGAGAATTAATAATGACGATGTGCTAAATGATAATTTAAAGCAATTTACCGTGAATCTAATTTGTTATGTTAGATTCATGGGGAGTTAAGATATAAAAATGGATTTAGATCCTAAATTTCGATAATTGGATTCACATTTTATACTTTCCTCGTCTGCTTGATGCTTATGATTATTGTTTAATATGGAATTAATGTGTCATCAATGCATGGGGAGTAAGTAAATTTCATTTGAATCATTATTATTGATTATTATTTATGTTGGTTTGTCATCACCAAAAAGGGGGAGAATGTTGAGTATTGATTCCCCGGATTTGGTTTTGATGATGAACAAACATAAATATCGTGAACTAACTCTTTGTGAGCGCAGTTATGGAGATTGTTGCCAATATTCTATGAACATCAAAAGCGACGTCTCGAGACTTCTCAAAGCACGTGATCGTATGCTTGAAGCTTCGTTGAAGCTCAAGGACCAATATTGAAGTCAAGAGATTCGAATCGAAGCGTTTGAAGACGGTTCGTCAAGTTTTATTTATTGTCTTCTAGCTTCTTTTCGTAGAATGTTAAGCCTTGAGTAGGTCTTACGTTTTAATCTTCATAACGATCATATCTTAGAGCTAGGATCTTATTAGAAGCCCATAGAATCTTTCCCGAAGCTTAATGCTTCTCATCGCGGCTTCTTGTGCATGTTAGTTGGTTCAAGAAGAAGAACCAACCGACTAGATGGCAATCTAGTTGGTCGGCAATGCTTCTTGAACCGACTAGAATGCCTTGACTAATTTCAGCTCATTCACTGTTTACAGTTAGTCGGTCCAAGAAGGTTCACCGACCGACTAGTTGTGAAACTAGTCGGTTAGGAATCCTTCTTAGACCGACTAGTTGTGTGTACAGTTTTTCAGCCTGAGCTACTGTTTATCTTTAGTCGGTCTAAGAACGATTGTCGACCGACTAGTTAAGAAACTAGTCGGTTGGAATTTGTTCTCAGACCGACTAGTTCAACTTGTATTCAGCCTATTTGATTTCATCTCTTAGTCGGTCAAAGAACACTCACCGACCGACTAGTTGTGAAACTAGTCGGTTGGCAAGTCTTCTTAGACCGACTAGTTATCTATCTCCTGAACTTCCTCTTTTGGCTGTGAAGCTGTTAGTCGGTCCATGTTGATTGACCGACCGACTAGTTGAGAAACTAGTCGGTCAGTGATCCTTCTTTGACCGACTAGTCTGCTTCAGAATAGAGCCGTTGGAGCATTAAATGCCACGAATTTTGCTCTCTCTTTTCTTTATCCTATATATATTTGAAGGGCTGCTGTCATAGCATTCAAGGCTGATATTTATTGAAGTTTAGAGAATCAAAGAGAAGCATTAATTCTCATTCAAAGCTCATTCATTTCTCTAGAATCTCTCTCTCACTCTTATTTCCAAAGAGAGATTCACATTGATTGTGAGCCATTCAAGCCAAGAGCTTGATCCAAGGTCACCAACATCTTCCTAGCCTCATATTGCTGGTCAACATCTTGGAGCTAGGGTTTGGTGCATTCATCTTCCCCAAAATCCTCATTGCCCTAAATCGTAAGTTATACTCAAGGCATAGGGTTTTGTGGTAAGCATTTCGTATTTCATTTAACTTTGAATATTGTAAATTTTACTCTCGGTTGTGAGAGTTTGTGTGTGATCCCGGTTTGTGGGAGTCACATTTTCATTTGTGTATGATTTGATCTTGTAGAGGTTTTCTACAAGTATTTCATAGTGCAAATTTGAGTTAGAAGTTTCTAACTCAAGTATCCGGAGGGAATCCGGGTGTTTGGGACGTAGGATCACCGGGAACAAGTCGGGGAGACTTGGGTGGATTCGAACCCGTTATATCGTCTGTTTGCGATTGCATTTCTTTGTTGTCAATATTTACATTTCCGCATTGTTGGTTGAGTTTGCAAGATAATTAGGAATTATCTTCTTAATTATTTTAAAGTACTATTCACCCCCCCTCTAGTACTTGTGCAGTAGCTACGTAGGGCATTACAAGTACATCCTTCAATTTTATATCGTGATAGTTACATAGGATGCAACATGAATTATCAAGGAGAGACATCCTCTCAAAACTTCAGGTGTCGCATCGTTAGTATATATGCGTAGTTGGGGGGTACTATCCAAGAATTCATGCATCTAACATTTCAAGAGTCAGGTATCAATTCACAACAAGTACAACATGAAATAATAGTAATCTATTCAATGTATGCTCACAGGTCGAGCACAATCCCCAACCTAGACGACACATCTTTAAGATGTTAACAAACTTATTTGCTTTATTCATTGCATGCTACAAAGTAATTTCATAAAAGTAGATAGAGTGGTGACAAATACCTATAGTAGCACTTGTCCTGGGCCAAGTATGATCTAAACTTCCATGGTAATTCAGTCCAATATATAATTCTCCAGTTTTTAAAACGCAATCAATTCGAAGGACTGAATTTAGAACAAACCAAAATCCTATTAAAACGCTCCAATTTCATGCCTGAAACGAATCAGATTTGTTATAAAACTTAGTTAAATCGGATTGTAAACTTGAAACTCTAAAAGTTGAAGTTGTTTGCGCAAAGAAAAATTACTCGTCACGTAGGATCAGATTTGGGTATTAATATCATATGGCTACTGTTACAAGGGGTAATTATCGAAAACTTACAAAAGAATGGGACTGGGCCAAAGGCCACTGCAGGGATCAAGTGAGGCAACCTGAGCCACTGCTATGATAAAGTAGGCAGATCCGAATTCAAACAGTAAGAAACAATGTAGCTGAATCCCTTCAAACGCCCAAATAGGAAGACCAAAAGGCCCCCAGGACATAAGAAACAAAGAGTCAAAAACCCCCACTGCATACAGTGCAGTAAATCGAACCCAAACAGGAAGAAGACGATGAGCCGAAAGGCCCAGTTCACACAAAACAGTGAGCCGACAGGCTTCAGCCAACACTCAAACCTCTAACAGCCAGCAAAGAGAGAAACTGCAACCACACGAAAACAGTCAGAGGGCAAAATAATCCCAACAACAATTTACCAAATCATCATCTCTTAAATACCCCAAAATTCCACAAGTAATAGTGCTACACATTCCAATGATTCAAGCTCAATAATTTTCAGAAATCAAATCTAGAACTGAAATCAGAATATAAACTAAAGTGCTTGAAATTAGAGATAATCTACCATGAACTGAAGCAGACATCCACTGCAATACCAAATCGAGCCTTATCACCGTACCGATCTTCGATTTGTTCGAACATGAAAAAAGTTGATAGCTTTGCAAGGATCCGACCTCGAACAATACTCAAAATCAAAGATCAAAACCAAAAGGACAAAAATCTGAAAGTTTAGAGGAAAAACGAATCTTTTCGCAGCATAAAACCCATGAAAACAAAAAAGGGAGTAGTTTTAGAAGAGATTTCGAGCCATTAGATAACAATCGTGGCGAGATCGTGGCAAGATACTCGCGCATAACCGAATGTGCGATGGCGGTTTCGCTTCTTCTGCAGAAGAGGTGAGAAGAGCGACGAATCCACACGTGTGGGAGGTGTCGACTGAATGAAATGTTTTGCTTCGTCGAAAGAGAGGTGCATGGTTTGTTGTCGATTGAAAGTGGAGAGGGTCTGCCTTCAGTTTAGGCTTGGGTTTTGGTTTAAAAATAATGAAAAGGACTAAGAGGGGAATGGGCTAACAGACCAAGTGGGCTTGGGCCAAGGAGAAGGGGAAAAAGAAAAAGAAAAGAAAAGGAAGACAGAGAAGGAAAATGGTTACTAAAAAGTATTTGATGAACTCTAAATATTGTATTCAAATTTATGGACCATTACATTCTATCTACCTTACAGAAAATTTCGTACTCGAAATTTCCAAAACAACATACTAATAACAGAACACACAAGAAAATTATTCAAATGATTGACAACACAATATAGGAGGTGGGGTCGTCTATCTCTGCCACTTTCATGGTATAAGCATGTCGCTTCTGGGACAGGAGTGGTGGAATTTGATCTTGCTGACTGGCATCGATCGTTGTCATCTGCTCAACTTGTCTTGGACAGTCAACAATGGAGTGCTCTGATGCGCCGCATATCAGACACAACTTGTTCCAGCAACGACAATCCATGTTCATGTGTCCGGATCGGTGACAGTAATTGCATATTATCGGTCATCGAGTGCCAGATACATGCCCGTTGTTCTTGAATTGCGTGATATGCTCCGTCTGTAGAGTGGACTTCTCTTGTTCGCCGGGACGAGTGTTTACTGGTGACGTTGAAGGTCGTCGGCTATGCTCTGTCGCAGCTATAGGTGGTGGAGGTGGTTATCTTAGAGGGGTAGCCAGAAGTTACTCTCGTTTGGCTTCTCTCAACATACTCATGTTTCCAAGCTGCTGACAGCATCGCAACATGTGTAGTCAGGTCTACCGAGATCAACTTCATCCGAATTTCGATGTTCAGTCCATTCTTGAAACGTATGGCTCGACTTAAAGGCGTCGCAACCAGCTCTGGTGCGAACTTGCAGACCCATGAGAATTCGATACCGATGTACTGCCATTGAGACGTGCTTCAAGTTGATGAACATGCTTCGTAACTCCATCTTCGCCTGTGGTGGGAAGTACTTTGCGTTGAAAACCAGGGTAAAGGTAGTTCAATCGAGGGGTAGTCTTAAGTGAAGGTAGTCCAATCGAGTGGTAGTCTCAGGTGAGCCTTCGCCGCCTTCCACCAGATCATAACGCCTTCTACCAGTTGTAATTTTGTTATGTCCACCCATAAGTCCTCTGGAACCCGGGTGACAAGCAAATTGTCAATAGTGCTACTCACCCACTCTTTCGCCTGTAAAGGGTCCTCCATTCCGGTGAACTTTGGGCCTAGTGCTCGAAATTGATTGACGCCCCACTCAGTCCGTGGTTCCTTTTGTAAAGCCTGGATCATTTCTCGTAGGGCTTGTTTCGAGATCTAATGTATCGCCGAGTTGGACCCTGTGTTGTGATTGTTGCCAGGTCCAGATCCTGAAGTGTTCTCATCCATTGTTGGTTTCTTGACTACTGTGCACCATCCACCTGTGTTCAAAAGAAAAGTTAGTTTAATCAAATTGTTTTCAGTACGTCCGTGACGATGTTATACGCGTTCCGTTCTATATTACATGTATGCTTTACAGTATATCCTACTTAATATATATTGTTGATGAGGTGGTTAGCGCGGACCTGCATGTGCCACCACTTGTAACAACCCGGTTTCCAGGGGTCATCACAAATTACAAGATTATGCAGGTCTTGTTGTTTACCAATGAAATCAGTATAGACGAATTAGAAAATATACCGTAAAGACATACCTGAACGAGTAGTCTCAAAACTCAGTGCACAACTCAAAGTAAGAAAAGCTAGTTTTAGAATTCTGAAGTCTTTTAATATACCTGAAAAATATTCAACGAAATTAAAAAGTATTCTATATCCAGCTCCAAGCAAACAGTTTATATACAAACAAAAAGATGGAAAGAAAAGTACGAAAGTGTAACGGTAAGCAGCTGATATACGAGTAAAGGAAATATCGAACATATTATGAGCATTTAAAAGACTAATAAGTTAGCTACGGAACCAAGATATAACTGGCTAAAAATGTAACACTACACAATACAAGGTATGCATGTGTGTTTGCCTTTTTATTAATGTGATGTAAAAGTTCTATGTCAAGTAAATGTAGGGCTGTTGACGAACGAGCTTGAACGAGCTGGAACAGGGAGCTTGGTTTTGTTCATGAACAAAATTCATGTTCAAGCTCTGTTCGTTTACTAACCGAGCTCTAAAAACCTGTTCAAGCTTGTTTGTTAAGCTTATCAAACGAACATAAGCAAACATAAACGAACATTTACCCAGCTTGTTCACGAGTAGTTCATCTAACGTTTTATTCGTTAGCAAGACTTATCGAGCTTGTTCACGAACATATTCAGAAACATGTTCGTGAACACACAATCAATCTTGTTTATGAACAGATTTTCAAACAAACGAACGAACGTCAATTTTTTAATCAGAAATAATAATATTTATTAATAATTGTCAATGATTAAATCAATTAAATAAAAGGATTAAATATTTGCAGGACAAAAACAAACAAATCCAGCATAATAGCTCCATAAATCCCATTACAAGCATGATGATAGTAACTTTTCTCAAACCTTTTTTTTGTTTCTTAATAATAATAATTTTATATATATTATATATTATAATATATATATATGAGGAGGGATCAAATGACCCCCAAAAATAACCCCCAAAAATGACCCCCTATCAAAAATCCTATGCCCCCCATTTTTTCGGAAGATCCGAACCGTTCATCTTGATCTCCACCCTCTAAATACCTTACCCACCAATTTTCAACTCGATCTCATGTGTTTTGCCCGTTCATCCATCCGACCCAAATTTAACGGTTTCACATGAATAGAACTTTTGCAAATGGTTGATGAACGGGCAAAACACATGGGATCGGGTTGAAAATTGGTGGGTAAGGTATTTAGAGGGTGGAGATCAAGATGAACGGTTCGGATCTTCCGAAAAAATGGGGGGCATAGGATTTTTGATAGGGGTCATTTTTGGGGGTCATTTGATCCCTCCTCTATATATATTATATAAAATATAATATAAGGTAAACGAACATTCGAGCTCTTAGTAAATGAGATCTAAATGAACACTTAACGAGCTTGTTCATAAACATCACTTAACGAGCTTGTTCATAAACATCACTTAACGCGATTGTTCACGAACACTTAACGCGCTTGTTCATGAACATAAATGAATGAAGACAGTTATGTTCAAGCTCGTTCGTTAACTAATTAAGCTCTAAAAATCTGTTCAAGCTTGTTCATTAAGCTTCTTGAACGAACGTAAACAAACATGTATCGAGCTTGTTCACGAGTAGTTCGTCGAACGTTCTGTTCGTCAACAGCCCTACGTAAATGTAAGGTTATAACTATCCTATGTCGTGACTTATACTGGAGAGTATGATATGCAACCCGAAAGACCACCTTAAACCACGTGGAGCTACCACGAGCCGAGTCCAAAACAGAAATAGAAAGGGACTCTGGATTCCGTCAATGGTCCATACACATATATGGAAGGGGACTCGTTGGGTATATAGATTTATGATAGGATCCCCAGATACGTGCCGAAAACATAGCTCAATCACTCCCGCACTCTCTAATATGAGTTACCTCAAATCTTGTGTGTCAAGTGTAATGTCATTTTATTATTTGCGTGATGTCGAGTGTAGTATGTCAGTGTCTGCAACTACTGTTAAATTGTTTCATGGCTTTCATGTCATAAGTTGTACGTGATCGTGGGCTCCGCTCTAGCCGCTCCCCCCGCGTGTGGGCTTGGTGCGTCCGCATCAGAATCCTACTCAAAACACAACTACATCCTTCAATTTTATATCGGGATAGATACTTAGCATGCAACATGAATTATCAAGGAGAGACATACTCTCAAAAGTTCAGGTGTCACATCGTTAGTAGATATGCGTAGTTAGGGGGTAGTATCCAAGAATTCATGCATCCAACATTTCAAGAGTCAGGTATCAGTTCACAAGTACAACATGAAAGAGTAGTAATCTATTCAATGTATGGTCACAATTCAAGCACAATCTCCAACCTAGACTACACATCTTTAAGATGTCAACAAACTTATTTGCTTTATTCATTGCATGCTACAAAGTAATTTCATGTAAGTAGAGAGAGCAGTGACAGATACATATAGTAGCACTTGTCTTGGGCCAAGAATGATCCAAGCTTTCATGGTAATTCAGTCTAATATATAATTCTCAAGTTTTTAAAACACAAAATTCAATTCGAAGGACCGAAGAACAAACCAAAATCCTATTAAAACGCTCAAATTTCATGTAGGAAACGAATCAGATTCCATATAAAACTTAGTTAAAACGGAATGTAAACATAAACCTCTAAAAGTTGAAGTTGTTTGCGCAAAAGAAGATTACTCGTCACGTAGGATCCGATTTGGGTATTAATATCATATGACTGCTACAAGGAGTAATTATCGAAGATTTACAAAAGAATGGGACTGGGCCGAAGGCCACTACAGGATCAAGAGAGGCAACATGAGCCACTGCAGGGGTTAAGCATGCATATCCAAATTCAAACAGCAAGAAATAATGTAGCCGAATCCTTCCAAACACCCAAACAAGAAGATCAAAAAGGCCCCAAGGACATCATAGACAAAGAGTCAAAACCCTCATTACCTACTGTGCAGGAAACCTAAGTCCAAACAGAAAAAAACGGGGAGTTGAAAAGGCCTAGTTCACACAAAAGAGTGAGCCGTCTCCAACCAACACTTAAACCTTTAACAGCCAGCGAAAAGAGAAACCACAACCCCACGACAACAGTCAGGTGGCAAAATAATACCAACAGTAATTTACCAAATCATTATCTTTTTAATACCCCAAAATTCCACAAGTAATCGTGCACCAAATTCTAGTGATTCAAGCTCAATAAATTTCAAAAATCAAATCTAGAACTGAAATCAAAATATAAACCGAAGTGCTTGAAATTAGAGATAATCTATTGTGAACTAAAGCCGACATCCACTGCAATCCCTAATCGAGCCTATCACCTTGCGGATCCGCTCCGCGTTTGCGATTTACTCGAGCAGGGAAAAAGTTGAAAGCTTTGCAAGGACTCGGTCTTGAAAAACACTTAAAATCAAAGATCAAAACCAAAAGGACTGAAATCTAAAAGTTTGGAGGAAAAACAAATCTTTTCGCAGCATAAAACCCATGAAATCAAAAAAAGGAGGAGTTATAGAAGAGATTTCGAGACGTTTGAGAGCAATCGTGGCAAGATACTCGCACGTAACCGAAGGAAGCATGTGTGACGGCTGTTTCGCTTCATCCGAAGAAGAGAGGAGAGAAGAGCGGCGAATCCGCGCGTGAGGGAAGCGTTGACTGAATGAAAGGGTTAAGGTTTTTCTTCCTCGAAAGAGATGTGCACTAGTTTGTGTCAATTGAAAAGGGAGATGGTCTGCCTTCAGTTTGGTCTTGGGTTTTGGTTTAAAAAGAAAGAAAAAAGACTAAGAGGGGAATGGACTGACAGGCCAAGTGGGCTTGGGCCAAGGAGAAGGGGAAAAGAAAAAGAAAAGAAAAAAAGACGAATAGAAGGAAAATGGTTACTAAAAAATATTTGATGGACTCTAAATAATTGCATTCAAATTTATGGACCGTTACACTCTCCATCGACAACAACAATGCATTGGAACTGTGTTCGACACCAAAAGTGTAAATGGGGTTCACTGGGTTTTTTGGGGCTCGTCTTCTTCCTCAGTAGGCAGTGGCCTAAACCCTAGGGTTGCCTAAACCCTAGGGTTGGGATTCGGCCAGTATTTCCAATACCGGACGAGACTGGCCGAAACCGGGCCTACCTATTATAAAATGTCAAAGATATCCTTCTAATATGGAAAGTCCTTACCTTTTAGACATTTATAAATTTATTTTTCTAGTATGAAAATTCTCCACATCAAAACTATCACCCAAATCTGTTTGTGTTGATAAATTCCGCTCCATGTTAGAAATCCACCTACCAAGTCTACATTCCTACTTTTGCCGAATAGGTTGTTACTGGTGCTATTGATAGGTATTTCAGCATAGCGACTTCTGGGGCATTTGAGATACTTTAAAAATCAAGTTCCAAGTCAAGTGTTCATCAGTGTGATCATACGATCAAAATACGAGTTCACATGAATATATGACCCGTTAATCGGAGGTATCTTTGGTTCACCTCAAAAGTTAATTATCATCAGCTTCTGGAGTCTAATGGTGGTATCAAACCTCACCATTAATAAACACTTCTTCTATATAGGAAATCTTAGGGTGTAACATCAAAGCAAATTTTTATCTGATCTACTACCCCTCTAGGGGCAACTCCTTTAGTGCAAGATTTGAGACCCTGCATCATGACATGACAAATTTGTTATGAATTGTGATAAAATATTCTCATTGTGGAAGTGTTTAGATTCATCACTTGGCAAATACTTACTCTAAACTCTTGATGGTTCCATCTGACTGTGATCTGAGTGGCTTACTGACTTTCATGGAAATAATCATTTTTTCGAGATTATGAATTCTTGCTATGATCTGACATAGTCAAATACAAATATCTCTCTTCTAGATTATGTATTGTACTATTGGTATTAAGATTTGATAATGATAATTTTAGAATGATCTAATAAAAATGGTTCTGGGTATCGATGTTATTAGCCGTTACTGCTATGGACACAACTTAGTCTTGAACAAACTCTTTATTTCTTATTTTTAAACTTTCGGATAGAGAAGGTTGTAGCTGTGTGAGAGCAGCAGTTGAGCCCCAAACCTTTTGAACAGCTTCACTTCGCCCTTATGGGATGTTGATACCCACTTTTCGACATCTTATGTGTAGCTGGGTTTCTGAACTTTGTCATAAGTAATTTCTGTATCCTGCCACGTCATTTAGTTACTAGCAAATTACCAGAGATTGCCATTGTAAGGCCATCTTTATAATTTGTTTGGTGAATGTTATATGAATGAAAATTTTGTTTCTTGGTGTTCATGTAAGCAAGCTGCATTTAAAAAGTGCAAGTCTTTTGTGTTTCTAGGATACCTTTATTATGGTACAACTGTACAATAGCGATGTACCTCTTCTCCTGTTTATGGATAATAGATTTGTAATAATTTAGAATTTAGAGCTTTTTTTCCTTGTAAAACTCTTGGCGCATCCTCTCTCTGTTGTCATGTGTACCCATGTTAATAACTTTATTTTGTGGTTGCAGCTCTGATGATGCGCACAAGGATGTCCTGGCACTGTTGGCACAACACAAGAAGGATATAGAATCAGAGGCTCATCTAAAGTTGCTTTTACCTCACATTGTATCATGTTTTGGTGCAAATAAATCAGTACCGGAAATTATTGAAGAGTTAAAGAAGCATCAACATAGTGCTGATGCTGGTGGTAAATTATTTTTTCATGTGTATTTCAAATGATTGGAGTCTATACTATGTCAACCTCCTGACGAGTAATTTACATCAGCTGCATTAGAAGCTAATGTTACACGAGGAGCTTGGTCTTTAAGCATACGTTATTGCACGAGTGTATGACTTTTGATAGCAGTAAGTACTAAAAAGAATTATAGACAAGGACCCTAAGAACTTGATGAGACCGCATAAAGGACAAATCTACAATTTTTGGCCCATCAGGGGCGTTTTCATAATTTTCGGTTTTCTAGGTTTTTTCGTAATTTTCAATTTTAGGGGTCTTTTTGTAATTTGTTAATTTTCAGTTTAGTATTTATATGGGCTAGGGTGATTCGGTATTTTATGGTGTTGAATCTTTAGAAAAAGAGTCTCTTTTATGGGAGGTTGTGGATCCACCTCGAATAGGAACTTGGGTGAGCAGTCTATCTTTTGAGCATGGCCAATGGAGAGCGAGTTCCTCTCGGAAGAACTCATCCTACCATTGTAGCTTCTTTATTTTCAGTTCATCATCATTAAAAATAGTATCTTTTCGCCCAAATCCATCTTTCTAACCCTAAAGTTCTCACCTTTATCCTAAGATCCCACATTTCTGCCAAAACCCCAACTTTCTACATCAAACATCTACCGGATCCTATCAATTTGGTATTAGAGCGATACGATCACATGGCAACAAGATCAAAAGACAAGTTCGAAGCTTTGGATGAAAAATACGACATCGAGATTATGGAATTAAACAAATCCATGGAGGACTTCAGGTCTGAGATTAGGACATCGATCGAAGAAGCATCCAATGCATCGGATGCAATGATGGTGTCTTTCATGCAAACTATGATGCAACAATTCTTGGATCTGAAGCCAGATCTGAATATAGCGAAGAACTCGGATGCAGATTTGGTCGAAAATCCAGATATATGGCAAAAGGCGGCAATTTTAGCAAAAAGGATCAGAATGAAGAATTTTTCGAAGGATTGCTCTTTGACGTGAATCGAGACTCCAAGGAAGCGACGTGAGATAACGAAGGCAACGACAAGCCGAAGGCCGCTGGCCGACAGGCCCACTGTGGCCCTGCAGGCTGCCAACCGCGAGGGCCCTATAGGTGCTACAGGCAGCCCTGCAAGCCCTGCCTGCAGCCTACGGGCGGCCCTGCAAGTCACATGTAGGGCTACTACAGGTGTGCCAAAACCCTATGGGGCCGACAGGGCTCTCCGGGCCCCTGTCAGCCTACCAGAGTCCCGTTGAGCCTTGGGTGGAGCATTTCGGGTCTAGCAATATTCGAGGGGGGCACCAAAACTATACGGGGCCGACAGGGCTCTTACGGGCACCTGACGGTCTCCAGAGGTATGCCAAGTCTTGGGTGGAGCATCCCGGATTTAGCAACATCTGGGGGGGCGCCAAGACCCTGACAATGATGATTTTTGGCTTCTTCCTGGGCCTGAGGATGACATGAAAGATTTGCAGGAGTTTCATGGGCCGCAATTTGCGACAGAAAGGTGATGACGTCGAGTTCTTCCGGCCTACGAGGATGTTGAAGCTGATTATGACGAGAACTCGGGCATTGGTGAGGATGGTGATTACTACGCATGGGATGAAGATGATTGGGGGCGGTGATGGAGGCAAAGGTATCAACCCTTTGAGGGGCTATGGACGGTGTAGAGAGGTACAATACGACAATTATTATCATCTCTTTACCATAAACATGCAGTTGGGCAAGCAGACCAAGGAAATCTTGGATGTACACCAGAGTGAGAAAGCTGTATGTGCCCATATTCGAGAGGGATGATCCTCTTGGTGGATCTACGGAACTGAAAGATTTTTTACGGTGACACGCCTGACGGAGAGACAGAAATTGGAGGTGGCCGACGTCTATTTCGATGGTGAGGCGATCTCTTGGTTTCTGTGGAGGGAGTAGAGGTGACCTATATGCTTATGGGAAGAGCTTAAGGACTGTTTGGTAGATACGTTTCGAGTTACGCAATGGAAAAGCCTACATGCGCAATTGCTGACACTCAGTCAGGATGGATCCATCAGGAAGTATAGAAAAAATCTTGAAGCACTCTTAGGATGAGCTAGAGACATATCGGAGGATACTTTAGAGGGAAGCTTCATGAAGAGGCTTAAGCCGAATATTCACACAGAACTCTGTATTCATCAGCTTAGGTGATTAATGAAGACGATGAACCTAGCACAGTTGGTAGAGGAAGGCCTTATTGAGGAGAGGATGTCTAGAGGGACTCGGGGTGGCTCCTCTTTTCAAAGCCAGCCAGTGATAGGACGACAGAAGACATCAGCAGGGGAAAAGTAGTCCAACCGAGAGAAACGCGATGCGGCACAGACACATTAGCAGTTCAAGCATATGATTGAGGCTGAGATGAAGGAAAAAAGGCTGAATGGTTTATGTTTTAAGTGCGATGAGAAATTTATTCCTGAACATCATTGTGGAGTTCACAAGCTTCAGCTTATGATAGTGGACGATGATGATGAGGACGCAGTGGAGGATGAGCCAGGAGGAGACGAGCATCTCCACTTGAAGTAGCATGCTCATGGCTTTCACGCACCATTTTGAGGACAAGGTGATTTTTCGGGAGGGGCAAAGTACTGATGAGACCGCACAAAGGACCCTTATGCGATGTTTGCCCCCATCAGGAGTGTTTTCGTAATTTTCTATTTTCTCGGATTTTTTTTGTAATGATGAAACTTTTTAGTTTACTTTCTTCCTAGTCTTGCTACTTGCTAAAATGTATTATAAATATGTTTCTAAGCATTTTTTTTGTTTCCTCTGAGCCTTCTTTGAGTCTAGGAACATTGTCCTTGTATGTGTGCATTTTGAGGAATAGGCCATGAAATGGTGGAATTTGAAACCCAATCCTTGTGCCAACCTCAAAAGAGGATTACCATTGTGCTACAATGGCTCTTGTTGAACAGTAAATATTTTAAATCATTACCCTCTGCATCTTTGTTTCATTGCATGTATTTTTTTCCACAGTGGCAGAATGGGCTGGCGAGGCTATTCTGGGACTTGGGAAAGGTGCACCCTATTCTCTCTGTTTGACAATGAAGCATTTCTCTGAAGTTGCATCTGCACAAGGAAAAAAGGAACATCATTTGTCAAAAGTATGATATTTTTGAGTCCATTAGCTACTGGCAGACAGTCAGTGTGTTTCTTTCTTTTTTAGTTATGTCTTTAAAAAAGATACAAACTCAGATCCCATTGCATATGCAGCTACATGGTGTAATGAAAGCTGAATATCGTATTGCCTTGAGGTCTGCACTCCGAAATGATTTTGTTGAAGGTGTACGAGCAGTCTTGGTGGACAAGGACCAGGTATTTCTTTCATGTCATATTTCTTTTTCTTATTGAAGCTCTCATCATTTCTTTCTCAGCTGGTCTTGATGTGGTTTTCAAGCCCACTCACATACATAACAAGCCTCGACCTCCCTCTCTGAAAAAAGAAGAAAAAAGAAAAATTAAAAAACACATACACCCCGTCATATTTTTCTATGTAGCATGGTGGACGGTATCATGAAGCCATGTCATGTTGAAGGCGTGCATCAAAGACTCATCCTATGAATTTTCTTAGAATTCTCTACATATTGGAGAGTCATGTTTATGTTGGCATGTTCATGTTCGTGCAACATGGTAATTTGGCAATTTAGCACATCTCTACTTATTTTAAAACTTAAGTATTTTCCATGTACCCACATATTAGCACATGGTAGACATGAAGATAGACGGAGTTTGAGGAACTGATCAATTTAGGGAAGGTGTCCACAATGGTGATGGATCCAGGGTCCTTTTCGAGCTGAGCAAAGCCAATAATAAATAAGGCCATTAAAGTTTTAGCCATCAGTTTTTAACTTTGTAAGTTTGCATAGGCAATTGCATTTATTACTAAACATGTTTAGAATTTTATAAGAGTATGTATTCAAGCAATGAATTATAGTTTATCTTCATCAATTACTTTCAATTTAAAGTAAATATAATAATGCTATATTGTTGGTATTAATGAAGGTGTATAGTATTATTGTCGGTTATTTCATATCAGATTGTTGGCAGTTCATTAAATATGTTACAAATAACATCATTAAAAATTATTAAAATATTAGCATGATTTTGTTGACCATTAAACATTATTAAAATACAAGATTTTCATTTTTGGACTAATTGCAAGAATTTAGATCATATTTTTGACTAAATATTGTGACATAATGCAATGAAAAATAGTATGAAGATGTGGTATTTCAGATCTGGCGTTGGTTTATACCTATAAAACCTTACATTTCTTCCAAATTGAAATTTCAGTGATAATGGAAGGAAAAGAATTAACAGGTTATATCTATGTAACATGGGTATGTGTACCAGTCACCAACACTTTCATGGACACTTTGAATGAACATGGTGTTAATTATATCATATATCTTCTAGTTTAGAACACTTTGCATGAACATAGGGAGACATGTTGATATGAGTAATTCGCTTCTTCACATGATATGTTCTTACTAGATTTTGGCATGTGCAAATGCGTGTTAAACACAATTTAAAGATTTTATTTTATTTAGTCTTCAAGATGCATTTTGATTTATAAAATGATATGCATTAAAAAGATGTATTTGTTTTATAAATTGATATACATTATAAACGATGGTAACATTAATTATTGCATTAATTATTTATGGAATTCATGTTCTTGAAAAGTGAAAAAGATTAGGTCAATGTGAAATTTAATGAGAAGATATTAAGTCAAAGTGAGGTTTAAAGTGAAATTATGATCCAATAATATTTTGTATTCGAAAAACGTTTTTATGTTAGTCCATGTTTTAGTTCATGACCTTTTGAAAAGGAGGGGAATGGTGTCTTATAATAGTAAAGATGTTTGAAATGTTTATTTAATTGTATTTATATATAAATGACTATATCTTAGTGAAAAAGGTTGTGAAAGTGCTGTAAACTTTGATGAGTTTAACTGGTTATGTTTCGATAGTAAAGTTAAGATACATAAAACTGCTATATGAAGCTGAAGAGCCGTGGGCGATTCCTTTTCCAAAGTCATGAAATTGCGTGAAAGGTTGTAGTCATTACATGTATTATATGGTTCGAATGTGGTAATTTTGGATGCTTGGACATTTGAGTGTTTATATGCACACACATACTTTTTCTCTATCATGTTTTTACATGTTCTCGTGCCATGAGTTCTGAGGAATTGTTGTCGTGTACTTATGTCCATGTTGTGCATGTATCCAATGACCGTGGCCATGCTTCTTCATGTCCAATGTTTGTGTGCATTCTTCCTAGGTTTACTAAAACTATGTGCTTAAAGATTGTAATTTTTGGTATCAGCTTTTATGTTTTGTTTGATTTGTGTAAATAATATGTTATAATATTTGTATAGTCATGTCCCCGTACCCTACCTTCTACAATTGTTTCATGTTCGTATCCAGCATCCATACCAGCACCCACATTTGTACACATTCTATGTTTCCTAGTGTGATTGTTTAACACTAAAAAAATGGGTTGACATTCATGATTATCAAATTGTGAGGTAAAGGAAATCCATTGCAATTCTATTTTTAATAGAAATTCGATAAAAAAACGCATACAAAATACAAGATTTGGATTTTGATGTTGTGCAATCAAGAATACTAGATGGTATTGTCTGTATCTACTGGGATGAACCTGATGTGGCCTAATCGAGTGGTCGTATCAAGGTTCTAAATAGGGGAATCATGGCACCTAACAGGATTCCATGTTGGACAGTGAATATCAAGCTACATATCAGGGGATTAAGTAAATACCAGGCACCTGCACTACGGTAGATGAAAGACTTATTTCATGTCTATAAGCACTAACAAATTTAATGTAAGTGTAGCATCCTAATTGTGATGCATCTAATAAGGTTGTTGAACCTAGATATAAATACTTTAAAAGACATGGCATGCAACCAAACAAACAAACAATCAAGTATGTTTAACTTATAATTAATAAACATATGGAATAAATAAGCAAATAAATGAACAATTATGCCATTGTTGTTGTTCACATACAAACTACCAATAGCAGGGATGCATCTGGCAGAGTATCATGTCACATGTCAAGAAAATTGATTAAAAATTCTTCCAAGGATAGATCTCATTTATGTCAGTGATGAATGCTCAAAACAAACATGTTGATGACATTTAAAAAGATGGGACTCATATGATGATATTAGCGTTGATACTAATATCGTCATATTGTCACGTGCGACAGTATCGACCTGGGCAATTCAACATTTGATGTGATACGCCTGGTATGTATCAAAATTAACCAATGTTTGAACCCTAGAATTTATATTTTAGAATAATCATGCAAAAAATCGAAGCAATGCTAACCAATAAATTTCAAAATAAAATGAAGCTTCAGACGACTACACCTAACTTTGGTTCCTATATATTTGGAAATTCTACTAAATGTAAAGTAATTCTGCGTATTAGTAAGCGTGAGTTTATCAACACTTTTCAAGGTACCTAAGTGATGGATCCTATTTCAATTTGGATTCAAATTGGTATTTTAGTATTTAAGAATTTTTTAGATTTTTATTATTTGAGTCCTTTTAGATTTAATTATTTGAGTCATTTTAGAATTTCTTTTTCTATAGAAATTTGGGTCTTTTAGCATTTTATTTTTAAGAAAATTTGAATATTTTTAAAGTTTTTTAAAGGAGTACAAGTCCTTTTTGAGTGTCCTATTTGAATGCCCTCTTTTATTTTATTTAGAAGTCTTTAGTTGAGTTTATTGAGGAGTTTGAGTTTGAGTTAAATTAGTCTTTGTATTAACCTATAAATATGTCTTGGTATTTAACTTTTCAATGAAGAATGGAACTGAAATTGAGAATTTTATGGAAAACTTTGTGTTTTTAAAAATTTAATTTTTTGGATTGTAGTGCGAGAGTGTGCTTGGTTTCTTAGGCGAGATGTTCGAAAAATTTCAAGGTGTGAGACGTTTGAGTCAATGATCATCAAATCTCCAATGTGCGGGGCTCAATAGTTTGGCAACTCTCTATTCTTCTTCTCGAACTATCCATCACAATTTTTTTTGTTTCTATCTTGAGTCAAATTTGTTATCAGAGAACCAATTACTGATATATATTTTTCCTCTTTATTGTCTTCATCATCTACCTTTTCTTCTTTTCTTTTTAATTAGATTTAGTCAAAAAATAGGAGAAAAAAGAAAATCAAAAAATTATAAAAGTGAGAAAGAAAAGTGAGAAAAAAAGAAAATAAAAAAATCAAGAGAGAGGGAAAATGAAGAAAAATCGAAAAATCAAAAGAGTTGGAAAATGAAGAAAAATCAAAAAGAGAGGAAAAATCAAAAGAGAAGAAAAGGAGAAAAATATCACAAGAGTCAAAATTTTAGTTTAAAATTTTAGAAAATAATTTTTATAAAACAAATTTTGCTATAGTAGCCCGTGTGATTTTTCAGGATTTTCCATATGATGCAGTAACTTTCAAAATTTTCTGAGGATTTGTAGCTATTTTATGTAACGTTCATATTTTGGAGATTTTGAAATTGTTTCAAACACGATTCCTGATCTATTTGAGTCATTTATAAACCAGTTCTAGCCACTATATATTTTGGAAGAATGATTAAAGGCATTTATGCACGGGTAAGTATTACTGATGCAGACGAAGATTTATGTGAATTTAGTGCACATCCTACAACACCTAAAGATAAAGATTATCATAAGATTAGCATTTTTCATACATATTTCAATATTGGTAATACATCCTATAAATTGATTATTAATTAGGAAAGTTGTGTCAAATCAGCCTTAGAAAAAAGTTCTAACCTCACTCACAGTCATATAATGTCATTTGAATTGATAAAACCACTCATTTAGTTACCCAATGATATTTAGTGCCTATTCAACTTGAGTGCTATCATGGTCACATTTGATGTGACGTTATACCGATGGATTTCACAAATTTTGATGGGAGATTTTTGGTTGTACAATCTAGATGTGATGAGTTCTGAAAGGCCAAATATATATGCATTCATGTTTAATGGGGAAAAAAATTATATTAAAAGTTTCCTTTTTTAAGTCGCTTGAAAGTTGTCCACTTACTTGTGGGCGCCAATATTGGACATAAAATTCATTTTTCTTTGGACCTTCTTTTGGCTAGAATTGTTTTGCCCATCTATCATTGACAACACCCCAAACAAAATAAATATATAGCTAAAAACTAAAAATTAAATAAATAAATAAATAAGTGACTCCTTCCCCATTATTCAATTCAACATCTCCTTTCAATCTTCTTTCAATGTCGCGCCTCAAGATAATTTTCTTTCTTCTTCCTTTAAGACCATAACACTGACCTATTCTTTGATCCTTTTTCTTTTCTTTTCTTTTCTTGTGCTGTTTTCCAACGATGTTCTGAACTCAATACAAGCTGTATATGAAAAGGATATTATGAACGAAAAGGAAACTTCAATCTGTAAGTCCCCCAAGCCATGTCCCCTTGGGAAAAACAAGCAGACCGACATGTGCATGACACGCATGCACATACACACACAAGTGTAAAACTAGTGTAGTTCTAGCTTAATCGTGTGATTTTCTCTTTTATATGGTTGCTTTATCCATTATTTACTGAATTATCCTCATTTTTTCAAATAATTGCATGGTATCGGGGCTTTGCCCATTCATCTAGCCATTACAAAAAGGTCTATTACCACAAAACCGTTATATTTGTGATGAGTGAGTGAGTGAGCCAAACCTTTGTTTTCACTTGAAAATTGATGATTTGTGGTTTTAAATTATGAAGATCAAAATGAAAGGATTTGATCATCGGTAAGAAAAGATGTGGAGGGTGATGATGAGAGATCTCCTAGCTGATGCCTATTTTTCTCTAGTTAAAATTGTCTATAAGATATATGTAGTAATTTATTAACATCTTTTTGTTCCTGAGTTAGTGAGAATACATAATGACTACTTTTGTATTTAACGCTAATTAGGCTTCAGGCCGCGGCCGCTGCGGCCTGAGGCCGCGGCGTTCGTTTTCCGTCGGCGGCGCTAGAGGCGCGCCGCCGTTCCGCCCTACGGGCGTGCGGATTTTTGGATCAAAGGCGGGGGGTAAAAATCGGATTTTTCAACAATTTTGATCGCTAAAAAACAAGTTTTTATTGTTTTAAACATGCAGATCTATTAAAAAAGTTGAATTTCACCGTGTTTATAAACTTTTTGATCCTAAAACATGCAGATCTAATGAGAAAAGCAAGTGTAGATCTAAAAAGTTTGGATTTTTACCTCTAGATTCGACGAGGAATCTAGGCGACGGTTGGTGAAGGATGCCCTTTTCGCTCCCCGTTGAGAAGATTACGATCTTCTTGATCTGAGCGATTGATGGATCTCCTTTCCCGCGAGCCGCCGTCTCCTCCTACGACCGTGATCGTGCTGATAACGTGGTATGAACGAGAAACAGATTTGGAGAAGGGTTGAGGGTAGGAAACCCCTAGCCTTCTTTATATAGTATTCATAATGGGTACTCATGTGGGTGGATACCCAATAGGCCCAATGGGTCCTATTCATAACAGTTATTTCATTTTTCTATGGGAAAAAAACAAAACCCAGCCCTAGGATCTACACATCCAGGTATGGTGTGTAGCTGGATGGTGCATTATACTGTTAAGTACAGATAAATAGGTTTGGATGGAATTTTTCTCCTTATATCAACCAATAAGAATTCAATGCTGGTGACCTGACTCGGCCAGTAGTGATTATGTAATGGTCCAAAATTTTCCAATGCGGTTAATTGGAATTTCTGCCATTTTTCTATATATTTCTGATTTTCTTTCTTCTTTCTTTTTCTCTCTTTCTTTTCTTTTCTTTCTTTTTCTTTTCCTTTCTCTTTCTTAGAGCCCACGGCCCACCCCCGCAACCCTTTTTCCATCCTCCATTCTTCTCTTTAATCCCTTCTCACTTGGAGAAACCCAAAACCCAAAACCCACCCCAATTCCTCATTCTCTCATTTCCCCCTTTTTCTTTTTGCTTTCTTCCTCCAAAAGCCCGTATCCCTTTTGCTATTTCCCTAAAGCACAAGGCCCACTTCCTTAGCCCATTACTTAAACATAAAACACGGTGTCTTTCTCCTCTCTTTTCTCACCCGAAACCCAAATTGTTCTCTACCTTGGACTCAGCATCGCCCCTCCCTTCGACATCGAACCAAACCCTAGGCTCTCTTCTTTCGACAGGACCACGAGCCGTCGCCCTCTCACGAGAATCCCACTTTGATTAGATCTCCTCTCCGCTGACGATTCTCTTATATATCCTTCTCTTCCTCGTTTATTAAAACCAATTGATTTCTAGGTTTTTTCTAAACGAAAATTATTTTCCTCTTCTTCAAAATTCTTTTGAATTCAAGTGTTCGGTTTCCTTGGAGCCTTCTAATTTTTGGATTTCTTTGCCTCTTTGATTACAATGATTATTTCTATTTCTAAGTTTTTAGTTTTGATTTTGTTTAATCTTCTAAATTTAGTTGAGTTGCTCGTTGGTGTTTTGATGGAGAGGAGATGATTCATGTGTATGTTGATAGGGGTTTCTCCCTTTGATGAATTGTAGCACCCTACGAACGGTGACGACCCTTGCCGTCACTCAATGTTTCGTGTTTATTTTTGTCGGTTATTTATTTTTGGGTTGCGGTTAGCTGCCGAAGTAGGAGGGCCCGGCTGTGGGGTGGTTTGGTTTTCTCTTGATCGGCTATAGATCGTCGTAGGTTGCTTGGGGGCGTCTTACCGACGACTGGGGTTTTGTTGCGTTTTTGTTGGGTGCTTCGATGTTTCGGGTCATGGGTTTTCCGTGGGTTGCTAGGACTGTCTTTTGCTAGGTTGTTGTGAGGTTGTCGTCACTGTTCCATTGGGTTTCGTAGGCTGACTCCGGTTGTCCCTTGAGCTTGTCGACGTGTTGTTAGGCTGATTATTTATTGCCAACCTATTGCTATGTTTTGTTGGTTGCCGACATGTTCTATCCATGTGCTGGGCTGAATGTTGCTGGAATGTTCTGAATGTGTGCTGGTTTGACTTTTCTTATTGGGACGGTTTTCTGTTGGGTTTTCCTGCTGGCTTGATGGCCCAGCTCTATGGGCTTTTTGTGGGTTTACTGGCACTGTTCAGTCTTAGGCCTTATGTATTTAATGTTGTGGGCTTTCGGTTGGTTATTTTTGTTCACGTACGTCGTTTGGTCTGAGCAATCCCTCTGACAGGTAGACTGCAATCCTTTAGGGTGCCAAAAGGCCCAAAACATGAATATGATCGTATGCATCAATTTTACTATTTCTTTTTATTTATTTTAAAATCGTTGGTTTTAAAATTGTTTTCTGAATAATTTTAGTTTATGTGAAATACTGAAAATAATTTGTTAAACATATAATTGCATCTGAAACATAAACTTGGTATATCGCATGACTGGAACATTGGACTGTTATTGTATTCACTAAATTACGATCAACATGAACTTAATATAATTGATTATGGATCTGATACTTGTACGTGACACATGACATGCCATTACTGTTGACAACATAATACGTGTTACAGGAATAGTATCTGAACAACCATGTACTTGATATTGTAACTTAATAGCCACATGTTTGCACTTTAATGGTTCCGTTACATAGTTCTTGTTACTGGATGACAGCTCTTGCTACATAGATCGCATAACACAGTATATAACTTTATAGTAGCTAGTGGCGTAAACATGAATTTTTTTGCACCGGGCAAAATTAAAGATCATGTAAAGAATATATTTTTTGGTATGCATGTTGTATTAGCATAGGAATGCATGATGTGTTAGCATATGAATGAAAATCAAATCTAATGTCCGAAAAAATTTATGTTAAATTCATATTATCGTGTGAATATATGTAAGAAATAAAAAATTTCTTCACTTGGAATCAAACCCATAACATGTGATCCTATACACCATCATCTTACAAGAGCTTTTTTATAGATAAACGATTATTGTATGCAATATGCAAGAAAAGAGACTTTTTTATAAATAAACGATTATTGTATATAATAGGCAAGAAATTTAAATGCCTTTCATGTTGTTTGTAATATGTAAGAAATGAGATTTTTTATATAAATAAAGTTTATTATTGAATGTAAAATGTAAGAAATGTAAATGAAGAGATTTTTTATAAATAAACGATTATTGTATGTAATATGTAAGAAATGTAAATGTAAAATGCCTTCGCTATTGTGTGTAATATGTCAGAAATGTGATTTTTTCATAAATAAACTATTATTGCATGTAATATGGAAGAAATGTAAATGAATAGATTTTTTAATAAATAAAATAGTATTGTATGCAATTTGTAAGAATTGTAACTGTAAAATGCCTTTGCAGTTGAATGTAATATGTAAGAAATGATGTTTTTATATAAATAAACTATTATTGTAAGTAATATGCAAGAAATGTAAATGTAAATGCCTTCGCTGGGAATCGAACCCAAAACTTGTCCAATGCCCGAACGTGTTAGCCATTGGGGCTTCGTACAAGTGGTGCTAAGGTGTAATAATAACTTCTTTTAAATTTCTTACCCTGGGCAGCTGTCCTGTGCACCTTACACATAGTTACACCCCCTGATAGTAGCCGATTATGACAATAAACATGAAACTATTACATAGCAGTTGCCTGTCAATAAGTATGAAATAGTGTACATTGAAATACATGCTCTTACTGTTATACATATCATTGATATTGCTTATTGAATATTGTACTAGTCTGAACATTGTGTCTGATCATTGATCACTATACATTGATTACAAGTTCTTGATGTTGTGAACGATCAATTGGAAACTAAGTGCTACATGGAACAAAGTGTCACGGTACACCCGCACGTTACAGATTAAATCATTGAAAAATGTATGTTGATTATGTAGTGGTTTGGATTAATTAACTTGGTTACTGGCTTGTTGGATACCTGATCTACTCTAGGAACTCAGTAAAAATCAGTTTGATGATTTCGCAGATCCGTTTGGATCACAAAAACTAAGTGAGTCAAGAGTTTTTGAGATAGATTACATTGGAATCCACAGTGTAAACTTTTGGGTCCAAGCGAAGCATTTTTATGCCACTAACAACACGTTATGATTTACATCATGCAAGTTAGATAACAATTTGATTAGTGTTGTCTTTTTATTAAATGTTAACGATATAAATCATAGATCATGACTTATATATTTGTGTGTATGACTTGGCCATAACATTTTGGGCATTGTAAAATCACTGCCGAATCCATGCATGAAAATATGGTATTCCTTATGTGAATGTTTTCAATTTGTTTCATTCTTTTGCTTCCCACAAAGTGGCTTCTAATAGGAATAAGCTTCTGAAAGAAAACCAAATGAGTCTAAAGTTTCTGAGATTGGAAACAATACAGTGCAAAATTTTGGGACAAAACCGTGAAGCATTTTTTAGGCTATTCAACACCTCTAGGATTTGCATCGTGTATGTTAAATGTTATGTTACGCCACGTGTTCGGGTACCGTCACACATGTACAAATAAATGCAGGTCCTGGAAGTACCAGTGAAAACATTATAGAGCAGAGCAGAAAATAACTGAAATGAAGATACTCATTTTATTCCATACCTTTTCTGACAAGAAGTACAATACTAATGCAAAAAGGAAAAGTACATTCTTTCTACTAAAATGAAACAAATGAAAAGAACTACAACTAACACTCGCTATCAACCAACTCTTAAAACTCTGCCTTTTGAACTGTAAACTCAATCTCCACGTATAGAGGTGCCTCCTTGTATTCATATTCGTCACCTAGCGGAGACAACAGGAATTGTATCACTACTTAGTAAAGTAGACTATATCCAAGCCAAAAGTATTCATGCATGCACGAAAATAAACCTCGCGTGCAATAATATACCATGCACGGAGAATAACGGGATGTGTTAAGTTTAACAAAATCAAGGAAAGTAATCTACTAAGCTAAAGTAACCGATTATAAAACTATCTAGAGTGTCATTAAAAGTTTTCTTATCCTCTTTAAGCTGTGACTCATAATGGTGAGCATGATCTGCAACCTGAAAACCACCTTAAACCACGGGAAGCTACCCCCGGGCCTAAATCCAAACGTCAAACTGTGAACAAAACTCAATCGAGAATCTTTCATGAAACTGTAATCTGTGATAAACTGTGATATGTGATAAGGTGGCTCCAGTCGTTTTTGCACCCTCCCTATTATGAGTTTTCCAAACCTCAGTGAATTGACGTGTGAAGTTGTTTAAATTCAGTGCCGAGTGCTATGTCATGATGTTTTTGATTGGTTCTAGTTATCAAACTATTGTCAAGATATCTATGTTGCATGTTATATAAATTACATATTTCGGGCTCTATGTTTTAAATCTTAGTATTCCGATGCTTGTTCTCAAGATATACAAATGTTCTGTGTCACAGCACTACTATAAGGTCGTAGAAATCAATTTGTTTTCGTATCTTTTGTGGATAGCCCCCAATTGCGTAACTTAATAACTTCTAACTGACCAGATGTTTATACAAAGCCCATCAACCAAGTGTTTGCTCAAAATTAATCACATAAAATTCGGGTAACTGAAAATTAAATATTTTTAAAGAAAGATAAACCAAATAAATATCTCCAGGATCTGATTCACTTCATCGGCAACACAAACTAATCTACAGTCTACCAACCGGACGGAAGTCGACACAGCCACGGTTCAGACACGATAGGTAACAAATCCTCAGCAGACCAAACCCAGAATCACTGATGTCCAAAGAAAGTGCCGAGGAAACCCGCAACAGTGCGGTGGTCCAACCAGTTTGAAACCCACGGAGAGTAAACATGAGGCAATAAATTGTTGCATCGGCAGCATGGCCCAAGGCCCATTCAACCAGCAACCTGGCCGAGGCCCCAAAGTAATCGCAGGCCAAATACGTGTGCACTGGAAGGAATATCAACCGCAAGGGTAACTGTCCCAAAAGGGAATCCAACAGTATCCCTAGGAATCCAAGGCAACGCCCGTAAAATACCACAACAGAACCCCGGTGGTGGCCAATCCCAACTCCGACGGCAACCGGAGATCAACCAACCGAAATAGAAAAGAAAACCAGTATGGGTGACGACGAGGGTCGCCGTGAACCCACTAGTGTGCCGAAAGGAGGTTGCTGCGAATGGGGATTGAGGTCACATCGGTGACAATTTTGTAGTTTTGGTTGGGGCCAGGGGATAATTTTGTAAGTTGGTGCCCTAGGGGCATATTTGTACTTTCGGGCAAATCAGTCTTATAAAAAGGGGTGAAGGAGTTAGAGTTCGGGGGAGAAGGGAAAAAGCAAAGTAGATAGTAGAAGATTAGGACTTAGGAATAGTCTAGTTGTAAATCATGTGAGATTTAGCGCATTGTCTCGAATCAAAGCGTAGGAGAGCGGTTACCTCTCAAACCGTAACTGCTTATTTGTGTATTTTATTTCATTCTCTACAAAAATCTATAAAAATCCCTTTTATTCCTCGATTCCCTACAATTTCTCATCAGAGGTCAATCAAAAGGAAGAATTTCCTCGATAAATTTGTGAAACATCATATCCCGATCATAACTCTAAATCCCAAATAACTACAAACCAACAATCCCACAGCAAACCGTATGTTTTTGCAGAAAATTAAACCATAGAAATTAAGCCGAAAAATCATTGGAGAAGTTAAGAGTCTATCGTTCACCGTAGATGGCCAAATCCACCTATCTTCTCACTCAAGCCCTCCACCAATCGTTTATGGTTGCTTGATAAAGAGGATGACTCATTCGAAAGCCAAAACCGAAAGAGATTTTGATCTGGAAAAATCTTCAGGAGAAGAAAAAATTTGTTTCCCACATAAAATAATTTGTTTCCCACATAAAATCCCAAGAAGTAAAAGAGAGGATAAGGTATAGAAGTCGGAGGAGTCCGTCAAGAGAGATCGTCGGTGAGGACGTGGCGATAAACTCGTGTAACCGAAGGAAGATGAGGCGGCGGTTGCATTTGATAGGGTTAGGGCTTTCTGTAACCGCACGAAGAGAAGAATTATAGATTTAGAATTTTACTTTTGTCGTGTATTTAACATGAATACATATGGCCGTAGCTTTTTGGGCATTGTAAAATCTTAACGGAAGCCTGTTACGAAATATTGTATTCATTCATGTGAATGTTTTCAATCTGTTAAATTCTTCTGCATTCTGCAAAAGAGTGCCCAATGCCCTTTTTTTTTGTCTTATGCCTTTTCCTATCCTATCTTTTTGCAGAATCCAAAATGGAACCCTGCTAAATTGGAGGATGTTGATATGCGTGAAGTTGATTCGGTATTTGAACCTCTACCATCCGAAGACGAATTTAGTGTATGAACATATCTACTTTGAAACTGTGTAGTGAAAATAGGGATACTGCTGTATGTATCCGATTGAGCCTTAACTGTTGCAACTTCGAGATTCATGTACGTTTTCCTTTGAAATAAGCAATAAAACGGGCTTTCATTCTATCATCCTAGAGATTATCTTCTAACCATGCAACTTGCTATTATCACATTTTTAAATCTTCATGGGGATTTTATTCTTCCCTTGAACATGCTATTATTGTTAAGCTTACAGGAATTATTGTATGGTAGAGATTCATCGGCTGAATTTTGTAAAACTACCATGAAGTCTGGCCTGGGTGCATAAAACAATCTTTGAAAAAAAAAACACAAAGCTAACACGAAGTTTTGAAGTTTCAAGAAACTGCCCATAAATTTGGCTTAGTTTCATGGTCACTTTGAGTTTTTTTTTTCAATGTTGGGGTAATTTACTAATTTTATGAAATCAAGCCTTAGTTTTAGTTTCGAGTGTTTTTATTATGAAATCAATGCAAAGTTTTAAGTTAAAGTACAAGGTAGTTTTATAAAATCTAGTATATGGCAGTTTTTTTGGAAATTCAAAAGTTCAGAATTTATGTTTTTCAAAGTTCAGCGAGTTATATGAAAACAAACTAAACTTCATAGTAGTTTTACAAAATTCAGACGAGATTCTTCTGGGTTGCGTTGCTAGTGTGATTATTCTGTGGTGCTGGAATGATCTTATGATCTTGTAGCAGTAGCATTGTATGCCCAGCTCCATCGAAGGCCTCGATTTGCTTCTTTGGGATGCAATGTGCCAGCAGCCGTGCACCTAGCCTTGGCGGTGACGGCCCATCATGTGAAGTCTCTTGATCCACAAGGCCCATGTCCTCCATATCGGCAACCATGGCCCCTGTGAATTCTCTCTGCATTGCCGCAGCCTCATCCCTGGATCAGCTTCACGACCTCAAGGAGCGATGAGCTGCTGATGACCTCTGCGCTTGGCCTCCCTACAGCTGGTGTCAAGATGCAGTTGCTGGAGTATGTATGTGGTTACCATGGTAGCAGTCCGCGCTACGTGGGGATTCATATGGCCGTTACGAGCTCGGCATCCTGCCCTCTTGTTCTGTGTTGCCATCATCGAACTGGTGAACTTAAAACTTTTTTCTCGTCGATATGTCAAAAGCTCTATTGCGAGCAACTTTTGAAAAGGGGCCAAAAATCAAAAAATAATTAAGAAAATCGACCCAAAAAAAAAGAGAACATGTTAAGAGATATTGGAGAGAAGTAAAATAGTCTCTCATAAGGAGTAGCCATGGCTCTCTATATATTCATTTTCTTAATAGATTAGGAGTCCAATGGACTCCCCACTAACTTAGTGGGAAGTAATGGAGAGATGATGAGGGGAGGGAGGCCAAAGGCCTCCCTCAACTCACAACACTCCCCCGCATCTCTACATTACCTTGGGTTAAGCATATGAATACTTCAGGATTCAGTATGCTAATGTGGATACTTCTGGGTCCAGAGCCACTGTGGTTGACTCGTTAAAACCTTAGCTGTGGAAAACCCAGTGGAAAAAACCAGCAGCTTAAGGGAAAAGAGTACAACTATCGAGGGACTCCCTCTGATCTGTACAAGTTTCAGGCTTGCAGATCTCCTATGTATCTATACAATTTTCTCTTATTCGTCTATACATCCATCACGTTCTGAAAGAAAATATAATCATCACTCATCTATACAAGTTTCACTCATCTAGCGGCTATTAGAAGGCAGTGGCGCTCTGGAGTGAAATGCTCTTCGAAGTTGGTAGATGACTCCACTAAAGTATTCTTTGAATCAGTCTTCAGTGTGTCTGCAAGGTACTGCTGGACCTGGATGAGCGTTTTCAATACTTGCTACTTGGATGATGTGCTTCTCAGAGGATGTAGACATTTGAGGATGATGTGTAAATATTTAGGAGGTGGCCGGCCTTTTGTGTTTTAGTCATCGCGATGATCTTTAAACTTGCATTTGCGATATATATTCCTTGACCCTTGAAAGTTGCGCAGAAGCAGCTTATCCTTGGTCTAGTGGTGCTCTCCAGGACAACACTGTATCTAGTTAATAGCTTTACTGCAGACGTTCTATCAAAGACACGTGCAGTTGGCCATATAAAGAAGAGTAACAAGTACACTAGAGATAGGCTCTTCGGGACCTAGGATGTCCTCCCCCTCTTCCAGCGACTGGAAGGTGTCACAAATAAGCATCTATTTTTAATAGGTTGCAAATGGACATCATTCTTCATAAACTCCAGGTGTATGAAGAATATTAAAAGGTTCCACCACGAAGATGTTTAATATGTAAGCCGAGACATCTTCGACATGAATAATAATAGTTCATCTCCAGGATGATTAATGTCATCTTCAGGATGATAGTTCATCTCCAGGATGATAGTTCATCTCCAGGATGATTAATGTCATCTTCAGGATGATGGTTCATCTCCAGGATGATAGTTCATCTCCAGGATGATTAATGTCATCTTCAGGATGATGGTTCATCTCCAGGATGATAGTTCATCTTCAGGATGATTATTGTCATCTTCAGGATGATTAATGTCATCTTCATGATGATCGTTATACCTAGGTTTTTCATTTCCAAGGTATGCTTTAAAGCTATCTGAAATCTCAATGGGCTCTGCTGGAGATCCTATTAGCTTTAAGTCGACCATATGTAAGGCAAATATCACAAATCCTGTCAACGATCTTTCTAAAAAGATACACGTGCAGAATATTGCTTAAGATTAACTAATGATCTTTGCAGCCTTTATGGAGAAGACGTTTCTACGTTTCTCTTTCATCTCTGGGGGTAGAGTATACCCTTTTGGAAGTTTTATATAGATCTCTATATCTATATTGCCGTATATATATATATGCAGTCACAACGTCCATGAGCTGCATGTAATGGCTTTTTCAGAGAAGTTTAGGCTTAGTAGGAAAATGATCACATTTCCTTCATTTCAATTTCTTATGAAATCCGAATTATATTCCACAGGTTTTACACATTCAGGTGTATGGACTACTGGTCCAAAGACTTTGCTTTTCAAGAGTGAGTCCAGCTCTACTCTTATTGCCTCGTCCCACTTTGGCCAATCTATGCATTTTTGCTATAGAAAAGTGGGTTGACGTCATCGTCGTATTCAGCGACGTGAACGGCAATAGCGAAAGCAAAACCGTCGTCGACGACTGTGCTATATCTGTCCAGTTCCTCTCCAGTACGTACGTAATATAATGATGTTTCTCCTGTTGTTTCCTCTGCAGGGGAAATTAGGAGGGGAGAGGTTGCTGGTCTGAGCTCAGCATCCTGTGGATGGATCATTTTAATATATCCAGGAATCTTCCTCTGTCGAGGAACTTTATATTTTGAACCTGGCGGGCGTCCTCTTTTCAAATGAGGTACAGCCAATTCTGCTGCCGGTGGATTGCATCCATCTTTGGGAATGTCAATCCTAGCTGGCGTGTTGGCAGCAGGGACGTGTGAACGAACAATCTTCTGGTTGTCCGTAAATTTATCTCGTAATTGATGTACTTTAGTCTGAATGTGAAGGATCTTCTGGATCTCAACTTCACACAGAAAAAGTATGCGGATCATAACGAGATGAGGACTTTTGTGTCCCATGATATGGTCTCAGAAGCTTCAGGCTTCTTTAGATTGCGTGTCTATTTCAATGAGATTTTGCTCATCAAATTCACATTTATCAAGACTTGGTGGTAAACCATAAGCAAGCAGCATCAGTAATAAGATATGGCAACAAGCGGGCCATATCGTGATAAGCGATGTGGAATGCAGTGTAATGGTCCCTAAACATCAACAGGCAACTGCGATTTTACAATGGACATGAAATCCATTAGAGTCTCTTTACCAGAGACTCTGTTAACCCGTTATGAGGTTGAACATGCTATAGGATGTTCAATTTTAATGTCAGTTGCTTGGCAGAAGTCTTGAATGATATGTGTAGTAAATTCACCCACATTATAAGCTTTTGAGAAAGCTAGTTTGCGAGGGAATATAAAGGCACACTGTAACGACCTGTATTTTTCAACACTTCAATTTACGTGCTTAACGTATTTTTAACATTTTAAAATCTCTTTATAAATGTAGTCAAGAGTTTTATAACAAAACTGACTTCAAAAATTTCCTATAAAAATGTTTTGAAGTACCAGACTAGTTATGGAGTATTTTAGCAAGATCGGATTTCATCAAATACCTCTGAAAGATTTGACGAAAATTCATTTTCAGATATTGCAGTTTTGGGTCATTGAATTTATTTTCTATACAAACGTCTTCAAAACGTTTTCAAACTTCTGCAGTAGCATCCTATGATCATTTAGGGCTCTCCACATTAATTTCGTAATTTTCTGATATCATTTCAATAGAGAACCCGCAAACCCACTTTCTAAACGTTTTGGCCAAAATCTAGTATTTCCGTAGCTCAAACCCTGGAACGGTCTTCGTATTCGCGATCCTCGTGATGATACGATCCCGTGGGTATGTTTTCGTAATTTTTCGGACACGTTTACTAGTAGGGGCATTTTCGTAATTTCGTTTTGTTAATCACCTTCTCTAATTACTTTTGGGATTTTGCTTATTATTAATTACATTTCTTATTACCCCCCTAATTACATTATTTAATCCTAACCGTATCACCCCGTATCTACCCCACCCTAATCCCTCAGCTAACCCTCTCCATCTCTCTCAGCTACTCATCTACCCTCTTATCTATTAGCCTATATAACTAACCCTCCCTCTCACCCATTCTCTCAGCTAACCCTAACCCACGTACGGGTTCCCCCTCTATCTCTCCCCCGTTTCATTTTAAACCCAGGCAAACTCAACCCAAACCCCCACCCTCAGTTTCAACCCATGCCTCTCGTTCATCTTCCCAAACACATGCACACCGGCCCCCCTCTCTTTCGCTCATCTCCCTCTCTCACTCTCTCAGACCCTCGCCTGGGCTCGAACCCCCGACCGCCGCCTGCTCCGCCACCACTCGACGCCGTGAGCTCCGACGTCCACAGTAGCGCGAGGCACCTCTCCGCTTGCAGCCACCCACGTCCACCTCCGTCGCCCCTCGGGAGCCGCCCACGGTGCCGCCGTGAACACCCTCACACCGAAGCCGCTCGCCTTCCTCCTCCGACTCTTCGAAGCCAACCCCCGATCGCCGTTCACCTCGCCGCCGTGCTCCGCCATGCTCCGACGTAAGCTCGAAGCTCCTCCGCCACTGCCGCAACTAGCACCGCTCGGAGCCCCGTCTGCTGCCATCCTCCGCTCCGATTGCCGCCGCTTTCGACGCCTCAGACCGCCGCCTGAGCCTCGCCGCCGTTCGTCGCCGCCGTCAGCATCGTCGACGTCGAAGGCCCCCGCCCACGCAGCGTCGAACGAAGGAGCAGCGTCGGTAAGTTAATAAGGGCAAACTTGTAAATACGCGGTTAAAACGTATTTTCGTATTTTTTAATTAATAAATAAATAGGGTTTATTGGTTTTAAATTGATAAGTAATTATATAGGGACCAGAAAAATGTGAGACTAGCTCTAGAAAATCAGAAATGACATTCTGGACCCAATGGCGCTAGTTTCATCTCAATCCGACGTTTAGTTTTCTAAGAATTAATTTTTAACCCTAAAAGATAAATACGTATAATTCGTTCAAAAATCTGTATCTTCTTATTTTTATGTAAATTAATATTTAAGAAAAATATATGTTAAAGTACTCTTTGAGACGGTCATTTTGACACCTCACTTGCAATTTTCCGATGTAGATTGCACCCAGAATAAATTCCTGAATAAATACGTTACTAATTGAAAAATAGTTTTTAAATAGTTTTTGAGCTTTTAAAAATCCTAAAAATTACTATAATCTTCAGAAAAATATTCCTTCTTGCAGTTAAATTATTTTCACCATATATAGTCTATATAAAATTTTAGAACGCTTTTCGACAACGTTTTAACCGGTTTTAAAAATCAAAACGATCTGATTATTCAAATAGAAATGTAGCGTGCTTTAACCAAGTATTTTTGGTGATTGCAGGTTCCAATCTTCGTGCACCAGCTCTTCCAGCTCCAACCTTGTCTTGCCACGACGAGCTCGAAATTAGTTAGTCACGACATATTCTAAGTTTAGAAAACTAGTCTACTGTGCTTGTATGAACTTGTGACACTTCACCACTTATAGCCTCGAACAGCTATTTGACTTGAACCAAACTAGAGAACTAAAATGAAAGTAATCTACCAAAGATTACTTTGCCAACTTTCAACTTCGGTGGTTGTAGCACGCAACTACCAACTTGGATAAATTGTGTGCTAGCCACACTACCACGTGCTCAAAGCACGGAAGTAACAGCTTTTGGTGTTGGACTTGTCTTTATCCTACTTGCTGGTTTTCAATAAGGAAGTCAACCAGTTGGCTTGGTTTGACAAGTAACTTGTGGAACATCGTGTGGAATATCATGTGTGGAATATCTGGTGGAACATCTCGTGGAACATCTTGTGGAACATCTCGTAATGGATACACATCACTGGGGTTTGGGGTAACTCATTGTAGAGAGAGTGTGGGAGCTATGATCGGGCGTTCATCTACTTGCATGTCTGTGTCTACAAGGTCTGCCTGCGTCGGTAAAACTACAAGGTCTGCCTGCGTCGGCAAAACTACAAGGTCTGCCTGCGTCGGTAAAACTACAAGGTCTGCCTGCGTCGGCAAAACTACAAGGTCTGCCTGTGTCGGCAAAACTACAAGGTCTGCCTGCGTCGGCAAAACGGTCCCTGGCAATAGATGAACTTTATGGTTGCATATCATACTCTCCTACATGAGTCACGTAGTTACTTTTGCACAGTCACCTTTACTTTACGCATTACAGTCACCTTTACTTTACAGTACATGCACTTAACTTTCCTTGCCAGTACAGTCACCGCACTTTACTTGCCGTACTTTTACTTTCTACACTTGTACAGACACTGCACCGTACTTTACTTTCACTTTGGTCTGATTTGTCATACTTGTACAGTACCTCTCTTTCTTATTTAGAATTGCTGTGACTTACCTACGGTTCCATTTCCGTGGCACCGCAGACAACATACATATGGAGGCAGATGCTCTTGAGTTAATAGCGCCAGACTTCGACCATGAGACCGCAGCTTCCAGAGCTATTTTCAGTCGTGTACTTTCTTTCTTTCTGTTATCATTGTTGAAACATTTGTACGGTTCGGATTGTAATAATTGGACACTATTTGGGTATTTTTGTACATCTCTGTATCGTGGCTATTTTGATTTCACTGGTTAACTGCAGAACCTGCGCAATTATCAAATAAGTAACGGGCCCCTGAAAGCGGGTCGTTACACACACATAAGACCATCTAGTAGATGCATATATCAGTACAGCAATGGAGTACCGAAAAATGGGCCATTTACGGGGTGAATAGGCCCGCAAAAGGTCACCATGTATTCTCTCAATGAAGTCAGGAGACTCTAAACCCACTTTCTGGAGAGAAAGTCTCTCTATTAGTTTTCCCTTATGACAAAGGGGGACAAGGAAACTCAACCTTTTTGAAGAATCTTCAGGTTCTCCAATGGATTCATTTGATGATGCGTCCATCATCGCTGATCCAGGATGACCAAGTCCATTTTGCCAGAGTTAAAAACTATGGCAAAGAAAGGCACTTTTGGTGCTCAGTCGAGTTGGCTTTCTATAGGATGAATATCTGTAATTATATGGGCCCGACGGGGGTCCAATGAAATCGTAAGTAGATGGTCTTCGGGCCATTCTCTTGACGAGTTACATATTGATATTCAATATATATTATCCACAATTTTCAAGTTATTTTCTTTAAAAGAAATATTCTTGAAAATTGGAGATTTTCTATATGTTTAAGAGGAGAATTTGCATCTTATAGTCTCGGTGTATGTGGGAGCAATATCAATACTACACTTGTGCAACGATGCACTGTCCACAATATTCCATACTTCATCTATAAGTAAAACAAAATTTTATTTAAGTCAATGAAAAAGACATTCAAAATAAAAGTTCGTACTTAAGCAAATTAAAGATGAAGCAACATTGAATTTTAAATGCATAGATAAAAGATGAAGCTTAATCGAGCAAGTCGTCGTTCTCGAAGTCATTTGCAGTGAACATCATTGGTGGCTAAACAGCCGCCAAGTTTGTTTCAGGCAGAGACTTCTGGCTCGCCTGATATAGGACCTGGAGGTGGCGAGGAGTGCGGCAGATTCTGGACCAATGGTCAGTCATGCCGCATCTATGGCATTTATCCTCCCAGTTCTTCTTAGGAAGTGACACTTGGTCAGTGTTATTTTGCTTCTTTATGAAGTTACTCTTTCCTGTATTGTTGTTGTTGGACGGGGGTGCTGCTCCTCGTCCATTCTTCATCACGGCTTTCCCTTTGTTATTATTAGCCTTCTTCTTGTTTTTTCCACTTCTGGGGAGAAAACGTGGTGGGCTTCAGGGATAGGTGTCGTGCCAGCTGGACGTAAATTATGAGTGGCTAGCAGTAAATCTCGATTCTGCTCTGCCCTAAGTAGGCATGAGACCAGATCAGTGAATTTCGTGAAGTTGCGTTCACGATACTGCTGCATGAGGATTGCATCTTCCTCGTGAAATGAGGTAAATGTCTTTTCCAACATGTGTTGTTCTGTCACTTCTTCACCGCACAACTTCAGGCGTGAGGTGATATTATGAAGTGCAGAATTATACTCAGCGACGGACTTATAGTCCTGAAGTCTGAGGTTTTCCCACTCATAACTGGCACGCGGTAATATTACATCAATTTGATGTTTATACCGTGTCTCCAGCAATGTCCAGAGCTTCATTGGGTCCTCTACCGTTAGGTATTCGGCATTTAAGGTCCGATCTATATGTTTTCTAATGTAGATAATGGCTTTCGCCTTATCCACATCGGAAATAGTGGTAGGAGTACTGCTAAACGATTGGACCGCTTCTGGGGCTTTACTAGCAGAAGCATCGGCCGCTGCTGGGGCCGATGAAGGAGCCAAAATTGAGCCAAGGAGAGCCATTGAACGCAAGTGGAACTTCAGGTCCACTCGCCAAATTAGGTAATTTTTTCCTGCAGCATCAATGACCTCGAAATCGACGCTTGCCAATTTTGCCATTTATCTATGCAATTTAAAACAAGCACGAATTAATGTAAATTCACGCATTAAAAATAAAATAAGTAAAATGTGGAGATCGGCCAGATACCCAAAAATGTACAAAGTCCAAAGTCCGAATATACATTCTATAAAGAAAAGAAAATGCAATTTGGAAACCCAGAAGGGGTCCCAATCAATTGAAAATTTCTCCGCCGTCTTCATATGCTGGTACACCGGTCTTTAACAGGGCTTTGGCATTAATACATTTAATTCTCACTTACAAATTCTCTCAAAAGAAAATAAAAGTGCAAGGAATATAAAAGGTATCAAACTGGCCGATCCCAAAATCACATTTTAACTTATATTAACATCCACGCAGTTTATAATATGCTTCAGGCACACAAAAACAACCACGCATATAACTCAGGCATATATAATATGGAAAAAGACACTATAAAATATAATAATCTCTCGAACCACGGGGAGACGTCATACACCGTTAGGTTAGTTGACTAACGGCAGAGCGGTCGCAGGATCCTTAAGAGAATTATATTTTGAAAAAATCCTAATATTCCATAAATTAATAATAATGCAAGAGTGTTATAATTTTAGCAATATGACGCGACAGGCTCATAAAAAGAATTATAATAAATTAATATTTTGATTGGGGCTGCAGGCCCATAAGTAAAATATTAATCATTTTAATAAGCAATTTTTTTAACTTTGATTCTAACCCAATAAAAAATAGCCAAAAGAAATTATTATTAATATTTGGGCTGCAGGCCCATTTTGCAAAAATTAAGTTTGCAATTGGATTAACTGGGCTTCTGGCCCAATTTTGGTAGTCAAAATTAATTGTTAATCTAAATGGGGCTGCTGGCCCATAAAATTCATTTTCATTGTTACAAATGGGCTTCAGGCCCAGATAAACAGGCTATCTAATATATTAAACAAGAGCATCACCGGCCAAAATAAGCAGGTCATGTTAATATTAGTCCTTATTATTTGTAATCTTGGAATTTTAGATATTTTAGATGAATTTTGTGCTTCTTCTGGAGCGAAGGTAAACTTGGAGAAATCCCGATGTTTTATCTCACCTTCGGCTGGTTATCATCATTCCGCTCGTATATGCTCTACTCTTGGTGTTGTCCCTTCTCTGGATCTGGGGAAGTACTTGGGTGTGCCACTGATTCACGGACGAGTGACTAAACATACCTATAGAGAGGTGGTGGAAAAGATAAGCTCTAAGTTATCTGGGTGGAAATCTAAGTTCTTAAGTTTGGCGGGTCGAGCTACATTGATCACCTCAGTCACATCGGCAATCCCCACTTATACTATGCTTACTACCAGACTCCCTAAGCATACTACGGCAGAAATAGACAGATGGAATAGATCCTTTCTCTAGGGTGGCACTGAGGAGAAGAAGAAGATCCATCTTGTTAAATGGAAAGAGGTGTGCATGCCTAAGAAGTTGGGTGGTCTCGGTATTCGTGGGATGGAGTTGCATAACTTTGTTCTGTTGCAGAGACTAGCGTGGAGGTTCTTGCAGGAGCCACACTCTCTTTGGGTTCGATTACTACGTGCTAAATATAAATTACCTGATGACGTCCCCTCGTTCATTTCCAGCCTTGCTTATATACCTACTACGTGGTCCTTTTCTTGGCGTAGTGTTGTACACGGGCTAAAGGGGTTATGTTCGGGGCTAGTGAAGAGGTTGGGAGATGGTTCTTCTACGGATTTTTGGAGAGATAATTGGTTGGGAATGTAGGGAATTGGGCGGTCCCTTAGGGCACAAAAAACTCTAGTCCCGTCCTAAGTCGGACGGAACATAGACACAAAAAACATTTGCAGCGGAAGAAAAACTTATGTTAACTAATTAACATACAGTTAAAACTATTTTTAACTTAGCCCTAAGGTCCAAGACCCTATGCCAAGATCTATGCCGACTTGGGATGGATCTGTCCATCCCAAGAAGGATCTAGCCTACTGCGATTAAACTAAACTAATGCTAAAAATACTTTAACCACATACCCGGAATCTCAGCCCTGGAGCAGGCGAGATGTTCCGCGCCGTCTTCCGAGCTGCTCCCGTCCCACGCCGAGCCGCTCCTTGAACCGCTCCCCGAACCGCTCCTCGAACCGCTCCGCATCCCGAGGCGATCAATCCCCGTGCCGCCGAGCCAACCACGCGCCGAAGAAAGTTTCACGCGAGTGAAACCTCCGCCAAGATTTCAGATCCAGAATCCGAACTCCTTTGTGGCTTTGCTAGAGCCTGCAGGAGTAAGGCAGAAATTTATAGGGAGAGAGAGAAATATTTATTTAAGCTTAGATCCGAGCGTGCTCCAACATTTACGAGAGCCGCTCAGATCTAGAGCTTGGGACGAGTTTTGAGAAAGGGGGGAGACCCCTATTTATATAGGCGGCGGACTCTCCCCATTTCTCAAAATCCGATGTGGGACTAAATATTTGGGTTAGTTAAAATTAAGTTAGTTTGCACTTCACAAAGTGCAAACTTCCGTGAATTTTAACTCACTCACCGTTGAGCTTCAAGATTGATACGACCTATCAATACGACAAGCGTTCAACGGTGAACGCATAGAAAAAAACCGTTCGTCAATCGGAGGTCGTTTGACCCTCCAATTGATCGTCCAAAGATCAGCCCAAACTTGTATTTCACAACTAATCCAGCCGTCGCCAAAACACTCCAACCCTAGCAGCAGGCGGGACCCACGCGTGGGCCCCGCCCGCGCTTCAGGCGGCAGCGCACGCGCAAGGCGCGTGCGCTGCCCTGTGCAGGCAGAGCCCGTGCAGAGCACGGGCCCGTGCTCTGCACGGGCGGGAGAATGGCGCCCGCTTGTGCGGGCGCCTCTCTGCAATTGGGGCGGGCGGGGCCCGCGCCCGCAGGAGGCGGGCGGGCCCCGCATGAACAGTGCGGGCGCTGAAAAGCGCCCGCGGGTTTCTGTGCCGGATAAATGGCAGGCCCAATGGGCCCTACCAATTTGCCCCCATTTTGATTTAATCAGCCTCTTAGGCTGATGTCAATATGGGCTTGGGGTTTTTATTGTTTTGGCCATAACTTTTATGTTTGGCGTCCGATTTGGACGCCGTTCGAACCTGGGTCTAGACCGGGACATTCCCGTCTTACCCGTGAACTTTTCCTTACGTTTATTTTATTAAATATTGTATTAAACAATTTAATACACATTTAATCGCTTTTGCATCAAATGCAAAATAGTCCCTATCTAGGCTTAAATTACCATATTGCATCAAATGCAATTATTTCATCCCTTGCATCAAAAATGCAATTATTCTCTCTAACTAATTTCTACCTATTACTAGACGAAGCGTTGCACTCTGTGTGAGACCCTACAGCCTGACCCTTACAACAGGTTGGGCTCGAAGCCCTATACGGCAGTGACCACGAGCAGTGGTTGCCGTCCCTGCTTCAGGAATCATCATTATGTGGTTAACTCATTGACATGAGTATTGTCGGGACCACCTGACTGTTTCCGTGATGAATTCCGTAGTTATAGTCTCTTCGTCTTAAATATGTCGTGTAGATCAAGTCTAGGGTACGGTCAAACTGTCAACCCCAATAACTTGACTCCGGTTAGTTTCTATCGATCTTTGGTCAATAAATGTTGGAATTCTTCCAACATACTCTGCGCAGAGTTTTTACTAAAGACCGAACTAACTCTACGACACTAACTCCCATTGACCGGGAGAGACGAATCCTCTCTTGGTCATTTCTCGCCTCGTACGTTTCAAGTGACACCCAATCAAAAGACCGTTCGACAGGCCTTGCCTCGAAGCTAGGTCAGTTGATCTAAGTGGCACCGTTCACGCACAGGTCCGTCAAAATGACCTCAAGTCAAAAGACCAACTATCCTATCATCACTCAGAGTTATCACTGACAGATTGGTCAACATAACCATATGATAACTCTAGTGGATCGTTCAGTGAACTCATTCTAATGAGCACCTGTGTCTCGTCTTCGACTTCGCCAAGTCAAGCGATCATGAGATCATCGCCACCGCTAAACGGTGAAGACTAAGACACAATGGTCTATCCGATGTTTCGATATCCTTGTCTCGGAACATCTACGACCACGAACCATTTTAGACTTATGCTACAGACGGTCAAACGTTTCTCCATGATCGAGATACTCATCTCGATACCCGTTTGACCTTGCATAAAGTCTCAGGACTTTACCTAAGTTGATATCTAATGTTAACTACATTACAATATAACTTAGATAAATTATTACCAAACAGCTTACTGTTATTTCGAACAAGATGTTTGTGCTATTCACACAGGAATAAATGGCCTTGAGGGCATCATATTCCTACATCTCCCACTTGCACTCAGGCCCATTTATCTCGGTATCTTATACCGTTTTTACACATAAGTTTTCCCGACTTCATGTGGTAGAGCCTTCGTGAGTGGATCTGCTAAAACCGTCTACACTATAGACTTAAGGGGTTTCTATGTTTATGTTAGACCAACCATTTGAATCTCATTCAAATAATTCATTTGGTCTGTCGGAATCTATAATATTTTATTTCCCTGGATCTTATCCAGTTTATCGTACTTTACGATAATCATTTAAATTAGTTACTGGTCATTTCAAATGGTTCATATCCATTTCTGATAAAGTATCAAACTCTTTGATTACTTAATCAAAATATATGTTCCATCTCTTTGATGTCTCGCATGTAATTTACACGCTCCCACTGACCTTGAAAACTATCTGGCTAATTCATATAAGTTGGTTCGTCTAAATCATATTTAGAAAAACGAACTTATAAGTGAATGTTCCAATTTTCGTGGTCAACTTGAGCGTTTACATCGAGCTTTGGTCCGAGTAGATCTGTACACATCTGTTGGCGAAACCGGTTTCATCATAATCTGTTTTAAAGAAATTAGGATGAAAACCGTTCCCGTCCAACATTATTGTACTTCACTATTTCCTTTTCTGCACCAATCTTTCAACTTAAAGATTTACTTACAGAAAGTGAGGAAACATTTTCCTTGGGCACGTAAACTAAATTCTCAAATTTATTTACGCACACGGACCTGCATCAAGTTTTAAATAGGAGTTACTACTCCGAATTTCATCCTAGAAGTTGACTACGTCATCATCAGTTATGATGTCTAACTCGACAATTCGTCTCACGAGATTCGAGTATTTTTACAACTTCCTTACGATTGATTTATTGAATATATTATTGATAATGTCTTTATAGAACATTATCAAAACCTAGGCATTACTATCTGGGACTTAACCCAGAGGGAGGAGTTAACTCAGAGTCACTTATTTATGGATCGCACCAAGTCTAACTAAGTGTGATTCATACCTTTTAACACACCGATGTGTTAACCGACTTGATCTGAGAGAAAATCACATTTTCTTTTAATTACATAAGATTTTATTTAGCTAAGTATTTGACCATTCGATCTAATCGAATCAGTTTAAATACTTTAGTCATTTCGTTCTTTATTTTATCAGACTTGTGTTTCATCAAGAACACGTGTCTTAATAAAATATACGAATAACTTATTTTGTTAAAAGTAGACTCGAGTACATCAGTATGTACGAGACTGAGTTCGACAACTCATTCTCCCACTGTCTCACAGATGGGTTTCGGCCATTGTATCTAAGAGTCTAAGACTCACAAGTGTCCGTAGACTTCATAATACGAGAGGTCAGACCCCTCTTTATGTGACTTGTGAAGCTTAATCTCTAGATACGGCCTAGTCTAATTTTACCATATAAGTTTGCTACTATCTTGTGTATTTATATATTAACATTTAATATATATTTAGTTATTCACAAATTACTTAACACATAACATTACTTCAGAAGCAATGTGACGACATTCGTCAAAATGTGTTAAACGTCTTTTGTATAACAATTTATTCTGAAATCGTGACATCAAAATATGTCACATTTTCATTTCCTCCTACTTATGCCTTTACTAATGATAAATTAAACTATTTAACTCGATTGACTTTCCGGAGTGCCTTCTTCCTTTTCTAAATCACATTTAGATATCAACATAAATAAATAGCTATGCAAGCAACTTATGTATCCAAACGCTTGAGCTTTGCAATCTTGAGTGTAGCTCAAGAAGTTGCTTGTCTCAAGATCCGGTTGGGATACATAGTCTTGCATTGCTCATGCACTCGTATTCGACTCAAACGGTTTAATCGAATTCTCGAACTTTGCGGATCAAAATTGTTTGTCCATACAACCTTGAGGGTAGCTCGACAAGTTGTAGGGAGAAACATACTTTGAATGTCCTATACGTTCAAGCTGCCTCATATAGAGACGAGTGACATGTAGTTTTAATTTATTTATTGGACCCAGAACTTAATGAAATCATATTTCTTAAGTCTGTTCTTTAGAAGGTCATTTAATGTCAATGAGAATATAGTTTAATTACATCAATTAGAATTTAATTTGATATTCAATTAATCAACTTTTGACCAATTAACTTATTAAAATATTATATTTTAATTCCTACGGTAAACATAGTCTTGCCCTAGTTTTATCATATGTTCAATATTAAATATAGGTAGATTGGCTTTTATCTATCTATATCCTCCCACTATTTTTACGATCGTTTTAAGGCTTAATAACGAACGATTTAATCGAATTAAAATTAATGGGTAAGAGTTCCAATCACCTTGAGTCTAAACAACCTTGAGTGTAGCTCAACAAGTTGATTGACTCTGCGATCGGAAGATGACTCTTCATCGATCATATTGGATATGACTCTCTTAATCGGTTTTTGCCCCTAGCCATTCGTGATCATGAGTGTGCTCATCCAAATCACAATGTCTAGTCTAGTCGGACCCTTGTTTTCATGTCTAGCCTGACTTGCCCCTCAGCTCGGTGTATGCACGACACGTTGGTTAGGGTCAGGTCTTAGACTACATCTGGGCAGACTACATCCTTGAATAAACTTGCGCCGTCGCTCGGTGTATTCACGACAACGTCGGTTTGGGTCAAGTCAAGATGTCATCTTATGTATTTAAGAAGTTGGTTCCTATAAGATTGCCAGGTTACAGCTTGAGTGTATCTCAACAACTATAACGCGGGTCCTATAGTCACTAACCCCTAAAACAAGGAGGGCTACTGCTAATCTTGAAAAAGATCATTAACGTATTTGACTTAGATATAGTCCAGGGTGTCATACAATCATGATTCGCGACATTGCGGTCCAGCGGAACTCAGCCAGGGAATTGACTAAGCCAGGATCACTACCCCTTGGACTAGCAAGGGTTGACCCAGAACTCTTAGCCAAGCACATTGACTGGATCATGGTCCATTGAATGAAGCTTGTCATTTTTGTATATATGCCATAGACTAAACAGCTTTTATTAACAACTAATTAATCCTATCAACTAGTTGAATCCTTAAATTCAAAATTTTTAGGATTTGTTTAATAACTTTTATTAAGTCCTTATCAACTATAAGGTTCACGTGCTACCCTAATCGTTATTAGGATTTTAATAAATTTTTAACAACGCTAGAAGCGAAGTCCTTTAATGAAAATTAATTATAACAATTAGAATTTAAAATTCATTTAAAGGACTACCCTAATCAGGAATTAGGTCTTAATATTGTTGTTAATGATTTATTAAAGCATAGCATGTCATTAAAATTCAAGTAATAAATTTTAATCATTTTTAATGGCTAACCTAAAAGGTTGTCTTGTGTTATCAAATAAGGGACAAGATAAACAAGCCATTGAAATAACTCTACACTAATTTATCGCATAAAGATAGTGCACGACTTCTTAACATTTAAATATACTAAGTTTATCGCATAAACAATTTTTAGCATGCATACATAAATTTAACATTTAAATTTAAAATATGATTTTAAAATTATTTGATTTTTATCTCATAAAAAAAACTTAATTTTAAAATCACTAATTTGCTTGCTACTTTAAAAAATTTATCGCATAAAAATTTTTAACTTTTAAAAACAGTTTTAAAATATCTCATAAATTAAAACATCATTTTAAAAACTTTCATGCCTAAAAAAATTTATCAAATAATTTTTTTTTTGAACATCTAAAACATTTTTAAAATTTATCTCATAACTTTAAAAACATTTTAAAAAGTATTTAAAAGCATTCTTAAGTTTAAAATTAATCGCAGGCTAGATCGACTACGCAAACCTGGCTCTGATACCACTGTAGGGAAATCGGCGGTCCCTTAGGTCACAAAAAACTCTAGTCACGTCCTAAGTCGGACGGAACATAGACACAAAAAACATTTGCAGCGGAAGAAAAACTTATGTTAACTAATTAACATACAGTTAAAACTATTTTTAACTTAGCCCTAAGGTCCAAGACCCTATGCCAAGATCTATGCCGACTTGGGATGGATCTGACCATCCCAAGAAGGATCTAGCCTACTGCGATTAAACTAAACTAATGCTAAAAATACTTTAACCACATACCCGGAATCTCAGCCCTGGAGCAGGCGAGATGTTCCGCGCCGTCTTCCGAGCTGCTCCCGTCCCACGCCGAGCCGCTCCTTGAACCGCTCCCCGAACCGCTCCTCGAACCGCTCCGCATCCCGAGGCGATCAATCCCCGTGCCGCCGAGCCAACCACGCGCCGAAGAAAGTTTCACGCGAGTGAAACCTCCGCCAAGATTTCAGATCCAGAATCCGAACTCCTTTGTGGCTTTGCTAGAGCCCGCAGGAGTAAGGCAGAAATTTATAGGGAGAGAGAGAAATATTTATTTAAGCTTAGATCCGAGCGTGCTCCAACATTTACGAGAGCCGCTCAGATCTAGATCTTGGGACGAGTTTTGAGAAAAGGGGGAGACCCCTATTTATATAGGCGGCGGACTCTCCCCATTTCTCAAAATCCGATGTGGGACTAAATATTTGGGTTAGTTAAAATTAAGTTAGTTTGCACTTCACAAAGTGCAAACTTCCGTGAATTTTAACTCACTCACCGTTGAGCTTCAAGATTGATACGACCTATCAATACGACAAGCGTTCAACGGTGAACGCATAGAAAAAAACCGTTCGTCAATCGGAGGTCGTTTGACCCTCCAATTGATCGTCCAAAGATCAGCCCAAACTTGTATTTCACAACTAATCCAGCCGCCGCCAAAACACTCCAACCCTAGCAGCAGGCGGGACCCACGCGTGGGCCCCACCCGCGCTTCAGGCGGCAGCGCACGCGCAAGGCGCGTGCGCTGCCCTGTGCAGGTAGAGCCCGTGCAGAGCACGGGCCCGTGCTCTGCACGGGCGGGAGAATGGCGCCCGCTTGTGCGGGCGCCTCTCTGCAATTGGGGCGGGCGGGGCCCGCGCCCGCAGGAGGCGGGCGGGCCCCGCATGAACAGTGCGGGCGCTGAAAAGCGCCCGCGGGTTTCTGTGCCGGATAAATGGCAGGCCCAATGGGCCCTGCCAATTTACCCCCATTTTGATTTAATCAGCCTCTTAGGCTGATGTCGATATGGGCTTGGGGTTTTTATTGTTTTGGCCATAACTTTTATGTTTGGCGTCTGATTTGGACGCCGTTCGAACCTGGGTCTAGACCGGGACATTCCCGTATTACCCGTGAACTTTTCCTTGTGTTTATTTTATTAAATATTGTATTAAACAATTTAATACACATTTAATCGCTTTTGCATCAAATGCAAAATAGTCCCTATCTAGGCTTAAATTACCATATTGCATCAAATGCAATTATTTCATCCCTTGCATCAAAAATGCAATTATTCTCTCTAACTAATTTCTACCTATTACTAGACGAAGCGTTGCACTCTGTGTGAGACCCTACAGCCTGACCCTTACAACAGGTTGGGCTCGAAGCCCTATACGGCAGTGACCACGAGCAGTGGTTGCCGTCCCTGCTTCAGGAATCATCATTATGTGGTTAACTCATTGACATGAGTATTGTCGGGACCACCTGATTGTTTCCGTGATGAATTCCGTAGTTATAGTCTCTTCGTCTTAAATATGTCGTGTAGATCAAGTCTAGGGTACGGTCAAACTGTCAACCCCAATAACTTGACTCCGGTTAGTTTCTATCGATCTTTGGTCAATAAATGTTGGACTTCTTCCAACATACTCTGCGCAGAGTTTTTACTAAAGACCGAACTAACTCTACGACACTAACTCCCATTGACCGGGAGAGACGAATCCTCTCTTGGTCATTACTCGCCTCGTACGTTTCAAGTGACACCCAATCAAAAGACCTTTCGACAGGCCTTGCCTCGAAGCTAGGTCAGTTGATCTAAGTGGCACCGTTCATGCACAGGTCCGTCAAAATGACCTCAAGTCAAAAGACCAACTATCCTATCATCACTCAGAGTTATCACTGACAGATTGGTCAACATAACCATATGATAACTCTAGTGGATCGTTCAGTGAACTCATTCTAATGAGCACCTGTGTCTCGTCTTCGACTTCGCCAAGTCAAGCGATCATGAGATCATCGCCACCGCTAAACGGTGAAGACTAAGACACAATGGTCTATCCGATGTTTCGATATCCTTGTCTCGGAACATCTACGACCACGAACCATTTTAGACTTATGCTACAGACGGTCAAACGTTTCTCCATGATCGAGATACTCATCTCGATACCCGTTTGACCTTGCATAAAGTCTCAGGACTTTACCTAAGTTGATATCTAATGTTAACTACATTACAATATAACTTAGATAAATTATTACCAAACAGCTTACTGTTATTTCGAACAAGATGTTTGTGCTATTCACACAGGAATAAATGGCCTTGAGGGCATCATATTCCTACAGGGAAAACCTCTCATTGAGCAGATTTCGCCTCCTACTGAGACAGAAACTACCCAGGTACGAGTTAGTGAGTTTATACAGGATGGATCTTGGGATGTATCTAAGTTGCTTTTGACTGTACCAGAGGATGTGGCCCAAGTGATAATGGCGTATCCTTTACCCCGGGTCACAGGACTGAATGATTCTTATATTTGGCAGTATACCTCTCATGGGAAGTTTACAACTCAATCTTCTTATTTCCAATTACTGCAGGCTTCGAGTTCAGATGGGGATTTCAGATTTGCATGGTTATGGAGTTTGCCGGTACCTGCCAGATGTCGTTATTTCCTTTGGCTTGTCTGTAAAGACAGGATTGTTACTAATGAGCTGAGGTTTAAAAGAGGTATTTCAGAATCGGCCGCGTGTAATTCATGTGAGTCTACTTTGGAAACGACATTACATGTCCTTCGCGACTGCCCAAAGGCGAGAAAGGTTTGGGAGTTATTGTTTCCCATTTCCATGTTTCCTGAGTTCTTCACGTTACAGCTCTCTGAGTGGCTCATCGAATTTCTCCATCAGAAGACCTTGCCTGTACATCAAGTCGCCCTCTTTGCTACCTGCGTGTGGAAGATTTGGGGATCCAGGTGCCGACGAATCTTTACTCCTACTGATATGTGTGAAGATGAATGCTTTACTATCAGACACATTGCTATTGCGGCCATCGAGGTGACTCGGGTTTTTGGAAGATCACTGGTTACTCCTACTGCCACTCCTCTTATTCGTTGGATCCCTCCTCCTAGGGGTGTCATCAAGCTGAATGTCGATGGAGCTAGTAAAGGAAACCCAGGTATTTCTGGAGTTGGGGGAATTTTCCGTGGGGAAGGAGGGAATTGGTTACTTGGTTTTTCTGGGTATATGGGATTCTGCTCTATTCTGAATGCGGAGCTTCAGGCTATTCGATGGGGCCTTGAGATTGCCTGGAGTAGGGATTTCCAGAATATTATTTGCGAATCGGATTCGCAAGTGGCTCTACATCTACTTACAACACCTGATGTATCAAATCATCCTCTCCTGGGTTTGATTTTGGATATTAAGCATTTAGCTTCAAGATTCCACATGTGCTCCTTTCGTCATATTTTACGTGAAGCGAATTTCTGCGCCGATGCTCTGGCGACTGTGGGGAGTGCCTTAGACACTGAAATTCAGTTGTGGGAGCATCCACCATCTAATTTATTACCGGTGATTGGTTGACTCAGAAAAACGCGCAAGTGCACGCCTTCCGCTCCCAAGCGTAGGAGCGTCAATGCAATATAAAAATAACCGGTGAGTACCGGGTCGGATCACAGGGACAAGTCGTTCTGTATTCACAAATTTTGATTGATAAAGAAAATTAAAGTGTTTTACAACTACCTAAATTACGGCGGAAATGTCGGAAATCGTGGTGAAAAACGTGAAGTGAAACTAAAAATCCTAACCTATATTGGTAGGGTTAGAGAGCCAAAGGGAGAAATTAGGGTAGCAAGGCGAGGAGCATGGGTTGTGAATTCACTAATGTTGGTGTTAATTAAGCACAAATTACCCTCATATACTTCAATTGGTCATCCGGCTAAGGAAGCCCAATCGGAGAATTTAACATTAAAGGACATCACAATTAGCAATAGGGATGGACGTATAATCGAACACTAATCAAATTACGAGCATGACATTTTCTCAAATTGCCCTCTCGGGACTTGGCCAATGAAATTGTGCCATAATTATACATCCAACATTAACAATATAATAGGCAAGAGGGAGTTAGGGCAATAATTAACACACAACATCAATAAATCACATCCCAATCAATCTTACACTACTCAATCATTATGAAATCAAAGGTGGAATTCTCATTCAAAAATAACCCAATATTCAATACAAATTGAGAGATATGAAATTACAAAAGGGAGAGGAATGATTTCACCCAAATCTCTCCAAATGAAGCATCCCCTTCCACTTTAGCTCCTCCTCCTAGCTTCCTTCATCCTTTAATGGCCTCTTCCCCCTCCAAGCACTAAAAAATTGGAGCTAGGGCCCCAAGAACCCTAAAAAACGCAAGCAAAAACCCCCAAAAACCGAGATATGGTCCCAATTTCGCACAGCAGGCCCAAATAGGGCGATCGGGCTTGCGGGTCGGGCGGCCCAGCGCCCGACCCGCACAAACGCGCGCGCCTGCGCCTTATTCGGGCGGGGCCCCCGCTCGAATTGAGCGGGCGCTGGGCCCGCTCGATTTTGAGCGGGTGCTGGGCCCGCTCAAATCGAGCGGGCGCTGGGCCCGCTCAAATCGAGCGGGCCCCGCCCGCTCTTTCGAACCGCGGGCCGGCCCGCAAAATTTTAAAAAAAATATTAATTTTTTTTTAAAAAAACAGCGCGCGCGGCCCAGCTGAGAGGCGCGGCAGATGGCGCCACGTGGCGCCATCTGATTGGCCCACGTGGCGCCCCTTGGTAAAATCCTGATTTAAACCCCTCTTTTCTCCTCCATATAAATCTAAAAAAATACCTAGAAATCTCGGAAAATTCCCAAAAAATTCTGGAAAATCCCCAAGACTCCTAGGGGTACCTGAAAAATATGAGAAGGAGAAATTAGTCCATTTGATGTGAAAATTAATTTAATGACTATTAAAAACACAATATTGACCTCCAAATAAGCTATATATGATATTCCAATGCTCAAATAATTCCCAAAAATGGAGATATGATCAAAATAATGGCAGGAGCATAGGAAAAATAATAGGAAGCCAATAACGACGATAAAAACCGTATTTTGTACCAAGAATGAGAATAAGCCCTAAAATTGATATGAAATGAAAATATACCCAAAAAGAGCACAATTAAGCCTAATCTTTAGCACAAAATGGGGGTAGTTAGGAGGAAAAATATGCAATTTATATCCCGAATCACACCCCCCAACTAGCTTTTTGCTAGTCCCTAGCAAAATACGCGATAAATTCGGATTAAATTGAAAAACATGCACCAAATCCTCGATATCATCATGGCACACCCCAAATGATATTTCCAATTGATTTCAAAGCCAATATACCAAATGTATGAAAGTAAATAACAAATGAAACTCTCATCAATCCAATTCAAAGAAAAGTAAGGAAATAAGCCACGTATCACACGTATCGGGATATCACGATGTCAAAATTTCCAATTTTTATGAAAGTGGCCAAAACAAAAGAATATTTTTCATCTAAGTTGTGGGAGATGAGATTGCATCACTCATGTGGCTTATTATTTCATTTTTCAATCATTTTTCTTTTCTTTTCTTTTCTTTTTTTTTTGTTTTTGATGTTTATGTTTTGCATTCACGCGATAACGCCATAAATGCAAACACCGACACATTTGCATACACGCGATGACGCTATATATGCAAATGGATGAAATGACCTTCTAAATCTCATCTTTGGCGTCCTCCCCAATGTTTCGTGGGGCACCGGCTACTCAATTCAATTAGAAAGAAACATTCACTTATACTACTATCTTTTTCATTCCAACACAAATTAGCAACTCATCCACCCACTCCTAAGAGGAAAACAAAGCAAACACAATTTGGCCACTCTCAATCCAATTAAAAACTACACCATTCATCCCAACACATGAAATCGCTTATACCAAACTTTTCCCGAATTGTTTCAAAAAGATATCACGACGTCTAAAATAGTTCATACATGGCATATTAGCATTTGACTCCAAATTGGAAAAGAAATGAAAACACGCCAATCCAACATCAAGAAATTGATACCAAAATGATAATCCGAAAAATTGCATGGCATTAAGCATATAGGGACAAAACAAAGCTAATGGCGTAGGAACGAGGAAGCCAAAATATGATATGCAATAAATTCATGGAATGAGGCGAGACTTGGAGGAATCTCAAAAAAAAATTTAGGCCAAAATCCTAACAAACCTAAAGATTCTAACACTCTCCCCCCAACTTAAAATAAGCATTGTCCTCAATGATGGAAGAGTACTAGATCTTGGCAAAAGATCCTAAAAAAAAGAAAAGAAATGCATACGAAAGCAAAATGCAAAAGCAAACTAACTTTTAATTTTATTTATTTACACTACATGGAAAGAATGCACCTTAGCAAATGGCGGATCCCGGATGTATAACGGCGGTGGCAACTGCTCGATCATATCCTTTTGCTCCTCCGCCAGCTGCTTTGGAGCTAGGCCACCACCGGCCTCCTTGGATTCCAGCAATGCAACTCCAAGCATCTCCTTTGGATAATATGGATCACGTGGGAGACGAGCTGCATCAATCCAAGTCATGTCCTCATGCCCTGCAAAAGCATTCCAAAACGGGTCGTCAAAACAAATAAAAGAATTTAAATGCAATGGACGACAATCTGAAACAATTGTATATGGAAGTGAAAATTTGGTTTCAGAAATGCAAGGCATGAGATGGTGGAAACTTTCCCTGAAATGCGGTGCTAGGTGTGGCATGATACGCTGCCTCAGGAGGAGGTGGAAGTGGCTGCAGAGGGGAAACTGGAGTAAGAGGGAGCTTGGGCTCAATATATACCATCTCGCAATCCCCGTCGCTAACCTCTTCCTCGACGTCAATATCAACATCAGCAGTCTCTGCGGCACTCCCCACATCTGATAACCGCTCCTCACAAACCTCCTCGATGACTGGCAAGTGCGCATCCTGAGGCGAGGGAAGTGACATCAGTGATAGGACTGGAGGTAGACACGTCTCGGACAAATCCAAGCACGCATCATCCTCGCCATCCCAGAAATAGCTCATCTCAGTCGTCCTCCCAAAATACTCAACCGCCTTGACCTGTGAAGCTAACTCTGAAGTGGCCTGTGGCTCAGGCTCCATGGTGTACTCGATCTGCTCTCGGCCATCATGCACATCCACTTCTTCATCAACCTCAAAATGAAAATGCATCGTGTCACCGTCGTGGTCGACACGCACTCCATCATCTGTCTCCTCCGACTCCTCAAAATATAATCTGTCAATGTCATCTACCTGGCTCTCATGCAACCCATCCTCCTGCTCTGCTCTGTATCCCATGGGGTCGCAAGAAAAAGAGCCCAAAGGTGGCTCCTCAATCTGACACTGGGCCTGCAGCTCTGCATCCTGAAATGGAAACTGGGACTGGCCATCATCCTCATATCCAAGTGACTGCTCTCTAGATGGCTCAGTCCGCTCCCACTCTGCAAGGTCTCTCAGGTAACACCAGGAATCCTCGGTCGAATAATCAAAGAACTCTCCACCGCAGCTCATCTGCACCAAATCTCGCCCAGATGGCGATAACCCTGTGTAGAAGATTTGCAGAAGATGATCCTCATGAAAGCTCTGGTGTGGGCATGCAAGCACCAAATCAGTGAACCTCTGCCAAGCCTGATGGTAGGCCTCCCACTCAGCCTGGATAAAGCTCGCTACATGCTCCATGGCCTGCCGCCCATGTACCTGCTCCAAAAAGATAGGCAAAAACACTCGGAGAAATTCAGCCTGAAATGACAACCAAGTAAAATGTGAGTCCAGAGACAATGAATCAAACCAAAGTCTAGCATCATCCTGTAAAGAATCGGGAAAGAATCTAAAATATATGCAATCATCATCGATATTCCCACCAAGACATGAATGCATCCAATCTTCAAAATTTTTAATATGTAAGTGAGGGTTTTCCCACTCCGTGCCATGGAAATATGGCGGAAGTGGGATATCCTCCAAATCAACGTCCGAAAAATTTGAAGGTAATGCCATGTTGTTCATAAAAAAAATTCCAAGAAAAATGAAAATAAACAAGCAAAAAGACTCAATAAGTGGAAAATAAATAAAATGAAAGACACACACTAAGAGATAGAAGTATCACACTAAAAGTTTCAAAATCAATCAAAAATTGCTACTACTAGAAACCGTTGTCCCCGGCAACGACGCCAATTGGTTGACTCAGAAAAACGCGCAAGTGCACGCCTTCCGCTCCCAAGCATAGGAGCGTCAATGCAATATAAAAATAACCGGTGAGTACCGGGTCGGATCACAGGGACAAGTCGTTCTGTATTCACAAATTTTGATTGATAAAGAAAATTAAAGTGTTTTACAACTACCTAAATTACGGCGGAAATGTCGGAAATCGTGGTGAAAAACGTGAAGTGAAACTAAAAATCCTAACCTATATTGGTAGGGTTAGAGAGCCAAAGGGAGAAATTAGGGTAGCAAGGCGAGGAGCATGGGTTGTGAATTCACTAATGTTGGTGTTAATTAAGCACAAATTACCCTCATATACTTCAATTGGTCATCCGGCTAAGGAAGCCCAATCGGAGAATTTAACATTAAAGGACATCACAATTAGCAATAGGGATGGACGTATAATCGAACACTAATCAAATTACGAGCATGACATTTTCTCAAATTGCCCTCTCGGGACTTGGCCAATGAAATTGTGCCATAATTATACATCCAACATTAACAATATAATAGGCAAGAGGGAGTTAGGGCAATAATTAACACACAACATCAATAAATCACATCCCAATCAATCTTACACTACTCAATCATTATGAAATCAAAGGTGGAATTCTCATTCAAAAATAACCCAATATTCAATACAAATTGAGAGATATGAAATTACAAAAGGGAGAGGAATGATTTCACCCAAATCTCTCCAAATGAAGCATCCCCTTCCACTTTAGCTCCTCCTCCTAGCTTCCTTCATCCTTTAATGGCCTCTTCCCCCTCCAAGCACTAAAAAATTGGAGCTAGGGCCCCAAGAACCCTAAAAAACGCAAGCAAAACCCCCCAAAAACCGAGATATGGTCCCAATTTCGCACAGCAGGCCCAAATAGGGCGATCGGGCTTGCGGGTCGGGCGGCCCAGCGCCCGACCCGCACAAACGCGCGCGCCTGCGCCTTATTCGGGCGGGGCCCCCGCTCGAATTGAGCGGGCGCTGGGCCCGCTCGATTTTGAGCGGGTGCTGGGCCCGCTCCCGCTCAAATCGAGCGGGCGCTGGGCCCGCTCAAATCGAGCGGGCCCCGCCCGCTCTTTCGAACCGCGGGCCGGCCCGCAAAATTTTAAAAAAAATATTAATTTTTTTAAAAAAAAACAGCGCGCGCGGCCCAGCTGAGAGGCGCGGCAGATGGCGCCACGTGGCGCCATCTGATTGGCCCACGTGGCGCCCCTTGGTAAAATCCTGATTTAAACCCCTCTTTTCTCCTCCATATAAATCCAAAAAAATACCTAGAAATCTCAGAAAATTCCCAAAAAATTCTGGAAAATCCCCAAGACTCCTAGGGGTACCTGAAAAATATGAGAAGGAGAAATTAGTCCATTTGATGTGAAAATTAATTTAATGACTATTAAAAACACAATATTGACCTCCAAATAAGCTATATATGATATTCCAATGCTCAAATAATTCCCAAAAAATGGAGATATGATCAAAATAATGGCAGGAGCATAGGAAAAATAATAGGAAGCCAATAACGACGATAAAAACCGTATTTTGTACCAAGAATGAGAATAAGCCCTAAAATTGATATGAAATGATAATATACCCAAAAAGAGCACAATTAAGCCTAATCTTTAGCACAAAATGGGGGTAGTTAGGAGGAAAAATATGCAATTTATATCCCGAATCACACCCCCAACTAGCTTTTTGCTAGTCCCTAGCAAAATACGCGATAAATTCGGATTAAATTGAAAAACATGCACCAAATCCTCGATATCATCATGGCACACCCCAAATGATATTTCCAATTGATTTCAAAGCCAATATACCAAATGTATGAAAGTAAATAACAAATGAAACTCTCATCAATCCAATTCAAAGAAAAGTAAGGAAATAAGCCACGTATCACACGTATCGGGATATCACGATGTCAAAATTTCCAATTTTTATGAAAGTGGCCAAAACAAAAGAATATTTTTCATCTAAGTTGTGGGAGATGAGATTGCATCACTCATGTGGCTTATTATTTCATTTTTCAATCATTTTTCTTTTCTTTTCTTTTCTTTTTTTTTGTTTTTGATGTTTATGTTTTGCATTCACGCGATAACGCCATAAATGCAAACACCGACACATTTGCATACACGCGATGACGCTATATATGCAAATGGATGAAATGACCTTCTAAATCTCATCTTTGGCGTCCTCCCCAATGTTTCGTGGGGCACCGGCTACTCAATTCAATTAGAAAGAAACATTCACTTATACTACTATCTTTTTCATTCCAACACAAATTAGCAACTCATCCACCCACTCCTAAGAGGAAAACAAAGCAAACACAATTTGGCCACTCTCAATCCAATTAAAAACTACACCATTCATCCCAACACATGAAATCGCTTATACCAAACTTTTCCCGAATTGTTTCAAAAAGATATCACGACGTCTAAAATAGTTCATACATGGCATATTAGCATTTGACTCCAAATTGGAAAAGAAATGAAAACACGCCAATCCAACATCAAGAAATTGATACCAAAATGATAATCTGAAAAATTGCATGGCATTAAGCATATAGGGACAAAACAAAGCTAATGGCGTAGGAACGAGGAAGCCAAAATATGATATGCAATAAATTCATGGAATGAGGCGAGACTTGGAGGAATCTCAAAAAAAAATTTAGGCCAAAATCCTAACAAACCTAAAGATTCTAACACTCTCCCCCCAACTTAAAATAAGCATTGTCCTCAATGATGGAAGAGTACTAGATCTTGGCAAAAGATCCTAAAAAAAAGAAAAGAAATGCATACAAAAGCAAAATGCAAAAGCAAACTAACTTTTAATTTTATTTATTTACACTACATGGAAAGAATACACCTTAGCAAATGGCGGATCCCGGATGTATAACGGCGGTGGCAACTGCTCGATCATATCCTTTTGCTCCTCCGCCAGTTGCTTTGGAGCTAGGCCACCACCGGCCTCCTTGGATTCCAGCAATGCAACTCCAAGCATCTCCTTTGGATAATATGGATCACGTGGGAGACGAGCTGCATCAATCCAAGTCATGTCCTCATGCCCTGCAAAAGCATTCCAAAACGGGTTGTCACGCCCCGCTTCCCTAATATGGAAGGCGAGACGTGAGGAGGTCCGCTCAGACGTGGAGCTGTGAAGCTGCAGTCTGATAAGCGTCTGTAAAAATTTCGAAAGGTAGCAGGTCCTTGCATTGCGACGAAACAACAACAATAATAAAGCAGATAAGAAAAATATCCACCAACAACATCCAACAAATATTACATCACAGAATAGTCACAAAAGTACGAGTCTGAACAATAGGCCTAAAGCATGGCCATACAAAACAAAGAGAGATAGGTGCTACGCACCGAAACCTAACAGCAACTAAGGAAAGATAACAACTAAGGGGAGACTCCAAACGAGTCTAGGACTGGTCACCCGTGTCCTCAAACTCGGTCTCTACAGGGACCTCGAACTCAGCGTCAACGAACTGCTCGTCCTCAACAACCTGCTCTGTCTCAAATCCTGACATGTGTCACCCAAAGAGAAAAGGGCACATGTCAGCAAAAGTCTCCCAAGGGAAGCGGAGAACTTTTGTGCAAGGATACAAATAAAATAATGCAACTAGCAGTTCTACAATGATGATATGGCATGACATTAAAAGAGTGCAACAATTAAATTAACAGGATGAAAATAATTAAGCACGTCGTAGCAGAAAGCTACAAATCACTATTTCACGATTTCACGATTTCACGATTAACTTGTATTCACGATGTGCACAGGGTTTACGCCTTTTGGCTGAAGTGGCTGTACGGGCACGCTTCTACGCTCAAGTGATCGCTTAACCCTACCCCTCCACGTGTATCGAGCGTTGGTTTCCCAACATCACTGTGCTCGCTTCTGGATCACGAGCCAGGAAGTGTTATTGGCATAGGGTTGTGCCCGCAAAGCAGGTGCCTAGCCTCAATAGTTACAATTATTGTAGCGTGTGCTACGCAATCACGATAGAACAATTTGATGCATGACATGTAATGAACAGTTAATTGAAAGTAACGTGACATGGCAGCATGAATGGAAACAGGTAAAAAGTGTCGGATCTAGTTTCGTTGTCAAACTAGATCAAATAGGGCGTCTAGGCGACTATCATTTCACCGCCTAGTCTCTTTTACACAATTTTACAACTTGGCCTAAAACACGGCCTAAATAATTACTGGCAAGTATCACTTGCCTGTTTTCGGTGGTATCGGTCGTCGTAGGTTCGAGCGTTACGTTACGGTGAGTCCGGTTCGCTGTTTCGGTTAAACAATTCAATGAATTAGATTTTATCGTGAATAAACATATTATTAAAATAATCTCTAAAACAGGTTCGTCTAATTTTATCGGGTTCACTGGCTAGGGTATGGTCTATATTGTGTTATACTAATATGATACGTCTCATTGTTATACTAATATTATTACCCTAACATTATTAAACAATTAATAACATGTTTAATTAAAAAAACACTTAACGATTATCATCTGGATTTATACTAACAATTAACCTACTAATTAACATCTAATTAACATCTGCTAAGCTAATTGAAATGTTAACATGAGGGTAAGGTTATATTAAATCTTCACCTACCTCCACCTAGTTTTGGATTCTCTGTTTTGCTTTTACAGGTCTCATTATTTAATAGGACTCTTCTATTAAGCCCTCTCTCCTCTTCGTTTATCAAACCTGTCAATTACCCTCACTTATTTCATTTCTTTATTCATTCAAAAACCCAGGTCAACACTCACCCTCAGTTTCTTTTAAGGCCATTTCTCTCTCTCTTTTTAATAACACTGACACCTACTTTTTAACATAACAAATTATCTTTCATTCTTTAATATATATATTCAAGCCTGTCATTTGAATGGCCCATTAATTATTAAATCACCCTCACTTTCTCTTTTCTCTCCTCTGTGTCTCTTTCGTTTCATCTTTTATTTTTTTGATTTCATTTCAATGTTGCAGCAAACAAAGAAAACGCAAAGGGCATCTCACCTACGGCGACGGGAGGAAGGAGGAGAGGGCGGACGGCAGCTCAAGGGGTTCGGCGGGTTCCTGGGCGGCGGCTCCGGTGCTCCGGCGGCGGCGCGCGCGGCTTCACGGCGAGCGGCGGGGGCGAGCTGGTGGCTGGCGGCGGCTGCCTTGCTCCGGTGGTGGCGCGTCTCCAGGCGAGGCTGAGGAGGGAGGTGCCGGCCTAGGGAGAGGGGAAGGAAGAAGGAGAAGATCTGAAGATGAGGGTTTGGGGATTTGGGTTGGGTTAATTCTTTTTCTTGGATCTGAAGTTCCCCTGGTTGAATCTGAAATTTTTAGTTTTCAGATTTGGGTGATTTGATTCTGATTTTGTTTTTTTTTGGAAAGGATTTGGGAAGGATTTGGGAAGAATTTGGGAAGCTGAAAGTTGATTTGTGCTGAAATTGGTTTGAGAATTTGTGGAGAATGATAAATCTGAATTTGTGGGTTGATTTGGGTTTCTTTGGTTTGAATCTGAAGTTTGTTTCAGATTGATGTTTAATTTCAGAATCTAGGGTTTTTGATTGTGAGCGTGGATTGATTTTGGTTGCTGGTTGATAGTTTTTCCTTGCAGATGAAGAGGCGTTGCCCCTGCATTTGAAATACAACAGTGCGTTGGGGGAACAGCTTGATGACGGAGGAGCTGGGTGTGGGTGAGATTTGATGAGCCCTGTTGGATCTCACCAACAGGAGGAGGTGGGATTCAATAGGGGTTTAATTAGTGTAATTTAATTAGGGTTAAAGCTAATTAATATTTGATTAGGAATATTTTAATCAGGGTAATTAATTACTCGCGCCATGATAAGAATAAAACATCCGAGATGCGCTCGCGTCGACGCACAAAATAACTCGCACACAAAAATATCCGGATGGAAATACGGACATACAATAATAATACGCCTAGAAAAATACCGGCCGTTACACGGGTCGTCAAAACAAATAAAAGAATTTAAATGCAATGGACGACAATCTGAAACAATTGTATATGGAAGTGAAAATTTGGTTTCAGAAATGCAAGGCATGAGATGGTGGAAACTTCCCTGAAATGCGGTGCTAGGTGTGGCATGATACGCTGCCTCAGGAGGAGGTGGAAGTGGCTGCAGAGGGGAAACTGGAGTAAGAGGGAGCTTGGGCTCAATATATACCATCTCGCAATCCCCGTCGCTAACCTCTTCCTCGACGTCAATATCAACATCAGCAGTCTCTGCGGCACTCCCCACATCTGATAACCGCTCCTCACAAACCTCCTCGATGACTGGCAAGTGCGCATCCTGAGGCGAGGGAAGTGACATCAGTGATAGGACTGGAGGTAGACACGTCTCGGACAAATCCAAGCACGCATCATCCTCGCCATCCCAGAAATAGCTCATCTCAGTCGTCCTCCCAAAATACTCAACCGCCTTGACCTGTGAAGCTAACTCTGAAGTGGCCTGTGGCTCAGGCTCCATGGTGTACTCGATCTGCTCTCGGCCATCATGCACATCCACTTCTTCATCAACCTCAAAATGAAAATGCATCGTGTCACCGTCGTGGTCGACACGCACTCCATCATCTGTCTCCTCCGACTCCTCAAAATATAATCTGTCAATGTCATCTACCTGGCTCTCATGCAACCCATCCTCCTGCTCTGCTCTGTATCCCATGGGGTCGCAAGAAAAAGAGCCCAAAGGTGGCTCCTCAAGCTGACACTGGGCCTGCAGCTCTGCATCCTGAAATGGAAACTGGGACTGGCCATCATCCTCATATCCAAGTGACTGCTCTCTAGATGGCTCAGTCCGCTCCCACTCTGCAAGGTCTCTCAGGTAACACCAGGAATCCTCGGTCGAATAATCAAAGAACTCTCCACCGCAGCTCATCTGCACCAAATCTCGCCCAGATGGCGATAACCCTGTGTAGAAGATCTGCAGAAGATGATCCTCATGAAAGCTCTGGTGTGGGCATGCAAGCACCAAATCAGTGAACCTCTGCCAAGCCTGATGGTAGGCCTCCCACTCAGCCTGGATAAAGCTCGCTACATGCTCCATGGCCTGCCGCCCATGTACCTGCTCCAAAAAGATAGGCAAAAACACTCGGAGAAATTCAGCCTGAAATGACAACCAAGTAAAATGTGAGTCCAGAGACAATGAATCAAACCAAAGTCTAGCATCATCCTGTAAAGAATCGGGAAAGAATCTAAAATATATGCAATCATCATCGATATTCCCACCAAGACATGAATGCATCCAATCTTCAAAATTTTTAATATGTAAGTGAGGGTTTTCCCACTCCGTGCCATGGAAATATGGCGGAAGTGGGATATCCTCCAAATCAACGTCCGAAAAATTTGAAGGTGATGCCATGTTGTTCATAAAAAAAATTCCAAGAAAAATGAAAATAAACAAGCAAAAAGACTCAATAAGTGGAAAATAAATAAAATGAAAGACACACACTAAGAGATAGAAGTATCACACTAAAAGTTTCAAAATCAATCAAAAATTGCTACTACAAGAAACCGTTGTCCCCGGCAACGACGCCAATTGGTTGACTCAGAAAAACGCGCAAGTGCACGCCTTCCGCTCCCAAGCGTAGGAGCGTCAATGCAATATAAAAATAACCGGTGAGTACCGGGTCGGATCACAGGGACAAGTCGTTCTGTATTCACAAATTTTGATTGATAAAGAAAATTAAAGTGTTTTACAACTACCTAAATTACGGCGGAAATGTCGGAAATCGTGGTGAAAAACGTGAAGTGAAACTAAAAATCCTAACCTATATTGGTAGGGTTAGAGAGCCAAAGGGAGAAATTAGGGTAGCAAGGCGAGGAGCATGGGTTGTGAATTCACTAATGTTGGTGTTAATTAAGCACAAATTACCCTCATATACTTCAATTGGTCATCCGGCTAAGGAAGCCCAATCGGAGAATTTAACATTAAAGGACATCACAATTAGCAATAGGGATGGACGTATAATCGAACACTAATCAAATTACGAGCATGACATTTTCTCAAATTGCCCTCTCGGGACTTGGTGTAATGCATGTTAGTGGAAAACGCTGTTAGCGTGTGTGCGTATAGCAATGTTGATGTGTGTATAGTAAATCCATACATGTAGGGCTATTAGGTGACTAAGATAAGCTCGTGTATATCAGTGAATGCGTGTGGTTGGATAGTAAATGGAATTTTTTTAGCGTGCTATTAGTGTTTTTAGCGTGCTTAGCGATTTTTCGTTGGTGGGTGTGTATAGTAAAATGGTATGTACATGATAATTAGCGATGCCGAGATAGTTATTAATGAATGACATTATTATTATTATTGATTGGTTGTTAAAATTGTCGTATTAGTTTTTATTGGTTGGCGATGTTGAAGAATATTGTCAGTGTTATTGTTTGGGCTTATAGTTAATTTTAGTAGCCTAAGAGTTGGTTGTTTGGCTTTGCCGTCTGGTTTGAGTTAAGAGACTTGGTTGTTTTAGGGATGTGTAAAAGTTGGGCTAGACTATTAGATGAGAGAAGAGGGTTTGATGTAATTGGAAATGGCAAATTTGAAATATCCTATCATTCCTTTTATCTACAACCTTCCTTTTAATTTCTTTCTCTTTCCCCTATTCCCTTCCTTTCTTCCCCAAACACTGGCCGACCCTCCCCCTTGTTGCGTGCTGCCGAATGTTTTTCCCCCAGGCCGAAAAATTCCAGGCTGGCTGAACTTCCTCAGGCCAAGAAAGAAGAAGAAGAAAGGAAGAGGAAGAGAGAGGAGTAAAGCCCTAGCCTTTCCCCCTTCCATCTCTCTCCATTTCCTCCTCTCTCTAAACCTCCATGGCTGAAATTGGGGGAAGCCATGGCCGAAATTTGGAAGGGAGCTGCCGAAATTGGGGGAAAATGGAGATTAGGGTTGGAGCTTGGAGGATTCTTGGGTTTTCATGAATTTGGAAAAGGAGTTCATCTCATTTGGAGGGGGATTTTGGGGATTTCGAAGTTAGGGCTTTGGGATTGAAGGTGAGATTCATGGTGGAGTCATGAAATTGAAAGAGGAGACTAGGGCTTGGTGATTAAAGATGAAATCCATGGTGAATCAAGCAATTGGTGGAGGGATTTTGATTCTCCAAGCAAGGAGTTGGAGCTTGATGTTGGATCAATGGAGAGCTTCATGAAATTGGGAGAGGTAGGTGTCCATCTCTACTCATGTGTTTAATTTCATTGTGTTTGAGAATAAAGTTTGCATTTTTAGGAGTTTGTTGAAATTTCTTGGCATGATGCATTCATGTGGAAGCTAGTGGTTGAATTAAATTTTATGATGCCATGAATTACTATGATTAAGTTAATGATGCAATTGAATGGCTTGTTTCATTAATTTGTGAATTTGTTCTCATTTTGTCCTCATTAATTTTGATGGCGGTTATGTTAATTTGAGTGTTGGAAGCCTCATTAGTAAAAATAGATGGCTTAAGCGTTAGAATGAAAATGAAATTTTAGATGCATTAAGATGAAAATGACAAAATGTAACATGTTGGGAGCCGTGTTGAATTTGTGGAACTTGCCCTCATCTTGTTCTCATTACGTTGTTGGACGCTATAGTTGTTTAGTTTTGTGAATTTGCCCACATTTGAGGTGTTGGAACCCTTTTAATTAAATTTCCCTTATATGGAAATGGGATTTGTATATTCATGAATTACATGGTGAAATTGGCTATGAATTTGCGATGTAAAGGCTTGCATTCATTGTTTGATTGCTAGTTCCCTCAATTTGGCGAGACTGCCTCCTTTTTGAATGTTGGACGTTAATTCTTAGTATGGAAATGTGAATTGAGTTATAATGAAATGAGTTGTGCCATGTGATGCTGTGATTTAAATTCATGATGTAATTGGTTGATTCGATAAAATTGCTCTACTTCAGTTATATTGGCTGCATGGCATTGTTCACCCCTTATTGCATTAGTTGTATTGTCCGCATGAAATTATTCACATTTTGGAATGTTGGAAATTATGTATTCAAGTTAATTTCCATTAAATGAGGTTCATTTAATTTTCATGAAATAACGTTTATATGAAATGCAAATGAGATGGAAAATTTGGCGGTGTGGTGTCGGATACACGTGGAATATGGAATGTGTGACAAGGTCACGTTAGGACACGAGGTGGAGTGCACGGGCATGGACAAAGTTGCCACGGTAGGAGGCGGGTGAAGTCGCCGTGGGCAACCTCTTGATACCATTAGGTGGCTCCACGTGATAACGGAGTAGAATTATTTGCACGTGCACGCCGGCTCACTCATGGGATCCCCATTGCATCGCATGGCATCGTATTGCTTGTGACTCATGTGCATCATGGCATCATTGAGCATTTGTGTGAATGTGGTGATATACATGTGTGATTGTTACTTTATGAGGATGAATGTTGCCATGAATGCATGGATGCTTGAGAGGGTTGTATGTTGGTAAGTGTGGTTGTTAGTGTAGCAAATATTATTATCCTTGTCATTGTGTTCTATTGTTGGTGGTTTGTTGGTGAAGTTGTTGGGGGGATTCCATCTTATGCCTTAATTTTCAATTGGGGGCTTGGTGGCAACTTTAAAGTGAAGATGTTAATATTCGTTAAGGATTGAATTCTTGAAATGGAAGGAAAAATGATGGGCCATTGTAATTCCATTCTTTTCCATATCTAATTTTGGGAATGATTCTTTCATTCTAATGCGTATGAGAATCTTATACATTGCTTATAATGTGACTCTTATAAGTGACTCCATATTTAACCATGCCCCATTAGTAACTTCCTTAACATTAGCCATTTTATTCAAGTTGCTTATAACAACTTGATGTAGGAATCTCTACTCATTTGGAAAGTATTAGTTTAGGGGCTATGGCAATATAGGTAATAGGAACCCCAACGTGAGAGATAAATGTTGTAATTATACTTGAAGTCCAAATGGAAGCTAACACGTTTTAGTTCTAATGTCTTATAAGTGTGGACCATGACCCCTTTAACAAAGTTAGCACTTGAACCGGGATTGCATGATAGGGAACTTGTGGTATTAATAAGTAGTGAGCGTTTCACCTATGTGGTGTACCAATTTAGGAATGGTCAAGTTGCTACTTGGTTGCATTTTGTGGAATTTGGCTAAAGCTAGTAACTTTTATGCGGGAATAAGTTTGCATCAATAATGGATTCTTAATGTAAGACTTCATGTTGGGAGTAATTTGTGATGAAAGCTATGGTCTCATTATTGCATCCTAATGTTGGTGGCTTTAGTGTTGAAGTCAAGTTAATGTTAGTAGCTTTTACTCACGCATTGTTCATGTACCGTTGCTTAAGCTTGTGTCTACCTCTTGAATGGGGACTTGAAAGTGTTGCACTTATATACATGTTGGCTTGTTGGTGCTAAGCCCAAATATATCATTTCTCCTATAATTATCGAGCAAGGCTATAATTTCTTTTGGTTATAGCATGTTTCTTTCATTATCCTACTTTGTTGTACTTGGGAAATTTTGGTAAATACAAGAGAAACTCTGCCGAAATTTTTCCTAGCATTTCCATAACATCCTAAGCACTAGAAACTCAAGCTAGGAATACCACACAAAATGCCACGTGCTACCTTCCTTAAATTCTCCACGCTTTAATGAATACCTAATTGAAAAATTAGTATGAAAGAAAAGTGAGCAAGAGGGTCTTTGACAACTTTCAAGATGGAAGTTTAGAGAGTGTAAGAACCTCAATTATCATCACCTACAAATTCCTAAATGCTACTTTAAACAAACTTTGATTTCCAAATCCGTTTGGTTCCAATTCAATAGGAGGGTGTGGGTTCCCTTAGCAAAGGAGTTGTGGTGAACATTCCAATTAAATAGGAATTGTAGTTTGCTTGTCACTACTAGCCATGTACTTCGGATGATGTTGTAATGCTAAGTTTCAGTCTCCCGCTATTGCAGTTCACTTATTATCTGTAGTACTCACATTGTTTTGCAGGATGTCCTCTTGCCGCAGGTATGTGTTTTGTTAATGATACCATTCACATTTCCATATGATTCACCATGATATATCATGAGTTAGTTTCCCGTTTACTGCTTGGAGCATTGCATTTTTGTGCACCATGTGAGTTGGGTTTGGACATCCTACTGGGTCACGCTGTGACGTGCCCCGTTGTTATTTTCCAGGTGTTGGCTCGTGGAGTTGGAGGCACACTAGGCCAGGTGGTTGGAGTTGGTTGGATTTGGGGTTTTTTTGAGAGCGAGAGAGGTTCGGGCGGTGTTATTGTACTTTAGCAATTTATGGGTTCATGTTGTATACTTGAGATTTGTATTATTGATGTTAACTTGTGGTAGTCGTGTGTATATATGTATCAGCGGTTAATTACATTTTCAGGTTGAGCTGTTGTCCCTTTCGTGTTTTGTGTTTGATATCTGGAGTGCTACAGGTACTATCTCAGCAGTGCGCAGTGGGCCTGCCTGTGTTTGTGAAATCTTGCATTTCCATCGTAACACCCGCCTTGTCGGGAGTACCTGATACGGACTCGTACATATCGGGTATCCGGGGAGCGGGGCGTTACACTTGGCCAATGAAATTGTGCCATAATTATACATCCAACATTAACAATATAATAGGCAAGAGGGAGTTAGGGCAATAATTAACACACAACATCAATAAATCACATCCCAAGCAATCTTACACTACTCAATCATTATGAAATCAAAGGTGGAATTCTCATTCAAAAATAACCCAATATTCAATACAAATTGAGAGATATGAAATTACAAAAGGGAGAGGAATGATTTCACCAAATCTCTCCAAATGAAGCATCCCCTTCCACTTTAGCTCCTCCTCCTAGCTTCCTTCATCCTTTAATGGCCTCTTCCCCCTCCAAGCACTAAAAAATTGGAGCTAGGGCCCCAAGAACCCTAAAAAACGCAAGCAAAACCCCCCAAAAACCGAGATATGGTCCCAATTTCGCACAGCAGGCCCAAATAGGGCGATCGGGCTTGCGGGTCGGGCGGCCCAGCGCCCGACCCGCACAAACGCGCGCGCCTGCGCCTTATTCGGGCGGGGCCCCCGCTCGAATTGAACGGGCGCTGGGCCCGCTCGATTTTGAGCGGGTGCTGGGCCCGCTCAAATCGAGCGGGCGCTGAGCCCGCTCAAATCGAGCGGGCCCCGCCCGCTCTTTCGAACCGCGGGCCGGCCCGCTGCTGGGCCGGCCCGCAAAATTTTAAAAAAATATTAATTTTTTTTAAAAAAACAGCGCGCGCGGCCCAGCTGAGAGGCGCGGCAGATGGCGCCACGTGGCGCCATCTGATTGGCCCACGTGGCGCCCCTGGGTAAAATCCTGATTTAAACCCCTCTTTTCTCCTCCATATAAATCCAAAAAAATACCTAGAAATCTCAGAAAATTCCCAAAAAATTCTGGAAAATCTCCAAGATTCCTAGGGGTACCTGAAAAATATGAGAAGGAGAAATTAGTCCATTTGATGTGAAAATTAATTTAATGACTATTAAAAACACAATATTGACCTCCAAATAAGCTATATATGATATTCCAATGCTCAAATAATTCCCAAAAATGGAGATATGATCAAAATAATGGCAGGAGCATAGGAAAAATAATAGGAAGCCAATAACGACGATAAAAACCGTATTTTGTACCAAGAATGAGAATAAGCCCTAAAATTGATATGAAATGAAAATATACCCAAAAAGAGCATAATTAAGCCTAATCTTTAGCACAAAATGGGGGTAGTTAGGGGGAAAAATATGCAATTTATATCCCGAATCAGTGATTCAGATGGATGTTATGGGGGTAGGAGTAACAAGAGGGTTCTCCCTATGATTTTATGTTCTTAAATTCCGATGTATCAAAAAAAAATCTACAAGATTTGTGTCTTAACAAACACATCATAAGATACTGATAACCATGTCACGTTAATATTAGTCCTTTCGGAAAAGTAAACAACTACACATCATGGAACCCCATAATTATTCAAAAGCAACAACTCAACAACGTCGATACCATGTCTTGTAAGCGTCAAGCTAAATTGCAGTCTCTTGACACATTGTTTACTTAGCAGTGTTCAGAAAATTTTACAAGCTCATGTGGAGTTAAAATCTTTAGTGGGATCACAACAGATCTCAACAGAGGCATATGATGACTCGATGCTCAGGTATCATGGCTTAAGCTGCTAAGCAAATGTAAAATTTTAACCCAAGCTGGGAAGATAATTAAATGATGCTTACGACTTGTTCAATTGTGTACGCGGAAGTTAACAAGGCATGTTAAAGCATAATTACCATTAAATTTTTTTTAATGGTAATCCAATTGCTATAGATTTAAACATGCCTATAGTATAAGCAATGCAAAATCATAGTTATCAATATATTGTACTTTTCTACGGGGTCACAAGAGTTTACCTCTAGATCAAAGATCTAGGGACGATTGTAAAGAGAGAATATCCGTAGAAAGAAAAATCCACTCTCCAAATACGCCAAAAAGGATCGCCGCAACGGATCGCCGCAACGATACGCAGCAACAATAGATTCCTTCGCGCGTTTAGAGGTTTGATTTTTGAGGGGAGACGGGATGAAAAGCTCAAAAAATATAAGAGCGTAGGTGCTGATAACATGTTAAGAGATATTGGAGAGAAGTAAAATAGTCTCTCATAAGAAGTAGCCATGGCACAAGCCATGGCTCTCTATATATTCATTTTCTTAATAGATTAGGAGTCCAATGGACTCCCAACTAATTTAGTGGGGAGTAATGGAGAGATGATGAGGGGAGGGAGGCCAAAAGGCCTCCCTCAACTCACAACAGAACAAGATTAATAACCATTAAAACCTTGACATTACAATAAAATTCACCTTCTTCTCTTGCATTTTTTCCCCCTTTTAAACAATAATAATTTCCTTTTTCGAACGAAATTTAGCATATATATTTTTTGGGCCGATGCTGTAGTATTTATATTCACGGGACAAGCGTGGGCTGTAAGGACCTCTGACGATGGGCTAAGGCCCGACCCGCTTCCTAAATCGGAACCGAAGCCAACGTTTTAAAAGCACGTGCACCGGGCGTGCTCATGATCTAATGACATACAAATGCGCTATGTAAGAACCAAAATAAAATAAAATAAAATAACGAAACCTCCATTTCACACTCTTTCGCTCTATTGCTCTCTTCGTCTCTGAGCTTGAAACCCTAGTACTCCGTCGCCGAAACACTAGCTCCCTGATCCATTTCTCAAAAACCTCAATTAATCGGACACTCATATTCTCTCCAGAACCCTAGGGCTGGATCTCCGTCGTCCGAGATGGTGGGTGGCGGGAGCATAAACAGCACCAACGTCTTCGCTGCGCTCGATTCGCTGAAGAAGAAGAAGAAATCCGATAAGAGCGGGAAGGGATCGTCTAAGAATTCGAGTTCGGCGAAGGAGCCCGAAGTCCAGCCGGTCTTCTGGCCGCAGAAATCGACCCTCGAGGGGAAATCTTGGGCCGATATCGACGATGATGACGATTACTACGCGGCGCCGCCGCCTCCCCCGGTCTGGGGATCCGTGGAGCAGGATAAAGAGATCGCTGGTTCGGTAGTTGAAGAGGTGATTTATGTTGTAGAAAAAGTTTAATTTTTTCCCTCTTTTTTTAAAATATCGTTGCGTAAGTCCAATTATTTTGTTTGAATCAATTGTGATCTAAGTCCTTTGCTTGACTCGAACTCTATGTGCTTGATTTCTCCTGAAAAAATTTGTTTTCCTTTTGTCATCAGAATATATGTTTGTTTGAAGTAATTAAAGTATAATCGGATTGCTAATGATGATTCATCATTGGGGTGCTGTGATTAGTTGATGGTTCAACCATGCTCCATATTACACAATGTTGCTGGTAACGTTGGATTCATTTTTTCACACTGTGAAGGAAATCCATATATGATTGACTCATGGATGATTCTATATGCTTGATATGTTAAGTAAATTGTGATGGTTTTACACAGAACCATAGTAAGTAAGAAAATGTAGCTTTTTTTTAGAATAAAGAACCACCGTTTTTTTAGTCAATTTGATGCTTTAGTTTGCTCAGTATGATTTCTGGTGTTTCAACTTTACATTTGTAACATGCCATTACGTAAATTGTTTCAGCTAGTTGGAATCATTAGCTGTTTTAGACTATTAAGATTTTACTGAGAATTTGAAATTTCTGAGGTGGCATGATACAGCCTTTTCTCTTAGTTTTGTTTGCTTGTGCATAAGAATTGTTAGTATCATGCCAAACATACTGCCATAATGATATAGGTGTGTATGCAAGTGTTCTTGTCAAAAAGGACTTGTTTCAACATTCTTTTGCGTCGGTATAGATGAAATTTGCGTGAGATGTTCGTTGTTATACCATTTTATGTGTAAAAAACAGAAATTCTGTGATCTTTATGTGTATTTGCTAGGCTAATCATTAATGCTATATGGTTTTGTTTATTTTTAAACAAGTCAGGTATTTTATGAAGTAAACATGAAAGAAGCAAGTATGTTATCTGATTAAAGTAACTCATTTTTGTGGCCTTGGTTATCACCCTATTCACTCCCTAGTTGGAGCTTTTGGGGTCCTTGCGTTAATATTCCCCACTCAGTATATGTAGTTTTGGGAATCCCTCCTCAAATAAGTTTTGGTTTGGTAATTTTTCTTAAAAGTGATGCATGTTGAACTTTTTATTATATTTTATGTTTTTTTAAAAAGTCCTGAAGTGGAGGGTCATGTCAGCTGTGTTGAACTCATTAAGTTGTGGATTGTGTCCTTTTTATAGAAACAAGAAGATATGATGAAAGGAACAATACTCAGGTGTAAAAAGTGTTCATGAACAGACATTGGTGGAATAAGAGAGGGGCTTGCAGGGGCCATGGCCCCTAAGTTGGAATGTTTTTAAATTTATTATTCATTAATAATATTTAAAGTGGTCAATTTTTGTTTTAACGTGATCTTGCTAAATTTGGGAGAGTACCCATTTTCTCCACAGCTACTAGCGGTCACAAGCTTCTTTTTCTTAATATAATACATTTTAAACTATAAGCTTTTTAATAAATACCGCCTAAATGGTTCTTAATTTCCCGCAAATATTGATGTTTCCTATTTGAGGCATGCCGAAAAAGTATGTAGGTAATTAATGTGTTCGGACGTTAAGTGATCCATGAAAGAAGCAGATTCTGGTTACAAAATTGATGCCCTATCCCCACCCTCAACAAAGCAAAAAAAAGGAATTTATGGTGTGCTTCTGAGCAAGTCATGTACCTTTTCAACAGTTAAATAATAAAGGTAAATTATTAGTTGGCTGATTTTCATTTAATAAATTATATAGTTTCTTATATAATTTCCATGTAAAAGATAAACAGCTGAATGGATATTTCTTTATATTATTTTGAAAATGCTTAGGTCCTCAGAAAGAATTTTATACCTCAATATTCCATGAATATTTAATTTGAAAACAAGAAACAGCATTAAAACCCTTGCACTTAGTGGCAGAGCCAGGAATTCAGTGAAGGGGGGCAAAGTATTTAACCTCACCTAAATTAAATAATAAAATAAATAATTTAAAAAATATTTATAGAAATTTCATTGAATAATGATCTTCATGAAGTAATATATGTGTTTATAGTTTGTGCCTTCACAAAAAATGATCTCAAAAAATTCATCTATATGCTTCTTCCACTAGCATTGTCCACGACGTGTTTTTATGCCTTTAAATCGCTTGATAATCACGTTATTGTTGATGCTACCAAAAATGTCACTTTCAATGTATGTAATCAAGCAATCGTTCATCTATTCATCTTATATTCGGTTTCGTAAGCAATTCTTCACTATATACATAGCAGAAAATGCTCGCTGAACTGTGGTTGTTACAACTGACAAGATTAAGGATAATGTTATTAGTAAATAAACAAGCGGATATACTACATCTATCTTTGTCTCCACCATTTTCTTTGCAAGATCGACAACACCATTCATTTCCAAGAAGTCATCACTGCCACGTACATCAAGAATGTAAGTCTCTAACTGATCGAAGAGAAGCATAAGATCCAACTCTGAGAAGTCAACTGGATAAAATTGAGTAAGACGAATTAAACTCTCTTTGTTGAAGGTTGCGAATGAGTTGCATGGGTTTAAACATGACATGCAAAGAAGCAACTCGATGTTTACTTCATCAAATTGATCGTTAAGCACAGAAATTTGTAGATCAATGACCGTGTAAAACAACTCATTCCGATAGTGAGGAAGATTTGTCATTGCTTTTGCATTACGTCGTGCTCGTCCTCGAGCTGCAAATTCAATATTCATTTGAGGCACGATGATATCGAATTTTGCACAAAACAATGAAACTTATTGAAGAAGTAGCTCCCACGCATTATCTCTCATCGCCTATAATCGTTGCTTGGATATCTTGACTAGGTTGATTGCATTCACTACATCTTTATCTTTTCGCTGCAAAGCTTTTGCCAAATTATTTGCATTTTCCAATATATTCTTCATCAGATGTAAACACAAGACAATCAAAATCTTTCAACGAACCTAGTAAGGCAAATGCGTCACCATTTGCCCCTTGATTTTGACCATCTGCTGCCACAAGTTCAAGCACATCAATAACAGATGGAAACATGATAATCAAATTTACAATTGTCATATAATGTGATCCCAACGTGTGTCAGATGGTTGTTTCATGCTAGTCTCTTGATTTAATCCTTTACCACTTGAAAGTTCACCACTTTTCACGAGCTCAACAATTCTAGACATTTGCTTTATTCGAAGTGCATCTTGACATTTGCACGATGCTCCAACAATATTGACAACACTAGAAACTATATTGAAAAGTAAAACAATTTGGTTATGCTTTTTAGCAACATGAACAAGTGCTAACTGAAGTTGGTGTGCAAAACAATGAATATAGTAGGCAGAGTGGTTCTCCTTCAAAATGAGTGTCTCCGGTCCATTAGATGCACCTTGCATATTGCTTGACACATCGTATCCTTGTCCTCTCAACCTCATAATATTCAATCCCAACTTTAAGAATAATGCTTCAAGTGTCATATTCAATGAAATTGTTGTCGTTCCAAGAACATGTACTACCCTTATAAATCTCTCAATCACATATCCTCTCTTGTTAACATAACGCAAAACAACTCCCATTTGTTATTTAATTGAGATATCACGAGATTCATCAATCAACACGGTAAATAATGCATCTCCAATATCTTCAAGAATTATATTTATGGTCTCAGCAGCTGCTGCTTCAGCAATATCTTTTTGAATATCAGGTGAAGTCAACTTGAGGTTGTTTGGAGCATTGTGAAGAACAACACTTTTAATAGCTTCATTCTGTCTGACAGTGTGTTCCAAAAGTTCACGAAAGTTTCTTTGATTGTGTGACCCTTATGATTCATCATGACCGTGGAAAGCTAATCATTGACGTAAAAGGAAACGTATACAATCAATATATGCGATTAAGCGAATCTTATACTCCGTTCTCTCCTGCTCGGTATGGCTTTCAAAAAATGATTGAATATGATACTCTTGCTTCAACAAGGATTCACTCTTTTTATAAGCTTGATTGTGAGAACTATTAATCCCTCCAACATGTGTTTGCAATTTTTCAAGTTTCTTCCAATTTGTAAAAAATTCCAATTTGTAAAACCTCTAACTGTAAAAACATTGTCACCGCCTCCTACATGAGATTTAAATAAGTTCAATATAGGCAAAATGCAGCATCCTTTGATATGCTATACTCTAACCAGCTTCCATACTTAGTTTACCAATTCTTATAAAAACGACGCAACGTTTTCCGAACAATCGTTGTGAAAATTTGAAATTCATTGGTTGAAAAGGACCGTTTTGTAGATATGCCATACGAACTATATCTTGATCATTCAGATGCTAATCAGATATTTGAGCTCGGAGTCCAAGATCTGATTCAAGATTAGTTACGCCATCTATGTGACTTATCTTTGGTCGGGGTTGTACTTTGTCAGCAGTGTTTAATTCTAAGGTTGGCAGCTTTCGTCTGGTGACAAACATATCCAGTACTGGAAGACATTAGACAATTCGGCGGATAATTAGTTTTTACTAAAAATAAACAAGTAACAGTTTTAATATAACATGTCCTGGGCTCCTATCATATAAATATAACATGCCCAACAAATAAAACAATAAAAGAATCAAATAATAGATGTTATTAAATTGTAATGAAATCAAACAATCAAATAATAAAACAATTGGTTATTTTAAAGTTAGAAAAAAGACCTACAAATTGTCTCGATTCTGAAATTCAAATCACTGATTCGAGAGAGAGTGAGTGAGATTCGATCAATTCGAGAGACCTGCGAGACGGTAGCAAGAGCAATGCACATAAAATTAAGTCATTGTAGTAGGAACATCCTGTAACTCATATTCTCATATTCTGAGAGATCACACCGGGATCAAACTAGACAAAGCAATAAGAGTGTAAGTCGATCCTTGAAAAGAAATATGAATTATAACAGAAGTGGAATTCCCACTGAACAAATTGTTTTATTTTTTTGCTCCGAATGCACGAAGCAATGATCTGTTTTTTTATTAGAACAACAAATCAATGAATAAACGGGTAACAAATCCTTATGTACAAACGATTAGGTTGGCAGGCCAGCTTCATGTTTGCTTAAGTTCGGCCGTATGCCAATCAACTCAAGCGCGGCGCCAACTAACTCAAACCCACATGAACAAAAATTACCCCAACTCAAACTCGAAACAACTCAAATTTTTATCCTAACTACGCAAAACAAAAAATTTCTGACTACATCAATGCGAGATTGTGAGGCCCAAACCCACAGAAACAACTCAACCAAGTCTGAAGAAGACCTAAATCGATTCATAATTTCTCTAAATTTACAATATACAACAGAATCGAATGAGCAATTGCACCAAAAACATAAGACACAAAGTATAACTGAGTGAGCTTGAAGCGAACCTGTGATCGATACACCGACGATCAAAACCTTAGAATTTGACGGGGAAATGATAGAGAGATAGGGGAAAGGCAGTTTGTTGGCGATTTGTTCACAGGTTGATTGTGTTTGTTTCCTTTTACGCTAGGGATTAGCTTTCCGTAGTCATGATGAATCACAAGGGCCACACAATTAAGAAAACTTTCGTGAACTTTTAGAATACACTGCTAGGCAGAATGAAGCTATTAAAAGTGGTGTTCTTCACAATACTCCAAACAACCTCAAGTTGACTTCACTTGATATTCAAAAAATATTGATGAAGCAGCAGCTGCTGAGACTATAAATGTAATTCTTGAAGATATTGGAAATGCATTATTTGTCGTGTTGATTGATGAATCTTGTGATATCTCAATTAAAAAATAAATGGCAGTTGTTTTGCGTTATATGGACAAGAGAGGATGTGTGATTGAGAGATTTGTAGGGGTAGTACATGTTCTTGGAACGACAACAATTTCATTGAAGATAGCACATGAAGCATTATTCTCAAAGTTGGGATTGAATATTATGATGTTGAATTGGCAAGGCTATGATGGGTCAAGCAATATGCAAGGTGCATCTAATGGACTGAAGACACTCATTTTGAAAGAGAATCAGTTTGCCAACTATATTCATTGCTTTGCACACCAACTTCAGTTAGCACTTGTTCATGTTGCTAAAAATCATAACCAAATTACTTTACTTTTCAATATAGTTTATAGTGTTGTCAATATTGTTGGAGCATCGTGTAAATGTCGAGATGCACTTTGAATAAAGCAAATGCCTAGAATTGTTGAGCTCGTGGAAAGTGGTGAACTTTCAAGTGGTAAAGGATTAAATCAAGAGACTAGCATGAAACGACCATGTGACACACGTGGATCACATTATGGGACAATTGTAAATTTGATTATCATGTTTTCATCTGCTATTGATGTGCTTGAACTTGTGGCAGCAGATGGTCAAAATCAAGAGGCAAAGAGTGAAGCATTTGCCTTACTAGGCTTGTTGCAAGATTTTGATTTTATCTTGTGTTTACATCTGATGAAAAATATATTGGGAAATACAAATGAATTGGCAAAAGTTTTACAGCGAAAAGATCGAGATATAATGAATGCAATCAACCTAGTCAAGATATCCAAGAAACGATGAGAGATACTGGGTGGGAGCTACTTCTTCAAGAAGTTTCATTGTTTTGTGCAAAATTTGATATCACCGTGCCTCAAATGGATATTGCATTTGTAGCCGAGGACGAGCACGACATAATGCAGAAGCAATGACAAATCTTCCGTACTATCGAAATGAGTTGTTTTACACGGTCATTGATCTACAACTTTCTGTGCTTAACGATTAATTTGATGAAGTAAACAGTGAGTTGCTTTTTGCATGGCATGTTTAAACCCAAGTAACTCATTCGCAACCTTCAACAAAGATAGTCTAGTTCGTCTTGCTTAATTTATCCAGTTGATTTCTCAGAGTTGGATCTTATGATGATCTCCGATCAGTTAGAGACTTGCATTCTTGATGTGCGTGGCAGTGATGACTTCTTGGAAATGAATGGTGTTGGCGGTCTTGCAAAGAAAATGGTGGAGACAAAGAGAGATGTAGTATATCCGCTTGTTTATTTACTAATAACATTATCATTAATCTTGTCAGTTGCAACAGCTACAGTTGAGCGAGCATTTTCTGATATGCATATAGTGAAGAATCGCTTACGAAACCGAATGGAAGATGAATGGATGAACAATTGCTTGATTATTGAAAGTGACATTTTTGGTAGCATCAGTAATGACGTGATTATCAAGCGATTTCAAGGTATGAAAACACGTCGTGGACAATGCTAGTGGCAGAAGCAGATAGATGAATTTTTTGGGATCATTTTTTTTGTGAAGGCACAAACTACAAACATATATTAATCATGGTCTCATTCACGGGCTGGGCCTTGGAACTTGGTTGGCTGCACTTGGGGGCAGATAAATTTTTTCGAATTTGAGAGGGGGGGGGGGGGGGGGGGGGGGCGCTGCCCCCATTGCCCCTATGTTGCTTTGCCCCTGCTTGCACACAATTGATTATTGTTTGGTACCACATTGTTATTGATCATCTTTGCTATTAACAATTGCTTAGTGATGTTTATAAGGCTCCAACCGAAAAATCCAAGTTGGTGCATCTTAGCTATTATTTCTGAAGTGCCCATTCATTTTACATTGTAATAGGTGCTGAGATATTATGTGCATTTTGCATCAGATTAAATCAATGTAACAGACTTAAGTAGAGAAATTTCACTTTGAAGATTTTTTTGTTTAAAATTCAGAATTTGTTGTGAAATATATGTTAGGGCCAATAGTTTAGATATATAAATTTTTTTACTTTATTGAATCTAGTTTATATGTGTTAATTGTTTTTCTCTATGGCTTTGGTTAACCTTTTCCATTAGTTATCCAATTAATCCTATCGAAAATATCAAATATGAAATGATTGTTATAAATACCCATCGTGGGCATGTTAGGTGCAAGTCCAAAGCAAATTAATGCTTGGATTATATGTAGATATCTAATTATATAGTTACTATATTTTCAACCCAATAAAATAAGGATACAATCAACCATACTACTTTATTATATATTGTCTTTGAATAATTTGACATCTTTAGTGGATTTTAAGAAGATTAACTTCCAACTTTGTTAGACAAAGTTGTAAGGTTTGAAATTTTTGATTGGTCAATGATAATTCTTTTGACCATTGTATGGAATAAGTAAGTGTATGGAATAAGTAAGAGTTTATCCACGACATTAGCATTCATTGAAAAATCTAACCAAACAAGAAATTATTCTGTATCCAACCACTGGGGCTAAAAATTTGGCTTCATATATTATGGTTCTTTCAGATTTTGCTCTGAGCATGATGTTATGGAATTCAAAATTTAACCACAGCTTCATAATTGGAAGTATGTCTTTTAGCATCCTATGCCTCTGAAATTTTAATCTGCAAATATAGAATTTTTATGTCTTGTACATTTTGTCGTGTTAAAGCAATTCTAGACAAAAATAAACAGAAGTACTGAATTTTTTTTCTGCAAACTGTTATTTTTGTTTGGGCAATACCTTTTAATATTTCAAGTTCAATGTGGCTTCTTGGTGTCATTGCTGATTCTGGCATTAAGTTCTTTAGGAGCTCAACTGACATGATTATCTAGCAGCTCACACTTAACTTAGTTTGTTGTGTGCATAATTAAACATGTCTACCAACTGTTTAGTTTGTCATAGAATTGTTTAAGCTGAATTGAAATCAAAGGTTGCTATGCCAACATGATTCTAGATCATCATTTATATTATTCACAATCATCGATTACTAGCCTTATTCTTTTTCCATGCTGCCTGCTATTTAGACTTGTGCAGTGTTGGTAATTCAAAACCTGGCAATTTGAGTAAAACGTGTTCCTTCTCTGCGCATTCATTATTCTTATTTTAAGTATTATTTGAAATTTATTTTTTCCCCCTTTAAAGTTGAGATGAATCTACTTTGAAACACTCCTTACTGTATATTTCTGTTGTAGAGCAGATAAACTTTTCTGGCTACTTAGTTTGTTTTGTAGAAGGAATTATTGATTATCCAAATGTGAATCAAAAAGTGAACCTGTGTTTCTACATTGAAACAACCCTTGTTTTCATTGACAAACTGTCCCTGTGCTTATTGTTTTATTGTTAATTTAGCCGTTCATGCAAATCCTATGACATGCATGGAGAAAGACCATTTATTTTAATATCCCTTTTTTGATCCTTTGCCCTGTAACAAAATGTGTGTCTTTCCCATAGTATCCACATGCTGTATTGCTCTTATTATCATCATCTTTTATCATGACAAATTTAGTATAAAACTAAAAAGTTCGCAAGTGATTTTCTACAATATTGGAAATCAAACATAAACCCTTAGAATGGGTGTAACATGGAATTCATAAGACATGTCTTCTACTAAAAGACATTGTGCTGCTTTTATTCTGGTTCTACATAATTTGGAAGGGAAATTCTGGCTTATAGAAAAAACCAATGGATGAATTTCGGCCTCTCTGCACTATTTTTACCAATTGATGCTCAAACTTCCGGAAGCATGGGATATTTTCCATGTTGGAGAAAATCTTTCATCAAATTTTGTAATATACTGGAATGATACACTGCATTCTGCAGCAAAGTGAAAGCGAAGACGAACTTGTTGAAGGCGAGGACGAAGAAGAAGAAGAAGAAGAAGCTGAACCTGAACCAGAGTCTCCTAAGCAAGCTGATCCCGTTGTGAAACCCCCCCTCCCAGCTACTGTGGCACCAAAAGATCCAGAGAGGCAATTGTCTAAGAAGGAGCTGAAGAAGAAGGAGCTTGCCGAACTAGAGGCTGTTTTGGCAGAGTTGGGAATATCTGGCAAAGATGAGAAAAATTCTGGGCAAAATAAAACAAATGGTAATTCCCTTTATTGTCAAGAACACTGCATCTAGTTTAGGTTTCACTATAATCTTTCTGCATTAAGGTTGTTCTGTGTCCAACGTTCTCTTTTTTTTAATGGAATATGCACTTCTAACCCTTTTTTTTTTATTGAGCAAGCACTACGTACATGATTCTTGCATTCATTGCACTCATATAGAAGTTAGTGATCTCTATTCAGGTTAGTTTGCTTAAATGCACTTATCAGAAGAGTAAGCAAATGTATTAAATAAGTGCAAATGTATTAAATGAGTTGCTGTTTCCAACATCCAAGAACTAACTTGAAGTGGTAATTCAGAAATTGTGTGCATGTCTGGGACTTTGAACACTAGCTCAATTTTTCAGAATTTTTATACATGTTAATATTGCACAGCAACAATAGTTAAAAGAGTTCAATGTGTAATCGTCTACTTTTTTTCACGTCTTTAACCATTCTTCTCTTCGTTAAAGATGTTGCTGGAGAGAAGAAATCGGATGATGAAAGAGGTGACAGTGAGAGGAAGGAGACTGCTTATGCTACTACAGAGAGCAAGACTTCAAAGAAGAAGAAAAAGAAAGATAAATCATCAAAGGAAGTTAAAGATTCAACGGAACAACCCAACGGAAGCCAGGAGGTAGGGATCAAAAACACTGATCCCATTGATGAGGACAAGTCTGCAGTCGATGTGAAAGAGAGGCTAAAGAAGGTTGCCTCACTGAAAAAGAAGAAATCAAGCAAGGAGATGGACGCCGCCGGAAAAGCCGCCGCAATTGAGGCGGCAGCCAGAAGTGCAAAGCTGGCGGCTGCAAAGAAGAAAGAGAAAAACCACTATAACCAGCAACCTGTGCGGTAAGACTGTTTATGTTGTTCCGAAATCCGAATGAGAGGATGTTGTAGAATTTGTTTTTTGATGAGTTCATTTTGAACGCATAATAAGACTTAAGAGTTGACGTCGCCTTTGATGATCTTTTGTTAAAATATCACTCTAGGAAGATTTTGGGGCCTTTTATCTTTTTTGTGATTGATATTTTTGTAGATGGTTAAGATTATCAAAAGTTCCCAGGTCTTTTACCATCTCTCTCCTTTTTAATATTTTAAGTACTGCAATGGTAGCAATGAATGTTGTCGATTTGTTGGGTATGTCATTTTGGCACTCAGATGCTCGAGATACTGATGATTTTAATAAAATGAACAAATTTTCCATAGAAATTACTGAAGTTATGAAGCTGTTCTCAGGAGAGCTGACATTGGATGAGGCACGAAATGCACGATTACTTATATAATGTGCTGTTATAGTTAGTTGATTTATACATTTTAAATAATGAAATTCTATAAATTCTAAACTGCAAACTGCAATAGAAATTTGCAATTTTTTTGTGCATTTTGGATCAACAAGTCTAGTAGATTTGTTAATAACGTTATAAAAAATAAACAAAAAATCGTTTATATCAAAGAAGAAGATATAGATATGACTCAAATTTAACAGAAATCTCATACAACCACGAAGATGATGACAGTCTGAAGCCATAAAATTGTAAGAAAAACATCAACTGATAAATATACACAGTTAGACAACTGAACAAATTTTGAGAGCGATAATACTCTCTTTTATACACAAGTTGTTGGTTCATGGACAACAATATTTATGACGAAAAATTATAGAAACATTTTTTCCCATTCATCTTCCTACTTTGATACATTTTTTTCTGAAATGATAAGGGGGCTAACTTCAGACCGACACATCTTGGAGGGGAAAGTTCATCCATACAAAGCTGGCCGATGTCTTGAACTTGTGACTTACCCTCTTCATTGTTTTCGCTGCTATGTGCGAAATATTTTAAAATTCATCACAACTTTTGGTGATAATATTTGTTCAGGAGCATCTCGGAATATTCCCCAAAAGTAAGACTCCCGTTTGGTGGTATCACCTACCAACAGGAAAAACAGAGAACTATCTGTCAATTAGAAATAATATGAAGCTGAAATGAGCAAATCCTGCGGTGTTTACATACCTCCTGGTGACGATGAATGGATGCAGGAAATTTAAGATTCTCATCCCTACGATAGATAAAAGGCCAAAAAGATAAGTTAGATGCGCTTAGGATTCTCATGTAATTGCAAAAGGTGAGAGATTGGTCGACCAAAAAAAAGAAAAAAATTGCAAGCTATTCTAATCGCAAATTTAAATGAAGTGCCGTGAGAACATGAAAAAGTTGGATGGTCAATAAAAGAGCTTAAAGACTAGCAAAGTCTTCGGCATATAGACATTGAGTAGTTGATTTTGAAAAGGTTTGACAGAGAGGATCCCTTTGAAGAAAAATTAATTCAGATTGGAATGGATGGCGAAGAATTTTTTTTTTTTTTGAAAAAAGAAAAAGAAAAATCAATTATAACTACGTCTACCTGTGATGGGAACCTGTGATGTTCCCATCATAATATGCGGGAACAAAGGGTTAAATGTTTTGGAATTGCACTTTTGCATCAAGTTATAACAGTAGTCATTCTCTGACATGGAAGAAAAACCCCTAATGTATATTACGTTCGCTTTTCAAAGTGTTCTAGAAAAAATTTAGATCTTGACGGAGTACCAGTTTGGGAAGCCAAAGGAGATGTGCAACAAGGGTTGGACGGTATATTACGTGCACTTTGACAACAATTATAATAAGCATGGTTGATGTGCAACAAGAAAGGGTCGGAAACCAAAGGTCGTACATGCTTCAGATGATTTTAGCAAACGATTTTAGCAAGAAGAAAGAATAGTTTTAGAATTTTGGTTTCTTTTTGAATTTGAGCCGAGTAATGAGTTTTCTTTTCGTATAGTTTTAATTATTTTGAAAGTCTTGTTTGTAGCCTTATGTATAAAAGGTCACTTTCTTTTCTTTTAGAATTCTAGTTTGGTTAAAAATGTTGTGAGTTGAGGGAGGCTTTTGGCCTCCCTCCCCTCATCATCTCACCATTACTCCCCACTATCTTAGTGGGGCGTCCCTTGGACTCCAAATCCCATGATGAAGTGAATATATTGAGAGCCATGGCTTATGTCATCATGGCTACTCCTAATTGAGATAATTTTACTCTTCCTCTAATCTTCTTCAACACGTTATCAGTACCTACGCTCTTCTCTTTTGAGCTTTTCTTCCCGTCTCCTACCAAAAATCAAACCCCTACGCGCGAAGGAATCTGTTGTTGCGGTAATCCGTTGCGACGAAGCTTTGCGGGGATTTTTCTTTGGAGCGTATCGGGAGCGAAATTATCTACGGATCTCAATTTTTATGATCGTCTCTAGATTTTTAATCTAGAAGTAATATCTATCGATCCCGTAGATAGCTACAAACAAATTTTTTTAGCAACGATTTTACATAGCCTATTTTTGGGCTTGTATAAATCTGCTAAACTCTTGTACAGCATCAAAATTAAAACAACTAATAATAAAAAAAACCTAGCCCAACCGTTTGGCTCCCCCCGAAGGGGGGGCCCTGTCCCGCTGACCCCCCAGGCGGGGGGTTCCTGTCGACCGCCCCCCAGACGGGGGGGGGGGGGCTTCCCGACGCCGACCCCCCCAGTCGGGGGGGGTTCCTGTCGACCGCCCCCCAGACGCCCCCCAGACGAGAGGGGTTCATGTCGACCGCCCCCCAGACGGGGGCCCTTACCGGCGCCGACCCCCCAGGTGGGGGGGTTTCTGCCCTCCGCCCCCAGCCGGGGGCCTTCCCCGTGGCCGACCCCCCAGGCGGCGGGGGGGGGGGGGGTTCCTGTATGCCGCCCCCCCGGGGGGGCCTTCCCGGCGCCGACCCCCCAGTCGGGGGGGGGGGGGGGTTCCGGGGGGTTTCTGTCCGCCGCCCCCCTCCCCAGACGGGGGGGCCTCCGGCGATCCGCCCCCCGGAAGGGGGGCCTGCAACACTGCGCCCCCTGCAGCGCGGGGGGCCTTGGCCGAACCAAGAAACAGGGGGGATTCTTGCTAAACTCTCTGTAAAAGGGATTTGAGGGGGACAGACTTAGGGTTGGGGGTTTTTGGCATTCCACAGCCAAAAATGGGCTTAAGGGCTATATTCTGTTTAATTTCAATAAATCAGATAGCCTTTTTGTTGGGCCTGCAGCCCACTTGTAACCATGATAATAGATTCTATGGGCCTGCAGCCCCATTTAGCTTAATCATTATTTTTGCCTACCAAATTTGGGCCTGAAGCCCAGTAATTCCAATTGCAATCTTCAATGTGTTAATTATAAATTTGATTCTGGGCCTGAAGCCCAAATATTGATAACTTTTTAATTTGGCTTTTTGGGCTAAAAGCCAAGTTAATTCAATTGCTATAATTAATTTGTTAATTTTTGGCAAATGGGCCTACAGCCCAAATATAAATAATATATTAAAAATGATTAATATTTATGGGCCTGCAGCCCAATTCAAAATATTAATTTATTTTAATTCTTTGTTATGAGCCTGTCGCGTCATATTGCTAATATTATAACACTCTGGCATTATTATTAATTTATGGAATATTAGGATTTTTTTTCAAAATATAATTATCTTAAGGATCCTGCGACCGCTCTGCCGTTAGTCAACTAACCTAATGGTGTATGACGTCTCCCCGTGGTCCGAGAGATTATTATATTTTATAATCTCTTTTTCCATATTATATATGCATGTGTTATATAAACTGTGTGGTTGCTTCTTTTGTGCCTGTAGCATATTATAAACTGCGGGGTTGCTAATATAAGCTAAAATGTGATTTTTGGGATCGGCCAGTTTGATACCTTTTAAATTCCTTGCAATTTTATTTTCTTTTTAAGAGAATTTGTAAGTGAGGATTAAATGTATTAATGCCAAAGACCGGTGTACCGAGATATGAAGACGGAGTTTATATTTTCAATTGACAGGGACCACTTCTTGGTTTTCAAATTGTATTTTTCTTCTCTTTATAGACTGTATTTTCGGACTTTGGACTTTGTACGTTTTTGGGTATCTGGCCAATCCCCACATTTTAGTTATTTTATTTTTATGCGTGAATTTCAATTTTAATTAATACATGATTGTTTTGAATTGCATAGATAAATGGCAAAATTGGCAAGCGTCGATTTCGAGCTTCTTAATGCTGCGGGAAAAAATTACATGAGTTGGCGAGTGGACCTGAAGTTCCACTTGCGTTCGATGGCCCTCCTTGGCTCAATTTTGGCTCCTTCATCGGCCCCAGCAGCGGCCGATGCTTCTGCTAGTAAGGCCCAAGAAGCGGCCCAATCGTCTAGCAGCACTCCTACCACTGTCTCCGATGTGGATAAGACGAAAGCCATTATCTACATTAGGAAACATATAGATCGGACCTTAAAGGCCGAATACCTAACGGTAGAGGACCCAATGGAGCTGTGGACAGCGCTGGAGGCACGGTATAAACATCAAATTGATGTAATATTACCGCGTGCCAGTTATGAGTGGGAAAACCTCAGACTTCAGGACTATAAGTCCGTCTCTGAGTATAACTCTGCACTTCATAATATCACCTCACGCTTGAAGTTGTGCGGTGAAGAAGTGACAGAGCAACGCATGTTGGAAAAGACATTTACCTCGTTTCACGAGAAAGATGCAATCCTCATGCATCAGTATCGTGAACGCAACTTCACGAAATTCTCTGATTTGATCTCTTGCCTACTTAGGGCAGAGCAAAATAGAGATTTACTGCTAGCTACTCATAATCTACGTCCAGCTAGTTCTGCCCCTATCCCTGAAGCCCACCACGTTTCTCCCCAGAAGTGGAAAAACAAGAAGGCAAAATATAACAAAGGGAAATCTGTAATGAAGCAAGCACAAGGAGCTTCACCCCAGACCAACACCAACAAAGGAAAGAGAAACATCACATGGAATCGTAAGAACACTGATCAAGTGTCAATTCCTAAGAAGAACTGGGAGGATAAATGCCATAGATGTGGCATGACTGGACATTGGTCCAGAAACTGCTGCACTCCTCGCCACCTCCAGGAACTATATCATTCGAGTCAGAAGTCTCTTCCTGAAACAAACTTAACGGCTTTCCAGCCGCCAACGATTTCCACTGCAAAAGACTTCGAGAATGACGACCTGCTCGATTAAACCATATCTATATCTATGCATTTAAAATTACATGTAGCTTCATCTTGCTTTTTCTACGAACTTTTATTTTGAATGTCATTTTACATTTACTTAAATAAAATTTTGTCTTGCATATAGATGAAGTATGTAATATTGTGGACAGTGCCTCGTTGCACTGGTGTAGCATTAATATTGCTCCCACATACAACGAGACTATAAGATGCAAACTTCTCCCCTTAAACATATAGAAATTTTCCAAGTTTCAAGGATATTTCGTTTAAACGAACATAACTTGAAAACTGTGGATAATAAATATTGAATATCAATATGTAACTCGTCAAGAGGATGGCCAGAAGCCGATCTACTTACGATTTCATTGGACCCCCGTCGGGCCCCTATAATTACAGATATTCATCCTATAGAAAGTCAACTTGACTGAGCACCAGAAGTGCCTTTCAGTGCCATAGTTTTTAACTCTGGCAAAATGGACTTGGTCATCATGGATCAGCGATGATGGACGCATCATCAAATGAATCCATTGGAGAACCTGAAGATTCTTCAAAAGATTGAGTTTCCTTGTCCCCCTTTGTTGTAAGGGCATACTTTTAGAGAGACCTTCCCCTCTGAAAGTGGGATGAGAGTCTCCTGGCTTCATTGAGAGAATACATGGTGACCTTTGCGGGCCTATTCACCCCGTAAGTGGCCCATTTTCCGTACTTCATTGTACTGACTGATGCATCTACTAGATGGTCTTATGTGTGCCTTTATATTCACTCGCAACATAGCTTTCTCAAAGCTTATAATGTGGGTGAATTCACTAAAAAAAATCTTTGAAGACTTCTGCCAAACAACTGGCATTGAAATTGAACATCCTGTAGCATGTTCATACTCAGAATGGATTATCAAAGTCTCTGGTAAAGAGACTCCAATGGATTTCACGTCCATTGTTAAATCCCAGTTGTATATTGATGTTTAGGGACCAACACACCGCATTCCGCATCGATTATCACGATACGGCCCGCTTGTGGTCATATCTTATTGCTGATGCCGCTTGCTTATGGTTTACCACCAAGTCTTGATAAATGTGAATTTGATGAGCAAAGTCTCATTGAAATAGGCACGCAGTCTAAAGAAGCCTGAAGCTTCTAAGACCATATCATGTGACACAAAAGTCCGAATCTCGTTATGATCCGCATACTTTTTCTGTGTGAAGATGAGATCCAGAAGATCCTTCACATTCAGACTAAAGTACATCAATTGTCGGATAAATTTACGGACAACCAGAAGATTGTTCGTTCACACGTCCCTGCTGCCAACACGCCAGCTAGGATTGACATTCCCAAAGATGGATACAATCCACCGGCAGCAGAATTGACTGTACCTCAATTGAAAAGAGGATGCCCGCCAGGTTAAAAATATAAAAAGTTCCTCGAAAGAGGAAGATTCCTGGATATATTAAAATGATCCATCCACAGGATGCTGAGCTCAGACCAGTAACCTCTCCCCTCCTAATTTCCCCTGCAGAGGAAACAACAGGAGAAAAATCATTATATTACGTACGTACTGGAGAGGTATTGGACATAAATAGCACAGTCGTCGACGACGGTTTTGCTTTCTCTATTGCCGTTCACGTCGCTGAATACGACGATGACGTCAACCCACTTTTCTATAGCATGAACGCATAGATTGGCCAAAGTGGGACAAGGCAATAAGAGTAGAGCTGCACTCACTCTTGAAAAGCAAAATCTTTGGACCAGTAGTCAATACACCTGAATGTGTAAAACCTGTGGAATATAAGTTAGATTTCATAAGAAATTGAAATTAAGGAAATGTGATCATTTTCCTACTAAAGCCTAAACTTCTCTGAAAAAGCCAATAAATGCAGCTCATGGACGTTGTGACTGCATACATATACGGCAATATAGATATAGAGATGTATATATAACTTCCATAAGGGTATACTCTACCCCCAGAGATGATAGAGAGACGTAGAAACGTCTTCTCCATAAAGGCTACAAAGATCATTAGATGATCTTAAGCAATATTCTGCCCGTGTATCTTTTTCTAAAGATCGTTGACATGATTTGTGATATTCGCTGTACATGGGATCGACTTAAAGCTAATAGGATCTCCTGTAGAGACCATTGAGATATCAAATAGCTTTAAGCATACCTTGGAAATGAAAAACCTATGTATAACAAGGTATTGTCTCGGCTTATATATTTAACACCTTCGTGGTGGAACCCTTTAATATCCTTCATACACCTGGAGTTTATGAAGAATGATGTCCATTTGCAACCTATTAAAAATAGATGCTTATTTATGACAACTTCCAGTCGCTGGAAGAGGGGGAGGACATCCTAGGTCCTGAAGAGCCTATCTCTAGTGTACTCGTTACACTTCTTTATCTGGCCAACTGCACGTGTCTTTGATAGAATGTCTGCAGTAAAGTTGTTAACCAGCTACAGTGTTGTACTGAAGAGCACCACTGGACCAAGGATAAGCTGCTTCTGCGCAACTTCCAAGGGTCAAGGAATATATATCGCATATGCAGGTTTAAAGATCATCGCGATGACTAAAACACAAAAGACCGGCCACCTCCTAAATATCTACACATCATCCTCCAATGTCTACATCTTCTGATAAGCTCATCATCCAAGAAGCAAGTATTGAAAACGCTCAGCCAGGTCCAGCAGTACCTTGCAGGCACACTGAAGAATGATTCAAAGAATACTTTAGTAGAGTCATCTACCAACTTCGAAGAGCATTCCACTCCAGAGCGCCACTACTTTCCAATAGCTGCTAGATGAGTGAAACTTGTATAGATGAGTGATGACTGTATTTGTTTTCAGAACATGATGGATGTATAAACAAATAGGATATGATTGTATAGATACATAGGAAATCTGCAAGCCTGAAGCTTGTACAGATCAGGGGGAGTCACTTGATAGTTGTATTCTTTTCCCTTAAGCTGCTGGTTTTTCCCACTGGGTTTTCCACAGCTAAGATTTTAACGAGGCAACCACAGTGGCTCTGGATCCAGAAGTATCCACCCTATTAGCATACTGAATCCTGAAGTATTCATATACTTAACCCAAGGTAATGGAGAGATGAGGGGGAATGTTGTGAGTTGAGGGAGGCTTTTGGTCTCCCTCCCCTCATCATCTCACCATTACTCCCCACTATCTTAGTGGGGAGTCCCTTGGACTCCAAATCCCATGATGAAGTGAATATATTGAGAGCCATGGCTTATGCCATGGCTACTCCTAATTGAGATAATTTTACTCTTCCTCTAATCTTCTTCAACAAAAAATAGTTTTTTAGACTACATATTTTGCTTTCTTATAAAAAGGCCATTATGCCTTTTTGTAACATAGAGTGAAGTCAATTTAAAAAAGAAATTTTAGTTTTTTGCATAAAAAATCTTGTCCTGCAACATGATTTTGAGCAGCAAGCAATAGCCAAGGCATGAGGTCCAAAATTATCCTCCGTAAGCGAGATGTTAAAGTCAATAATCGATCCGGTCGCCGAAATGATAGCCTAAAACCCTATCCTTTATTCTTTAGTTTTGAAAACAATAGTTTCGTTCTTCCTCAATTCCCACCACATTACCACACATTAGATCTAACCTTTCGCTACCGGATTCCCCATTAATTGCTATTCCAAAAATTCAAAAGACAAACCTAGCCACCACACCCTTTTTGAATTTCTTAGTGTTTAGCGAAAAAATTTAAAATATGAGATAGAAATACTAATTAAAAAATTAGAAGGAAAAATGAAAATCTAGCAAAAAAATATTCATCTCCCACCTCAGATCCATGCCGACTCCAAATCGTTCCAAGCCGATCATTGTTCATCAACTCATCACAAGCTAACTCTCCCTAATCGGATTAGCTTAAGCCAAGCCGAACAGAGCCAGTTACTATTTTAAGGTAGTTTTAGCTAACTTCGAGCCTATTGAGTTTTAGGCCATATTCGTATGCTATTTTTAAGCTTTTGGAAACTAGAAGCATAACCAGGTCCTAAACTGCAACGCATGTCAGAACCAAAGCCTAAGTGTTGGAGTCACAAACAGTATCAGAATCCTAGTTAGAGCTGGAGTCGGCGCTACAGCATGAATCTGAGCCCCATAAAGAGCCAGAGCTCCAGTCCGAGACACAAGCAAAGCCTAAAATAGACTGTAGTTCGAGACAATTGATCTTGTGCTAAAGCTTAAGGTTGATATGTGTTGTAAGTTGCTTATCCTTGGGTGAACCTAATCCAGAGCCAACTTCCAATGCCTAAACATATAATTTTGTTATTCCAAATTTTTCCACGCTTTCATATCTACAGAAGATTTGATGTCCAATAAGGGTCATAAGCTATTCTATTTAGGTGCCTAAGAAGATCATGAATATTCCAAAAGATTATAGCAAATAGAAATAGAAAGAATAGTTTTAAAATTTTGGTTTCTTTTTGGCTTCTTTTTAAAATTTGAGTTGAGTTAGAAATTTTCTTTTTAAAGTTTTATTTATTCTGAAAGTCTTTTTTTGATAGCCTTATTCATAAAAGACAAGTTTTAAATTCTAGAGTAGATAGAAATATTTTTAGCCATCAGGTTTCATCTTCTTATAAAAAGGTTATTGTGCCCTTTATCATAATATAAAGCAAAGAAATGTTTGGGGGAATCATCATCATCGCCTATTGAGCATGCAAGACAAAGCACAAACACAAGAAAAAGAATATCGAGATTGATGTTATTCAACTGCCCAACCTTGACATACATACACGGGGCACAACTCAAGAATGTCACTATGATCAAAGAATTACATGATGATATGAGATTCCCCCCTCTCCCCACTCGTCCCCCCCCCCCCCCCCCCCCCCCCCCCCCCCGCGCGATGACATGCTCTTCTCTCATTCCCATTTGGCTAGGATTCTACCCTCCAATTCCCAGCACGCCTCTCTTGTTCCCTCTAGAAAGGTTTATAGTGCATTAGGGGTCTCACCCCCGGTACTCTGATGTACTATTAGTGTAGCCTACACAACTAAATAAGGCAATCCAACCACCTAAAGTCTTGTGGTCCCGTTGACCGCATCGGGACGTAAAGACCCTAAATGTGAAACCTGATGCAAGACACAATTTCAACAAGAAAGTTGATTTTAAAAAACTGTGAGTTTCGTTTAAACATCTTTGCAATGTGATGTGATTTTAAGTTGGCGAATGATTTTCAAGGCATGAGGTCTGAAGAAATCTTCCACAATGAGCTGTTTAAGTTGTTGATCGATCAGATCTCTGGGATGATATGCCCAAAACCATATCCTCTATTGTTTAGTTAAGAAATTTCTAGTTTCTTTCTTCCCCAGTTCCCATCAATGGTTATAAGTTGTGCAAATTTATGAAGCACTGGCAGTCAGAATACAAAGTTAAATACGGACCTAGTGGATTTTAAAATTGCATCGATAAAGCATACTACATGTTGGCAGAAAATATGTTAGTGTTGCTTTCAATATACTAATTTTGCAACATATAATAGTTATGTATCCCAAACCAATGATAGTTATAAAATGTGCCTTGAGAACATCCCAAATAATTCACAATACCATATTGTAAAGAATGACTATCATGAATTGGATTAACTTATGCCGAGGTTGAACGTACCAATCTGGTTGCATAAACAGTGCAAAAGTTGAACGCTCGACACCAATAGTTTCTTCCCCTTTAGGTGCCTATAAGTCAAAAAAACGGAAGGGAAATCATATTTATTGTAGAAAAGAAAAGGACGAATGATCTTGAAGAAAGTCGTGGAGAGCTTTTAGCTGGTATTAACAGGGGTTTTAGGCATTTCAAAAAAGTTTTTTTTCCATGATTCGGTACACCTCTATTTTACATAAAAAAAGACATCTATCACAACCGAAAAAGAGAGTCCGCATTGGTTATGTGCTGGGTGGTCCATGGAAAGTAATAATTCCAAGTTAATTTGTAGCTAGCATTTCTGGGTGAGGAACAATGGTGAAAACCCCATATTTAATCGTGCTTGGGGATAGTGCTCCTAGGATTGAGGACCGCAGACTTCTACTTGAACATTACATATTCTTTACACATCTAACAGCAAAGAACCATATAGAAGAAAAATGATATTTATTAAGTTATTTTTCATGAAAAGATCATCACTAGAAGATAGATGTTCAGGTTTAGTAGACTATGCAACTATGTAAAAGAAAACATATGTTAATTGCTAAATTTTGTGAACATTGTGGCGGTATGAGAAAAATTAACATGAAACCGAGATGAATAACTCCAAAACAGAGCCACCATTTCTGGCTTACAACAAAGCTACTAATATATGGAAAAGAGTTTGAAGTTGAAAATGGAAATTATTGGTAGTTCAGTAGAATGAATGTTGGAGAGATAAGTTCTACAAGGGCAGCCTGAAACAGTATCGGTGCAGAATTGGAGTTCTTACAATGAGAATTCACTAGAGGACTTTCCCCAGTCTAGAAGGCTTGCAGATTTGGTGGATGCATATAGAATTTATTTCTAGGGAACATCAACAAATGTTCTCATTATAGATTTATAAAACTGATTATATCTGGTTTATAATAACTACATAAAGCATACTTATGTTGCGCACCTGAACACAGTGTGGGGTAGCGCAGAGATGACCTCCTGACAAGATTTCAGTAGTTTCCCCAATTTGAAATGCCAATTCGTCTTCTCCAAAGATAACCTATTGGGTTAAAATGAAGCCATGGTAGTGGACAAAAAAGAAAACATTATTTTTATAGTGCCAAAAAAAGGAAAAACATGGGCTTCAAATCTGAAGAAATGATGGCACGGGTAAATATTGGGGCATAATATCTTTACATACTGCTTCCTAAAATGTCATGATGCCAAAGACGATAAATAAATTCAAAAAATGGATATAGGCAAATAATAAAATCATAATTGGTAAAGCAACTTGTTCTTTACCCGTAACTTTTCCTCTGATACCCGTTTAAATATGTTAGAATTAATAGTATTTCCCTTAAAATCTCTTCTTAACTTTAGAAGTTAATGATAAGGACTTTAAGATGGTATCACAGCCGTCGAGGTTCAAATCTAATTGGATGAATATTTAAAGTGGATTATTAAAAATACACTGCAGAAGCCTAAATTTCAACCACAATAAAAGACAAAAGATCATGTATACAGTTAGAATGACATCATTTTTTTCGAAACAATTTTTTTTGAGTCTCCAGGATTAAAACTCTACTTGGAAAGAGAAAAGAGAGAAAAAAGATGTAATCATTGTTAAAACATTGTTAACGCAATTAAAAATGTTAAGTTTTTTAATATACCTTAAATAGATATTTTAATATACATGTACTATATCGTTGATATTATTTTTCTTTTGGCAATTTTTTGTTTTAGACATCATTAAGCTAGACATCTTATTTATCCATGAAGTTCAAGCAATTTAAAGCAAGCTAAAACAGACACACAAAAAGATAATCATTTACTAATATTATATAACATAAGTGCTCATATATCATATGATACCCACGATTCTCTTGTTGGATATAATAGGTATTGTATGACATATGAGCATCAGTGTTCTAAAAGACGATTTCATTATGTACGCGGTCCAGGAGCGCATCACACATATTCGAATTATATGGCCGATTATACGGTTTACGTGAATATGAATATTTTGGCAAATAAATATGCAGTAAGTATATATACATATATGTATGTGTTTTATATATTAAATTAAAAAATTCTAAAAGATGGTAACAAGAAAAAAATCATATCAACTTTTAAATACAAGGATTAACTCATACTAAAACATTTGCACCATTAAGTTGATCAATACATAAAATAACTAAAGTTTAAAGTCTAAAACAATCAAAACACATAAAACATAAATATTTAGTTTTACCTCCAAATCAAAAGCATGTCAGACACAAGTACTATGAAATAACAAAAGATCCAAGATCCATAATCCATTCTATATCTACTCATCATCTTTATTGTCATCTTTCCTTCGTCATTTCACCGCTGCTACTCCCCTCCGCCGCTTCGTCGCAATCCGTGACTGCTCTGCCTTGGAGATGATGGAGAGAGGCCACCGCTTTCGGTTGAGGGAAACCCCTTAAAAATAAAAAACCCGATTTTTATGCTTAAAGGGTCAGGTTGCTTAATGGGTTGGGGCTTTTTAGTTACCGATTATACGCCCATATATTATGTGAATAATTATGCTGTCGACCGTGTAATTTGGACGCATAACTAATTGTTCATGAAGTTAGAAGCCTCCTCCTTATATGAACTTGTTTTAGAACACTAATGAGCACCAGCATCATATGGTGGCTTTAAAATGAACTCTTCGTAATATTTTAGAATGATTGGATCCATTTATTTTTTTATCTATATATTTAAAAACGCAAACACCAAAAATATAGTGAACCCAGAGTTTATTGCTTGTTGATCCACTTGTCAATAAATTAATGGTTTTACAGCAAAAAAAACTTTTTTCACACCTAGTTCAACAAACAATAACATTTGGGTTCACTCTATCTTTGGTGTGTTTGGGTTTTAGAACATGAAGGTCAAAATGGACAAAGCCAATCACCAAGAAAAACATAGAGAGCAAATTTTTGGGCATCACATGATACAAGTGCTTATATGTCATATTTTATATATTTATGCATATAATGTGGCTAACACATGAATTTTAATACGCACACATCTTTTTAGAAGTAACCGGTTATAAACACAATTTCCTTGATATCCATCTTTTGACATTTTTATTATTTGTCTTTTTGAACGCATTTTTTCTTAATTCACATGCTAAACAAGATTATTCCTATTTCATCTTTTTTGCTACGTCTTATTTTGCTTACTATGCTCAACATCATTAGAATATGTTAAATATAAAACATTTTCCATATAAAAAGTTCTCCCTTGACCAGCACCTTAACATCTGTTGGATCCGCGTGCACCTTTCCAACAATTAGGCTAGGTACACAACGCCACCTACAATGGCAGAAACGGTGGCCAAACAATCCCAAGCCCGAATTCCACCGAGATGTCACCTAGGCAACAAAACCAAACACCTCACGGACACAAGAGAGAGTTGTCACCAACAACCAACTCCCTCAACAATCTTGCGATAGACAATGCAAGCAGGCAAATATAATACGAAATAAAGGCAATACAAAAGAGACAGAGATTTACACTGGTTCGGTTGCGAACAACCTACATCCAGCATCCAATGCACCCTGTTCCACTATCGATCAAGTAAGGCATACACCGACCCCATCATTTTCTTCCTCCACAATGAGAGAATAGCTCCAAGCAACAAGACCTAACCCTAGATTTCTCACCAAGCTCACGCACTCTCAACCAAGTGGGAATCCTTGATAACAAAGCCCCTACAACATGTAGAGCTCCTCAAGGGACCAATCTCACACCAATAGAGATCACTCCTTGGTAATAGAGTTCCCAAAATCTAGGACACTCCCCAAGGGACTCTAGATCTCAAATAAGGAAGATGACACGAAGACACTCAAAAGCAAGCTTCTTGGCTCTCCAAAACCCCTAGCTTTGCTCTCCTTCAATCTCAGATCCAAGCTCCATTTGGCTCTCCCTGGATTTCCTTTTTTCCCCCTCTGAAAACAAAAGGCAGCATGCTCTTCTTTTTGTTCTCTGGAAAAAAAATGAGAGCCCCTTGAACTCTCTGGAAATAAGCACCAGCCAGCACTCTGAAAATGAAATTGGCAGCAAGCTAGTTTGTAGTCTCTGTCGGTTGCAAAACAAAAGGCAACATTTGCCTTTAAGTCTCAACAACAGAGTAGGTGAGAGGGGCCCAGTGCTGTACAAGCTTGGGATTTTTCAGCACTCGTTAAAAAACAACACTCTACCCTGCTGATAAATCCATACACTCTCTTCAGCACTGCTCCCGCTCCATCATATATGAACTCCCCTTGCCTTGACCATCGGACATGTGAACCTCCATCCCGTGTATCGGAAATCGCGCCCTCTGGCGCCTCAATCCTCTGAGAGACATTCCAAGCTCAGAAGTCGTCTGAGCCTAGCCTCACGCATCTCCGCCTCGTCCATCGCCATGTCTGCAATGAAGTCATCTGTCTCTGAAGATAACCTTGCGAGCTCGGACTCCATGAATGAATCAAATGACACCGTGCCAGTGTCCAATGAGCCCTCTGTCGATCCATGAATATCTCTATCATCACCCCCACGGGTCTGCGAGCAACTCATGCTCACCATGGCCATCATCTTTGAGAAACACACCGTCATCCCCACTGCTCTGCAGACTGACCCCAGCTGGGTCACATCGATACGATGTCTGTATCCACTATGTCTGTTGATGTCTGTCATCAAGACTCGCCGTCCACCGGCTCCGTGCCTCAACTGACTGTGCCGACGACTCAAGACACGAATGCGCACACACAAGCGCCAAACTGTCCGCCGCACCAACATCTAGCCGCTGAAGATCGTCCTCACCTGCCATACCCTGTGAGGAACTCGTCGAAGGTGAGAGATGAGTGCACACTGAAGGAGCTCTTCTCGGCTCTGTCTCCTCCCTATATTGAGCGAGAACGCACTCGATATGTGGCCTCCTAACTCTCAGCTCCATGTCCCTAGTGGCAACTCCACCTGGGACCACCATCGCAGTCTCCACACTGTCGTGGGAGTCTCCATGCTCCACCACGCTATCAGATTCCCTGCTTCTCTGTATCTCCACCGGTCTGGCCTCCGAAGTATCAGAAGATGCGCCTGATAAATTACCCCTAGCCAAACGAGAGCCATATCGCCTGTGCCCATACTGTGAAGACTGCTCTACCATGCACAGCGAATGCTCTACCCTGATGTCAAGCTCCTCAGAAGACCTCTCTACCCTGAAGCTGAAGCTGCACACCTCAACACGCTGGTCCTCCTCAGAAGCAACCAAATCATGCGTGCTAGAAACGTGAGAGACCTCCGTCTCCTCATCCACTGCAACCTCTGGCATCGGCGCGGAAACCAACTGCCCTATTCCTCCATAGATCGACGGCTCTACCTCGAAGCTAAAGCTGCACACCTCAGCATGTTGGGTCTCCTCAAGAGCACCCCACAATGTGCACGCTGAAACTGTGAGAGACCTCTGTCTCCTCACACACTACAACTGATTGCATCGATACGACGACCGACTGCAACGCCTCCTCGTAGACCGCTGTCATCTGCACCTCCAACTGAACTGAACCTGGAGCTACATCGTAAGATACCTGCTGATCACTGACACTGACCACATCGGATGAACTCTGCACCCTGTCCGTCTGCACACGTGTCTGATCATCTGCCTGAGTCTGAATCTGAATCACCTCATCCTCTCTATGGACCGACTGTCCTCTGTTCTCTGCACACCGTCAAGAGTCTGCTCCGCCCTAAGCACTGCAGACTCGTCAATCATGACGTGTCGTCTGACAATCACCTCGCGGGTACTGGGACACCATAACCTGTACCCTCTCGCACCTCCACCAGCGTATCCGAGTAGGACACAATCATGTGCACATTGTCCTACCTCGACATCGTCCCTCTTGTGTGGCCACACAGGACATCCAAACGTAGGCAAGTGCGAGAAGTCAACGGCTCTGCCCGTCCATAACTCCTCGGGAATAGAACTACCTGCGGCTATTGACGGCGTTCGGTTGATGAGGTATGTCGCAGTAGCAAGGGTCTCTGCCCATAATTCCCTAGGAAGGCTAGATGGTCTCAATAGCCACCGTGTCTTCTCTACCAACATCCTGATCATACTGTCTGCTACGTCATCGTGAGGGTCTCCATCAGGAATGGTGTATCGGCACGCGATCCCTTCTGACTTGCAAACATCTTGTATCTCTACGTCGTTGGTACGGATCTCACCTATGGGTCTACCTATCTGCCTATCGACTATGCTCCTCTATAGCCGCACCTTCTCATGGATTTCCTCCCGAGATCCCATGAGAGTAACCATGACTCTCCTCGAGAAGTCATCTATGAAGGCCGCGAAGAACCTCGCGCCTTCCAGGGAAGGAACTGGACATGGACCACATACGCCGGCGTAGACGCACTCTAGGGGCTCCCTACTGTGTCTGACAGCTATCCCAAACTGCACTTGCCTCGGTCGCTCTGCACCACAGTCACAGCAAAACTCAAGCCCCCGATCACCTCCGAACACACTCATGCTCTGAAGAATGTCAAGGCTCTGCTCATCAGCATGTCCCAATCTGAGATGCCACAGTCTCGCTGGATCTCCACTCTCGGACTCCTGTGATCTGCCAGTCTCGCCAACTACTGTGTGCCCATCGAGCGCATACAAGTTACCATGCTTCTTCCCCCTCATGACAACCAAGCATCCTCGGGAAATACGCAGTCGACCCTCCTCGATCACTGCCTTGTAGCCCATTCCGGTCAAAGCTCCTATCGATATCAGGCCACTGTGAAGATCAGGAACATGTCTAACGCCATCAAACACACGGACGATGCCATCGTTCATCCTGACTCTGACTGTGCCACTCCCAACCTGCTCGCACTCCGTACCATTCCCCACGAGAATCATCTCTCCAATGCATGGAATGTATGAGTCGAACGCACTCTGATCCGGAGTCATATGGAATGAACACCCCGAGTCTAATAGCCACGAACATTGCGCTTCTCCCACGGAGTATGCCGCAAACACCGAGCAATCATCCTCGTCAGAAAACATCCTATCTCGTGCTCCAACATGAGTCAAACTCTGAGCAACATCTTCTACAATGCCAATCGACGTCCTCGCTTTCAACCTCGGGCAATCCCTCTTCCAATGCCCGCTTTCCTTACATAGAAAGCATTTGTTGTCACCGCGGCCCCTTGACTTGGACCGCTGCCGCTGCCACCGATTCCAACTCTTGGAACGACCCGTCTTGGATCTTGGAGTGGGTCCGCCCTCTTGGCGCCCACGGATGACATTGGGTACCTCACAACCATCGGTGTCACCTAACGCCAAACTCTGGAAATCCTCCGTATGAAATGCAAACTTCACCTCATCCAACGTGAGTGAGTCTCAGCCATTTAACATCAAGCCTACAAACTTGGAATACACCGGAGCAAGAGAACACAATAGTGCCATGGCATGTTGCTCGTCCTCTATCACACTCTCCAATTCCCGTATGTCCATTACTATACGGTCCATCTCACCAACATGGTTCCACAACGAGGTTCCCCTTTTCATCCTGTGAGTATAGAAACGTTGCCACAATTGTAACCGTCGTCCAATAGGTGTCTTGGTCGAGTACCGAGCTTCAAGCATCCTTCATAGGTCGCTCACGACCTCCACATCGGCAAACTGCCGAAGGATCTCATCCTCCAAGGATTGCAATATCTCACCGAGGGCTTTAAGCTCCATCATTCGCTTATCCTACACCGTTGCCTTACATGGCATGCACGTATCACATACGACACCGTAAACCCCGTGGTGCTTCAACAAAGGCACCATCTTTTGTCGCCACGGACCATAGTTGTCTCTGCCATTTAGCCTCTCTACTTCGTATAAACACCCGGCCGCCTCCTCACATGAGCAAAACGCCATCACGGCACTACACTTCTTCGCAAACCGGAAGCTTTGATATCACTTGTTGGATCCCCGTGCACCTTTCCAACACTTAGGCTAGGTACACAACGCCACCTACAATGCGCGGAAACGGTGGCCAAACAATCCCAAGCCCGAATTCCACCGAGATGTCACCTAGGCAACAAAACCAAACACCTCACGGGCACAAGAGAGAGTTGTCACCAACAACCAACTCCCTCAACAATCTTGCGATAGACAATGTAAGCACGCAAATATAATACGAAATAAAGGCAATACAAAAGAGACAGAGATTTACCCTGGTTCGGTTGCGAACAACCTACATCCACAATCCAATGCACCCGGTTCCACTATCGATCAAGAAAGGCATACACTGACCACATCATCTTCTTCCTCCACAATGAGAGAATAGCTCCAAGCAACAAGACCTAACCCTAGATCTCTCACCAAGCTCACACACTCTCAACCAAGTGGGAATCCTTGATAACAAAGCCCCTACAATATGTAGAGCTCCTCAAGGGACCAATCCCACACCAATAGAGATCACTCCTTGGTAATAGAGTTCCCAAAATCTAGGACACTCCCCAAGTGACTCTAGATCTCAAATAAGGAACATGACACGAAGACACTCACCATGGATCTCAAAAGCAAGCTTCTTGGCTCTCCAAAACCCCTAGCTTTGCTCTCCTTCAATCTCAGATCCAAGCTCCATTTGGCTCTCCCTGGATTTCCTTTTTCCCCCTCTGAAAACAAAAGGCAGCATGCTCTTCTTTTTGTTCTCTGGAAAAAATGAGAGCCCCTTGAACTCTCTGGAAATAAGCAGCAGCTAGCACTCTGAAAATGAAATTGGCAGCAAGCTGGTTTGTGGTCTCTGTCGGTTGCAAAACAAAAGGCAACATTTGCCTTTAAGTCTCAACAACAGAGTAGGTGAGAGGGGCCCAGTGCTGTACAAGCTTGGGATTTTTCAGCACTCGTTAAAAAACAACATCATCGAAGGTTCTAGTACATTGTCAGGAACTTTAAGAATAAGAAAATATGGATAGTTTACAATTATTATTTGCTATGTTGCCTGGGTAAACATGGAGATGTACATGAACACGATAAGTCGGCACCATGCGGATACTCAAATGCTTGATGGATGCATGCCGAATACTCATACAATGCAATGTGTGCCATACATATCAAAGATGTATTATAGAGGTATTAGAGATTATGATGTCGCAAATATGACACTTAGACTGTACTTTACCTATTCAATTCAACTTTTACATGTGTTTATACAACTTTCCACTTCTCTTAATGAAAATTATGGATATTCTATCAATTATCAACTTATATAACTTCGAAATACTTTATTATTATTTGGGATTTTGTGTTTTGTTCTACGCATGATGGCCTTCCAAATCCATAATGCATACAAATAATAGTAACTCACATACGAAAAAAACGTAGTCATATCCATGATGGACTAATATTCTTCCGAGTTTTAAAAATATGCCACATTCTCATAGTCATAATATATAGCATATACATATCACATATACCAATGCAACTTACATATTTCATTTAAATTTTTTAGATTGTCTATATGATGATTATTTTCATGAAATTATAGACTGCTTAATTGCATACAACAATTTGTAATGATAGTTACAAAGCAGTTCAATGGGTTATAGTTCTATTTTACATTCTTTTTCGCAAATGATAATTATCAAAAAATGTAGTGTCTTGGATCTTGGATTTAAAATTATTTTTTATATTGATGAGTTAGTCTCTATTACACGATGCATCTAGTCGTTGGATAATTAACTTCATAACATTTGCTTAAGTGCTACAAGGTTCTATCTACCCTTTGAGTGACAGTTCAATAAATTATGCACTATTAGCCCAAAAAATAAATAATGGAAATGGATCTTTAGACTTTTCAGGTGTATTTGTGGCTAGCATGCCTACTACTTCGATTACATGATATCATCATTATTTCTCTTTCCCAATGCTTTGGCCTTTCTTATGTGTCAAGTGTGCTTTATAGATGTTGTTAGCCCAAACCCCATCAACTTAAGCTTTTAGCTGAAGTAGCTATTCGACATGGTGGCACAATGCAGTTCTTGGGTTTAAACCAAGGTTAGATGTCTCGGTCTCAGTTTCGATTTCGGTCATTTGGAAAAATTTAAGTTTCGGATAGTTTCGCTCGTTTCGGTTGTGTCGGAATTTCGTTTCGTTTTGTTAATACTCCTCAAACATATTTTAATAATATCAGTTAATATTATTATGTAAAATTATTTCTATAATATTAGTTAATATTAGTTAAAATAAGTTTAGAATCATGAAGCAAATAGGAAAAATTATAGGGTAAAACTGCAAATAGAACCATAGGAAACGCTTTGCGTGCGACACGTGTTCGCACATGTCATATATGAGTGGCTAGCCCAGCAATTTTTCTGACTCGAGTGCTGCTAGTCACCTTACACAGTTTGCTCAACATACTTCATTTATTTATAATTTTTCCATTTGCTTTATTACATGGAAAAAAGTTAATGGCAAACATGGAAATACATGTAATATGTTGATCAAACTGTATACTGGGACCAGCAGCCCTCGTAACAATTGATCAACAATTACACTTATTTACAAGTTTGTCATTCCTTTATTAAGCGTTAGAAGCTAATGGCAAACTTGTAAATAAGTGTAATATGTTGAGCAAACACTATAGTATGAGTAGCAACCCTCGTTAAAAACGAGTGTCTCTCGTCTTCTTCATTTCTCAAAAATCCAAACCTACGGTTGATTTCGCCGTCATCTCACTCCGGCATTCGTATGCCTCACACAAAAAAATCGATTAGATTTCAACGCCGCCACTTCAATTTTCTTCACTAATTGATGGAGATCTACGTCGTTCTTCTTTCATCGGAGATCAACAGCTATCCGCAAAGACCGTATGAGATCATGCTCTCAATGTTAAAAAGTATAAAAAGTTTAATTTTTTTCTAATACTATACGAAGCAAGAAGAGTATAAAGAAAAAATTTTAATGATCTTTGATTCTTCTCTTCATAATTTACTTTTCTCACATATTTTTTAAATTTTAATAAATTCATTTGCTTGTGCTTCTCCTTCCCGTTCGTTTTGACGGTAACTATGTAGTTTCGGTCAGTTTCAGCCAGTTTGACCGAACTGGCCGAACGACATTGTTCCTACCAAAACCGAAAAGGGCAAACAGTTTCAAATCAGTCTACTTTGAAATTGATACGAAACTATCGATACGTGAGGGTATCAGGTGATACCTCGAACCTTGGTTTAAACATAATCATTCCAAATTTAGAAAATGTTTATTAAGCCCATTTTTTTGGTTATTCCTTGTAGTCATGCATACTCAGGAGATTTTGATATGGATCTAGCTTTATTTATTTGAAATTTAGTTAGAATTTTGTTTCGGATTTATTTATTTTTATTTAGTTTTATGAGTTAGGATTTTCGTTGATTTTATTTGATATTTTAGTTATTCGGTTTAGTCTCACATCAAATTGGAGAAGATTTGTTCTAGTTGCAAGCTTATAAATAGGCTCCAACTTATTTTACTTTAAGAGATTAAACGCTCAAACCTAAAATTGGTCTATTTTGACAAAAAGTCAAATCCTTGGTAAGAAGCCGTGAAACCTAATTTTCTTTTGTTCTTTCCCAAATCTTCTCCGATTTTCTAAAATTCTCTCTAGTTTTACATCAAATTTGGTATCAGCACCTAAGGATCCCATCTATTTTCCAATTTTGAAGGATTTTCTTCAAAAAATTTGTTGGATTTTGTGCCATCTTGCTATTTTAAAGATTCTAGAGCCATTTTCAATCCAAATTCAATTGCGTTCAAGCCAACCACAAGACAACGCAAGCAAATGAATGTAGGCACTTTACTTGGACCTGTTCATCTCATGTACAGTTAACAACCCATCATGAAAAACTAATCTGAGATATTTTGGGCAATTTTCGTGCAACATGTTGCTTTGACGACTCTGGATCTGTTTTCAATCAGATTTCAAATCTATTTGAACATATGACAAGTCAATTCAAGTCACTATATATCTTGAAGGTGTTTTCAATTAGTTAAAGTATTTTTAATGAAATTTTACCGTACATATTTGGATACAAGTAATTTTATAAAAATATAAAAAGTGGTGTACCTTACTAATTTTTAAGTATGCGGTGGATATAAATGTTATGAAGAATAGGTGTCTGTTAGAATGTTTCATTTCCTACTGTTATAACCTAATGGATGAAAATAAGTTCTGATGTGCCCAACATAAATTGAAATGAGATACTTTTTATTTTATGAGATAAAAACCTTGTTAGTCTTGGTTGAAGATAGAAATTCAACATCGGTATCTTTTTAAACACCAACCAATCCGTCATTTACCTCCATCTTTCTCCAAAATCTAAAAAATCGCAAATAGACCTATTGAGATCAAAAAGATTCGTGATGGCATCAACAAGCTTCTACAAATAATAAAAATGAAATAGCAAAAAGTTGTGTAGAAGCTCGAACCCACATCTTTATCTATAAAAGTGCACATGATTGGGTCCAAGCTAGAGCCAGAATCTAAGACATAGTTTGAGCCCAAGTAAGAACTTGAGCTCGATCCTGATGATGAGATTAAGATGGAGCATGAAAAAGTACCTATTGAAGTTTGAAGCAGAGCTTGAGCCCCAGCTTGAGCCACTTGTTGATCATATACCAGAGCTACTGGTAGAGGCATTATATAATCTGATTGAGCATATCAATTTCATCATCCCAGATACTTCATAACCTACAAATCAGCAAATTTTGAGCACCTTCTTATCTCTTGTACATTTGGTATGATTACTTGATTAAGTTCATCTACAAGTCTTCATGTTGCATTATTTCAAAATTCAAGGACGCAGCTGCTCTAACTACATGTGACTATTGATCTTTAGCAATTGGGCTTTTTCTATCACCATTCATCATATGGTGAATTATTTGAAACCAGAAAGAATGATATAGATCAAGATTTATTTGTTTGAAATTTCATTAAAATTTTAATTAAGATTTTATTTGTGTTTATTTAGTTTTATCTGTTAGGATTTTAGTTTTATTTGATATTCTAGTTATTTGGTTTAATCACACATCATATAGGAAAAGATTTGTTCCCAGTTGTAAGCCTATTATTTCGTAATCAATGAAAAAGAATTATTTTGAGAGATTAAACCCCAACACCTAATAACGATCTATTTTGACGAGAAGTCCTCTTCTTGAGAAATCTTGAAACCTTAGTTTTTTTATTCTTCATCTAATCTTCTTAAATTTCCTAAAATTTTCCCAAGTTCTACATCAGTTTTTATACATGGCATCAAGATAAGTGGGAGTGTTAAGTGTCAAGCATGTTGGATATACATTGTTAGCACTCAAATCATCAGCTTAAGCTTTTGGAAGAAGTGGCTACCTACCTGCTAATAACAACAGCTACATCTACCTATGTCACAATCACATAGTAAAACACTTATTTTTGGTATAGTTTGTTTTATATGAACCATGTATTATTCTGATCAACATGTTACAGAAATGCCCATTTTTACATGTACAATGGATTGGAAAGGAATTATGGCAAACATTAAGTCATTTCTGTAGCAATTTTTAGGATTCCTATATTGCGTTCAGTTCCAATTCTTCTATTCCAATGAAATTCTTATTCATGTCAGAATCCACCATTATGTTTATCAAAGCTTCTGCCTCATCAACAGTTATCTATAAAATTTACAGTGTGGAATCAATAAGTGCTACATTTCACTATAGATCATGCAATACTTTTCTGATGTGATTCATATTCCATCTGTGGAAACTGTGATAATCACCATGTACCATACATGAAACACCCGAGTAAGTATCCAAGCTAATGAAGAGGAGCACACCGGTCAAAACCCTGTGGGGTAGAAGACTGTTGGCGAACAAGAAGTTCCATTGACATCTCCACCCCCACCCACAAGGTATGTGATGTTGGAAGCGTTCAACATGCTACAAAGATAATTGTGGGGACAGTTTATCACGTTGCAAGCACAACTCATCAAATGCTACATCAACAAGCACAACATAATACTCAGCACGCTACTCAGTAGCAGCAGGATCAGGATGGATCCGAATAGGAGGCATACTCAAACTATGTTTCTCCTAGCAACCATCCCTCTCTTCCCCAAAGTCAACCCCCGGATCCAAGTCATTCACCCACCAATCTAATCACCCAAGCACGCTTAACTGCAGAGTTCTGACGGGATCCGGTGTGTTAGTGCTAGTGTGATCGCACCCAGGCACGCTTAACTGTGAGTTCTGATGGGATCTCTTCTTCACAAATTTCTATTGATGGTACCTATACCTAATATGGGAGGGTAGATTTCAGAATATCATACCCTTGTATGCTAGCTTGAACCAAGAATTTACACTTGGTTCCAGGAAAGCTGCATGCAATCACCAACCTTGGCTTCATTTACTTCCTAGCATTCATTCTCTTACCATCAACCGAGAGAATACATCATGAAAAAAAGAGCACTACAAACAAAATTCAATAAGAGCACTACAAACAAAAGATGTAATAGGAAGAAGCAAATGAAAAAAAGCAAATAATTGCATCTTAAATCAAGCAACATATGAGAATCAGAATTACTTTGACGATTTCATTATTACGTGCTTTTATGTAAAGGCCAGCCGTACTATCCGGACATGCAACATTTGCACCATTTCTCATAAACATCCCACATGTAAGACCTGTTAATAAAAATATAAACATTAGAAAACAAAAAAACAAAAGTATTTGATTGCATTTGCAGAAAAAAGAACTCACTGCAATTGAAAAATGATATAAAGAAGACGAAAGTAAAAATAGTTGTAGGCTCTAATAATGATACTTTAGTTATTGGGGGTCAGGTGCCATGGGAGAAAATTCCTTTTATGTTGCCCAGAAACGCCTATCTCCCAACATCAAATGCAAGATCTGCACGTTCTACATAATTTCCATTCCTTAAACATGCAGCACTGAAAAATCATGTGGTTTGAATACCTTTTCATGCATCAAGTTGGTCCAAAAATGAACAATACTTTTGTAAATTACAAATGTGAGCACCAGATCCAGAGGGAAACATTGTCTAAATCACATGATTTTTCATACGGTAAGTTGTAGTCTATGAATAACATGATGAATGGTCAGATCATGAAGTGGGGTGGAAAGATTAGAGTCTTAAATACTCCATCGGGGCATTGCCATATGGCGCCTAACTTATTGTTTTCTATATTACAAATCGGCTTTTAAGGTTTGGGAGATGAGGTTGGCCTTCTGCCTAGAGTCCAAAACTGTGAAGACTGACAAATGCACAACTGTGAATGATTAAAAGTTTGGAACATGTTTAGAAGAATGATAGGAACAACAAGGAAACTTAGAGCAAAGTAAGACGCACTACATCGGGAAGGACCTTTCTACAGGTTAAAGAACATGCCAAAGTGAACTGCTTAAGTCATTTCTTGTTAGAATAAGGGATACACAACTTAATCAGACAGTTAAGGTTAGACATACTGCTATGCATAGTGAATATCCAAATGTAAACATTCAGAACACCAAATCCAAGATGATGCACTCATGACTGTCATGAGAGTTACCCACATGAGAGAAGAGAATTGACATATAAATCAAACTGTTTAGTTTAGACACCAAACTCTATGTCATTATCCAAATGAAATATTCATAATATGACATCCTAGAAGTTACACTACAATAAGGTAACGGATAAGCATTCATGGAACAAGTAATTTTTAGCTAGAGCTGATAATCAACAACTTCAATGTACAGCTTGTAGAATTACTATGAAATGAGACTAAAGACACCCAATAGCTTTAGCATTGGACAATTGTAGTATCTATTATCTATTTGTTTAGTTGGTAAGTTCGACGTGTTGGTATGATTAGGGTTTCTGGCTGTAATGGCAAATCTGTAATTTCTGGGCACATGGACATTTCTGTAATTTTGGGGTCCAGTGGCAAATTTGTAATTTTGGGTAAACCCCTAGGTCAGGGGTATTTTGGTAATTTAGGAGCGATGACTCAATAGGAGCTTTATTATAAATAAAGGGGGAGGTCTAGAGAGGGGAGCATGTTGAGTATTGAGAAGAATAGGATAGATTCCTTTAGATGTAGTGGGAGATTTAAGCTTTATCTTGAATCAAAGCTAGGAGAACGGTCTACCTCTCAAAAGTGGCCAACTTTATCCTTATATTTCAGTTTTTATGCAATAAAAATTCCTCCTTTCTTTTCCAAATCTCTTCCCTAGCCATAAAAATTCCTCCTTTCATCCCAAAAACACATAAAATCATATTTTTATCTTAATTCCAGATCTGGATCGCATCAAATTAGTATGAGAGCTCGTCGATCCATGGCGGCTACGAGATCCAAAGATAGGATCGACACGATGGAGGAGAAGATAGAGAAGACGAACGGTGCGATTCAAGACCTTACAAAGAAAATTGAAGATCAAGGTGCCGAGACGGATCGAAAATTTACGAAACGCATGGAAACCATAAATCAAAAGTTCGTGGCGCTTTCCAAGAGGATTGATTCAAATCTGAACGAAAACTCATCCAAAGGCGGCGAAGAGTTCACATCTGAACGAAAACTTGGATCTAGGAAACAAGTCACCGTCTTTGAACCAAAAGGCGGAAAAGTTGACAAATTCGACACGGATCTGCATCCAGACAACGAAAGGGATGACGATGAGCCAAAACAGCGCCTCCAGGGCTTTGCCGGCCCCGGGGTAAACCTGTCCAGTGTTGGTGAGCCCTGGCCAAGGGCTTGCAGGGCCCAGACTGACCCTGCAGACCCGCATGGGCTCTACAGTGGCCCTGCCAAGCCCAGACAGGCACTGTAGGGCCTGACAGCATACTCGACACTCTTACACTGCCCGCCTTGACCCGACGATATTCTTCAGAGCCCATTTTGGCCCGTCGACGCTCTTACATGGCCCCAAGGCCTGTGGTTTGTTCATGGACGACCTCCCAGGCTTCGACGCTCGCATTTTGGGCACGGATGACCTTCCGAGGAGCTTGACGACTACTGTAGGTTTCTTCCAGACGTCGTTGGATGCGGTGGAGACCAATCATACACTTTTGACCTAGGATGAGCCTATCATCTTGGAATAGGCTGTCCACACACTTCACGCGCCACCTTGAGGACAATATGATTTTTCGGTGACAGAGTAATGATATGATTAGGGTTTCTAGCCGTAATGGTAAATCTGTAATTTCTGGGCACAGGGGCATTTCTGTAATTTTGGGGTCCAGTGACAGATTTGTAATTTTGGGTAAAAATCCTAGGTCAATGGTATTTTGGTAATTTAGGGACGATGGCTCAATAGGAGCTTTATTATAAATAAAGGGGGAGATCTAGAGAGGTTGGCATGTTGAGTATTGAAAAAAATAGGATAGATTCCTTTAGATCTAGTGTGAGGTTTAAGCTTTATCTCGAATCAAACCTAGAAGAGCAGTCAACCTCTCAAAAGTGGCCAACTTTATCCATGTATTTCACTTTTTTATGCAATAAAAATCCTTCCTTTCTTCCCCAATCTCTTTCCTAGCCATTAAAATCCTTCCTTTCCCATAAAAATCCATCCTTTCACCCCCAAAATCCCAAAAAAATCATATTTTTATTTTAATTTCAGATCCAGATCGCATCAAATTAGTATCAGAACTCGTTGATCCGTGGTGGCTACGAGATCCAAAGATAAGATCGACGTGATGGATGAGAAGATAGAGAAGACGGGCGGTGTGATTCAAGACCTCGCAAAGAAAATTGAAGATCAAGGAACCGAGACGGATCGGAAATTTGTGCAACTCATGGAAATCACAAATCAGAAGTTTGTGGGGCTTTCCAAGAGGATTGATTCAAATCTGAACAAAAACTCAGATCCAAAGGCGGCAAAGAGTTCAAATCTGCACGAAAACTCAAATCTAGGACAAAGGCACCGTCTTTGAACCAAAAAGGCGGAAAAGTCGAAACCCAGACTGACCCTGCAGACCCGCATGGGCTCTGCAGTGGCCCTGCCAAGCCCAGACAAGCACTGTAGGGCCTGACAGCATCCTCGACACTCTTACACTGCCCGCCTTGACCCGACGATATTCTTCAGAGCCCATTTTGGCCCGTCGACGCTCTTACATGGCCCCAAGGCCTGTGGTTTGTTCATGGACGACCTCCCAGGCTTCGACGCTCGCATTTTGGGCACGGATGACCTTCCGAGGAGCTTGACGACTACTGTAGGTTTCTTCCAGACGTCGTTGGATGCGGTGGAGACCAATCATACACTTTTGACCTAGGATGAGACTATCATCTTGGAATAGGCTGTCCACACACTTCACGCGCCACCTTGAGGACAATATGATTTTTCGGTGACAGAGTAATGATATGATTAGGGTTTCTAGCCGTAATGGTAAATCTGTAATTTCTGGGCACATGGGCATTTCTGTAATTTTGGGGTCCAGTGATAGATTTGTAATTTTGGGTAAAAATCCTAGGTCAATGGTATTTTGGTAATTTAGGGACGATGGCTCAATAGGAGCTTTATTATAAATAAAGGGGGAGATCTAGAGAGGTTGGCATGTTGAGTATTGAGAAGAATAGGATAGATTCATTTAGATCTAGTGTGAGGTTTAAGCTTTATCTCGAATCAAACCTAGAAGAGCAGTCAACCTCTCAAAAGTGGCCAACTTTATCAATGTATTTCACTTTTTTATGCAATAAAAATCCTTCCTTCCCCAATCTCTTTCCTAGCCATTAAAATCCTTCCTTTCCCATAAAAATCCATCCTTTCACCCCCAAAATCCCATAAAAATCATATTTTTATTTTAATTTCAGATCCAGATCGCATCAAATTAGTATCAGAACTCGTTGATCCATAGTGGCTACGAGATCCAAATATAAAATCGACGCGATGGATGAGAAGATAGAGAAGATGGGCGGTGTGATTCAAGACCTCGCAAAGAAAATTGAAGATCAAGGAACCGAGACGGATCGGAAATTTGCGCAACTCATGGAAACCACAAATCAGAAGTTTGTAGGGATTTCCAAGAGGATTGATTCAAATCTGAACAAAAACTCAGATCCAAAGGCGGCAAAGAGTTCAAATCTGCACGAAAACTCAAATCTAGGACAAAAGGCACCATCTTTGAACCAAAAAGGCGGAAAAGTTGACAACTTCGACGCGGATCTGCATCCAGACGATGAAAGGGATGACGACGAGCCAAAACAGCATCTCCAGGGCTTCGTCGGCCTCGGTGTAGACCTGTCCAGTGCTGGCGATCTCTGGCCCGGCCCGGCCGGGGGCCTGCAAGGCTGCCAGGGCAGTCCCCCTACAGAGGCCATGAAGGCATGCCTGGGCCTTGCAGTGGCCCTGCCAGGCCCAGACATGCCCTGTAGGGCCTGACAGCATCCTCGACACTCTTACACGGCCTGCCTTGGCCCGACGATATTCTTCAGGGCTTGTTTTGGCCCGTCGACACCCTTACGTGGCCCCAAGGCCTGTGGTTTGTTCATGGACGACCTCCCAAGCTTCGACACTTGCATTTTGGGCACACAAGACCTTTCGAGGAGCTTTACGACTACCGTAGCTTTCTTCCAAACGTCGTCGTTAGATGCGGTGGAGACCAATCATACCCCGTTGACCCAGGAGGAGACGATCATCTTGGGATAGGCCGTCCACGCATGTCACGCACCACCTTGTCCTCACCACCATAAGGACAAGGTGGTTTTTCGGAGGCAGTATAATGATATGATTAGGGTTTCTGGACGTAATATCAAATCTGTAATTTTTGGACACATGGGCATTTTTGTAATTTTGGGCTCCAGTGGTAGATTTGTAATTTTGGGTAAAAACCATAGGTCAGTGGTATTTTGGTAATTTAAAGGTGACGGCTCAATAGGAGCTTTACTATAACTAAAGGGGGAGATTTAGATAAGGGGTGCATGTTGAGTATCGAGAAGAATAGGATATATTCCTTTAAATTTAGTGGGAGATTTAAGCATTATCTCGAATCAAAGCTAAGAAAGCGGTCCACCTCTCAAAAGCGGCCAACTTTATCCTTGTATTTCAGTTTTTATGCAATAAAATCCCTCCTTTCTTCCCAAATCTCTTCCCTAGCCATAAAAATCCATCCTTTCCCATAAAATCCCTCCTTTCACCGCCAAAAACCCATGAAAATCATATTTTTATCTTAATTTCAGATCCGGATTGCATCACATGTAAGATATGAGACAGACATTATAAAACAATTGTGCATTATAGCTTATAATATTACTTATTTGCCCAACAATATTCGGATTGCATAGAAAGTCAATACGAGAATCTAAGTCCATTATTGCAATGTGTGAAACTATCAAGACATCCCCAGAATTTAAATCTTACTAATTGTTTTGTTAAGAGCTCATGTAACATCCCTAACCCATTCTCATGGGTATTTATGCAATAAAACGTTTTAAATTTAAATAAATTTTTTATGATTTTTTATGATTGATTTTTTTGTATTTTTTTCATATTTTTTCTGAACTCATTTTAATCTCAAACCCTTTGCCTGCAACTCGCATCAAAACCCGACCCGCAACTAAACCCAAAAGCAGACTCAACCCATTATTAACCCAAAAGCAGACTCAACCCATTATTAACTGCAAATCTTTTTCTCTCGTGTCGTCTCCTTTTTGCTTTTTTTCTTTTCTTTTCTGTCTCATCTCCCATCATTTTGTCGTATCTCCACATCCACGCGTCAGCAGTCGTCATTGCATGGTGATGTGGGCTCGACGACGTAGCCCATGCCACCCCCTCACCTCACACCTCTCTCTCTCTGTTTTCCCCTCCACTATTTATTCCCTGAAACCCTAACCATAACTATATGTTTTTCTGAGATCTCTCTCGTCCACTGGAGCTCATGCTCTTTTTCTCTCACACCCTTTGATCACCCCTCAGTCCCGACCCCATCTCATGTATGTAACTATAGTTGCAAGGTGTCGGCAAGGCGATGAGCTCCCTGATGGTAACCAAGTAGATCCCCTGAAACATTTTACAATCTCGATAATTTTGGACACTCTTATTGTTGTGTTTTTTGAAATGTTTTGGGTGGAGATAAATTTATGGGTGTCGACCCTTTTGGCCGTGATTTCGTTTGGGGTTTATCACCCTTTGTCGTGATGTTTGCTTAGCTCTTGGGGGATCTGCATAGCCCGACATTATTAGTTAAGCTGCTTACTGCTAGCTTGTTCCTATTTACTGTTATGCGCTCGCAACTCTACTTGTTGTGTCTCGACCTTGCCTCTTGCATGATGTGTTGTTGCTGCTTGTTTTGGATCTGCCACGTACCATGGCTCTGCTCGTCGCTTATTCTCGGATCTATCCTATGATGCGGATATTGCCTTGTTGCTGCTATTCAGCTCTGTTGCCTTGTACCTACAGCTCTGATTGCTTGTTGACTCTTTTTTAATATGGCCCATTCTGTTTGTGTATGCCATTGTCTTATTTATTACGGTTTGTTTTCCATAATGCGGCCTGCTCTGCTTCATTTCTTATGGTTGCTATGTTCTAATCAATGTTGCTCTGTTTGTATGGGCCTCTGTTTTATTTGTTGTGGCCCGTATCTATTGGTGGGCCGCTGTTTGTAGGGAGTCTTTGTTTGAATGTGCAGTCGTGCCTTGGGCTTGGGCCTCAGTTGAGCATGCGATACTGAAAAATTCCAAACAGTCATGACATGGAAAAAATCCCTTAGATCAGTCACAATTTAGAGAATGGAGCCCAATTTCAGTCATGGTCGGGTCATATAAAGGCATTGCAATGCCTGAGGGAAATAACAGGACATGGTGGAAGTACATGAAGGCTCACGGGTCACGGCAAGGTGGGAAGGAAGGCCAGTCAGTGTCCAAGGCAGTCACGGTAATAACGGAAAACCACGGATAGCCACAACAGTGGCATGGGGCAGCAGCAGGACAGTTACAGCTCAATTAGGGGTTGCAGCGAGGGTCAACGCCGAGCACGTGGCTCAGAAATTTATCATCGCAGTAAAAGGAAACAGAATCACAAATTTAAAAACCAAAATTTAGAGAATTAAAGTAATTTTACCGCAATCGTAGACTATCTAAGAAATCTGAAAGGAAATTCCAACTTCAAAGCAAGATCCAAGCTTAAATCAAGAGAGAACCTAAAATTTTTCTTTGAAAAAAAATTTCGTGTGGAAATCCAAAACCCTAGCCTTACCATGGCTTAAATAGAGTAAGAGTAAGACCTGAGGTAGGTGGAGAGGGTCAGTGGAAGGCTGTGGAGCAGCCACGAGGCCGATCGACCTTGGTTCAAAGCGAAAAAGCGTCGGATCCTCGCGATTTAGGGTGTCGATGGGTTTGTGAGGAGAGGACGCGTGTCCTATGAGGTGGAGAGTTGAGAGAGGGGCTCGATTGCTGCGGTTTTTCCTTCAGGTCGAAGTAACGAAGGAGAGAAGACGAGAGGCGATTGGGTTTTTCGCTGCCACCTCGAGCGATCGATCGAGCGAGAGCGAGCGTGGAAGAGAACGAGAGAAGGAGAGAGAATAAGTAGGGTGTGTGGGCCGCTGAGATGGGCCTGGGGAAAATAAAAATAAAAATAGAGTGGAAACAAAATAATGGGCCGGGCTTCTTGTAGAGTTGGGCATTTATGTAGTCACCGACATATGATATGTACAATGTAATCCTACAAATCAAATTATTACAACTATTGATTGTATTTTGATAACGGTAAGTGGTTACATTTACTTCCTAACATGGGATTCCTCACATCTTTCTTAGTTACCTTCATTAACATGTTGTGAATATGATGCTACACTTGATATTGTTCAATATATATTCACCATTGCACACAGTCATAGCTTGCATCTACTATGCATGATATTCATTACACCATATTACATATCCACTGATATTATACCTTATACTGATCTTGTCACGCCCCGCAAACCGAAAACATGACAATTTTACATGAATTAGAGTTTATGTTGTTTATTAGTGAAAACAATACTTGCATAAAATCTGATTTATAATGTAGGAGTTACAATATCTCCTGATAGAAAAGAAATACATAAAATACATCCACTCATAATTTAATCTCTAAAAAGTCGATGTACTGTGTCGCAACTTAGACTCCTCATAAAACCAGAGTCTCCTCGCACTCCTCGTTAGCACTTGACGGTGCAACAAAACAGGAGCCCGTCAGATTAGGATAAATTCACAATAATTCTAATATTCGGAATTAAACAATGTATATAAGTGCATGACTGAAATAAAGTAAGAAACAGACTATACAAAAGATGACAGCATGATAAACTAAAAACAGGAATATCAGTTTAAGTCTATATTATCAAGTTCTAATCCAGGTAATTGTAATAATTATGTCAATCGTAAGATATGACTTATATAGGAAAGTATGATATACAACCCGAAAACCATCTTGTACCACGTGGACACTCACCCGGGCCGAGTCCAAGCAGGAACAGGAAGTGGACTCAATATCCATCTGATAATACTAGTATAGGTCTAAACGGATGCATAAATGAGACCCAGTCGAACACCAGATGTGGTAATGTAATTGTAAACAAAAGCATAGCTTCATTTGTTCCCGTACTCCCTCTAATATAAGGTACCCCAAAACCCAATGAGTCTGAATGTCATGTGTTGTTTATAGTTATATAATTTTTGTGTATACATAATGTGTCAAGTCTAGTTTCATGTCCAATATTATATCTGGTATTGTAATGGTTTCCAAAAATAATTATGAGAAAAGGATTCTAGAGATGACTCACATGAGTCTAAGATGTGGTCCTGGTATTCTGTGGCACTTTGTCACATGTAACGCTTAGTTTCCAATCAACAGCATGCACAATGTCGAGAGTTTTGTAATCAGTGTAGAATATCCAGATATAATAGTAAAGCATATGATCATGGTATCCTATTCATTGCAGTCATATAGTGGAATCATGTCATATGGTTGTAATAAGAGTATAATCATAAATCAGTGGTGATATAAACACAACCAACAAATTATGAGAGTGATTACTCTAACATGCATCATATAGCAGTAAAAAGGAGAACAAGTCTCTTAACAAATCTAAGGAGCCACATCATCATTACCATATATGGTTGGGATGTTACGTATTACAATTACACTATTAGTTCATGATTTCCAACATTTTAAAGCCAACATAACAGTGAGTTTACTTTCCAACAATTTGCATCATATGAATCAATATCCAGCAAGTCCAATTATCCAACAATATGTCATGTATGGGGATAACAACTTACTTCAAGAACATATTCAACATAACCCGACCAAACATACATCATAACAAATGTCAGTAGTAATACATAATCATCTGCATGCATAAAGAGTACGTCTAAAATAGTTCATTAGGGATGGACAACAGAATGATCTCAGAGAAGTCTCATCATCAATCATGCTAAAGGCACAAATCCATTTTATACATGCTTCCCAATACAATAATATCATCAAGAGATGAATTCAGTTCATCAAAATAAGTATGTGTAAGCTAACCACAATCCAAAAACTCACAAGTCCAACAAAATCTATAACCACCAAGTTCAACTATGTCCGAACCACCAAGTCCAACAGAATCATGGCAAGAAGCCCACAGCCTAAACAGGAAAGGCAAAACCCCAAGAGAAAACATGACACGTGACCACAAGTAACAGAAGGGAGAAACCCCCACGGGGAAAACAGAACACCAACCAACCCAATAATCCCCAAAAAAATACCAATAGGGCACGCCAAATAATTTCCTAAGAAACCTCATCAATGTCGAGACCATAACCAAAGAGACGGGACGGAAACCTCAAGCCAACAACCCCAATTATATATCACATTGGCTCAGTCTAATCATAGCCAACAAAGGGAAAATCCTTTATACACAATAACCTGAATTGAAAACCAAACTTGGAAATTATAGAGAATTTACCGAAACCATGCCGGAGAAGGGGTGGAGCCTCGCCATCGTGCCGTCGAGTGGCTGTGGTTGCTCGTCGAGGGAAAGATAAAAAACGAAGAAAATCCCAGACTCAAACTTTAGATCCAAACGCAATAAGAAGAAAACCCAAAAATCCTTTGAAAGAGTATATTTTTCTTTGAAGTGAAAACTCTTGAAAACAAAGCGAAAATCTATATGGGAAGAGAGAGCTTGAAGGGGCGACAAGGCCTGTGAACGGTGAAGTCTGCGTAGGAGGGGGTTATCGATTGGCGTGTGAGAGAAATGTGGCAGAAAACACTCGAGTGGATTTGTGCAGCGTGCAGCAACGCAAAGATCGTGTGGTGATGTGTCGCATATGGCTGTTGGGCAATTTAAGGTTTTTGTTGAGGGCTCGTCGAAATGGCGAGAAAAGAAATGGTGATCGGGTATGGGCCGTGATGAGAGAGTGAAAAGAGAAGTTGGGTTTTCTATTTAAAGGAAAATGGGCTGAGTTTGTATTTGGGCCATATGGGCTGGGAAAAAGAAAAAGAAAACCGAAGAAGGGGAAAGCGGCCCATGGGCTTGACTGTGGGTTTGGGTCTTGGGTTTATTTAGTAAAGAAATGAAAAGGAAGACACAGGGGAAAAATCTTGAAAACATATTTTAAAATGGAAATAATTTTAGGAATTTGTTTTAAATAGTTATGAAAATAATGGGTATTATATTCTACCTATCTTACAAAAATTTCGTCTTCAGAATTTCTAATAGATAAGGTAACAAATGGTGAGGGAAAAGGATTGTTAGAAATAAGACAAATATAAAAAAGATCATGCTAATATCATCACAAGCTCAAAGGGAATGTGAGGACGATGAGCAAGATAAATGATTTGACACATGAGGAATTGGATACAAGATACATGAAATATATGAAAGAAGCCTAAGAGTTCAAGAAAGAAAGAAGAGGCCGCATTTAATTACACATCCTTGTCGAGTATAGACTTGAGATACCTTGCATTCAAAGTGTGAAGTTAGTTGATACGAGTATATTTTACGGTACATCATATCCAAGCTATATTGTTCACAAGATAGTTTGCACAAACCTGCCTGGATCACCAAGAAAACATGTCAGCCCGCAACACAGAAACATGACAGTTTTACATGAATGGCAAGTCCTGCTATTTACCAGTGAAAACAATATAGCCAATAGCAGAATTATAACAACATACTCGCATAAATCTGATTTATACTGTAAGAGTTAACATATATCCAGATACAAAAGAAATATATAAAATACATCCACTCAACCTAATCTCTCAAACATCAGCGTCATGCGCTGCAACTCAAACTCATCGTAAAGCCGGAGTCTCACACTCCTGATCATCACCTGATGGTGCAAGAAAATAGGAGCCTGCCAGGTCAGGTTAAATTCACAATAATTCTAAGATTCAAAATTAAATAGGGAATATGTGCACGACCGAAATAAAGCAGGAAATAGAGTACACATAAGGTGACAGTAAGATAAACTAAAGACAGGAATGAAAATCAATTACAGTTTAAGTCTATATTATCAAGTTTTAATACAGGTAAATGTAATAATTATGTCAATCCTAAGCCGTGACTTATATCGATATACAATCCGAATACCACCTTGTATCATGTAGTGCTCACCCAAGCCGGATCCAAACATAAACAGGAAGGGGACTCAAAATCCATCTGATATTACTAGTATGGCTCCAAACGGATGAATGAGACCCAGTTGGATACCAGATGCAGTAGTGTAATTGTAAACAAAAGCATGACTTTAGTTGTTCACATACTCCATCTAATATAAGTTACCTCAAAACTCAGTGAGTCTGAATGTCAAGTGTTGGTTACAGTTATACAGTTTTTGTGTATGCATAATGTGTCGATTCTAATGTCATGTCTTGTATCTGGTAATGCAATGGTTTTCAAATGTAATTATGAGAAAAGTATTCTAGATGTGGCTTTCATGAGTCCAAGAGGTGGCGTCGGTGTTCCGTGATACTGTGTTCCGTGTAACACTTATTTTCCAAATCAAGAAAGAGCGTGTACAATGTCAAGAGTTTTGTAGTCAGTGTACAATATCTAAATATAATATTAAAGCATGTGATCATGGTATAATATTCATTGCAGTCATGTAATGAAATCATGATATGCAGTTGTAAAAAGTGGTTAATCATGAATCAGTGGTGATATAAACATAACCAACAAATTATGGTAAGAGTAATTACTCTAGCATACATCACATAGCAATAAAAAGGAGAACAAGCCTCTTAACAAGTCTAAGGAGCCACATCATCATTATCATATATGGTTGTGGTGTTACATATTACAATTCCACACTTAGTTCATGATTTCCAACAGTTTAAAGCCAATACGACGGTAAGTTTATTATCCAACAATTTGCCTCATATGAATCTGTTGAGTATCGGATCTTCCAATTTGGTTTTGATGATGAGCAAACATAATTAATTGTAACTAACTTCTTTTGTAGTTAAGTAAAACATCGTCAACTGTTGATTAAAGTTATATCAAAAGCGAGATGAAGTGAAGCGATGATGTGAGAAAATCAAATAAAGGATTCTAGAATTCAAGTAGAAGTGAAGAGAATCAAATGTAATATTTTTCATTTCTTTACTTCTTTATGAATTTAGAATGTTAAGTCTTGAATATACTTATTAGAAGCACTTACACTTCAAGCACATCTCCTTAGAATATTCATTAGACGATCCTATAGTGCTCTTAGATCATAAAGCTCAAAATTGAGCTTTTAGCACAAGATCAGACGTCTGATGAAGAACCATCAGACGTCTGGTGTGCATGTCCATATAGAGTCAGTTGAGCTGATACGCCAGACATCTGTTGTAGTCTTTCCAGACGTCTGATGTAGCAATAGCCGTCTGGGAGTTGAACTCCAGATGTCTAATGGAAGAGAATATTTTTCCCTCCATCTGCTACAGAATTCGGTGTCTGAAGGCTTCATCTCATGTGTCTGAAGAGTCTATCAGATGTCTGGGTATTGAACTTCAGACGCTGGATAATTCCGATTGAATTTCTAGAGAGCAACATTTTCTTGATCCCACTGAACAGCAGTCTACTGCTATGAGCCAGACGTCTGAACAGTTTACCAGACGAATGGGAACCCTTCATCAGACATTTGATATGTAGTCGTTAAACAGCATTTATTACATTGTCAGAACAGTGCACCGGACATCTGATGATACTTCTCCAGACATCTGACCCTTCAGTAAACTAGACGTTACAATCCGTTCCAGCATTTATGCCTGCGATTTTTCTTAGGGATTTGGGGGAATTCTTGGAGCATTATAAATAGGGGTTGTTGGCATACAATTCAGAACTCTTGGAAACATTTAATAATCATTCTAGTGCATTCAAAGCTCTGTCAAGCTCTAAAGCTCTCATCTCATTCATTTGTCCATAAGCCATAAAGCTCACACCTACCAGCATTGTTTGCTTTATCTCTTGGACAAGTAGCAAGTTCTATTTCATTCTCATTTAGAGCACTACACACACCTTGCCTACACTTCAAGTAAGTTATATTCAAGGCATAGGGTTTGTGTTTATTTCATATTAAATTATTTTGATTTCATTCTCTTTCATTTATTGAGAAGAAACTCTCGGGTTGTGAGAATGGTCATTCCTGGGTTGTGGGAATTGGTGTTATTGTGTATTGGATTTACACTTGCCGATATTTGGCAAGTGGGTTTATTAGTGGATAATAATCTCAAGTGGGATTTCCTTGAGGGTTGCTGGAGTAAGATTTCAGGGAGTTGGGAATTCACTTGGGAAATCTAAACCAGGGTACAAAATTGTGTTTGTGTTGCTCATTTTCTGTGTTGTCTCTATCTCTTTAATTCTGCATGTTTGGTTGTTAGGATTTTAACTAGGCGTAATTTCCTATTTATTATCATAAAACATTATTCATCCCCCTCTAGTGCATGTCCTACAAAGTTAAATATCCAGTAAGTCCAACTATCCAACAGTATGTCATGCATGGGGATAACAATTTACTTCAAGAATATATTCAACATAACTAACCAACCATATATCCTAATAGATGTCAGGAGTACTATGAAATCATCTGCATGCATAAAGAGTAAGTCTACAATAGTTATTGGGGATGGACAACAGAATGATCTCAGAGAAGTCTCATCATTGATCATGCTAAAGGGGCAAATCCATTTTACACATGCTTCCCAATACAATAATATCATCAGGAGATAAATTTAGTTCATCAAAATGAGAATGTGTAAGCTAACCACAATCCAAAACCCCACAAGTCCAACAAAGTCTGTAACCACCAAGTTCCACCAAGTCCGAAACCACCAAGTCCAACAGAATCAGGTCAAGAAGCCCATGACCTAAACAAGGGAGGCAAAACCCCGAGGGGGGACAAGACACGTGGCCGCAAGTAACAGAGGGGAGAAACCCCCACAGAAAAACAGAACACCAACCAACCTGATGGGTCCGGCCCACTTTTGGGGCCTTTTGGATTATTTTATTAGAATAGGGGCATTTGAGTAATTGATTATTTTGGAAAATTGTATTAGAGGGGAGGGTTGTAGCCGCCCCTAGTATGCTTGATTATTGATTTGTTCGTAAGAGTTCTTAGGTAGATCTAGGAGAGTGCAGACGTCCTCTTAATGACGTCTTGGGAGGAGTTTACACCTATCAATTGTAGCCATTTATCTTATTTTCTGCTATTATTCTCAATAAAAATTGAATCTTTCCTTCGGATCTATCATTTTGGTATCAGAGCGACAACGATCCATGACGGCGTCAACGAGAAATAAGGATCGAAGCGAAACGGGGGAGGAGAAAAACAATGGAGAGATTGAAGAGATAAAGAGGATTGTGGCGGCGAATAGCGAGGCTATCGCTAATTTAACGAGGGTCGTGGGGGAGATCTCGGTGAAACAAGACAAAATGGAGGAAGTCGTTGCTCAGATGGCTTTCCAATTTGCGATTATCAACGAGAAGATGGGATTCGGCGGCGCAAACCCTAGTTCTTCCAAAAAGGCCCCACCTTTGGAGAAAGGAAAGGAAAAGATGGAGTCTTTCACGGAGGGGAAAGATGGAATCTTCTACAAGACGGAGTGGTTTTGTGCGATGGGAGGATGATGCCAGTTGGTGCATGAGAGAGAAAGAGAGATGCGACGGAAAATACTTGAGTAGTTTTGTGCGACATGCAGCATTGTAAAGATCGTGCGGAAGAGAGGTGGGGTGTCGCAGAGGGCTATCGGGCAATTTAGGGTTTTCGTCGAGGGATCGTCGAAACGCCAAGAGAATAGAATGACGATGGGGTATGTGCCATAAAGAGAGTGTGGGAGAGAGAAAAGGATGTGGGTTTTATTAAAAGGAAAAAGAGTCGAGTTTGTGTTTATGCCATGTAGGCTGGGAAAAGACAAAAAGAAAAAATAAGGGGAGAGTAGCCCGTGGGATTGGCTGTGGATTTCGGTATTGGGTTTGTTGCGGGGTAAAACTCGCGTGCAATGAATTTGTATTAGGGGGAACCAAGGGCACGGTGGTTATGCTAATGAAGGGATTAGGGTAGGCTATTTGACAGGTTATTAGAGGGGTGATGAAGCTAAGCTTGTTGCGGATGCTGACCACGATATCGAATCCGGTAGGATGCAGAGAAGGGGCCGAACCGCCTAGGTTGAGGGCGAGCACGACCGGTGATGACGAGCTAACCTGCGCAAGAAGCAACTCGTCAGAAAGGTCGGGTTGGGGTCCAATCCTTAGCCTCTCCGATGCCTAAGTCAGTAATAGGACTTAAAGCGGGGACTAGGCACGCAGGTCGGACTGAGGGTGAGTCGACCGTACGTGACGAGCTGTGGGTGGAAGAACAAAGATATGGACGACCTTTGCTCTTGTGTGAGTAATCAGAATTGAGAGTAAATTTGCCAACCCCTTCACCGTCGGAGGCGAAGGGGTATTTATACCTGACGGTAGGTAGGTAGACGAGGCTGACCTGGCATGCTGACTTGGCGTGCTGAGCTGGCCTCGCTGTCAGCGGAAGCTTCGGACGAGGATGTCAGGAACAGGAGTGTCTGCTATGCTTTTGTCAGACGGCGCAGCGGCCAGGAGCGCTTTTGTCAGGGTGTCAGGGCCGAAAGCATTAAGTGTCAGGGGGCGCGGCAGCCAGGGGGTGCTTTGTCAGGTGGTCGGACGGCGTAAGTGTCAGTTGTGTCCTTGTATTAGGTTATTTGTCGTGTCCGATGAGCCAAGGGTCCGGTGGAGCGCCTCCCAATGGCAGGGCCCCTGACGATCCTCTGGGCCGACCTGGGCAGCGGACGTGCGGCCCGGCCACACACTTTTGGGCAGGAATCCTGGATCGCTGGGGGAAACAGGTATGCCTCCGTAAACATCCGAGGCTGCGCTGTCCGGGCGTGCCTCGAGCGCACTATTCCTGGCGGACCGAGCGAGAGCGGTTAAGCACCTCTGTCAGGGGGGGCAAGGCGAGGTGCGCCCATCCCCCTGTAGTCTCGGACTTTCGAGTCGGCTGGCGCCCTACAGGCCTCTGAAGTTCGGGCAAGGGGCGCCCCGTCGTTGGGCTGGCCATCCGTTCGGGAGGGGCGTGCCAACGGGTCATTTCGACGGTTTGGGGCGAAAGGTCGGACTATCGCGATTTTCAGGTCGTAACAATTACCCCGGCATTCGAGTTCGAGGCGGGAGCCCGATTCGGCTCGGATGACGTAATGCTACTTCCCTTTGAGCCGGCGGTTCGTATTTTGGTCTGTGCTCGGGAGTGGCTACGCGGGCCTGGGAATTCCTGTCACGTTATTGCGATTTGAAAGTGCCTGTAGAAATCGGAGCGCCTCCGCCCGTGGTCACGCGACACGTGGGTGAAGGCGACTTTCACGCCTGTCACGCCCGTCGAGGCGTCAGGGATGCTCTAATGGGCGACGCGTGGTGGCACGTCGACGGTCGTGATGGCCTGTTGTCCTTTATAAGCATGGGAGGAGATCGGCGGGTGTTTTCATTCGGCTTCGACTCTTCTTCCTATCTTCCGGTTTCTGTCGGTCGTTCGCCGACATTGTCACTGTTGCTCTCACCGGGGGTCCATTTCTGGTCGTCTTCTCAGCTCGGCCGCTCGCTAGATAATTCCAGTATCCTCTACGCGATGGCTTCCCATTCTGACTCTGGAACGGGTTGCAGGGTGGTGAGAGAGGAGTCACTGTCCGAGGCGAGGTGGCGGGGGGCGCAAAGGCCTCAGCGGAGGGGAGCATGGCGCCCTGTCGTGCCGAGGGCGATAGTAGCCGTCACGTGCAGACCGGACACACTTAACATTAGGGGGATTCGGGTGCGGTTCGTGCGCCCGCCCTACGAAGCACGGGTGCCGGAACCCGAGGACATGGGGTGTTCGCTGGGGATAATGAAGTTGGGGTGCCCACCGATGTCGGTAGGTGGATGGAGGGTTTTGTCTTCGTCGAGATGCCGGTCAACACGGTGCTGATGTCGGATTGGGGGGCGTTGAACCCTTTGGCGAACGAGGGGTTGGAGCTAACCGGGGAGGACCTGGTGAAGGCGCAGGTCTTGGCGGGGCTGCCCGAGGCGCGTCGCCGGTTGGAGAACTTGATGCGGGTCGGTTAGCTTGCTCAGGATTGTTGGTCACAAGGTACTTCGAGCCGGGCGCGCCTTCATCCGCCGTTACCGCGATGAGCGTGTCGTCCCTAGGGGAGATTTTTCCATATTGCACGGCCGGCCGATGTAGTGTTGTATTTCCGGCGTTCTCCATGAATCGCCTCGCCATTTAAAATAAACTGGTTGGATTGATCTTGCCTAAGGATAGGTCTTGTCTCGCCCTTATCCCCCCTTTAGGGTTGGCCCTGTCCTAGAGGTCTTGAGGGGGGAGCGAGCGCGTAGCTCGGCCCGTGCCCCTTCTCTGGTTTGGGTGGCGAGGGTTGGCCCTGCCCCAGAGGTCTTGAGGGGGGGAGCGAGCGCGTAACTCGGCCAGTGCCCCTTCTCTGGTTTGGGTGGCGAGTGAAGAATCCTGTCAAAACAACGACGTTAGGATCGAATAATAAAGTAGAGACTTACGTTTGCGTACGCGGCACCGTAATCTCTGAACTTTGCCCTCGGATTCGCCACAACGGTCGATACTTCGTCACGGAGGATCGAAGCAGAGTTTCACCGTCTAAATCTCTATTTAGAAGAGGATTTTAATGGAAGGGAGAAGAAGAACATAAGATGCCTTTTGCAAACTTATGGCATGGAAAGTGTGGAATGAATGCCTTACCCTTGGGTCCTATTTATAGGCTTTAGTGGTAGTTATTGTAGGAAATAACTAAATATAAGCTTATTAGCCTATATTAGCACATTCATTTATCCTCTTCTTCATTCACTTATCAAGTGCCTTTATGCACTTATAAAGTGACTTTTTCCACTTATCGAGTGGCTTTTTCCACTTATCGAGTGGTCCTTTTCACACGAGAAAAGGTTCCCTCCGCGCACGCTTTCGTGCACGCGACATCTGAGGTCCGTATACCCTCATACATCCCCTCATGGGTGTATTCATGTCGTCCATATCCAACATCTCCCACTCACACTTGAGGGGATTGTAAGGAAACATCTTTTCCTTTAACTCTTCTGTTTATCATACCGAGAAATAGACCGTGTGACCGTCATGCGCATAGAGTCCGCTGTTGTGCACTTGTTAGATATACACAATACTCCTCGAGGTGCAAAGTTGAGTAGATCAACGCATGCTTTAACCTAGATTATTTCTTCACATTTCTTATACTTTATATTCAACAATTGAATCTCATCTGGATTACAATTGGCTGGCCAGCTTTGAATCTCTAAAGTCCAAATGTGAATATGAAATTAATCTTCCTCTTCTTGCGATCCTTTTGATCTTGACTTGACTTGCTTTTCTAACATGCCCCGCCGGACCGAATTGACCATAGTCCATAAGCAACATGTTAAGATAGCAATCACCCAGTAAAATCTAAAGGAACCAATTAGAGTCCATAAGGGTAACGAGTTAAGACCCATGTGGTCTTTGGGTCTCACATAATAGTAAACACAATTACTATTCTAACCCAATGGTCAAAATGCATACATAGTATGAATACGTATTACAACATCACTCCTTTCCCAGTGAGCGTGTGTCTAAATGATGTTGTAAGGATGATAACCAGACACCACAATGTCTGACTTTGAGTCCCTTTTACTACTCAAATAATTTTCTGGACCCACATCCCGCATAAGACAGATAGGATTCCAAAATCCTCTTAGATCTTTTGAAAACATCCATATGATGCAGATCTTTCATACGACCATTTTGTTTAAGTCATGACTCTAAATCGTCCGTCTGACGATTTTGACTTTAAACAGGTCTCATCTTTATTTTATCCGTCTGATAGAATAAAGGCGGTTGCTCATGTGAGAGAGCCAACCTCAATCTGTCCGACATACTAGAAAACCAGCTGAGATTTAAAATGTACACAAACATTTTCAAGAAATTCATATGCAATGTTGAAAAGAACTTATTCTTTTATTGATCATTTACAGACATGAGAATTTACATTGGTACAACTCAGCTCTTGCGCAATCCTTGAGATGATAAGTGTTTGTAAAACACATCTCTGGGGATCGCCTTCGTAAGCGGATCCGCTATCATCTCATGCGTAGATATGTACCTTATGTCTACCTTCTTGGTCTTATCATAGTCTTTTGCAAATTTGTAGCGGATATCTATGTGTTTGGTCTTACAATGGAATTTTGGATCTTTGACATAGGCTATAGATGTTTGACTGTCACTGTGTATTGGTACAGCACCTGAGTCATTTGCATCAATAAGCCTGTCTAAGAACTTCCTAAGCCAAACAGCCTCTTGGACTGCCATGCTAAATGCTACAAACTCGGCTTCCATAGTTGAAAGTGTGATGCAGGATTGTTTCTTGCTACTCCAGGATATTGCACCAGATCCGAGTAGAAAAACATATCCTGAGGTCGATCGTCACTCATCGAGATCACCCACCCAATCAGCATCAGTGTAGCCTTCGAGCCTCAAGGCATCTCCTTGATAGCATAAAGCATAGTCTGCAGTTCCTTTAAGATACCGCATTATCCTCTTAACCGCTTTCCAGTGTACTTGCCCTGGGTTAGATTGGTAACGACTTACCATTCCAACGGCAAAACAGATGTCCGGTCTTGTACACATCATAGCGTACATAAGACTACCAACTGCACTGGAATATGGAACTTTTTCCATAATTTCCTTTTCCTTTTGGTTCTTTGGACATGATTTCAGACATAAATTGTCGCATTTGATTATAGGAGTATCAATGGACTTGCAGTCCTGCATATTAAAACGTTCTTCTTTATATAAGTCTCTTGTGAAAGAGAAAGAAGTTTCTTCGAACGATTCCTTGAAATCTTAACTCCAATGATATATGCGGCTTCTCCCATGTCTTTCATCTCAAAAATTGATGAAAGCCAAGCCTTGATATCCATCACAAAGCCCTTGTCATTTCCGGCTATTAAAATGTCATCTACATATAAATACATAATAACGTACTTGCTCTTAATCCTCTTGATATATACACAGTTATCTTCATCAAGCATGGAAAAACCATTTGATAAGACAACTTCTTGAAATCGTATATACCATTGCCTCGAGGATTGTTTAAGACCATATATGGACTTACGAAGTTTACAAACCTTATGTTCGTTTCCTTCTTTTACAAACCATGTTGGTTGTTCCATATAGATCTCCTCGTCCAATTCTCCATTGAGAAAGGCAGTCTTTACATCCATCTGATGTAATTCGAGGTCTAAGCAAGCTACCATAGCCAGAATTAGGCAAATCGAGGTAAAACGAACAACAGGTGAGAAGGTCTCTTCGTAGTCTATCCCTTCCTGTTGCGTAAAACCTTTCGCGACAAGGCGAGCTTTATATCTGTCTATAGAGCCATCAGCCTTATGCTTGATCTTGAGAACCCATTTGTTCCCAATAGCTCTACGTCCTCTGGGTAAGTCAACTAAGTCCCAGACTTGGTTAACTTTCATGGATTCCAACTCTTCCTTCATCGCTTCCATCCATTTGTCTTTCGCAGGGCATGATACGGCCTGTTTGAAAGTAACAGGCTCGTCATCATCTTGTAGTAAAGTCATAAAGGTTTACGAAAATTCATTCTCAAATCTTAGAGGAGCCAACCTTGTACGACTATGATGCGGTCGTATACAGGAGGAGACACCAGAGTTCGGGCACGTCACGTGGAGCGGACACGGGACAGGATTAGAGCTATCCACTTTATCTTCTTTTGCTTTTATTTGCTTTGTAGCATCTTAGTTAGTGCTTAAGTCATGGTGTGTGTGCTTAGCAATAGTTGATGGGTCTTATAAATACCCCAAAAACCCTAGTTGCTCATTATCGAAGAATTGAGATTAAACAGCCGTGACGGCTAGGGTTAATGGGGGATTAGACTTGATCCATTATTTCAAGTTAGGGAGTGATCTCTCCAGAAAAAGATCAAATCTATCTCATTGTTCTTCGTTATTGCAATAGAAAATTCCACTCTTTTCCATTTTCCACTTTAAAATTCAGCCCTAGATACGATTTGAACCCCAAATCGTATCATTTTGGTATCAGAGCTTCACGATCTAATGGCGGGAACTAGGGCGAAGACGGCGGCGGAGCTTGTCGAGGAGAATTTTGACGGTAAACTCGATGAAGTAAACTGAACCCCAAATCGTATCATTTTGGTATCAGGGAGCTATATTGGAAGGGAATGAAGAAGGACATTGCGGAGATGGTGGGCCGTTGTGACGTCTGCCAGCGTCACAAATACGTGGCAATGGCACCAGCAGGTCTGCTGCAGCCCGTAGCTCTTCCTGAGCAGGTCTGGGAGGGAATCAGTATGGATTTTGTGGAGGGGCTACCCAAGTCGGAGGGGTATTCGGTGATTTTGGTGGTGGTAGACCGGCTGAGCAAGTATGGACACTTCATTGGGCTGAGACATCCTTACACTGCAGTGACAGTAGCTACAGCGTTCATGCGGGAGGTGGTGCACCTACACGGGTCCCCGAGTCCATAGTGTCAGATAGGGACACTATCTTCATGAGCCAGTTTTGGAGGGAGCTGTTCAGAGTGCAGGGGACAGTTCTGAGGAGGAGCACAGCTTACCACCCCCAGACGGATGGGCAGACCGAGATCGTCAACAGGAGCGTTGAGACCTACCTTCGCTGTTTTGCATCGGATTGCCCTCGAAGTTGGTATCGATGGCTGGCGTGGGCGGAGTATTGGTACAATACTTCCTTCCACTCAGCCGCGCAGACGACACCGTTTCGAGTGTTGTACGGGAGGGACCCACCCGCGCTGATCCATTATCGCCGTGGGGCGACCCCAGTGTCCCAATTGGATCAGTACCTCGAGGAGCACGAGGGGATTTTGGAGGAGTTGAAGAAGCATTTGACGAGAGCTCAGCAGCTTATGAAAGCCAAGGCGGATGCGCACCGTAGAGAGGTGGAGTTTACAGTGGGGGATCGGGTTTATCTGAAGCTGAGACCGTACCGGCAGAGGTCACTAGCCCGACGTCGTAACGAGAAGCTGGCCGCGCTCTTTTACGGGCCTTTCCTGATAGAGGCGAGGATTGGACCTGTGGCTTATAGACTGACGTTGCCCCCAGGATCCGCCTTACACCCAGTTTTTCACGTCAGTCAGTTATGCCGAGCGATTGGAGCACAGACACCGGTGGCCACTTTGCCATCGACATTGACAGCTGACGCAGAGGTGAGGATGGCGCCCCAGGACATTCTGCAGGTACGACACACTGAGGGGGGCGATGGAGAGGTGTTGGTACAATGGTTGGGTTTGCCTGACCACGAGGCTACTTGGGAGCGGGAGGATACCATCAGGGCTCAGTTTCCAGACTACAACCTTGAGGACAAGGTTCGTTTTTTGGGGGGGAGTAATGATGCGGTCGTATACAGGAGGAGACACCAGAGTTCGGGCACGTCACGTGGAGCGGGCACGGGACAGGATTAGAGCTATCCACTTTATCTTCTTTTGCTTTTATTTGCTTTGTAGCATCTTAGTTAGTGCTTAAGTCACGGTGTGTGTGCTTAGCAATAGTTGATGGGTCTTATAAATACCCCAAAAACCCTAGTTGCTCATTATCGAAGAATTGAGATTAAACAGCCGTGACGGCTAGGGTTAGTGGGGGATTAGACTTGATCCATTATTTCAAGTTAGGGAATGATCTCTCCAGAAAAAGATCAAATCTATCTCATTGTTCTTCGTTATTGCAATAGAAAATTCCACTCTTTTCCATTTTCCACTTTAAAATTCAGCCCTAGATACGATTTGAACCCCAAATCGTATCAGACTACTACGTCGTATTTGAGATTCTTCACGTCCTTGTTGACTCGAATTTAGATCAATTCTAATATCACTCCCACTTGGAATGTCGTTAGAAATGCTCCCACTTGGATCATTATTCCCGTATGGAATAGGATTTGCGTCATTCGTAACATTCATTGGTGAAGTTTGAAACGTATTTTCGTCTTCACCAAGAATCTCCCACTTGAATGAGATAGTCCTTCTTGATCATTAATCTCAAATAGAGATAAGTCCTGACTTATCTCGCCCTGTCTTGGAAACTCATTTTCCAAGAAAGTGACATCCCTCGACTCAAACTCAATTAGACCTCCATTGTCTTCCTCACTTACGAAAACATAACCTTTGGAGTTTTCTGCGTATCGTATAAAGATACATTTCCTCCCCCTTGGCCCAAGTTTGCCATACTTATGGGAGGAAATATGTGTGTATGATGCACATCCCCAAGGTTTTAAAATGTTTAAGTCAGGAGACTTTTGGTTCCACAGCTCATAAAGAGTGGAGCTAACTGATTTCGAGGGTACGCGGTTCAAAATGAAAATGGCCGTTAATAATGCATCACCCCAAAAGGTGATTGGCAAGTTAGCTTGCGCCATCATTGAACGGACCATTTCCATTAAAGTCCTATTCCTCCTTTCAGCAACACCATTTTGTTGAGGAGTATAAGGCATAGTTACCTGATGTACTATGCCCTTTTCATCACAAAGTTCCTTAAAACTTGTTGATTGATATTCACCGCCCCTATCGGTTCGCAAGACCTTAATCTTGCGATCTAATTGATTCTCCACTAAACTCATATAGTTTTTAAAGCAGGTTAATGCTTCACTTTTGTGGGATATCAAATAGATATGTCCGAATCGGGTGAAATCATCAATAAAAGTGATGAAATAGGACTTCCTGCGCCTTGTCTTTACATTCATCGGACCACATATGTCCGAATGGATGAGCTGTAATGGAACCTCGGCCCTTGTGCCGGTTCCGAACGGCTTGCGACAAGATTTCCCTACAAGGCAATGTTCGCAAATCGACATTTCGACCTTTGAAACATTGGATAGAAGGCCACGTTTGGCAAGTCTATCCATACGCGTGGGTCCAATGTAACCAAGCCTTGCGTGCCAACAAATTACATCTGACTCATAAGTCGAAGAATTTGTAACAAGGAAATTTTCATTACCAAATGAAGAGTCATACATTGTATTTAATACAATAAATCCTTTGAATACATACCCAGTACCAATTAAGGAATTATTACAAAACAAGTCCACTTTACAATCATGAAAAAACCAGCTATAACCAAGACCCATTAACACGGCCACAGATATTATATTCATTCGAATATCTGGAGCGAAGAGAACATCATGAAGTAGGAGAGTGCGGCCGTTGTCCAAGACTAGCTTGTAAGTCCCAACGCCTTTCACATCAACACGTGTGTTGTTTCCTACATAGATCCACTTCGTTCCTTGGGGTATCCGGTGATACTCCACGAAGGACCGTCTGTCCCTTGCTATGTGGTCGGTGGCACCTGAATCAATTATCCAAAATGGATTAGATTCCACAAGAAATATTGAAATAGAAACACATATGTAACTAGTATAATTACAAGTTACCTCGTCACCTCCACTCGTACACGAACGAGCATAGTGACCGAGCTTGTTGCACTTGAAGCACTTGATCTTCTTCAAGTCTTTCTTCTTGTGCCATTTCTTGTGCACACCCTTATGTTTAGGTTTCTTGGTAGACTCAGGTTGCTTATTACGTTCATTAGTAAACTTCGAACGATCTTTCCGTTTCTTTCCCCCGTGTGAGGAATTAGCAACCATGTGCACTTCTGCACTTGGTTTGGCGGCCGCAAGCCGCTCTTCCTCTAACTCGAGGTGCTTAGAAACGTCGCTGAAGGTCTTGATGCTCTCATTGTGAGTGAGATGCATCTTCATTTGGTTCCACCCATTTGGTAGGGAACGTATGACTGCTTGGATTTGTTGCTCATCAATGAGCACATGACCTGCATCCTTTAACTCTGAGATAAGATTCGCCATATGTCGCAGATGTTTCCCCATGGAATGATCTGGACGTTTCTTGTATGAATCAAATCTTATATTTAACGAAGTTTGGACACCGATGTGTCACCAAACTTCTCCTCAAGCTTGGACCATATGTCCATGGCTAGGTCATGTTCTCGGAAGATGCACATTATGTCATCGGACATACTGCTCAATAACGTAATGCGAGCTATCTTATTCTTCCGAGACCAAGCATCAAAAGCTTCCTTGTCTCGTCTGTGTTGGGCCGTAGTGCCCAACTCGGGTTCAATCATTACGTTCTTTAGAGTTTCGAGCACTTCTTGCTCCTCTAAAACGTATTGTATCTTGATGGACCATAGTTTGTAATTATCGCCGTTGAGTTTTTCACCTCTGTTTAACTCAGCGACGATATTCTTTGAAGCGGAAGACATTTTACTTTTAAAATGCTGCAAAAGACACAAAACCGAAGGTTTGATCAAAAACATTGCATTAAAATTCTTATACACATAGTCATCATACATTTTCATGATTCATTAGTCTCGGCCAGCGGACCGACCAGGGAAATGGCTAGGGCATGGTTCACTACCCTCAGACTGAGCTGAGGTGTCCCACAAACTAGTCCAAAAGACCACTGGTCGAATCATTATCCATTGAGATACTGAATCAATCGAATGTGAAATTTCAGACTAGTTTAATATCACTCCCACTTGGAAAAGAAATCCCACTTGGAATGATATTATTATATTTGATAAGTTACTTTCGAAAAATATTGAAGATGTTGCTCTAGAATCGGAAAGGTCTCTACAATTCCAATCACCATTTAGAACAACTTTCAATATTTCCCCCTCACTTATCAAACGATAGTACTCTTATAGTACTTCGCAGCGGAAAAGCGTTTTTGAAACGTATTTTTCAAAAAAAAATATTTTGCAAACGTATTTTGCAGTATTTTGAAAACGTATTTTTCAAATGCAAAAAGCGATATTTCAACTTAGTACCCTTATGATACTAGCGAAATATACGGTAATCCCTGACCATTGCCGGGATGAGCCGTAGCCGTGCCAAGGCCGGATCCCCCTTTTGGGGATTTTTTCTGCAAGTCATCGTCGCCGGCTCCCATATGGATCCATGCACTCTCCCCCCTATAGGAGAATATTGTCGCAGACGACTGCCGTCGGCCCCGTATGGGTTAGCCATGCATGTCACATTCATGCAAGCCCCCCCCCCAAAACAGGGTCAACCGGGGCTCGGCACTGGCCGAGGCCGGCCAATGCCGGCCAAAAGTTCCACACTGGTCGACCAGGGCCCCTGCCCTGGCCGGCCAGGGGCCCTGGCCCCCCGGCCAGGGCCTCTGCCCTGGCCGAAGGCCGGCCAGGGCCGGCCAGGCCCTGGCCTAGCCGCGGCCAGGGCCCCCTGGCCCTGGCCGTGGCCGGCCTGGCCATGGCCGGCCATGGCCCTGGCCGTGGCCGGCCTGGCCAGGGCCGGCCATGGCCCATATGGCCATGGCCGGCCACCCCCTTGCATGGGGTTGGCCGCTCACCCCCGCCGGAGGGGTGGCCGTGGTGGTTATTGGCCGTAGCCAACCCCCTCCGCATGGGGAGGGGGAATACATTGCCTCCATGCACCAAAATTCATCTTCTCCGATGAGAATAACCACCACCTTCTTCTCCGATGAAGCACCCGTTCGTCGAGAAAGTAGTTATCCTTCAATGGCCATGTGCCAAAATGAAAAAAATAACATACTTTAAAATTCGTAAACTACACGCTCCACATGAAGAGAGCGCCCATTCCCTTTTGAATGGAGACTCAGCATCCATGAAGAGTGCGAGTTTGCGATATGAACGATCGGTTCTTCCCGTCACGGAGAGTTCCTGCCATATCCGTAATGACAGAAGACCCTAACGTGAAAAGAACAACCGCTGTGTTCTCTTCGTCACGAAGCGTTCCTACCATATCCATAATTGTAGGATACACATTCGTGAAAAAGACAACGCCTCGTTCATCGGTTCGACGGGGTGACGGTTTGACCGGGGTGAACCCGTATGGCTCTGATACCAATGAAAGATCATGTCAAAACAACGACGTTAGGATCGAATAATAAAGTAGAGACTTACGTTTGCGTACGCGGCACCGTAATCTCTGAACTTTGCCCTCGGATTCGCCACAACGGTCGATACTTCGTCACGGAGGATCGAAGCAGAGTTTCACCGTCTAAATCTTTATTTAGAAAAGGATTTTAATGGAAGGGAGAAGAAGAACATAAGATGCATTTTGCAAACTTATGGCATGGAAAGTGTGGAATGAATGCCTTACCCTTGGGTCCTATTTATAGGCTTTAGGGGTAGTTATTGTAGGAAATAACTAAATATAAGCTTATTAGCCTATATTAGCACATTCATTTATCCTCTTCTTCATTCACTTATCAAGTGCCTTTATGCACTTATAAAGTGACTTTTCCACTTATCGAGTGGCTTTTTTCACTTATCGAGTGGTCCTTTTCACACGAGAAAAGGTTCCCTCCGCGCACGCTTTCGTGCACGCGACATCTGAGGTCCGTATACCCTCATACATCTCCTCATGGGTGTATTCATGTCGTCCATATCCAACAGCGAGGGTTGGCCCTGCCCCAGAGGTCTTGAGGGGGGAGCGAGCGCCTAGCTCGGCCTGTGCTCCTTCTCTTGTTTGGGTGGCGAGGGTTGGCGAGGGTTGGCCCTGCCCCAGAGGTCTTGAGGGGGGAGCGAGCACGTAGCTCGGCCCGTGCCCCTTCTCTGGTTTGGGTGGCGAGGGTTTGGTTCCCGGCCCGTTTCAGGCTGAAATACTCAGGTGGAGACAACAGGGGTTGGGAAGGTACGGAAATGACAATATATTTTTTTTGAAAAGAATTACAATTATTGGTAAAACCTCAGCAGGTGCTCCGCATTCCAGGGGTGGGCTAGTTCGCTCCCGTCCAGGGTCGCCAGGATGTACGTGGCCGGTCCGACGATCTCGACGATCTCGTAGGGTCCCTCCCATTTGGCGGCCAGTTTCCCACGGCGAGCGGTCTCGAGTTTGAAGGTGGCGTCTCTGAGGACTAAGTCGCCAATTCGGAAGGTTCGCTGCTTCACCCTGGAGTTGTAATGCCGGGCCATCCGCTGGCTGTGCCGGACCGGATTCGTCAGGGCTCGGTCCCTCACTTCGTTATCATGAAGCCTAAGAACTTCTCTGACTGCACGCCGAAGACGCACTTCGCTGGGTTCAACCTCAGACCGTACTGGCGAACCCTCCGGAACGTCTCCCTCAAGTCGGCAAGGTGGTCCGGGGCTCTCTTACTCTTCACCAGCATGTCGTCGATGTAGACTTCCAGATTTCGCCCGACCTGCGAGCTGAATAGCATGTCCACCATCCGCTGGTAAGTTGCCCCGACGTTCTTCAGCCCGAAGGGTATCTTCGTGTAACAGAAGGTGCCCCTATCGGTAACGAAGGACGTTTTCTCTTCGTACTCCCTCGCCATCGGGATCTGATTGTAGCCCGAGAAGGCGTCCATGAAGCTTAGCAATTCGTATCCGGATGCCTGATCGACCAAGTGATCGATCCGAGGGAGAGGGAAGCTGTCCTTCGGACACACCTTGTTGAGGTCCGTGAAGTCGATGCACATGCGCCACTTCCCGCTGGCCTTTTTCACCAAGACAACATTGGCGAGCCAGTCCGGATAGTCCACCGGCCTGATAAACTTGGCCTGGAGAAGCCGCTCCACTTCTTCCTCGGCTGCCCTTTTCTTCTCACCCCCGGCGCTCCTCTTCTTCTGCCGGACCGGTAGAGACCCTGGGTCCGCATTCAAAATGTGGGAGATTATCATCGGGTCAATCCCTGGCATATCCGCGGGCGACCAGGCGAATATGTCCATGCTCTCTCGAAGCAGGCTGATAAGGGCCGCCCTCAGAGAGGCCGGGAGTTTCGTTCCGATGGAGACCGTCTTGCCTTCCTCCGCGGTCACGAGCACCTCCTCGACCTCTTCGGCAGGAGTCGGTCGTTGGTCGCAAAAGTATTCCCTTTCGTCAAGAAGGTCGACCGCCAGTGCCTGTTCCGAGCCTTTGTGCTTGGTCGACCCTACGTAGCAGCTACGGGACAGCTTCTGGTTCCCCCGCGTCTGCCCCACCCCTCGCGAAGTTTGGAATTTCACCATCTGGTGGAGCAAGCTGGGGAGCGCCTCAATGGCCGTCATGTACGGCCACCCAATGATCCCGTTGTACGCCGACGCTAGGTCGACGACAACAAATTGCGTCAGGTGGGTGACGACCCTTGGTTCCTCCCCAAGCGACATCGGTAGGGTGATCACCCCCACCATGGGGACCGCGTGGCCGGTGAAGCCGACGATGGGCCCCGTGCAGGGCCTCAGATCCGCCTGCTTCAACCTCATCTTCTCAATTGTCGACACAAACAGGATGTCGCAGGAGCTCCCAGTATTAATCAGGAGCCGGCTGATGATGGCCGTCCCGACCTGAGCCTCGATGACGATGGCATCGTCATGCGGAAGCTCGACTCCCTCGAGCTCCTCATCAGTAAAGGTGATGGGGGGACGTGACACTCTTCTCCGCTTCGCCTCGCTGCTGATGCCTGCCGCCATCACTTGCCGGGCATATGCCTTCTTGCTCGAGGACGATGTCCCACCAGATGACGGCCCCCACTTATCACGTCTATTCGCATGATCGCCCTGGGGGGCGCGGCTCCTCCCGTCCATTGTCTGGCAGTAGATCAAGCCTCCGCGCTTCTCGCGGGGTCCTTTCCTCCTGGATCACATTCATGTTCTCCACGAAGCCTCCCAGGTGACCCGCCTGCATCAATCGCTCGATCTCCCTCTTGAGGATGTAGCAGTTGTCGGTATCATGACCGTGGTCCCGATGATACCGACAGTATTTCCGGAGATCCCGCTTCGCTGGGTCCGATCTCATCTCCCGGGGCGGCTCCGACAGCAATCCGGCCCTTGTCGCCACAGCCAACACCTCTAACATGGGTGTATTGAGCTGTGTGTAGTGGGCTCGTAGAGATTCCTCCGGCCTCGGGATGGCTCGGGCGGGCTCCCTGTGCGAGACGAACTCTCGGGCCGGGCCCGGGTGATATCGCTGGCGACGCCCAGCCGGGTCGCGCCTCGGTTGGGCCAGCTGATCGCGCCCCCGAGACCCGTCTTCTCGCCTTGGGAGTGGGTGCGATCGAGGCTCGACCTGGGGTGGCCTCACCGGGGAAAACAGTTTCTTCGTGCCCAGAGTCTCCTCGGCCAGCCCATGCCTCTCAGCCATAGCGACTAGCGCCTCGTAGTCGGCCGGCGGATCCCGGAGCAGGGATTTATGGAGGCTCCGAGTCCGCAATCCCGTCTTGAAGGCTAGCATGAGCACCTCATCGCCGCAAGTCACCATCGCCCGTCTCTCATCCTGTAAGCGGCGCAGGTATTTCGCAGTCGTCTCTCCTTCCCCTTAGACTATCGTGCTGAGGTAGTCCAAGGGCTTCTTCTTCGTTCGTCCGGCCCGGAATTCTTGGCAGAACTTGTGGGACAGTTCGCCAAAGCTCCCAATGGATCTCGCGGGTAGGCCGAAGTACCAATCTAACGTCGTGTCCCTCAGACTTTGCGAGAAAAGCGGCATAGGAACGCGTCATCCACATCCTGCGCCTCCATTGCCCCGGTATTGTTGCACGTGCGAGAGGGGGTCGCTTCTTCCATTATAGGTGGCCAGGTGGGGGGGCCTTAAATCTTACGGGTCTCAGGGCGGACATGATCCGCAGCGCCAGCGGCGTGGCCTCCTCAGGGTAGGCAGGGCGCTAGGGCGCGTGCCCTCTTCGCCCTTCCGGGGTTCGGCTTCGATCGTGCCTCGGCTGCCAACGGTCGTCGTGCCCCGGGGAATAACGAAACGGTCGCCTGGGGGACTCCTTCCACGGGTGGAGGATTCGGCAGGCGGCGGACTACGGTCACCCCAATACCACTGCCCCCCGGCCGTCTCCTATGGGACCTCTCTCCGCTCCTGATTCTCCCTCGGGAGCCTTTCGCGTTTAGCGGCGAGAAAGCGGAGTTGTCGACGAACGGCTTCTTCGTCCGGACGGTCGGGGAGGGATGCCGATGGGGCGAACTTCGCCCTCGAGGGGGAGTCCTAGCGAGCGGCAGGCCGCGCCCGTCCATGTGTCACCGGCCCGACGCCGACACCTCTGGGATCTCCCTGTTTTCTTCGTTCTCCCTCCAGAGCCTTTCGCGTTCCGCGATAATGAAGCGGAGTTGGCGTTGGGCGGTCTGGTCATCCAGGAGGGCCTGCCGGACGGCCTCGGCCGCTTCACCCAAATGCCTCTGCGCGGCGGCCGCCTCCTCCCGGCGCCTGCGCAGCCGCGCGACCTCCATTTCCTCCTCTAGGAGCTTTCGCTGGGCCGCAATCTCCTTGGCGAGCCCCTGGTCTCCCTCCTCCTCCTCGAACTGAGGGTGAAGGTTCTGTCTCACGTTCGGCGGCTTAGAGGGGCCGGAGGTGCTTCCGTCCCTGTTGTCGCGAAGCCCGCCATCACCTTAGTGAAGACCTCAAAGCTCTGTTTATCGCGCAAGCCGAGACCTGGACTGTCTCGATCTCTACCCCAGGGGGAGGGTCAGTCGCAGGAGTCATTGGTTGAGAGAGTGGTTCTTGATCCATGGGATCCTTGCCGTGGTCAGGGTTCCGGGTGATTGGTATGGGGTCTGACATGGGTGTGACCCTTCGTTCTCACAAACGGCGTCAATTGTTGCTGGGTAGAACTCGCGTACAATGAATTTGTATTAGGGGAAACCAAGGGCACGGTGGTTATGCTAATGAAGGGATTAAGGTAGGCTATTTGACAGGTGATTAGAGGGATGATGAGGCTAAACTTGTTGCGGATGCTGACCACGGTATCGAATCCGGTAGGATGCAGAGAAGGGGCCGAACCGCCTAGGTTGAGGGCGAGCGCGATCGGTGATGACGAGCTAACCTGCGCAAGGAGTAACTCGTCAGAAAGGTCGGGTTGGGGTCCAACCCTTAGCCTCTCTGATGCCTAAGTCAGTAATAGGACTTAAAGCGGGGGCTAGGCACGCAGGTCGGACTGAGGGTGAGTCGACCGTACGTGACGAGCTGTGGGTGGAAAAACAAAGATATGGACGACCTTTGCTCTTTTGTGTGAGTAATCAGAATTGAGAGTAAATTTGCCAACCCCTTCACCGTCGGAGGCGAAGGGGTATTTATACCTGACGGTATGTGGGTAGACGAGGTTGACCTGGCATGCTGACACGACGTGTTGTGCTGGCCTCGCTGTCAGCGGAAGCTTCGGACGAGGATGTCAGGAACAGGAGTGTCTGCTATGCTTTTGTCAAATGGCGCAGCGGCCAGGGGCGCTTTTGTCAGGGTGTCAGGGCCGAAAGCATTAAGTGTCAGGGGGCGCGACAGCCAGGGGGTGCTTTGTCAGGTGGTCGGACGACGTAAGTGTCAGTTGTGTCCTTGTACTAGGTTATTTGTCGTGTCAAATGAACCAAGGGTCCGGCGGAGCGCCTCCCAATGGCATGGCCACTGACGATCCTCTGGGCCGACCTGGGCAGCGGACGTGCGGTCCGGCCACACACTTTTGGGCAGGGATCCTGGATCGCCGGGGGGGAAACGGGTATGCCTCCGTAAACATCCGAGGATGCGCTGTCCGGACGTGCCTCGAGCGCACTATTCCTGGCGGACCGAGCGAGAGCGGTTAAGCGCCTCTGTCAGGGGGGCAAGGCGAGGTGCATCCATCCCCTTAGTCTCAGACTTTCGAGTCGGCTGGTGCCCTACAGGCCTCTGAAGTTCGGGCAAGGGGCGCCCCGTCATTGGGCTGGCCATCCGTTCGGGAGGGGCGTGCCAATGGGTCATTTCGGCGGTTTGGGGCGGAAGGTCGGACTATCACGATCTTCAGGTCGTAATAGGGTTTTTTAGTAAAGAAAAGAAAGAGAAGAAACGAAAGAGAATATAGAGGGGAAAATCTTGGAAAAAGAAAAGAGAGAGAAGAGGGGAAATCTTGGGAAAATATTTAAAATTGGAAATAATTTTGAAGAAAATTTTCTAAAATATTTATGGAAATACATGGTATTAGAGATCTCGATTACAATTCCTGATTACATGCTTCTGATACTATACATGTTATTGTTCTCTATTACTACACATTATCCCACCTGATATTGCACTTAGGACAGAACGCATTGGATGGAAACTCATTGTCACAGAGCGTACAGGGTCGATAAGGGACATAGACTGTATCTGTGTTTTCTGTCTCCAGAAATAGAGGGGGTTATTACTATATTCGTATTTTCCACTTCTAGCGATAGAAATGATATTTACTATTGTATCCATGTTTTCCGCTCCTCACACTGGGAGCGGAGTAATATATATTGTTGGCATCCTCGGATGTGCAACTGTATTTCCTATTTATACCATAAGTTACATATCGTACCTTCAGACATTTGCTCAGCACTTGATTAAATGCATTGCACTTTCATCATCGCTTGATACCAACATTGCTTACATAATTATCACATATCACGGTTATGCATGTGCTTTACTACTACCGTCATACTATGTTATATATATGCTCATTTCATTTCAAGATATATTTCATTGTGTCTAAGAAGCTACAAAGCCTGCTTATCGATTAATATTCTACGTTTGTTTCTTTGAGAAACATTCATCAGGTTATTTTACTAAGATCTTATTTTACTATGATCTTCCAGCAATCTTGAACTCCTCTTCTTACATACTTGCATCGCTCTTCGATAAGCCGGCTTCACTAGCTTTTACATTCTTTCGATTATATTTTCATCATGTTTGTTACTTGCTTTCATATATATTATCTTTTTGGTCTATTGTTACATCTATTGATCATACACTTGTATATGCCATCATATTGTTGCTCACTATTAGTTTAGTTATCATCCGGACGTATTCGTATTTAGGCGGAAAAGAGTGAATTCTTAATAGGCCTAAATATGCACGGGCTTGTCACCTTCTATTTCCTTTAGTATTTTGGAAAGCAGGAGATGACACCGCAGAAGGGGGAGACAAAACTAGCAATAATGTTGCGTCAGATGTAAGAACCATAAAGCATGTTTTGGTACATATTACTTCAGCTAACCATAAAGGTAATCCATCAATGTTCAAAAGGTGGCTGGACTAACACTATATGATATGCAATGACATCTTTGGAAACCTGCAGTAATATGTACGGAAACTTGCTTTATTATTCTTTGTATTTTTAATATTTAAATGGGAAACCAGAAAATAATTAAGTAATATGAAAAGGTGGAATGTGCTACGTAATCACAGAAAGTGCCTATGGATTCTACAATTAGCATGCAAAATTTATACATATATTCCAAATAATTGAACTGCTGATGAAAGAATAATTAATTTGAATAATAATTAACTTTTTTGTGATAGTAACCTTGATGGGAGAAGGCACAGCGCAAGTACTACTTTTCTGTCTTAGAAGAAAACTAGTTTGTCAAATAATCTAAAGTTTTATACTGCAATATGATTACACAGTTATAAATACAAGTACACAACAGTAACTAAACTACTTTAGGAATAAAAGTGACACACCTGTGAGAGAACCATGATCAGTGTGCCATCCGCACCATGATGATATAGAGCCTGTATCTTCTGAGCAGTGGCTGCAAAATAAAATTGATAAATCCACAAATGTGTAACATCAGATCTACTATGACTCCTTCCCTCTTCCTAAAGAAAAGCTACCAGTAACTTTAATTTTTTTCCCTCAAACTACACGAGATGAATGTGGTACATTATTTAAAATGTAGAACACTATAACCTTCTACCATCGTCCGAACCATTTGGAGTAGACAAGCCTTCCAAAAGATTGCAAAATATTTAAAAAATATTAAAAGAACAATATGATAGTTACCTTCTTTGCTTTGGAAAGTAATACAGCAAACGACCTTTGTGGCATCTAGAACGATCGAGTATCTGCTCAAGCCCTCCATCCTCATGAAACGGTACCACTTTAGATACTAGACATCCAAGAAATAAATAATAAATAAATAAAATGAAAAGATCACAATTATTAATGTTTAAAAATCGATATAAGATTATCCTTCGGAAAATTTGGTTGGCTAATATTGAATAATTCATTGTAAAGGTTGGGGTTTTCTCATATAAGCTTGCAGCACTCACGACATTTGCTGAACAGAGTTTCTGTCTGGTAAAATTGGCTGACAATCCCAGGGATAAACGTGGAGATATTTCTCTCCAGTAAGATAAGATGCAGAAATCGTTTAATATAGTGTACAATAAAATACACTGAACTTTTCAAAATCTTAGAATATGAATACAAATAAGAATTTGGATGAAGCTTCATGATATAAGTAAAAAAGAATATAGCACAAGTCATGTTTACTGTAATATGTTATCATACTCCAGCTCTAAACACAAGTAATGCCATTTTGAGTGTCAATAAAGCTATATTCACAACTTGCTGATTAGCCTGACAACTAGCATTTTTCCTCACTACTACAAGACTTTATGCCAAGACCCTCTCTAATCCATAGTTTCCTTAGCCAAGGATAGGGCACTGACTCATAGACCTGCAGTCATACAGAGCTGGTTGTATGATTTTGTCATGGTTCTTTGGCAAAAAGCAGACCAAATATCTTTCGCAATATATTTTAGAATCAGAATGCTTATTCTTCTGAGTCAATGGAAACAAAATGAAACTTGGTTTTGCCATGAAAATATGATGAATACCCTTGATCTTTAATATTGAGACAAATGCAATAATGTAATCCATAATTTAATATAACACTTAAAAGCAAATAAATAAATTCCTTTTTGATATCAACTGGACGAGAAAAACTCTGCTTCAAATTCTCATAGATTATATGCAATAAAATTTCATGCAATGACATCCGTCGGGGACGATACAGAATTATCTACCACTATTTATTTGGATACTGCTCGTGTAAAAAAAGGATCAAGAAGCACGCTCAAGTACTCATGCACAAATAGTATCTAATAAAATTCTAATCTTGACTGGAAATATTTGAAAAAAAAGAATACAAATATAGTACCATATTGATCACAATGGTAGGCCAACAACAGACCAACTTCTAAGATCGTCTTTCCAAGTGCCTTGAATGCTGCAAAATTATTAGAGACCAATGGTCATTTCATGCATGCAAATGTTATTTTTTTTACTCCAGAAACCAACGGATTCATGGTAACAATATATATCAATAGAATAATTTGAACAAATATTTGAAAAGGGAAAGTTTATTTACATAGTTTTGAGTAATTGAACCACAACAGATCTCTCTAATTCATATAACAATGTATACTGAGATCTACGTATACGTATGTTTGTAGAATCATGCATGTAGAAACAAGCAGACCAGCATAAGGTTCCCCAAGGATATTCACGTATATAATCATACATTACACACAAGCCATTTTATGATAACACATAAGAAGTTTTGTCAAGCTTCTTAGAATGATTTATTAAAACTATAGAAAGTGGTTGAGAGGGCATTACCCCAGGATACATTGGAGCTAACAATCAAAATATTGGACATGTCCATTACAGTCTGGTTCTTCCTATCTGCTACCTTATTGGACTGAGGTGAGTATTGGATGGTAACTTCATGCATAATCCCATGCCGTTCACAGAAAAGGTCATCTCATTTGATGTGCATTCCTCACTTCTCTCTGATCTAATATTTTAATTTTTCTCTTCAAGTTGTTCTCCAACTTCGACCTTATGATTTTAATTCTCTCTTCAAGTTGGTTTCCAACTTCAGCCTTATGACCATTCCATGAAAGACTTCATCTTTGGTTTAAAAAGATAAATATAGCATATCTAGAATGGTCATCAATTAGTGTCATAAGAACAACTTTCGTCTCCAGTAGGGACTCTATTTGAGTCGCATGTTTTATTATGAACCAACTCAAAAGGGACCGAGTCTCGGTTTTCAATTGGTTTACAAGATTTTCTTGTATCTATGGGTTGCACACAGATTGCATACTTATGAGTATCAATAGAAATTTTAGGAATATTCTGATGGGATCATTACGTATCAACGGAGAAGACGCAAGGCGAAATCAGGGGATCAATCAGGGGAGCAAAATTAGGCTTCGAACAGATTTGGAAAGTTTGGTCTGATTTAGCATTTTCTATTTTTGGAAGTTTTTTAGTAGTTTCCTTATTTGACGAAATCTGCTCCTATATATGTTTAGGGCAGCCGTCATGTTTTCTTATGCAATTTGAGAGTTATAAACTCTAGTTCTTAGAGCGATAGCTATAGATCTAGTGAGAGAGTAATTTGTAGTCGTAGATCTAGATTGGAGAGCCAGCTCCCTCTCGAAAGGGGTCGATTATCTTTGTATCCCACTTTATTTCAATAAAAAGCCCAGATTTCAGCCTCAAATCTATCAAAAACATATCAAATTGGTATCAGAGCGACGATCCGACATGGCGACAACAAGAGCAACTTCCAAGGTGGATGATCTAGAAAAGAAGATGGAGGAGATCGAAGCTACTGTGGAGAAGAAGTTCAACTCCTTCGAAGGGAAGTTCTCCGATTTCACGGCAACAATGAAGGCATGGATGGAGAAGTAAGACAACTCACGCCGCGAGGAGGACGAGTCCAAAAATGGTAAATTTTTCACTCAAACTTCAGATTTAGGGCTAAAGGAACCACCTTTAGACAAAGGAAAACACAAGATCATAACTTTAGGCGATGGGACAACCGGAGGAGAAGTAGGAGACCGCGACGAAACAGATCCGAATGAAACGAGGCGTCGGAAGCAAGCCGTCGGAACCCTTTTTCTTCACGGATGGTTCGGCGGGCCCTCCGGCCCCATGGCGCAGCCCCAGGAGCAGTCTTGGGGGCTGCACGGACCCCAAGAAATTCCTGGGGGCCGCACGACCCCCAGGTTACAACCTGGGGGCCGCGCGGCTCCCCGGATGTTTCCTGGGGGCCGCGCGACCCCCAGGGAGGGGCGGCGAACTCCCAGAGGCAGTCCTGGGGGGCAGCAGCCCCCAGAGCTTGGAAGAGTGCCTTTTTATGGCCCTGGGACATGTCCAGGTGCTGGACAGTCTTCGGGGGTTGGACCAGGCGCTCGTCAAGGTCCGACGCATCCGCAATACACAACTGAGCACCCGAAAGATCATCTTCAAGGCCCATGGGCGCTGACAAACCATTCAGGAGGAGAAAGACAGCCAGCGAGAGCCCGTCAACAGGGAGGAGGATATAGAGAACCAGTGGATAACCCTTGGGAGCATCGATGCGCATTTGGAGATGATGGAGGCTGGAAAACGGAGGAGGATTATGGAACAAAGGGAGGGCCCAACGCAATGCCCAACACCAGTTTCATTTCGGATTGCCAAGGGAAAGGGTGAACTAAGGCAACGCGGGGCTAGAAAACAGGGTCCGGAAATTGAAGATGCATGTTTTCGATGGAGATGACACATATGCATGGATCTATAGGGCTGAGAGGTATTTTCAGGTGAACAGATTGACGGAGCCTGAGAAATTGCAGGCGGCGGGACTCTGTTTGGAAGGGAAGGCAGTGGCATGGTACCAATGGAATCTGCAGTGACGGCAGATTAGATCTTGGGAAGAGTTCAAGGAGTGCTTGCTCGATCATTTTTGGGACACTCATGGAGGAGACTTATACGAGCATCTCATGGTCCTTCAGCAGGGAGGCACGGTGAAGGACTATTGGAGCGATTTCAGCACTCAAAGGACAGGTGAGGGGCATCCCGGAGGCGGCCTTGATGGGAAGCTTCATGAAAGGACTTAAGCCCAACATCCGGTCTGAGTTACTCATGCAGCGACCGAGGGGCTGATGGATGTTATGGAGCTGGCGCAGATAGCGGAGGATAAGAACGCAGCGGAGCGACGAGCAAAAGGGGGAAGGACCAAAGGTGCTTTCCGTACCACAGGCCAGGCAGGAGGACAGAGACCTGCAGCACCAGGAGGACATACTGGCGGACTTTTGGCGATTAAAGATAAGGGCAGCGCCGCACATCCTAGCGGGCCTTTTCGGATGATGACGGAGACAGAGTGGACGAATAAGAAGGCGAAGGGGTTGTGCTTCCGATGTAATGAGAAGTACGGCCATGGGCATAGATGTCGGGAGCGAACCTTACAGGTGCTCTTCGTACATGAGGACGAAGAGTCTGATGTTGAGGAGGAAGTTGAGCAGTTTCTGGAGGCGACAGAGGTAGAGCAAGAGCATACACATTTGGATGTTGCAGAGGTATCGTTCAACTCCGTAGTAAGGTTCACCCCGAACTATACTATGAAGCTGATCAGAGAGATCTCAGAGCAGAAGGTGACAGTTCTTATCGATAGTGGGGCTACCCATAACTTATTTCCAATAGAGTTGTGGAGTAACAGGGGTTGGAGTTGGTGGATACGGGTAGCTTTGGAGTGATGATGGGTCCGGCCAGGTAGAGCGGAGGAGAGGTGTATGCCGAGGCGTGGTTCTGACCCTCGACGGGGTCAGAATTGTGGACTTCTTGCCGCTGGATCTGGGCAGCACGAACGTCATTTTAGGGATGTGATGGCTACAGATTTTGGAGGAAACCACAACAAATTGGAAGTTGCTCCGGATCGAGTACCAGGCGGGGGACAAGCGGGTGACACTTCAAGGGGATCCGGGTCTGTGTCGATCACCGGTTTCCCTGAAGGTGATGGCTAGGACCTTCAGGCAGAGGGTGGAGGCTTCTTGGTGGAGCTCCAATGTCTAGCTGTGGAGGCAGCAGGCAAGGCGGAGGATATTCATGCAGAGATCTAACAGGTGTTGGACCAGTTTGGAGGGGTTTTTCAGGAGCCTCATGGACTACCACCCCCACGAGACCACGAGCATCCCATAGTGCTCAAGGAAGGAGTGGGGCCGATCAGTGTACGGCCTTACCGCTACCCCCAGATCCAGAAGAGAGAGATCGAGAAGATGGTCGATGAGATGATACATGCAGGAGTACTCCAGCCCAGCACTAACCCGTTCTCTAACCCGGTGTTGCTGGTGAAGAAGAAGGACAGCAGCTGGAGATTTTGTGTAGACTATCGTGCACTGAATAAGGAAATTGTACCTGATAAGCTCCCTATTCCAGTGATCGATAAGCTACTAGTGAGCTGCACCGGTCCACAATATTTTCAAAGATCGATCTGAAGTCGGGCTACCATCAGATCCGAATGAAGAGGGAAGATGTGAAGAAGACGGCCTTCAGAACTCATGAAGGCCATTATGAGTTTTTGGTCATGCCTTTCAGGCTGACCAACACTCCAACGACTTTTCAGGCCCTAATGATTAAGGTGTTCAGGCCATACATCCGGAGATTCGTGCTCGTCTTCTTTGACGACATATTGGTTTATAGCCAGACCAGGGAGACGCATGTAGAGTATTTGACGCTGGTGTTGCAGGAGTACGGCAGCAACAACTTTTTGCCAATAGGAAGAAGTGTCTGTTTGGCCAGCAGAGCGTGGAGTACTTGGGTCATATAGTCTCTGCTGATGGGGTCGAGGCCGAGAGTTCGAAGATTGCGACAATGGTGGAGTGGCTGCGTCCCACCACCTTACGAGGATTGAAGGGGTGCTTAGGCCTGACTGGCTACTACAGGAAGTTCGTCCAGCACTACAGCATCATTGCCTGGCCTTTGACAGAGCAACTGAAGAAGGACAGCTTTCATTGAGGGGAGGAAGCCGCTGCTGCATTTGAGACCCTGAAGAGGGCCATGACGAGCGTTTCAGTATTGGCACTTCCGGATTTTAGCAGGCCATTCGTGGTGGAGTCCGACGCGTCTGGATATGGCCTGAGAGCGTTTCTGATGCAAGACCAGAGGCCCGTCGCGTACTTCAGCCAGGTATTATCAGCGAGAGCACTGCTCAAATCTGTGTACGAGCGGGAGCTGATGGCCATAGTTCTCGCCGTTCAGAAGTGGAGGCCATACTTACTAGGCCGGTCATTCCTAGTGCGTACTGACCAGAGAAGCCTCAAGTACTTGCTTGAGCAACGGATGGTAACAGAGGAGCACCAGAAACGGCTGACGAAGCTTATGGTGTATAAGTTCGAGATCCAGTATCGGCCAGGGCTAGAAAACAAGGCAGTTGACGCCTTGTCTAGGAGGGAGGTAGATTCTCAGCTGGCAGCTCTCTCACTGCCAGTATTGCTAGATTTGGAGCCATTAATGAGGGAGATAGCAGAGGATGATGAGCTGAGAAAGATTAGGACGGAATTACTTCAGGATCCCGCAGCGCACCCAGGATACATGATGGACGGACAGCACTTACTGCATAAGGGCCACTTGGTGGTGCCGAGGAGCTCGACCCACATTTCGACACTGCTACAGGAATTCCACTGGAGTGCAGTAGGGGGGCCATTCGGGTGTCCTCAAGACGTATCAGGGCTTGAGTAGAGAGGTCTATTGGGCGAGGATGAAGAAGGACGTGGTAGCATGGCTAGCAAAGTGTGACGTTTGCCAACGTCACAAGTATATGGCAACAGCTCCTGGAGGGTTGTTGCAGCCACTAGCGTTGCCAGAGCGGATTTGGGAGGTCATCATGGACTTCATTGATGGGCTTTCGAAATCGGAAGGATACACATTCATCATGGTGGTGGTCGACATGCTGAGCAAGTACGCACACTTCGTGGCGTTGAGACACCCTTACACCGCCGTGTCAGTGGCAGCTTCATTCATCAAGGAGGTGATTCGACTGCATGGAGTACCGGAGGCGATCGTGACAGACAGAGACCACGTATTCATCGGCCATTTTGTGGAAGGAGTTGTTCAAAATGCAGTGGACAAAGCTGAAGAGGAGCACGGCATATCATCCACAAACTGATGGGCAGACGGAGGTCGTCAACCGAAGTATCGATACATACCTCCGTTGTTTCGTATCGGATGCGCCGAAGCAGTGGGCAATGTGGTTGGCTTGGGCGGAGTATTGGTACAATACTTCGTTCCATACGACGGCTCAGACCACCCCTTTTAGGGTATTGTACGGGATGGGCTCAATGCACTTGTTGCATTACGGTTTGGGGTCCACACCAGTTTCTCAGGTGGAGCAGTTGCTAGAAGAGAGGGAGCAGATGTTGCAGGAGTTGAAGCGACATTTATTACAGGCACAACAGCTGATGAAGGCCCAAGCTGACGGACATCGATGAGATATTCAGTTTACAGAGGGCGACATGGTCTACTTGAAGCTGCGTCCATACAGACAGAAATCGCTGGCTCACCGGAGGAACGAGAAGTTATCTCCTCGTTACTTTGGCCCTTATAGGGTAGAGGCGTGCATTGGGCAGGTGGCTTATCAACTAGTGTTACCGCCAGATTCTGCGATTCAACTAGTGTTTCATGTTTCTAAGTTGAGGTGCACCATCGACGACCATACACCGTCTTCTTCCCTACCGTCGACACTGACAGCAAACATGGAGGTGATTTTGGAGCCATCAGAGGTTTTAGGGTTCCGCCAAGGACAAGCAGGGGAGCGCGAGTTTCTGGTCAGGTGGTCTGGCCTACCAGACCATAAGCTATTTGGGAGCCCTACGATGTCATCAAACAGAGGTTTCCTGACTTCCACCTTGAGGACAAGGTGGTTCTTTTGGAGTGAGTAATGATGGGATCATTACGTATCAAGGGAGAAGACGCAAGGCGAAATCAGGGGATCAATCAGGGGAGCAAAATTAGGCTTCGAACAGATTCGAAAAGTTTGAGCTGATTTAGCATTTTCTATTTTTGGAAGTTTTTAGTAGTTTCATTATTTGACGAAATCTACTCTTATATATGTTTAGGACAGCCGTCATGTTTTCTTATGCAATTTGAGAGTTATAAACCCTAGTTCTTAGAGTGATAGCTATAGATCTAGTGAGAGAGTAATTTGTAGTCGTAGGTCTAGATTGGAGAGCCGGCTCTCTCTCGAAAAGGGTCGATTATCTTTATATCCCACTTTATTTCAATAAAAAGCCCAAATTTCAGCCCCAAATCTATCAAAAACCTATCATATTCCATGGCACACGTTTGAAGATTCATCATTTATAACAATAGAAGAAAAGGTTTAATCCATATCACTTGAAAATGCATTCAATTTAAACAACCAGTCATCCATAAAGCTTTTTCCAATGAATACGTTGCTTTTGGTCCAACCTTATATCCAACTTTACAAGGAGAGCATCAGTAGCAAGGTATTTTTTTCTACATGTCAACACATACAAAACATCAGAGTACAAGAGTCATTCTGGAAACTGATTTAGGGTCAATTCTTCCTATTGACTTAAGTCATTACATAGGGTCACACCTTCTTGTGAGTCACGATAGGCTGTAAACCACTATTTATTAAACAATGCATAGAAGTTAGCTCCTGAGCCTTGCCACTAATCATTAGAATGGAAAGTGAAGTTAAATCGCAGAGGAGAGTGAGCAAAACTAAAAGAAGAATTAGAAGTGTAACTCTCCATCATGTTAACTTTAGGTCCACCAAATTTCTTCTTCTCGCATGTCTTCTTAGCCTCAGTTTTCCTGTAATAGCAAGATTCCTCTCGTGTGGTTTTGTAAGTCACAAACAGGGAAAAATTATTTGTCATTTGACCTACAGAAGACACGGGGAGGAGGCCCAATATTTTATATATTGTTAGAGTTGTAATTTCTATGGTTAGGTGATTAAAATCCTCTGTGAATTTCTTGCCCTTGGATTTGGGTTGATATGATTTGGTGCTCAGTCGGCTTTCTACAGTGCTACTTTGGCTTTATTCTCATCCGTTGCTTCTGATTAAATCTGGTTAGTCCTCCGTCCTTACTGCTTGTACAGCCTTAAGAAGAGTTGTCTCCCCACTCTGTTGTTTCTGGCATCTTAGCTAGATGAACCCTCTTCTTTTGTCATATTATTAGGATATTCTTGCAGATTCAGATACTATCTGAACTCAAAACTATCCCTTCCGATTCGGATATAGATACATTTTCATATGTATGTCAGATAACGAAGATGGTTGTATAGCAAAGTTTTTTCTAATCATCTTTACAATCTTCCATGCTTTGACATAATATAGCAGTAAATGGTAATATACAATTTAGGATGGAATAGAAGCAATAGGTTTCTGTATGTGAAGATACTTTGTACGCTTGATCCTCAATGATACATAGTAGAATCAAATATAAAACACAAACCTACTACCAGGATCCATAGCCAATTCAATGACCTTTTAAATCAGATCTTAGATCCAAAACCCAGAAGTTTCAGGTAGGAATCGGATTGATTGTCAGATATTGCAGCCCAATTCCCACCCTTAGGAAAAATGGACCAAGCCACTTCATGTATATTTATAAGCCAAAAAAGCATTGTAAATCTACATGCAGTCACTACCTCTATAACTACATTCAAGAAAAGAAAAAAGTTTTTAGTGATTTACGTTACTGAAGCTTATGGAACCTTTCCAAACAACGCATGCAATGAGATGCTATAAACATGAAGTGGCTACCTAAACCATGGTTAGAAGTCCAATCCCAGTAGCCAACCAGACAATTTCAGGTCAAAATATTACGGTTGCTTTTAGAACGCGATCAAAGTAAAATTTCTCATGCCATATTACAAGGATATAAAATGTAATATCCCGTTTCCGTATATATACGAGTATAATGTACGTAATTTTTTGATGTATTTGTACGTATGAGATTTTTGGATATTTTCATGAATTTTCCATAATTTTCTAATAAGTAAATTATTTTTAAAATAATTTTAGAACATCATTTGAATTATATAAATGAAGTATTTGGATGAAATACTATGTATTAGGATGGTATTGTGTTTTAATTCATGTATTCTCATTTATTTAGAAATTAAATTCCTAATTTGCCATGTCATGCCACCTCCTCCTTGCTAGGTGTCATTTGGAGATTAATTCTCACCTAACCCACCCTTATGTGTCATTAGGAGGATGACTCTCATCTAACCCTAAGCTACATGGCATGTGGAGAGGTTTTTAGGGAATGACTAAGCTTGTGCATAGTTTTAAAAGCAGAAAATTTTAAGGAAAAATGAAAGAAAAGAAGAAAAAAATCAAGCTTTCATCATCTCTCTCCCTCTCCTCCCTTTTTGCTCCACCTCTCCCGCCACCTACTCTACCACCATCTCCTTCTCCTCCTCCAATCCAACCACTACTCCAACCTCTTCCACCTAACTTTTGGAGCTTAGAGGAAGGAGCTTTGGAGGAGAAGAAAGAGCCTAAGGAAAAGCTTCAAGTTCTTCAAGGAGAAAAAGGACCAAAGACAATTTGAAGGCCTTGTTTGAGGTAGGTTCTCTTAGCATCTTAGTATGATTCAATTTAGAATTTGGTTCTAGTTTAGATTAGTGTAATATAAGAAATTTGGTGTAAAATGTTCAATTTTAGTGAAATTGATAGCAAGTAAAAAGTTTAATTTGACATGCTATAATTATGGTGGTAAAAAGATTATAATCATGAATTTGTGAGTATGTTGAAATATTCAATATGGTCTCTATTAGAATTATGTTCATATCCATGAACAATTAACAGCATGTTCATCTGTGTATACTGCTCATTGTAAAATAATAAAAATTCTGGAAAAATTATATTCGTGTAGCTCATGAAATTCTACCACATGTTCATATATAATTTGATGGTGTTCTAAAATTATTTTGAAAATAATTTACTTATTAGAAAATTATGGAAAATTCATCAAAATACCCAAAAATCTCATACGTACAAATACATCAAAAAAATACGTACATTATACTCGTATATACGGAAACGGGATATTACATAAAATAAAATTACGTTAAAATAATAAAAACACAAATAATCTGCCTTTGGGAAAGGGTCATACAGTAAAATGATAGTGAAAGTAGAGCGATTAAAAAGGAAATTGTCAATAGACTAGAAGTAACTCAAGACAAGTGTCTGACTTTGCACAGATATATTAAGCAATCAGTTATTTCATGAAACCTGAAGAGCATGCCTCCATAAATAAATTCACCGTTCATATACCCACTAACCTACTTCAAGCTCTGGCAAAGCCATGGCAGGCCATTTATTTGGACTACAATAGGATGGGTACCTAGAACAAAAATCCAAGAATATTGTTAATGTCTTATAAAATAGATATATGCACACAACAGCAAAGGAAAAAGATGAAAAGAAATTCATATGTTTCAACTGCAAAGCACAAAACAAGAACTAAGAAAAATGAAATAACTATGTCATGAGGAGCTAATGAAACAAATAAGTATGCGGACATGAAAATCTGAGATCAAGCCACAGCACAAAACTGAAAACATGTTTGGCTGGTTATTGCAAGGTGGTCAAAACCATGTGTTTTAAGTATGGGGAAACACGTGCATATGAACGTGGGGGGTGGGAGTGTTGACCCACGATGGGTATGGAGGATGAGATCGAGGAGAAGAAGAGCGAAGGAATTGAAGGGATTGGGATAAAAAAGAGACATAGAAGACAAGATGGAGGAGGAGAGAGGAAAAACTGGAGGAGGTTGAGATGCGGGTGAGATGGAGGTGGTGGCGATGATGTTGATGCTGGTCGGAATGAGAGGAGGTGGCAGTAACCGCCTTTGCCAAGAGGGGATGTGGTGGTGGCAACCGCCTACGATGAGAGTAGAGGAGGAAGTGCTGGTAGGTGGTGGCGGCCAAGAGGAGAGAAGTATGAGGTTTGAAGGCTGGAGGAGGAAGTGGGTGGGGTGGGGGCTAAAGGAGGTGAAGGGAAGAGTGAGAGTAATCTCTTATTTTTATCTTTTTGTTTGATATTTTTTGGGATGGAACACACATGTCGGTAGTTATTTATAATGAAATGAGAAAAAAGTCAGTCTCCATGAACCATTAACTTCATTAAAGCATTAATTGTGAAATGAAAGTTCATTAAAGGTTACAGTAATTTTTTAAGTTCATGGTAGCTATTTGAGACATCTTCAAAGTAACTGTACTTCACTGAAACTTTACTGATTTCTAGTACTAGATTAATTTCAATAAAAAAATATTTACATGCTTCATCTCTTCCATACAAATTCATATCGAAAGTTAGATTAGTTTCAAATGAACAAGGAGGATATATGCCGGTGCATTGTTAAATCTTTCTTCAAAAACATTGAAGTTCATAAAAGTTTAATCAGTACAAGCATGCATAAGAGTAGAAAGAGTTCTGAATTAACTATAAAAGTTGAGGAATTAAGAAAACAATACCGTTGCATAAGGGAAACATCAGTTGTGGGTACATCCAAAATAGGATTAGCATAAAAAGATCCTTTGAATGTATCTGCAAGGAAACAAGTAATAAAAAAGTCGAATAGAATCACAATAATTAGTGCACATTAAAACATTACAACGATAACTTGGCAGCCACCAATGAACCATCCATGATTTGTTCCCAGAGCTGAATTGAAAACACGAGACAAAAGCTAAGGATGGTTTTGATAAAAAATCTTGGGGTTTATGAAGAAAAGATACGATGTTGGAAAGTAAAAAATATGATTTTTATTAGAAAAGATATGAAAACAAGCATAGTTGGCCATGTTCAAGAGGCGACTGCTCTCCTAAGCGGACTGCTCTCCTAAGCCACCACTTCCAGAGGATGGCACACTCCCTCCAAAAGAGGGATCAAATCAACCTCTAAGAAGTTCTCTCACAAAATTCAACATAAATCCTTAATCTCCCTAAGCCCCATATAAATACTAATCGGATTTCAGCAAAATTACAGAAATACCCTCCTGGACCAGAAAATTATGAAAACGCCACGGAGCCTCTAAAATTACAGATTTTCCACTGTATAAGATCTCATCATTACTTCGTCCTTCAAGAACCACATTGTCATCAAGGTGATGTCATAAAAACCATAGGCATGCTATTCCAAGTGTGGGTGCTCAACTCCTACTAGCTCCTCCTCAACGTCATTATTCTCATTGTACACCATCAACAACTAAAGTACGCTATGTCTCGACACCGATGTCCTAGGATGAATTTCTCATCGCAACGGAAGCACGGTCCCTTGTCCCATTTGTCTCGCACCTTAAACCCTGTCATATTCTTGATTTGTCCACTGGTAGTGACTCGTTGCTCTTCTCCTTGCTGAACTGGTCTCCTCCTGACGATGCCCTCTGCCCATACATCGGTATCGGGCTATGAAAAGTTGGTCCGCTCTAGGTCCCCTTGGACAGGTCATCTGTAAGACGATCCTCTACCATTTGGGTCAACTCCATCGAGTCCAGCAATCCATAATCTTATGTGTGTAGAGCTCAGTGCAGATATTTACATTGGGCCCCTTCACGAAGCTCCCCTTTGAAGTCTTCTCCGGGATGCTCCGCACTCTTCCTGAAAGTGCCTCAAACTTCTCTTGATACTCCCTGATGGAGCCCTCCTGCCAGAGTGCCAGCAACTACTTCTGTAAGTTTCCTCTCTGAATATCCCAAAAACGGTCTACTAAACGGTCCTCGAGCTCCTCCCATGAGAGAATAGGTTGCTTCTACTCCATCCACTACTACCAAGAGAGTGTCTTTCCTTCAGAACATATGTCGGCCGCCTCCAACTTATCCCCCTCTGTCAGGCGGGTCACTGCAACAAATCTCTCAGCGCCGGTAAATCCAGCCATAAGGACCTTCCCCCTTGAAAAACATCTTTAGCTTCCTAACCTTACCATCAACACCGAGACGCCCAGACCTGCTCATCCTTCGGCCTGCCCATAGTGGTGTGTATGATAGGTGTCCCGTCGTATCCCCATGGGTCACTCATAACCCCTCGATAGAGTGCCGCTTGCTTCACCATCACACCCCTAGTCATTCTTACCCTACACAAAGTCACCACCATCCTTCTCGTAGCCGAAGTCGTCGTCATAGTCATCCTGATACTCTTCATAGGCCGGAACATGTCGTCAGGGTCTCTCTCTCCACAGATTTGAGGGCCATAAGATCCTCGGGGGTCATCAAAATTATCACCAAAGCCCTGCTGATGCTCCTCTGCTCTCTGACGAGCCATCGAGGGGTCAATGGGCCACTGGAAGCCTTGTCGCATGTCGAGAAAGCCCCGATGGGCCCGCAGATGCTCTGAAGAGGTTTGGCTGGCCTGCAGGCACTCGGGCAAGCCTTGGTGGGCTTGCAGATGCCCATGTATGCCATATCGGGTCGCATAGGGGCTACGAGGCCCCAGACAGCCCAACCAAGGGTTCAGCTAGGCCCAAGCGGGTCACCAAGGTGCCACGAGGCCCCAGGCGCCCAGCCGGGGCTCAGCTTGGTCCGGACATATCGACCAAGGGCTGCTAGGCCCAAAACAGACAGCCCCGAGGACAAGGTGCCCTTGGCGAGGGTGTGGGGATCGTCGTCCCTTGTGGATTCTTCTGTCGTCTCTTCGAAGTCCAGATCCACATCAGAGAGTAATTCTTCGACGAATTCCTCAGCCTTTTCTTTTCCTTTTTTGTCTTTTGCCCTAAATCTGATTTACCGTCTAAATCTGAGTTCTTCGCTTTTTTGAATCCGAAAGTCGTTGAGATGGTTGTTACGTTAGGGTTTGCATGAAAGCTTCCAACTTTGCATCCATTCTGGCCTCCAACGTCTTAAATCTAGCCTCAATCTAGATTCGAGGGAGGCCATTGATGTTTCTAGCTTATCCATAGATTTCTCGTACTCTCCCACTTCGGCGTCGAGTTTTCCTTTCAAAGCTTCGAACTTTTTCGTTGTCGTCGCCGTCATTAATGCCCTGCTCTGATAAAAAATTTATAGGATTTTCTAGTGCTTACGAAGAAAAGATGGGATTTTAGAAAGTAAAAAATCTGATTTTTTTTATTAGAAAAGAAATGAAAATAGGGATAGTTGGCCACGTTTAAGAGATGGACGACTCTCTCAAGCCATCAATTCGAGAGGATAGTCGTACTCTCCACAAAAGAGGTATCAAATCAATCTCTAAGAAGTTCTCTCACAATTTAGCATAAATCCCTAATCTTCTTAAGCCCCATATAAATACTAATCCAATTTCAACAAAATTACAGAAATACCCCCTGGACCTGATAATTACGAAAACATCATTGAGCCTCCAAAATTACATATTTGCCACTGTATAAGATCTCATCAGGTTTCCATCTAGTCCTCAAAGTAACGGTAACAGCCAACTCAAAATTCTCATTTCATAGCCATACAGTTTACAAAACGTAACATGTGGCTGCTTAAAAGTGTTTTTGTGTTGGAATACATGTAGGCTAAATTTTCAAAAAACAATCATATGCGTTGACCAAATTTTCAAAAAAACACAACCATATACTTTGACAAATAAAAATGTAAACTACCATGTGTTTTCTCTGTTTCAAATAACAACCATACCATATGGAGTTAATCGAAAATAAAAAGAAACCAAAAAAATTGTCTGCTTTTTTTCTTCATTTTTGCTTCTTCTTCTTATCTTTCTTTTTTTCACCATTCCTCTGTTTCCTCATTGAATTTATTGTTTCCCCTTTGAATTTATTGTTTCCCCATTTTGTTACATAAAATTTTTCTTTTTATGCTATAGTTTTCTTTTTTCTTCAGATTTCTTTATTCCGCTCCAACTTTTTAAATTTTTGTTTTTTCATTTTTCTAAAACTTTTCTATTTAAGTTTTTGCAATTAATTATGCTACACAGTACACATTTTCTATTTTTTTAGTATTTCTCAATATTTAAAACTTTCATCTCCACCTCTTTTTCTTTTTTTTGTTATCAAACTATATAATTTAAGTCTTTGCAAATTTTCTTTTTCATTTAATAATTTTTCTTTTTTCTCACTGTTTCAAACTTTCCTCTTTGATTTTTTTTTTGCTTTTTTCTTTTTTTTTTGTTCTTTCTTTTAAACATTTCAATTATTTTTTTCTTTTTAATGATATAATTTTTTCCTCAATGTTCTTCCATATCTCCCATAAAACAACCCAAAAATCAAATTAAAAAATAAAGCAAGGAAATTCAAAAAATACAACTATCATAAACGAGCCGTATTTCGTTTTCCTACCAAGATCTCAACAAACCAAAAGAATCAATCTCACCCATCAACATCACAGTGCAAAAACACCTAGATTCTCTACACCCAATCATCACCATGTAATGATCAACAACCGAAGAACCCTAATCCGACCAATCAATCAAGAAGAGATTAGAACCCCAAATCATTCACTTAGTCATTTCTAATTAGATAGTCATACTACCCTACCAAGAATCCAACTTGTAAACCACTACCATCACGCACTTTGACTTGTAAACCACTACCATCACGCACTTTCCATCAAAGCTCTGCACGATCACCAATCAACACCTTGACCAATCAATCTCTCACCAACAGTTCCCTACCACGCACACCTCCTCAATTGTTGTCTACTCCTCTAATATCTCGCCTTTCTTATCGAGGTGATCTCGACAACATCGCCCTCAGGTAACATGGTGGCAAGGAACCTGCAGGCGAGGTGTCCCACTTAAAGCACTAATGAAAGATGTCGGCACGGGTATAGATGTATAAGGAGATGCATCAATAAGGACGGCGAAGATGAGAAATGGGAATGGATAGAATAAGGAATGAAGAATTAGAATAGAGGCAAAAGGAGGGAGGGTTTGGATTTTTGTAACTTTTGGGCGATTGAACTACTGAATGAGTATAGTTAAAAAGTCACATGGCAACCGTGTGCCCATTTAAATTACAGACGAATGATAGTTTTGTGAAATTCTAAGAAAAAGTTTAAAGTAGTTTGTTGTTTATTCAAAGTATAGGGTAGATTTTTAAAGTCTGGTCAAAGTATATGGAGATTTTCTAAGTTAGCCCATACGTGTATGCATGTATATAAGTTTTCCCAGTATCTTACAAATAAATAGAAATAGACATACAGATAATATAACTGATGGAAGTGTGCATATGAAAATTTATGCAAGATGCAAGGAGAATTAAACCATCCACAGCTCAATTGCTTACTGCTTACCCAGTTTACCAGATTCCAGTTTCTCCTTACCATGACTCCATCCAAAGTTATACCTAAGAAATTAGGAAAGAGTGATTCTTTAAAGCATTTAATAGGAATATGGTATCCAAAATTATACATAAGAAACCTTGCTTGGGTATGCATTAAATTTCTCAATACAAAGACAGAAAATCAAAAATTAAACACAATGTAGAACCAAAGATGATGATAAATATGACAGTATGTGGCTTATTGTTGCCAATCTAAACACTTCTCTTGAATGTTAATAAAGATCGTAAGAATCAGTATCAGTTAAAAACTTGTACTGTAATTCATATAATGGGAGGGAACTTTGCACCGATGGTTAAGTCGAGCATAATGAGAGATTTCCCCATGCTGAATCCAATACAAAAATATTTCTTCTTTCATTCCCATTATTTGCAACAGACTGGAGAATTTGTGAATTCAAGATTTATCAGTAACCTACTTTATGCAATCAGAACCACAGCATCAGCATAGACATCTTGGCAGTGTCCGTTAATCCTTAGTAGGGTCCACCATACAAGCAAAGAATTAGACTACTTGTCATTGCGGGTTTTATTGAGGTACCGTCATGGGGACTGCTATGATGGGAACGTTGTAATTCCCTGGGATAATTTGTTTAATTATTCAAGACAGATGGCACATGTATGTTTTCTACTTTGGCAAGCTACTTCTGAATGTCAATAAGCCCATTCCTAGTTCTAAGTTTAAATCCTCCATTTTTTTTCCTTCTACCACTAAGCTTTATATCATATTAACTTGACATTCACATGCCTCTGCTCTCATTTTCTCAAGGGCATGATTACTTGATGTCAATGCAAGTCAATTGCTAAACTCAGCACCCATTTCCTCTCTCACTTCAATTGCCTTTGCATCATTGAATTTGTGCTATATGAAATAAATGTTTCCCACAATCCACGTTTTCTTCTCTACCATTCCATGCCCTTTATTATTTACTGATTACCTCCAATCCTCAAGGAAAATCTGACCTACAACCTTTGCATTTGTGAGGACTTTGTAATCAATATTACAAGCTCTACTGAAGCAGTGTAGTTATAATGTCCACACTCCCTCTATCTTAAAGACCAAGTATAATTGAAATGGAAATGGATGGCCATGCTGCAGCAAAGTGGCTGTTAAATGATCCGTATCCAAATGTCACTCGATCATGAATCCAAACTTAACAACTATATCGTAACATATTTTGAATGTTAGTCAATTGAAAATCTTGCAAAAATACTAATGAGAAAACGATGTGGAAAAAAGGGCATCGGACAAGACTTCTGTCATCAATACCTGCTGTCTGGGTCTTCCAGACTACTTTTTACCTCATCTGGAAGGTTCGCTACCCTGAAAGGAGAAAAAAATCATAGGTTGTTCAGTCCTTTTTTCATAGGATTCCCTAACTATAGAAGTTTGAAAATCAAGAAACCAGGTTAAAAAGAAGTGCATTCCTGGGTGAAAGTTGAAGGAGATTTTGACGTAGCAAAGGGAAATCAGGCACCTGAATGAAAAGAAAGATTAACAACACATAAAAGGCAAATAGACAACTAAATCAAATACATGAAGTCATGAACATGCCAACATCAACACACTTTAACCATGAGCAATGTAGATGGCATAATACAAAACTAAGTACAAGTTTGCACATGTTGCATGTAAGCTGAACATAAATAGAAATACAAAAGGTTACATTTAGCATAGGGTTTGTTTGGACATAATGCAGATGGATGCTTTTTAGTGCTAGATTTTTGTTGAACGTATGAAGGCTCTAAACAAAAATCACCATTATATTCAGAGTTTATCCTACATCTCATAAATTATTTTCTAAATTCTGCTATGTAAATGTATATCATTGTATATATACAAATAACTATATAACAAAATTCCATATTGCGACCTACTCTGCATTCGCATTTGAAAGGATTACAGGAAGAGTTAAATATAGAATGCATATAGCTTCACAAGTCGCATACAGACAAATAAAACTGCTCGTGATTGAAAATAATAAAGCAATGAATCAAATTTCGGTCCACCCTGAAACATATGACATGAATTGAATGACACTAAAATTCTTTTAGACTGTTCCGGGTTTATATTATGCTGTATCAACCAATAACTCTATCTAGAGCGTTTTGTTGTCAGTTTGAATGTCTTTCCAAATTTCTAAAAGAAAAGGGAGGTACAGTTGTAGCAGATTTCCTCTATTTGGTGCCAAGTAGATAACCCATTAATCTATATATCTCGTCACTATGATATACAATAAATACAAAGGGGAATCCTCGGCTTTTTTAGATATAGGTTGACCCCAACTTTGAAATAAATAATGTGGCTACATCTAGGTTATTATTTCACCCACTATTATGTTAACACGTGCACAAAGTGCACGGGCACCCCCCCCCCCAAACAAAAACCCCACTCAATCAAGACGCGGGACCCACACGGGTGTTTCGTTGGGTGCAAAACCGGGTTCAAATGGAAAGAGTGGGGGGTGAGTGTGGGTATTGTCTTAGGGTTTTGGTTTTTTTATTGGGGTGTTTTTTGGGTGTTTTGGTTTTGGATGTGTTTTTATTTTTATTTTTATTTTTTGGGGGACCAGTGGCGAAGCCACATAGGGTCGGGGAGGCAGCTGCCCCCCCCAATTCAAAATATTTATTTGCCTCCTCACCCCCACACAAAAAATTTTATGCACCAATCTCCTCAATCCGTCTCTCAGCACTTTGCACGGGATGGGGCAGCCGCATAGAGCATTCAATTGGGTTAGTTGCCTGGCAAAAAAAACCGAAAGTTTGTGCCTGCATTGAATAATGATCTTCATATAGCATTCATGAAGTAATATTCGCGTAAAACAACAAATTCAGCGTGGGTGCCTTTGACGCGGAACAACAAACCAGCGTAAAAAAATTAAGGGGCGCCTTCGGCGCAGAACAACAAACCAGCGTAAAAAAATAAAGATTTAGCGGGCGTCTTCGGCGCACAAACTACAAACACATATATTATTTCATGAAGATCATTATTCAATGAAATTTCTATAAATCTTTTTTAAATTATATATTTTATTATTTAATTTGTGTGAGGTTAAATACTTTGCCCCCCTTCACTGAATTCCTGGCTCCACCACTGGGGGGCGGTTGGGTGTTTTGGTAATGAGTGTGTTTTGTGGGTGATATTACATTTTAGTACAAGGACATATGGGATGTCATATGGAACAAACATGTCACATGGGGACAAAGTCCTCAAATGTATAGTAGATATTTTGTCATCGTCTCAAAATAATAATCATCAGAAACATAATATTTAATGAAAATATTCCAAAAGACATTTCGTAATGTTGCTAGTTATCTTAACTATTTTCTTCCTAAAAAGTGTTATCTTCACTAAAATAACTTTAAGCAAAAGTGCATAAGGACCATGCTAAAACAGAACTATGAATCTTTACCCATACTGAGATTTCAGATATTGCAACATAGACATTAGATTAACATTGCTTATTACCTGTCTCATCTAGAAACTGGCGTTCAACTTGCAATATTTTTTTTGTATGTTTTTGATAAGTTCGAAATACAAAAGCTAAAATAAGAGAAAATAGAATAGCAAATAACGGTTAAAAAGGAAGTAAGCCAGGTACATCTGAGACCGAGATGATACCGAGCCCGTCGGGCCCGAACCCCTCCTCAATCTTCGCCGACAAGTCTTTACTCCTATTCTGATAAACGAAAAATGGTTAAAGTATCAAAACTCATCATCCAATTTCGAAAATACAAGCAAACCCCATGAAGCCTTCCAGGCGTTCGATGAAATTACGCAGCGATAAAAAATGAAGACCTTGAGGTCCGAATGATGAATGGTCACCGTCCCGACGGTTCGATAAGCTGAGTAGATTCTGAGAGAAGAGGAGGCGCGATTTTTCTGCGGTCGATGAGTTGGTGATTGAAGCGAGAGGAGTTGACGAGAGTGATGGTTCGTAATTGAAGCCATTGTTTCTGTTCCTCTCTCTCTCTGTGTGTGTTTGAGTTCCTCTCGCAAAATTTGTTCCTTTTTGGGCGGTCTTGCTCTTCAATTGCGTGACGGGACAGGCGAATAAAAATAACGAAATAATGGGCCGTTCGATTGCGTGACGTCTGTGTATATTGTTTGGGAATTGATTTGCGAACCCACCGTTTTACTCTGTGCTCATAGCCTCATACCACTAATTTACAAGTTTACCATTTTTCCCATACACCTGCCGTTTATTTACACGTTTTCCATTAAAACCTCTTAACGCGCATGCCGTTTATTTACAAATTTTCCCTTAAAACCTCTTAACGCGCGTAACCATTGGGTAAATTTACCAAAAAGCACATACGTACATCTATACGCTGGAAATAAAACGGCCGCTTGAAGTGCGAATAGCGGGAGATGTCGCCGTCAATGGTGAATCCAGAGCCGAAGATCTCGGATCCACAAGTGAGCCTAACATAGTTCACTAGGATGAGGTCGGATCCGGTGGTGGACGCGTCTAAGAGAGGGGACCGATCTTGTGAAGATCCCATCATAGTCCCGCATTGGTAGTGAAAAAGAAAAAGAAATAGTTTAAGTATTGTTACGACACTTTCGGCTGCCTAGTTTGTGTATCGATGAAGGTCGGCCTCAGGTGAAGATCGTCTGCAGGCCGGCCTACCATAAATGTCTCCTAACGAAGGTCGTCCTTGGCGGCCTACCTTAAATTTCTCCTCACGAAGGTCTCCCGCAGGTGGCCGACCTAAAATGTCTCCTGACGAAGATCTCTCGCAGGCGGCCTACCTAAAATGTCTCCTGACGAAGGTATCCCGCATGCGGTCTATCTTAAATGTCTCTTGACGAAGGTCTTCCGCATGCGGTCTACATTAAATGTCTCCTGACGAAGGCCTCCCGCAGGCAGCCACCAATGTCTCCTGACGAAGGTCCCCCGCTGGCGGCCTACCTTAAATGTCTACTGACGAAGGTCGTTCTCGACGGCCTACCTTAAATGTCTCCGGATGAAGGTCTCCCGCAGGCGGCCTACCTTAGATGTCTCCTGAGGAAGGTCTCTCACAAGCGGCCTACCTTAAATGTCTCCTGACGGAGGTCGTCCTCGACGACCTACCTTAAATGTCTACTGACGAATGTCTCCCGAAGGCAGCCTACCTTAAATGTCTCCTTACGAAGGGCCCCCGCAGGCGACCTATATTAAATGTCTCCTGACTAAGGTCGTCCCTCGATGGCCTAGCCCAGAAATATCTCTGACAGAGCCTAGCCTATAAATATCTCTGACAGCCATTAATGCTCGAGATTAAACGACGAACTGACAGGCACCCATCACGTCCCCCATTAATACTCCAGCTAAGCTCCAGTTGGCTTCGGCTAAGCAGAATTGACAACTGATTGGACGGCGAGCAACCGACATTCTCCACTATAAATACCCCCTCCATCCCTAAAGATAAGGGGCCAGTACGTCTACGGGTAAATTTCTTTCCACCCTAACTCTAGCTAGCCGAACGTTGGCCCGGTCTCCTTGTGGATCGGCCTCGTCCCTTTTAGCCATTTCCGAAGTCCCCATGCTGATTTGAGCATCGGTTGGGATTAGGTCAGACCCCAGTTCGACCCTCCCTAACGAGTTGTTCGTAGCACATGGAGCTAAAGACATGTCTCCTAAAGCTCTTCTGAAGGTTGCCAGAAGATCGATAGCTCGGCCTACCCATCGCCTGCTCAAGGCCTGAAGGTCGCTCGGCTCCCGTAGCTCGTACCTCAAGGTCGTCGCCTCAAGGCCCGAAGATCATCCTGCCCAGCGAGATCTCCTAGTGATTAGGGTTCAATATTGCATATTCTACCCCTCATTAGATTACATTTTGTGCATAGTTTATGTTCATTTTGGCTCCGATACACCCATTTTGATGATATCACTTAATTTTGGAGCTTATCATTTTTATATGCATATAACCTAATTTTTACAGCTTATTATCATCTTCATCTTAGTCTCCTATTATTTTTCAGTTGAACTTCGTGAAGTCCCGACCCCAACGCATATTTTTTCAGAATTTTTGGAGGTCAGAGAAATTTACTGCATTTATTAGAAGACAGTGTGATGATGCTGAAAATTTCTGGTCTGGAAATTCTGATACCCCTCTTGTGCAAAATTCTGCTATCATTCCAGTGTATATTCCGGTCTTGTGATATTTTTCAGTTGTAGTACACTTTGTTACGGTTCCATCGCCGCCTGGAACATATCATTCCGAGCTCAGATGAATTTTCTAGAATTTTCGCAAGACAGGCTAGTGCTGCTGGAATTTTCTGTCGATTTGGGCATAAGTTGCGGGTTTGGGCGCGGATCTGACTCGTTTGGGCTGTTTCCAGACCCGAATTGCTGATTCTATTTCTTGGGCTTTCCTCCCCTTTATTTCCATCATTACTTCTTCCTCATTCTTCGTCTTAGGGTTAGGGTTTTGGTGAAGCAACAAAGAAGCAAGGAGGTGCAATTGGATTTGGGTTTGGGTTTTCCTTGGAGATCTTGGTGAACTCTTTTCCTCTCCATTTGTATTTTGATTTAGTGATTTGTAATGATAATGGATGATGTTTTAGAAGTAAAAAATCCATCTTTTCTTATTGTAATGAGCTAGATCTTCTTCTTGTGTGGGTGTGTGTTGATTTGTGTTTGTGGAGCTATGGTTATTCAATCTTGCATGTTTAAATGTTTATGTGGTAGGATTGATGAGATATACTTTGTATTAGGGACTCTAATGGGTATCCCTAGAGTGGAGTTTGCCTAGTGGTACTATTCATGTATGCTTGGTTGTTTATTATCTCAATTTCCCATACCCTACTTTCATCGCACACCAAGTGTTTGTCAAAATGCCACATCCACCAATTGCTCATTCCTTAGCCGGGAAGACAATTGAGTTATCCCTGGATTGAACCCATTTACTTAACAACCACACTCACACACATCACACAAGCTTTCTTGCCTATTTGTCTCCATGATTCCTCTACCCGAGGGTGTTGATTTGGTAGTTGGTCTCAAACACCAACATTTTCACACACATTTCCACCGTTAGCTTAGTTGGTTGTAGCGTCACCTATATTTCTCCTTTATTAATTGAACTTACGATTGCAAAACGACTTGTCCTTGTGATCCGACCCGGTCTCACCGGATATAAATTTATTACTTGACATCCTACTACACTTGGGAGTAGCACTCAAGCATCACATACTTGAGACACGTTCAAGCACCTAGCCCGGCCAAAGCGGCGACCTAGGCATCTTCATCACAAAATCCCTCTCTGTGACAGGTAAACCCCCTTTAATCATTGTACCATTGATTCCCTAATATACAAATTCATTGTTAGGCGGATTTGACCCGCAACAATTGGCGCAGTCTATGGGAACGAAAGGTTACACCCATGTTAATCTCTGTTTTATTCCATCTCATACAGCAGTCGCTTGCTGAAGGTTTAACAGGCGACTATCCTGTTTTCAGTCGACTGTATCGTCTTCATCAGTGGACTGTCGAGGCATAGATTATAGCCGTTGGGATTTATTTAACCGTTGGACAGCCCACTGTTATTTATTCATCAGTCGACTGTCAGTGACGTTTCAGCCCAAAATCTAGCTGTTGCAGCCTTTTGTTTTTGGCATCTTTCTTGGCTTTTGAGAGTTCATATAGGATTCCTATATATATGAGAGAGCTAAGTTCATTAGAACTTCTTGATGCTATTACAAATCATTAGAGATTGATTAAGCCACTCTCAAACTCTCTCATTTTCCTCTTAGAGCTCATTCTCTCCGTCATGCATTGAAGTCAAGCTCAAGTGAAATCATCCAAGTGCTTTCAAGCTAATCTCATCACTTGGAGATCCTCTTCCATGTCTTGCATTCATTTATGAGTAAGTACATCTCAAGGCATATGTAAGAGTATTTGTTTTACTTTGTGTTTCTTTGAAATCCTAATTCTCTTTGTGGGAATTAGACATTCTCTTTGTGGGAATAACTCTCTTTGTGGGAGTTTAGTGTCCTAGTGTGCTAACCCTAATTCTCAGTGTGGGAGTTAGTAATTCTCTGTGTGGTAGTTAGACCCTTGTGTAGGGCTGGGTTGGTTCTTGTGTAGGACAAAATCCTCTGTGTGATGTATCTCTTTGTGGGATTTGTATTCACTTCTCTTTGTGGAAATATAGTGAATATTGGTGTGGCTGGACGTACCCAAGTTCGGGGCACCAGGGTAATATCTTGTGTTTGTGTTTGGATTGATTGTGTTGATTAATTCCTCTTGCATTTATTATTCCGCATTTGCAAGTTAAATTTTAATTGCACAATTTATTGCCATTACTATATTCACCCACATCTAGAGTGTTTGTTGTTAGTATTTCAAGGTAGAAGGTCCTTACATGGGCTTCACCCAATTTGCAAGTCAGTCGACTGATGAAGTATTTACAGTCGCATGTCTATTTTTCTACAGTCATCTGTGCACAAGTTGTATTTTCTCTGCTCCATTTCCATCCCTAGTATCAGTCGCCTGCTGAAGGATATACATGTGCCTGCTCATTGTACATGCGCCTGTGTAGTCTTCTACAGTCGCATGTCATGTCTTAGATTATAGCCGTTGTGATTTTTGTAGCCGTTGACTAGTCGACTGTCTGTTGTTCATCAGTCGAATGTCGGTGCCATAAATTACCAAAATCTAGCCGTTGCAGATTTATTTATTTTGGCCTTTTAATTGGGTTTGCGGGTTCCTTTGGGTTTCCTATATATAGGAGAGGGCTGAGTTCATTAGAACTTCTTGGAATTATTGAAAATCATTATAGTTTGATTAAGCCACTCTCAAACTCTCTCATTTCCCTCTTAGAGCTCATTATCTCCTTCATGCATTGAAGTCAAGCTCAACAAAAATCATCCAACTGCTTTCAAGCTAATATCATCACTTGAAAAGCCTCTTCCATGCCTTGCATTCATTAATGAGTAAGTTCATCATCAATGCATAGGTAAGAGTATTTGTTTTATTTGTTATTTCATTGAAACCCTAGCTTTCTGTGTGAGAGCTAGTTTCTCTCTGTATGAGAGTATAACCTTCTATGTGAGGGTTGGTTGTGATCTCTCTATGTGAGAGTTTGAGTCTCTATGTGTGAGAGCATAAGTCTTTTTGTGTGAAAGCAAAAATTTCTCTGTATGAGAAACCAAATCCTCTGTGTGAGACAGCTCTGTGTGAAATTGTATTCACTTCTCTGTGTGAGAATTATAATGGATATTGGTGTGGTTGTACATACCCAAGTTTTAGGAACCAGGATAACATCTAGTTTTTAAATTAAATTAGATTCTAATTCTGATTTGATTTTAAAGATAAATTTGTTATGAATCAACTACTGGGGGAGGAACCCCCGGCCCTTTATTTATAAGCATGGTAGGAGAGGAGAAAGATAGAATACATAGATATGGGTGTATCTCTAAGATACATGCAATCCTAACCGACTGTGGTATTTTCATTCACAACACTCCCCCTTATCCAGACATATGTGTGGACTCTGCTCAAGAGTACTTCGGGATTCTGAGCGTAATAAGAGTCTCGCATGGGGTGGATACTTCAGGATCCTGAGTTGGTGAGGTTTGCCTCGTTAAAACCTTTAGCTATGGAAAACTCTGTGGGAGAAACCATAGTTAAGGAAAAAGAGTACAAATGCACTTTAACTCTCACTGATTTGTACTATGCTCGTGAATACTTCTGGATTCTATGTGTCACAGCGGGATGGATACTTCATGATCCAGAGTTGATGTGATTTGCCTCGTTAAAACCTTTTGCTATGGAAAACCTAGTGGGAAAAACCATAGCTAAGGAAAAAGAGTACAAATTCCCTCAACTCCCCCTGATATGTAAAAGCTCTTAGGCTTTCAGATCTCTTAGGCTTATCTCATCACTCCAATTTACAACATTCCGAAAATATACACAGATTACAAAGTTATCACAATAAAGCAGATGTTGAATCCAGAAACTTTGGAGAGATGTGCTAAGTGTCGTCGCCTCTAATGTGGTCTTCAGACTTTGTGGTCAGCTCCACAATACCAGCCTCTATCCCAATCGTCACTGGGATGTGATGTACCAGCAGGCACCCTCAAATACACCATTGGTGTGGTGAGGATCTCGAAATGATAGAATGATGTTGCCTTTATAAATTGTTTTGCAGAACTACAGTAGATGGCCATCCCACTGTGGGTACCCGTTTTGTGATTTCTCAATATAGGGACCGGACCTATAACATGCATTTGCATAAACATTGGAGGATGATACTTCATATTGTAATTCCAAATCTATCGACCCTTGGAGGAAGTGCAGAAGGCTTAACTCCGGTCTAATAGCCCCTTTTAGGTGCCAACTATCTCTAGCTAATTAGTTTACTGCAACTGCTATATCGAGACGCGTGTAGTTAGTCAGGGGTGCCTGATTGCACTTAGATAATGGACTTTAGAACCAGTTATATCATCTCCCTCTTCCAGCGATCGGAAGGGTTCTTTTTGTACATCCATTATATACACTACCATAGGTGTACTTTGGATGACAATGGTCCTTTTAATTTTTCCAACGCACTTCTGAGCGTATGTAACATGATTCAATGAGCCATGACTTTATATTTGCCTAGGTCTTTTTTATTTCATGTTTAAAAGTCAGGCTTGAACCGATGTTTCGGTTTTCTCTTCAGGAGATCCGATGAGATTTTAGTTGTTTACAATTATGATCTCAAATCCTGCTTTTTGCTCGGGTGCAAAGACAACCCTCAGTAGGAATCATTGCTTTGTCAAGCGATTCTCTTGGCTGTACATTATTCTTATTGTTTTTATTCAATAGAATAGACGTCCCGAATTCTATTCAGGCATTTAAGGAAATGTGGAAATTATCTTTACCAAGATATTCACGAAGGTATGCCGTCACAACATCCAATAACAACATATCCAAAATTTTCCTTTGCCAAATCGTAAGGTGTTCGCTTTTGTAACTTAGGGAGCCGGATGCATCACTTATGAGGCATGCTCATTTTAATTTGTTCGTTCCTTAGTTTCAGCGAAATTTTCCTTGGGCTATTGGTCGTACCTTATAGCATACGATTCTGTATTTATTTTTCTTATGTGTGCAATACTTTATTTTATCCACATGTTTGACACCTTTTGGTGGACTTCAGGTCCGAACATTTCACGTTTCATAAGTGAGTCCAGCCCATCTTTTATTGACCCGTTCCACATTTGGCCAATCTCTACGTTTGCCTTCTAGCAACTGAGTATGAAATGATAATTTATAAACATCATCGCTTTTGCGGTGTATATGGCAATATGATACGTGAATACATTGTCGACAATTTATGTTTTATCTGTCCAACACCTCCCCCGGACGTACAACAATTACTTTCAATTTTACTTTTTCCCGGCAGTTCCTCTGCAGTGGATTCCGGAAAGGGTGAGGGTGTGGACATGAGCTCATTGTCCTGGGGTAGTATTGTCTTAAGGTCTACATGAGTTTCTGTCCTTGGAACCTGGTGGTCTGCCCATTTTCTGTTGAGGATTAGCCACTTCTGCTGCTGGTGGATTGCATCCATTCTCGGGTATGTCAATCCTAGTTGGAGTTTTTGCAGCAGGGATGTGTGATCTGACAATCTTCTGGTTATTAGTAGATGAGTTCGGTAAGTGGTGAACATTGTTCTGTGGAGGATCTTTAGGATCACATTTTCACATTTGTTTTGTTACCGAATTATAGTGGGTCAAGCTTTTTGTATCACACGTTATAATTTGCTTCGCGCCAGATTTTCCAGTATATGGGCCTATTTTGGGGAAATTCGTCTCATCGAAATCACAGTCTTCAAGATGTGCCTTAAATGTGTCCCTCGTTTGGGGTTCTAGGTATCTTATTAGTGAGAGTGAGACAAACCCTGCATGGATACCTAGGCGACGTTGAGGACTGTTTTTGGTCCTCTGTAGTGGTGCAATGGAGATTTAAACTACGCGACCGAAGATTCTCAGATGAGAAATATTCGGTGGCATTCCATATGCAAGTTGCATTGGTGACTCTGACCTCCAGAGGGTCTTTTATTTACGATGCAACATGCAGAATTTGCATGTCCCCATGTATCCATCGGCAATCGGGATTTAATGGACGTTCAATCCAGTGGAGTCTACTTATCAGTGACTCTGCCGACCCATTTTGGGTATGAACATGCGGCATTGTATGTTCATTTTCTATTCCCGTTGCTTGGCAGTACTCTTGAAATGACCGGGAGGTATATTTCCCAACATTAACCAGACTTATTATCTATATTTGATTGTCTGGAAAATATGTCTGCGACATTTTTATTTTTGTGCTAATAGCTTTGGAAAAGCTAAGTTGTGGGTCTGTAGTAGACACACATACGAATATTCTGAGGATGCATTTATCAGTACAGTAAAGTACCGAAATAGCCCACCAGGGGGTGGAATTTGTCCACATCTATCTCCTTATATTCTTTTGGAGGAAGCATTGCGATTCTTTTTCAACTTTTCGTAGAGCTGGCCTTGTAATTAGTTTTTCCTTGTAGCAAGGGATATGAGTGAGAATTCTCCCTTCTGAAGAATCTTCGGGTTCTTCAAGTCATACCCATAGGATAAGATGTGATGCATCATCACAAATCTAGGGTGGCCAAGTCTATCATGCCAGATTAAAAATTTGGCTGATGTCGGGCACTTCAGGTGCTCCGTTTAATTCCGCTTCCTTTCTCCGAATCTTTGTATGGTGGAGGCTTGTAAGGCTCTCAAAACGTTCAAGTATTGATTTTACTCATTTTTCTTGAGACGTTACATACAGTAATTTGTTTTTTATTTACATTTGTTGTTTCCAAATGGAATCTGTTGAAACGAATGTCCTTGAAACTTAGAAAGTTTCTTTTGGAATTCGAAGAAATTAGTGCATCCTTTATTTTTGTTTCTGTGTCATTTGGAGGGGGGCAACAGTGTTGCGTTCCCAGGATCTTCAATATGGCCATGATGTTGGGCTTTGTATTGAAAGATCGATGTGTTTATTGTCTACTAATCAGCCATGAGAGCAGTTCATCTATTAAGAGATGAATTATATATGCACATTTTCAGGGAAAACATTTTCATTCAAAATCTAATTACATAATATGAAAGCGCTCGCAACTTGAATTGTTCTAAACAGTTTGTTAAGATAAAAGTAGAAGGCTAATCAAGCAGGTCATCATATTCTAAGTCGTCAGCTGCAAACTTGACTGGAGCATTAGAGGTCATCAGGTTTGTTTCAGCCTTATTTTTCTTGTTTTCTTTATACAAATCCTGGAGATGCTGCGGAGTTCTGCACACTCTGGACCAATGTCCTTTCATGCCACAGCTACGGCACTGGTCTTTCCATTCCCTCTTGGGTGGGGGTGCATCATCTCTATTTTTTGTCATTTTTGCGCCAAGTGAACTTCCGCTTACTTTCATTTCTTCGTTGCTGGACTTGGTCCTTGTCTCTTTTGTGTTGTCACCCTTTCTGTGGTCTTTCTTTTCTTTTACTATCTCTCTTCTTTTTGAAGGAAGAGGTATGGTGAGCTTCTGGTAGAGGGGCAGTACCAGGAGGGGGCATATTGTGAGTGGCGAGAAGAAGCTCTCTGTTTTGTTCGGCCATGAGTAAACATGACAGCAGCTCAGATTACTTGGTGAACTTGCGTTCACGGTATTACTGCATAAGTATCGCATCTTTTCATGGAAAGACGTATACGTCTTTTCCAGCATGCGATCTTCTGAGATTTTCTCACCACACAACTTCAGGCGTGCGGTGATGCTAAAAAAGTGTTGAGTTGTATTCAGCAATGGACTTGAAGTCCTGCAGTCTCAGGTCCTCCCACTCGTATCGTGCCCTTGGGAGTATAACATCTCTCTGATGTTTATACATATCCTCAAGGGCGGTCCATAGCTCAAATAGATGTTTGACCGTAAGGTATTCAGCCTTTAGGGTCTTGTCCACATGACGGCGAATATAGATAATAGCTTGCGCTTTTTCTATATCGCTTACATTTTCATTATTAGTCACAGCAAAAATGAGGGACTTTGCCCGCAGATGAAACTTTACATCGAGCTGCCAGCTCAGATAGTTTCTTCCTGATGCATCCAGCACTTCGAAATCGACACTTGCAATTTTAGCCATTTTATCTAGCGGAGCACAAATATGCATGAATTAATAATTTAAACACAAACATTTTCATGCGGAGGCAATTTTAATATGAAGGGCTAATTGCGTGGATCGGCCGGTCCCACATAAATAGGAGTCCAAAGTCACATTACAGTCCATATTACACAAATGAAAGCTTTAAAAAGAAATTACAACTTTGGAAACCCCCGTGGGTTCCATTTAAGATCTTCAGCTTCAATTGTGGCATCCGTCTCCATGGAAAATGGTCTTCGGTTTTGGACATTTACATAATTTTCTCACTACAATTTCTCTCAAAAGTAAAAGAAAAATGCAGGAAAATAAAATGTGGGACTTAAACAGTCGATCCAAAAACCGCAATTAGCCATCCATGCAGAAATTTTGTGCTCATCAAACATTTTCACCAAACATTTTCATTACATGCATCACAGACATTAATATTCGCAGAGATGGATAAAAAATTTAATTACTTAATAATTATTGGACCACTGTGCAACGTTATATACCATTAGGTTAGATGACTTACGGCAGAGCGGTCGCATGATCTTCCTAATTATTAAGCTTAAATATAATGCACAACCACGCATGTAATATCCACAGAATAAGCCAATGATGCAAAGCATGTATAGATGATTTTACAGAAGAAAGCATTTGATGCATGGGTTGTAAAAATTTGGGTTTAATCAATGAATTGAAAAAGAGCCCAATGCGACATGTTTTATGTAAAAGGAAAAATTTTTCCTTTTTAATTCATCCCCAATAACCCCCAATAGTCCCCAATAATCCATCATATGTCCACATATTGACCCATAATATACCGTGATTTTTCGCGAATTTTTAGGCCCACAAACGCCCTTTTTAATTAATTTTTAGACCAAAAAGTCTTTTAAGGCTTATTTTTAGCCATCGCCACCCCGCCTTTTTTTTGAAGAAAAACTGGCCTGTGGGCCTGAAGCCCGCAGTCAATTTTTTTTTGAAACAAGGCCTGCGGGCTTGAGGCCCGCAAGACAGTAATTTTTTTTGTGAATCTGGGCTCAAGGCCTAGTAGGGTTTTGGGGCGGCGGCTAGGGTTAGCCGTCGTCGCCCCCTTACTGTCGCCGGTAGGCGGTGGGAGGGGGGTCGGCCGCCCTTGCAGGGGGGACAGTGGCAGGGCGCCGTCGCCCCCTGCAGGGGGGAACGGCGGCGGGGCCGTCCCCCCTGCAGGGGGATCGGCGGTAGGGCGCCGTCGCCCCCTAGAAGGGGGAGCGGTCGCGGCGCCGGCCGCCCCCTATAAGGGAGGTGCGGCCATGGACGGTGGGGTGGGGGGAGATGGCTGGCGGCAAGGCCGCCGGCGGGCATGGGGTATGGTTTACACAAAGAGAAAACCCTAAAAATTTGATTTTTGTGACGAAAAATTCATCGTTTTTAGGCGATTTAGCAAATCCCCATATCGATCTTGCGAAATCTATGGGTAGATCAATCATACGTATGATAAAAACATCGTTTTAGCGATTTTTACCTCTATATCCGTTCTTCGGATATAGCGATGGTTGAACGAAGCCCTACGCGGATGATGACGCTCGATTGAGGAAGCCTTGCACCGCACGCGTGGATCTCCCTTTTCCTTCCGCCTTCACAACGATCGAAAAAATATTTTGTGGAAAATTTTTAGAGGCTCGTGCTGATAACGTGTTATGAATCGACTACTAAGGGAGGAACCTCCAGCCCTTTATTTATAGGCATGGTAGGAGAGTAGAAAGATAGAATACATAGATATGTGCGTATCTCTAAGATACCGGCAATCCTAACCGACTCTGGTATTTCCATTCACAACAAAATTTTGTTTTAAATATAATTTCTTATTTTGAATTTTAGATGTTAGATTTTGAAATTAAAATTTGAGATTTATTGAGGATTTAATTAAATGAGTTATAGCTAACAAGTTAAAAAATTAACAGTTTTAGAGATTAATCTGCACTATAAAATAAGTTATATTCTTACAAAAATAATGAAAACGAGTTGGTATCGTCGCAACAGCCAATAGTGTTACCGAGTTGAATCCAGGCATGACACCAGATTTGAACGCTCCCGATAAAGAATGCCAGAATATATAAAATGTGAGAGAGTTTGAGAATGAGATCACAATTTTCCAAATTAGATGACCGCATATAAAGGGTTTTTTATGATACATCAGAAAGCAGTAAACATGGGCTGTGGAACACACGTACACCCGCCCTGATCGCTTAATTCCAAATACGGAGAAGGCAAGTATCCATCGGAGCCCTAAAAGTTGGAAAATAAAGAAAAAACAAATGGGGATGGGGATAGTGGGATTCGAACCTGGGTCTCCACCGAAACAGCTGAGTGATTCAACCACTTTGATGAGCACCGGAGTGATTCAATAAATTTTTGAATGTGCGTTTTAATAATTTAACTTTACAAACGAGTCCTTCACCTTCTACCAAAGATCTTATTGGGCAGGTGGTGCCTCCTAAGCTTTTAGACCGTTATTGCTAATGGGCTTGTGGTCAATTAATTAGATGATAAATCGACATTAATCAAATCGGTGTAAAGGACAGGCGGGCACCGAGTGAGTTAAATGACATTTAGATCAATTTTCTTATCGGATCCGGATACGAAGTTTCAGGATCCAAAGCTGATAGCCATACCATAAACCATACATGTCAACCCGATCATTTTACTTGTCTCATTTCGCCTTTCAAAGCTGTGCATTTCGTTTCAAGAAGACGCAAATTTTGTAAGTCTATATTCTATCTCATTTATGTATTTTTAATCATTTTTTGTTAGGTTTGATTTTCTGGCATACGGGTCAACTCTAAAGGAGAAAACATTTTCTATAAAACCTAAAAATTACCATTTATATACTCATCCTGAAACCTGATTCACATTTACGTTTCGATTCATCATTGCCAGTGAAATTGGAGCCATCGACAGCAATTGAAACCTTTGATTAAATGTACGTACCAAAACTTTGCTGTTAATTTACATATTATTGAAGATGAGTTGTTTGTGTTTATCATTGAATTATTTTAGAAGTTTTAATTCATGTCATTTATGGGTTGTTTGTGTTTGCTGTTAATTCCGCTTTTATTGTTTTTATTTATTATTATTATTTTAAGGACTTTTTCATCTTATGCAGTGAAGTTGAATAGCTTAAAGTTAATTTGTGGATTACACAATATACCCTAATGAATTGCGGTTTAGTTCTAGCAGCAGCAGGAACTAAAGTTAGTTTTGATTAAGATGTTAGATACAAAGTGGGCATTTTAAAAACAAATCTCATTTTAAATTCTCTGAAAACACTTGGGTAAGAAATGTCTCTCTCTGGGTGGGTGGGTGGGGGTTTTTTTTTTGTTTTTATTTGTTTTTAATTTTTTTTGTTTTTTTTGTTTTTTTTTTTTTTTTGGGGGGGGGGGGGGGGGGGGGGGGCAAGAGAGTCTGTTTGATGAATCAAAACTGTTCAGTGGAGAAAGTTGCTAATCACATGGAATATGATCCAGAATTTTCTGATGGTTCAGTTGCTGGGGCTAGGGTGCGTAACTAGAAGTTTGGACATAAGTGCATTACCATCTGATCTCATGCAAACCATCATTTGTAGAATTGGAGCCATTTCAATAACTCGAAGACATTTTTTGGAATTGCGATAGGAGGGTTGACAAGCCAGCAAGTTATAATACATGCAAGAGCCCTACAAATATTTTAATAGTCACAATAACATGTTTCATTGGGGATGATACATGAACGTTCGACATTCAGAGTAGAAACAAACGTAATTTGCATGAAGACTAAATATGGACATGGAATGAAATAGCAGATTTAAGTTCTAATACTTGAAGGAATACGATGAAGATAAGCACAGTCCTCTCCACGTTGATCTGCAGCTATCATAGAGAAGAACCGAGACGAGACAGGAAGGTCCAAGATTACAGTAGAGACACACCAGATTCGTATTTCTGATCTTCAAGTCCTTTAAACAACGTGAGATGGATATATAATCATATACCAACTTACTGATTTGATAGAATCTATAACATAAGAAATCTCACAGACTTGGTTAACCCAAGCAAAATTGTCGGAGGAGAGTAGCATTCCTCTTACCTTTACCATGCATAGATGCTAAATCATTTGGTATTACACCTCACCTACATAAACACAAACATTAAGATGTTTGATAAACGAAGAAATTATAAAAATAAATCTGAACAACAGGTGGAATAGCTGACTAAGTCCTAAATAATTTGTAATTAAAAAAGTGCTTCAGGAATGTCGAAAATGTGGTTTCTAACTAGCATAAAGCAGTTGTCATATGTTTTAACTATTTCAAGTTAAAAATTATTATATTATTGAGCAGAAAACCATTTTACCATCAAAACAATAAAAGGTTAAATTATAGTAAACCACATTTATCTTTACCTTGTTCTCAATTATCTAAAAAATGCAGAAAAAACAAACCTATAAAGATGTTTAAAAAACTAAAAAAATCCAATAAACTGTAAAAGCTTCCAATAATGTTTTAATATCCTAAAATTTTATTTTAATTTTCTAATCTTCAAAATTATATGAATACTCTTATAAATCCTCTAGTTTCAGCGTCTCCACTCATTAAAACATATAGTATTCTTGGGAACAAAATAAACTTAATTAAATATTTATATGCTCACAAATTTATAATATTTTTTTCTTTTGAAAGGTCCAAGTATTTAGAGAAAATTTCTATTAAAAATCCTAAAATATGATAGTTCGTTTCCTCCTTTGAAGTTTGGAAAATTTGAAAATTCCCAGTTTTGATCTTCTTTTCATATAAAATTCGAAAAATGGATAAATTTCTTAATTTTGTTTTTCTTATTCCTTATTCAAAGCCCTAAATTTTCAAATTTTTTAAAAATTTACGATCTATTTCATTCTCTATTCAAAATCCAAAGAAATTATGAAAAGAATTCCTTAGCCGGTCGTGCTCAATAGATTTTCCTTTTTAAACTCAAACACGGCATACTTTTTCTCCAAGACCCAAAATTCTTAGACTTCCAAAGCTCAACTCGAAATTTCCCAATTATCTATTGATTTAGACTTCATTAAATTTCAAAGACTTAAAAATCTAACATTTATTGGTGGTTTTTTGCTTTTGCTCTCGTATCTATTAGGAGTTTGATTTGAGGCTGCCAATGCAAATAAAATGAGAGGGTAGAGAGGATTTGGATGGAAAAGGGAGATTAGGAGGGAGAGGAAGAGGTTAACAATTCTAAATGAGAAGTGGAAGATTATAGGAGAAAAAGAGGAGGATGATAGTGATAGAGAGCAGTTGCTGGAAGATGGAGAAGTATATAACAATAATGACATTTTGGATGAAGAAAAGAAAATGGGGAAGCAGACATGACTAGGTCTCCTCCACAAGTGGCAAAAGTACACATCACGTGACCACTTTACTATCTGGAGGAGAATGTGCCATATATAACACGTCATAATTTTTCTCCAAGACCCAAAATTCTTAGATTTCCAAAGCTCAACTCGAAATTTCTCAATTATCTATAGATCTAGACTTCATTAAATTTCAAAGACTAAAAAAATCTAACATTTATTGGTAGTTTTTTTTGCTTTTGCTCTCATATCTATTTGTAGTTTGATTTGAGGCTGCCGATGCAAATAAAATGAGAGGGTAGAGAGGATTAGGATGGAAAAGGGAGATTAGGAGGGAGAGGAAGAGATTAACAATTCTAAATGAGAAGTGGAAGAATATAAGAGAAAAAGAGGAAGATGATAGTGATAGAGAGTAGTTGCTGGAAGATATCACGTGACCACTTTACTATCTGGAGGAGAATGTGCCATATTGACAAATATGATACATATCTCTCATATATTATATGCTACCCATTTCTCTCATGTGTGTGTGTGAAACAGAAAATAGGATATCATAGGAGGAAACTCTCTCATGTGATGATCAAATTGTTCTATATATTTTCCTCTCTCCTGTGATGATCAAATAGTTATATATATATATATTTATGAAAAAAGTGGATCAAGGTGCCTCCTTAGATGAAATCTAAGGAGGCGCCCTTATTTCCCCTCATCTCCTACAATTTTTTTGAATTTTTTTTCATGTGGTTGTTGTTCACATCATGGATGATCTACATACCAAATTGTAAGGGATTCCAGTACTTTTTGAGCCTCCAGCTATCCCTTACAACTTCAACGGTCTGAAAACGTGTTCAAAAATCCACAAAGTTGTAAGGGATAGATGTGTGCTCAAAAAGTATTGGAATCCCCTGAAATTTGGTATATTGATCATTCATAAGTTGAACAACAAACCCATGAAATTTTTTTAAATAAAAAAGTGGAAGATGGGGGAAAATGGGGGCGCCTCCTTAGATTTCATCTAAGGAGGCACCCTAGATCCCCTTTTCCCATATATATATATATATATATATATATATATGGGGAAAAGGGGATCTAGGGTGCCTCCTTAGATGAAATCTAAGGAGGCGCCCCCATTTTCCCCAATCTACTACAATTTTTATGAAATTTTTTTCATGGGATTGTTGTTCACATCATGGATGATCAACATACCAAATTTCAAGGGATTTCAATACTTTTGAGCCCCCATCTACCCCTTGCAACTTCAACGGTCTAAAAATGTGCTGAAAACCCCATGAAGTTGTAAGAGGAAGACGATGGCTCAAAAAGTATTGGAATCCCTTGAAATTTAGTATGTTGATCATCCATAATGTGAACAACAAACGCATGAAAAAAATTTCCAAAACAATATGGGAGATGTGGGAAATGAGGGCGCCTCCTTAGATTGAATCTAAGGAGGCACACTAGGATCACTTTACCATATATATATATATATCTATTCTATAAAATAGGATGTTATCAAGAGAAATTGGATAAGAGAAATTGAACAAGAGAAATTAGATAAGAGAATTTGGACAAGAGAAATTGGATAAGTGATGAGATTTTGAGAGATAAGAGAAGAGGTGGGGAATTTTGTGATAAGATTTTGAGAGATAAGAGAAGAGTGTGGAATTTTGCACATACAACCCCGGGTTTTGCATCTTTGCCCCTGGACCCTCCCCACACACACACCTTTTATTCTCCCCCCTTCCCGACCATTTTTTTTCCCGTCCACGTGCACGTGTGCACGTGTTATTTGCTAGTGTATATATATATATATATATATAGGACAATCGGCACTGTCCAAGTTAATCTTCATATTCTAAAAATCCAAACCATCAAAGATTTAATGAACCCTTATCTTTTTACTCCTTGAGTTAAGATGTGTAAAAGTTTTGTTACTATAAAATCATTAAAATTTTAACTATCCAATATACATGAAAACAATATAAGAACACTATATGAACAATATAAGAACCATACGGGTTTTCATCTATATATAATTAATAATATGTAGATCAACTTCAACTGATCATCCAAAAGTAATGTGAAGAGTGGATTTTTTGACTGTCACTAAAAGAAACTCTTTCATGTGATACATTGTTTTCTAAATTTTCATATACATACATACATACCAATACATACATACACATACACATATGCAAAGAGGTGCACGGCACAAATCTATAACAATGGGAGTACATCTCAATGATCACACCCTAAAAACAACAAAACATGCCACACCGAATAAAAAAGGCCAATCGTATACTTAAAAAAGAAGAGAGAATCTTAAAAATAATAACATAATGATAAATAGATGATGTAGAAAATTCATGTCGGAAATGCACATCTTTTTTGTTTTTGCTTAATTAATATCTAATAAGTGCACCACATGAAGAAGAAATAGAGGGAGAAGATTAATTGTTAATATATGTAATGTATATAGTTTTATTTACAATTATCTATTTTTTTGGGGGGGAGACAGAAGAAAAATAGGAAGAAAGTACTATCCACATGAAGGAAAAGACATCATCTTTTTAAATGTTCTTTTAAATAGCAAATTTAAGATCGTTTCCATCGAGAATCTAAATAAGGATTTTTTTAACAAAACTATTATCCTCAAAGATATAAGAAAATAGTATAATATGACATGCCTATTCTGAGAAAAGTGAGAAACTACATTCCTCAAATTAAATTATTGTAGATGTACATATTCAGTTTTCTATCATAACACAACTTATCCTAAAAACTGCATGTAGAGCAGGACTTATGATCAATATAATAGACCAAACAAACGGTAGCACATGCTTAATGGAAAATAAGTTAACAGCGATGTCACATACCTGATGAGGGATATTTATCCACGTAGATGGACTGGAGCTTGGACAAGATTCTGCCCTGATTTTCAGGCCATTCCAAGCTTTTCCACCACAATACCTCTCCATATATGCATTCTAGGTTCTCTGGATTCAATGGAAGTTTCCTCAGCTTGGGGCAATCTTGTACGCCGAGAACCTTCAGGGAAGGGAAAGCCAATGTTTTGTTTCCGCAGCTAAGGCTCTCCAGCTCCGGCAGCCCAGAGAGACTCAGGTGGTAAAGGTTGGGTAGAATGTTGATCTCTTCTGGAATTTCTTTCTTCTCCTTCTCTTCTTTAAGGGATTCATCTTCACAATGGATTAATTGTCTTACACTTTTGCAATTTACAATTCGTAAATGCCGGAGGCTTTGGAGACTCCCGCTTTTCAAGGTAATTTTAGCTTTGTGAAGCTCAGACAGGTTGAGTGCCGTCAGATTAGGAAGGGTGGACGCCTTCTCTTTAAAGGATTCATCTTTATATTGGATTAGTCCTGTTATATCTTTGTAATTTGGAATTTGTAAACGCCGGAGGCTCTGGAGGCCCTCGCTTTTCAAGGCAACTCTAGCTTTGGAAAGCTTGAGGCTTTCGCTTTTCAAGGTTAGTTTACCTTTGGGAAGCTTGAACGCCATCAGATCCTGAAGGGGTGATGCCTGTCCATAGTTACCATCATCGATCACAAACTTCTCCAAGTCGCCGCATCGACGGAGTCCAAGTGAGCTCAAAGCCTGGAACTCACTTCCGAGGGTTGCAGTTGACAGTGATGTTAGACCTTTGGACTGACTTATTTCGAGATCATGGGTGGAACCAGCTAATCGGGGAGACCATGAAAGCCTCTGCAATGCAAGTGTTGTATTTATGCTAATGGCAAGTTTTTTAAGAAGCTTCAAGCAGTTGAGTTCTTCAAAATCAACCCCATCTCCCGTTGAGTCCACTTTCCAGTTGTTGTAACTTGCAAACATGGAAAGGGATTGCAATTCAGTGAGGTTTGCGATTAACCCTTCAGGAATTTGTTTGAGAAATTCAGTGTCTGACAGCCCTAGGAACCTCAACTTGATTAGGTTTCCCAATTCTTGAGGTAGGGAACTGATTGGACTACCAGATAGATTAAGATACAGGAGCTCCTTTAACTCCCCAATTTCTGCTGGAACATCCTGAATGCTGGTTTCAGATAGGTCCAAGACTCTCAAATATGTCATGGAATGGAAGAAACCATTGCATATTTTCTCTAGAGGATTCTCTCTAAGTGAAAGAGTTAACAGAAAAGGGGACTCTGGCCTGACTGACAATGTTCTTATGCAGTTTCTCATGAGTGAAATTCTTTCCACTTCTATCCACACATCAACATATGGTGCCTCTGCCAACTCTTTTCCTGCTCGCACCAACCATTTCTGACCACCGATCCACAAGGCTAGAACACGGATCATGGGGTGCATTCTAACACAATCTGAATTGCTGCTGGTCTCTATCATGGATGCGTATGTCAAGGTATCAAGGCTGTCACAAGAATCACAACAATCGTCTGCTAGAAACCCTTCGCCTATACCATAATTTGTAACAGCCTTCTTAGGAATGTCACAATCATCCGGAAACATGGAACAGTACAGGAGGCATGTCCTCAACTTATCATCTGCAATGTTATCATAACTAAGCTTCAAGCGAGAGAGGACATCGTTCATACCTGGAACCTTTTGGGGCATGTTTTCCAGGGTTGTAATTGCTTCCTCCCACTTCTCTGGAGTCTTTTTCTTTGACATGGCACTTCCAATAGCCATAAGTGCTAGTGGTAGACCCCCACATTTTCTCACCATTCCCTCGGCATGCCACCGTATCAGCGAGTGAGACTCAATGAGCTTCTGGCCTACCTTCTCTTCAAACAAACCCCAAGCCGCCTCCCACTCCAAGCATTTTACCTTGACCTTGGCTGCTCCCATGCTGTCACATATATCTTCAAGTCGCGTTACCATTATGACCTTAGATTTTGCATGACATGGAGCAGTGGGAATTCCTACACCAATGAGATCCACTACTTTCCATACATTGTCCAAGATCAGTATTGTGTCTTTCTCTTCAAGGAACTCGCCTATGCACTGAGCAAGCTCTTCTTGACTCTTGTTTCGATGTCCAGGAAGTCCTAACTTCTCTGCAACGGCTTTTCGAACTTCCTCCACAGTGTGAATGCCATTCATATCTATCCAGACAATCACGTATTTGTGTCTAAGAGGGAATTGGCTAAAGAAGGTCTTCAAAAGTCTTGTCTTGCCGACGCCTCCCATCCCATGGATCCCAATGATGCTCACATTGTCATTAGGTACAAGTTGTTCAAGTTGCTCAAAAGGGGGATCCTTGTCCGCTGCTGCTAATCCAGATGCAACAATCTTTTCCCCCAGTCTTTGTGAAGTTACTCGAGGCATCCTGACATAACAATTGGAGAAGGTTTAATCAAATAATAAAATAATCTCTGTCGACACATGCTCATAAGTGAGAGAAACGGATTTCGTATACCATATGAGCACAAACATCTATAACACTTGAAAAGTCCACTTTGCGCTATATTTTTAAGGACCGGATCCATTAATTTTGATGGTCATAATCTAAAACCCAAATACACTCATGAAACCCAAATACACCCATGAGTGAACCCAAAGTTTTATGCTTGTTATTTAGGGGCGACAAAAATCATTTTACTCTAAAACTGTTAATTCTCCAACGAGTAGATCGACGACGAGTAAATTTTTTTAGGTTCACTTGATAGTCGGTGTGTAAGGCTTTTAGAGTATAAAGGTCAAAATGAATAGAGCCCTTTCTAAAAAAAGGAATGCACCTTTCAAGGGAGTTATACGATGAAAGTGCTATTTGGCGTATTATGCCTGTTTTTCTCTATACACACTGACCTACATATATATACATACACATACTTTTTAGAACATTGAAATGCAGAAGGCACCACTCTGGTTTGGACAATGCACCCACCAAATGAATAATCCAAACGGTTAAATATGATCTAATACTATTAATCTATAATTTAAATGTCAAAGGGTTTCAACATGTTTTGATTATGCATTGAAGTGGACAACGTTTCACTATGTTAGCTTTAGTGCCATTTTTGGTCACACATTATATTAGCAAAACATGTCGAGATTCATTAAAATTTTGTTTATAAATAGTTTTCGAGTAGTGCTTCATAGCTATATTTGGTATGAACATTTGACCAAATCAAAATGGAAGTATTTGCATTTTGGATGCTTCCCTACGTAGCATAACCTGACTTTCTTTTGATATATAAATGGTTTCCGAAAGGAAATGGGCTATATATATAGGTGTCAGCTGTATAAAGATTGGATTTCTTCCCATAATGTTCAAAAAGTTCCTTATCTATATCTTTTTAGATTACCGACACTATTTATTTTGATGTAAGTTTAGTAGAATGAGACATTATGATTATAGCAGGGTAAAGCTTGATAACAAAAGTATGTTGGTACGTACTCTAGGGATCTGGAGCTGGTTATTCAAGATGATGCATGTGTTTAGAAAGATTTTGATCATAGAATCAACGTAGGATGGTTGAGATGGAGAGCTGCAACTTGATTGTTGTGCAATTGAAATGTACTGTTGCGATTAAAGGATCAGACCAGTTTTGTTATATGGTATATAGTGTTGGGGTATTATCAAAAAAAGATGAATAGAGCATGAGCGTGGCAGAAATACAGTGGTTATCTGGAAACACCAGAAAAGATAGAATAAGAAACATAGAATAAGAAACATGAATATGAACTAACACCAGAAAAGATAGAATAAGAAACGGGAATATATGAACTAATATAGGCATTGTCCCTATAGAGTACAAGATGAGAGTGAATATAGGCATTGTCCATATAGATTACAAGATGAGAGGATATCACTTGAAATGGTTTGATAATATACGTTGAATATATATTAATGTGATCGTTAAGAAGATAGAACATATGAATATTGAGATCAATAGAAAAAGAGGTAGGTTGAAGAAGACATGTATGAAAGTGATAAAAAGAATATGAAAAATCTTAATTTAATGGAATAGAATTTTACATAATATGCGTGAAAATTGAGTATCCGACTTCATGATCCGTAGTGATCACGAATTGACATTTTTTCTATTATGTCCATGATGCTGATCCTAATTTTTGGTATGAAGGCAATGATGATGATGAAACTATTCAATTTGAGTTTCATATTTTAAAACCACAACACTTACAGAACTAGTAAACCCTATTCTTTTTGTTCATTGATGTACGAGGGGTAAAAGTACCGTTACCATGTAACCATTGTTGGATGAGCAAACAATATGGAAATCACAACATTTTTATGTAGGACAATTTTTGCAAATAGGCCAAAAAAATTTAATTAGGAAAACCGACCTAAAAAAATTATTTAGCAAAATCGACCTCTTTTGCCCAAGCAGCAAAAGAGTTGCTGACTGGGCCAGTGGGGCATGTGTCCCACGGACCACGGGCCGTATCTTCAGAGTGCGGTACTCGGCCGCACTTTCAAAGTGCGGCCCTGGATCTTTACATCAACTCAGTTGTTCAATATGATTTAATCAAAAATACAAAGATGGGAATCAACCAAAGATTTTTGTGAGCTCTTACAGTCTTCTGCTGACCTTGACGCGCCATTGGAGCGTTTTTAAAGCTCCGAGCTCAACTTGGCTTCAAGAAATGGTGGAATAATTCCCAAAACAGGGAATAACGAAAAAGAAAGGAAAATGAAGAGAGAAAACTAAATAACAAAAGGAAAAAGTGGAACTCAAAAGTTGATTGATTTTATTCAATTTTCCGATGATCCACTCATTACAGCTATGGACTTTATATACAATTTCATCCGAAACAACTCAACCTCTTAGCAACAAACTTCCAACGATACAACAACTCCAACGGTTTTAACAAACAATAACCGCGGTCAATTCCTTCAACATCAACGAACTTCAACCACCTAACTACTGCTAGCTCCTTCAACTACAAACGACTTTAGTTGGAGCAACGAACCTTCGCAACTTGGTCGTTGGAAGGGAGGGAAGAAGATGAGGAGAAGTTGGCTGGGTCGCACCATGTCCTGAACATCAGCCGAGTTGATTAAATCGTATTCCCCTTTGTATTTTTGCGGCCGCACATGTAGAGTGTGGCCCAGGGCCACACTTTGAAAGTACGGCCGAGCGCCGCACTCTGAAGATGCGGCCCGTGGGGCGTGTGCCCCACGGACCCAGTCAGCAGCTCTTTTGCTGCTTGGGACAAAAGAGGTCGATTTGCTAATTAATTTGTAGGTCGTTTTTCCTAATTAATTTTTTTGGTCTATTTGCAAAAATTGTCCTTTTAATGTAAAAAATTAAAATGAGCTGTGTTAGTCATTAAGAAAGAAGTGGAGAGTTGTTTTTTACCACCAAGGAGGATTTTTTCCGTGATCTAATCCTCATTTTTCTCATATGCATATGTGTATGTATGTATGCATGAGATTAATGATTATCAAGTAGTAACCGAGAAGTTTTCTCAGTTACAAATGCCGTGTCATTTTTTCATTGGGCGATAAAAAGAAAAGAAAAGTTCAACCCATATTGTGTTTTCTTTTCTTTTTACCCACCCAATGAAAAATCGTCACGTCAGTTGCAATTGAGAAACTCAGTTGCCATCGATAACCATTAATAATATATGTACAACCAAAAAAAGGCAAGTGTATCCCTATAAGTCTGTCAATTCTTGGGGGGTCTATTTAGAGAAGAGCTTAACCATCGATTTCGTTGGATAAGTCACAACTGTTTAAAAAAGTTATAGTTTGATATTTCTACATGAGATGTGGTATTTGGGATATATCTTTCACTACATAACTCCAATTAAATCTTTGGAAAATAAATTTAACGAAGAATCCAGTAAACAATTTCATCTTTGTAAAATTCCAGTAACATGACTATTTGTTATAAATTTGTAATGCTTCAAAAATATTCATTTTTAGTTCATTAAATAGAAGTTAAGTCTAATTTTAAAATTAAAATTATAAATTGATTAGGATTTGATAACTCATTATATTGTAGCTTATGAAAAACTTTTTAATAGAGATTCAGTTGTAATTTAATTAGAATTGCTAAAAATTATTTTAGATTATTGAATTATGAGTTTCCAATTGATTCAAACACATTTCCAATTAAATATATTGTTAACTTTGAATATTTTCTTAAGATCAAGTAATTATATTGAAAAAAGATAAAAATTTATAGCTGTGTAAAATGTCCTTTACATGATATAGAGTTATTATGTTTTAAAATACTTATTTAATTCATATATTTTTTAATTTTTTTCTTACTTTAAAAAAAAATGGTAAACATTAGATTTCAACCATAATTAAGAAGTCTTAACTGATTTGAATTCCCAAAATATTATATTTAGTCAACATAGATTAACGAAAATAATATCAAGTAGAAATCCCATTACTATGAATCCTAAATCGAATAGGAAACCTATTAGCTACAAGTTAAGTAAAAAAAGAATCATTTTGAAGTTTTTAAATAAATGAATTAATTATGAATTGTTTATTAATTAAAATATCTATCTATTAAGTTTTTATAATTAGTTTTCTTAATGAAATGCACGTTTGTGATACCTTAGTCGGGATGCATATGGGAGTCGACCTACTAGCACGAAAGAAAATGTGTATCACCGCTCCTCTCTAAGTAAAGGTCAGATTATTACACTATAGAAAATAAAACATAGGGACAACCATTTCTGGCTGCTCTTTTTGTATCGGAAAAAAAGTAGGCAAGCGAAGTGAGGTGACCGAAGGGGAAGGCGGTTTTATTCACTCCAGCATATCGCATCCCTCCAGTCCCTATGCGCCACGATGATCCATATCCGAGGTCCTGGATTGGACGTCGCACTGTGTACAATGAAGAAGACCTGTAAGAAAATGTGTGGGCTATTGTTAGTGCCTCCACCAACCAGTCCAAGTAACACGGGTTTCATGGATTTTTACCATCACCCAGATGCCATCATACTACATCCTCTTAGAATTCTTAACTGGCTATTTACAAGGGATTACCTAGATCTACGCTAGGGTATTGACAATGATTCTCAAATATCGTAGAATAGAATGTGGTATGGTGAGGTAGACCATAATAGAAATAAAGACATGAGTTACCTATTCCTAATAGTTAAAGCGAGCTCTCTAATTCAATTCTTCATTTTTTAATTAAAGTAAGAGTCCATCAAATCTTTCCAAATAGGATTCCAACCTGACCAATCAGCTAACAAATGATTGCTCTACCACTAAGCTATTGAGGAATGACGGAAGATTCGACCTTGTAGACTTCAACTCATTTTCTCAACCCTTGAGTCCAAAGCTTCCTTCGTAACTCCCAGAAGATAACAAATCAAGTCGTTTCCTAAGATTTTGAATAGCTGTCCTGAATTTAAGTTGATTATGTTTCGCTTCTTCCTCGAAGAAAGACGATCAAACAATTTCCAATCGCGGTCCTTGCGGATCGGATCATCCATATATGATAAAAAAGAAACTTCAGATATTTACCATCTTTCTCTTTGAACGAGATATCCATTCATTAGCTATCTTACAACTAGAATCTATCCTTCCAACTCCACCTCGTCCCCCGTCCCCCTCCCCCAGCGGTTCTCCCCGTTCTCCGCCTCCTGAGCCTTCGCCCCCCCCGAGTTCACTTCCCTCTCACTGAGCTCCCCTCCATCTCCCCGAGCTTCCCTATGCCCCAGAGCCCTTTGTGCTGAGCCCTTGTGCTCTTCTCCTCAGCGCTCTGACCCTCGCCGTGACCTTATGACCCATGTCCATGTGTCCACTTTCCCAGTGCTTCCTGTGCCCCGCACTCCTCTCACGGTGTGCTCAGTCCCCTTGACGTGGTGCTTCCGTGTGCTCTTGCTGATCCTTGTGTGGTGCCCCCGTTGGCCCCTTTACCGTGGGTGCTACCCGTACCCTCTGTGCTCTGCTCCCATATGCTCCGCCCCCAACCATAGACACTCATCGTCAAAGCGAGCTGCATAGATCGCCAAAGCGAGTTGCATAGATCGCCAAAGCGAGTTGCATATATCTGCGTGGGAAACTCTAAAACTCTTATGTTTGCAAATTCTCTCCTATTGCAAATGCATAGCTATTCATCCTATTCGGTCATCCACTTGAGCATTCATGAATTTCGATGGGACACTACACAACTTGGGCAATGTGCTTCCTGTTATGAAAACTAATAACATAAGAATTTGTCATGGCAGCTTATGATATTACATGTGGGGTATACATCTGGGTTGGAGCTAGCATATTCCCTCTCCTCGGCTTTCCGCACACGCACGCCACCATCTCCGATGACCGTCGCCCCCTTGTTGGAGCCAACGCGGAACTGAGGCCCTCTTCTGCTATGCCATTGACCTGGGATACCACATCACAAGTGGTTCTTAAGATTAATTTTAAATTTGAACTCAATTTCATGATCGTTCGATACCGCAATGCCACTATCATGATTATTGTCTTCACTTAACACTTTTAATTCAGTTAATGTATATGACTTGTTTCATGACTAACCAATTGATTTAAGAATAAATTTTGATTAAGTAAGTTGATTATTTATTTAATGGGTAATTGATTTATTTAGGTATAGATCTTGATTAGAGCACAATATGTATCATACGGACCACCAGTGACACATGGACGCTCATTCGGACAGGTCCAAATAGATACATGAGTGGGACCCAAGAATTATACTTAATTTAGTAATTTTTGTTTGGTATGCCCTGTCTTGTTACAGTAGTAGCATACCAGTGGCGGTTGGTTGTGGTACAGAATCATCAACCTCTTTAATGAAGTAGTCTACCCTGGCCGATGAACTCGTCTATTTGGTACTGGGAGACGCCTGCTCGGGCCTGCTTGTGGTGTTATGGGTTATCGTCTGATGTTTGCTGGTAGTGCTGGGATCGTCGGGTGTATGCTGGTGGTGCGGGGGTCATCCTTCTCGCCACCCATGCCTCTAAACTGTGACAGAACATCGTTATGTGCAGTCAGGTCCACATAAAACAGATTTCTTCTGATTTCAATATCCAGCTATAAGTGCCTGACCCACGACCTAGGATTTGTTACCAACTCTGGAGCTAGAAAATAGTATCGTATTGCTCCACGGTCATGGAGCCCTGCACCATACTTATAAATTTTTGTTGTAGTTCCATTTCAACTTTTGATGGGAAATATTTACCGTTGAAATGCTTACGAAAAGTATCCCACTTATGGGTCAATGTAGTCGCTTGTCTTTCGACTGCCACCAAACTTTAGCATTGTCAATAAGCTGGAGATGGGGCGTGTCTACACAGGAGTCATCTAGAATTTGGGCAGCTCTTGAGGTCTCTGGCGCTATTTGACGGCAACCTCCATCTCTGATAAACAGTAGATCTCCTTAATCACAATTTAAGGACTCGATAAAATCGGTTATCTTTAGGTTATAATGAAGTTTTAGAATCGTGATTATTATTTCTATTCATGCTATAATATTAATTGCTATAACTATTTTTTCTTTTTATCCTGAATATTTTCAGTTTATTTTCCCTACTTTTCTACCTTTATGCTCCTCAATTAGATTAATTATTAGGTGTAAAAAAAATAAATTTTAAATCAAAATATAAGTATTGTTAAGAAAATTAGATTTTAGATTTATTACCATAAATTCTGTAAAATTGCAAAACTAATGAAAATAATGTTTGTCAAATTTCTCAGACCACATGATAGTCTGATCAGATATCCCATCCATCCTTTAAAGCGATGCGATGACCTATTACTCCGCAACTTGCTTAGGTGAACCCCTTCGTTATTGTATTTCTAACGTTAATGGAATGATCACAATCCCTAGTCCCAAGCTAAACAACATATTCATTTGCACCTGAAAGGGATTTGTGAGCAAGAGCTTTTATTTATGCTTCTTCAACAAGATCAAGAAACCCAATCTTGAGTGAAAAATACAGCGACAATGAATCTCACTTTTTCAATAAAATCCTCATGGAATATTGATTATAATTTTGTTTTTATGAAAAATCTATCACGCAAAATAGAGAAGATTTTAAATTAGTTTGTTGATTGGGATAAAATGGTTGGCAGAAAAATGGCTCACATTCAAACTAAAGGAATCAAATGTTGTGATTAAATGTTAAGAATTTTTGTTGGAGAGAACCTAATTTGGGTCTTCTCATCTTCCGATGCTAAAAAACTTGGATTCTCATCTTTCGATGCACTAATTATGGGTGATGATATAAATTGAAAAGTACACACACAGAGAGAGAGAGATATATATATATATATATCTATATAATATGAGAATAGTGGGTATCATATGACATGGAAGGCATATCTTCATATACCAAGACACAAAGTGGGGTGGTGCAACAAGTACAAGCCATATGGGCTTGTACCACCCTACTTTTGTGTCTTTATATGTGAGGAGATGCATCCCATGTCATATGATACCCATTATTCTATATTATATATATATATATATATATACAGAAATATGAGTATCATATGAGATATGAGGGCAATGCCTCATATACCAAGACACAAAATGGTGGCAAGTACATCAAGTACAAGCTGGGCTTGTAGTTACCACCTTTTGTGTCTTGTATATGAGGCATTGTCTTATATGACATATTATATCCAATATTCTTATATATATACAGAAATAACCCGTGCACGACGCAAAAAAACAGCCCACGAGCAGAATGCGGTGCACGCATGCGACTGCAAAGGAGTAAAAAGTGTGGGTGTGCGTGTTGGTATCGTCAGGAGGTAAAAGTGGTAAAAATCCCTATGGCAATCATGTAAATAATAGGGGATCAAAGGGGGGGGGAGAAATGGCAATGTCACACTTGTAAATAAAGGGAGGCTTTTGGGTGGTTTTTGTGTTTGGGGTGATATGGAGGGTGATGTGGAGGAGGGCCCACCTTTGTCCTAGTCATATCTTAGCCTCCACCTAGGATAACTTCACCAATTGTACACATGATATATATATATATATATATATATGAGAATAATATAGAAAAGGTGGCACCTGATCTAATAGATCAAGTGCAAAGACACAAAAAGTGGAAAGTACAAGCCCCACATGTGCTTATACTTTCTGTGGGGCCCGCCTTTTTGTGTCTTGCACTTGATCTATCAGGTTTCCACCCGATCTACATTTTTTTGAAAGGTAACTGAGTTTCTATATTAATCAGAAGATAAGACTATAAGGGAGAGGAGAAAGAAAGGTAGAGAGGGGAGATGGCACTCCACCTGATCTACATGATTATATATATATATAAACTAATGGGTATCATACGCCATATGAGAGATGGTCTCATATGCCCTCTCACATAAAGCAACCAAGTACAACCAAGCACATGTGGACTTGTACTTGGTTGCTTTATGTGAGGGCATATGAGGTCCTCTTTCATATGGCGTATGCTATCCATTAATCTCATATATATGTCAATTAAGGTCGTGGTACATACACATGTTTAGGTTATTTGATTAATTGAGTTTATTTGATTATGTGTAATTTAGAGTTTTTCAATTATTTGATTAGTTGAGGTTATTCGCAGTCAAGGTAGGTTTTGGGATTAATTTGGATCAGTTGAGGTTAAGGTTATTTGATTAATTGGGTTTATTTGATCATGTGCCACTTTGAGTTTTTCGATTATTTGATTAGTTAAGATTATCTGATATTGATTATTTGATTAGGCATGCGTATGCTTATTGTGTTGAGCTTGTTGGAACTTGGTGATCATTACTAAGGACGTCGATACATGTCACCTCCTCTACTGAAAACTCCTGCACACATGGTGAGGTAGGTTTTGGTGATTATTTGGTGATAATATTAATTGAGTTTTAGGTGATATTAATGATATTTTCATGTAGGTTTTTCCGTAGCCGATTCTAGCAACAATCTCTCTCACACTTATTCTCTCATGCACCTGAGCCAACAGCTGGAGCTGTTGTTGTTGCCTTTGTCGAGTCCCGTCGCTGCCTCCATTGGAAACTTGAATCATTGAGGTAGGTTTCAATGATGATTTTATTAGATTGAGTTTTATGTTAATTGAGTTGAGATATGATGAGTTAATATTTGATTATAAGCAATCAAATGTGCTATAGATAATGAACATAAGTTAATATGCACATGATATATATAGGTGTTCAAGTCTACACAAATGTGTACTAGATTATGCATAATAAGTTGTGTGTTCTATAGATCTTGCCCTTCGGGTTAAAAGGAGATTTAAAAAAAAGTTATGAACCAATATTGCATTGCATGTTGACCAATATTGCCAGAAATTTGTCATACCGTCTATTATAAAAGAAATAAGTTCATTCATTCCATGATCAAGAATGCTCTTAATTCACACACAAGAGTTATACAACTTATTTTCTTAAAAAATGCATATTAATCAAATGCTTATTCTTTACATGCTGAATTTTATCCAATCGTAATAAGTTACTTTCTACGATGTGTAGATAACAAACCGACTAGATCAGAAGAAGCGGTTCTTTGTTAGCTCTGCATGTCCTCTAGCCAACTCACCCACACATACCCAATTAAAGGTCGCAGTTCAAAAACACAGTTAGTCTTTAAAACCCCAATCTTCACAATTATTTTTATGCACATATCCATCATCAACATTTTGTAATCAATTAAGTCCGAATTTTTTTAAGATAATCAAGGTTGTCGGGCATCAAGCTTGCTTAAGGTCAGGTCAATCAACGTGTGTACAAACAAACAACATTTCTTATATTATTAATTATTCCATGCATTGTGGCCAAATACACAAACCCATTCTCACAAAAACAAAATAGTTAATAAAATCATGGGTAATACATGGATAATCTTGGGTTGCTGAGGAAAAAAATAAAACAAAGAAGAAAAATAAAAGAAGCAACTTTTATTACATTGCCCTTTTGTATTCTCGTCATTATTGGTTTTGGTTTAATAATTTTTATAATTTGAAAGGTGGTAAATTTTTTTTTGGGGGGGGGGGGGGGGTTTGGGAGAAAATCAATTGTTTGCAATTTTTATAGTTTTAAAATTTTAAATGATCCGTGCCCTAAGGGTACGTGTTATGATTATCAATTCTATAAAACATAGTTATTTTAATGAGTATGTTGTTTAGGACAAAATGGTTAGTAGAAGGATGATTGTGAGTTAATCTGGAATCATCAATTGCTATGATAGAAGGTGGAGAATTTTTTTGGGGGAAACCCCTTGGGGAACACATCGCTTTTGTGGGAAACAACTTAGGGTTTAATCTGTTATGGTTGAAATTTGGGGGGATTCTGAATGCAGTTGAAATTTTTTGGGAGAGATTTTGGATAGGATTGAACTTCTTAGGAGAATTTTTTTGAATATGGTGGTTGAAATTTGGGGGAAGATTTTAAATAATGTTAAAATTTCTAAGGGGAAAGATTTCCAATGCCACGTGCACTAAGGGAATGGGTTATATGATTAGTTCTTATTTAATTTAGATTGATTAACAAATCTGAATCCTTTAATTAAAATTAAATTATCATCATTATTATTGATAGATCACTAATTTTAGTAGAGGACATAGTTAGTTACATGTCTTACATTTTTAAAAAATGATATACAAGTTATGTCCAAGATATATTATTAAAGTGTGAAGGCCCCATTTGCCGAACCTAGAATTCATCTTCTTTTCTCTTTTATTTTTTTGTTTTCTTTTAAAACCAAAGCCCAATCCTTGGCCCAACACCAAAACCCGCACCCATGCTCGCCCGCTTTCATTTAGGCTGTGTTTGGTTGCATGGAAAAGGAAAGAAAGAAAAGTGAAATGAAAAGGAAATAGAAAGAAAAAGAAAAGGAAAAGGAAACCGATTTCTTTTTTATGTTTGGTTAGTGAGGAAAATTGTAAAGAAAATTAAAAGGAAAATGGTAAGGAAAATGATTTCTCATGTTTGGTTGCTTATGAAAATGAAAAGGAAAACTAGAAAGAAAATATGATTTTATTTATAATTAATATTTTAAATGGTCTCATTTTTCTATTAAACTCAATCCAAAACCATTCTTCTGAAATAAAAAATGAGCAATGACAAAAAGATAATTTTTGTTCTCGATAAAATTTTTGGCTCAGAAAAGGGAAGAAATTTTTTGGGAAAGAAAACGGTTTCCTTCCGATTTGGGAGAGAAAAGTAGAGAAAAATTCTATATGTTTTTTTCTTTCATTTTCACTCTCACTTTTTTTCCTTTTACTTTTCTATACAACCAAACAATGGAAATTAACTTTCCCATCACTTTTCTTTCCTTTTCTTTCCTTTTCCTTGCAACCAAACACAGCCTTAATCTCTCCCTATCTCCACTCACCCACTCACAGACTCTCTATCCCTCTATCTCTGTTCGCGGGCGAGTCCAAATGGCCCTGATCTCTCGATCTCCTCGACGCCAACCCTATCAACTCCTCTCGACAGAAATTTCGCTGCTTCACGGCTGCACACTCGACAGCCCCTTATCAATTCCCTTTGCGGTTTGCTCGGGACGCTTTAACTCTCAACTAGACTAGCTTCGCTGCCCTAAATTTCCTCTCGGTGAAGTTGTCGCCGTCCCCAACCACCCGCCATCAAAGCTAAGTTATTTCTCTCCTCTCTTGCCTCATTCCAGAACTCTACTTAACACCCTCTCCTCTCCGATGGGGTTTCATAAAAGAAAATTGATTCTTTTCTTTGTTTTAGTAAACCACTTTAATTCTTGATTTGGCTATAAAATATTTGTTTTCCCTTGCAATGATGATTTCTGAGCATGTTGGGGATGTTAGGGCTTGGCGGCGACTTTTGCTGTCGTTCTCGTCGTCGCCGTGCAACCATGCCGTGGGTTTTCTTATCTCTGGGTTCTGGATTTTATTTGGGTTCTCGCCATCATGAGTTTTGAGCGTTATGACTTGGCGGTGACCCTCGCCGCCGCCCTTGTCACCTGCCGTGGCCTTGTCCTTTGGGGTTGCATTGCTGTCAGGTTTTTGGTGCCTTGCTCACTGTCACAAGTCACTCTTTTTGGGGGTTTGCTTTGGTGCTGGCCGTGAGTTTTGGTGATGGTGTTGGCCGTGTTGTTTGGGTGATGGCCAGTTGGTATTTGGCTTGGTTGGTGTAGGTGCTTGGCTTGGTATGGCTGAGGGGTTCAGTTGGTGTTCCTATTGGTGTTGGCTTGCTGGTGTTGGGTTGGGTTGGCTTGGTGTTATGTTGGTGGATGGTGTATGGCTTGGCGTTGGACATGAGCTTTACCCTATTTTCGTTGGACATGGGCTTTGCCCTATTCGGTTGGACATGGGCTTTGTCCTATTTTGGTTGGACTTGGGCTTTGCCCCATGATGGTTGGAAATCGGATTTCTATTCATGCTTATTTTATTGATATCTTCTTTGATGATCATGTTGACTGAATATGATCCTTAAAATGATTGATAATGAAACTGCTCTGAGATCAAATCGGTTATCTGTCCCTCTATTTTTAAATCCCTCCATTTTAAAATTATTTTGAGATTACTTCGAATGCATGCAAATGATTTAGTTATTAACTTTCTGACATCAATATTAGGGTATATGGATAGATGTGCTATGTTTGAATATAATTTTGACATGTGTTCCCACGCATGACTTGTCCTGGACTCGATAAAATTATTAGAAACCGAATCACTTTATTGACATGTAAACATGACGACCCTTGAAACATGGATTTGGCATGATCCTCATAGCACCCGAGCCATATAGACTAAAATGATGTGACCATCTAGACATGTTGAGAGACTTTATTCTCCTTTCATGTTTTTACAAGTGGCATATTATTGGTATGATCTTGGCATTATCCACATATCACCCTTGAAACATGAACTTGGCATGATCCACATAGCACCATAGCCTTGTAGACTAAAATGATGTGACCATCTAGACTTGCCGAGAGACTTTATTCTCATTTCTTGTTTTTATGATGCATGCTAGAGTAATTTACCCACAACAAGAGAAATTAGTGGTATGACCACTGTATGCTATTGAATGTACTAGAAATATAATGACATCAAAATTAGTAATATGATTGGTTGTGCTATGCTGAAAAACATTATCTTGATAGACACTGTTTTCGTAATGACGACATGTCATTTATGTCACTTTATTATTGGTATTAGGCCTGATGGTATAATGACTCCAGAAATTGCTAAAATCATGAAATATGATATGATTTTAACTCATGTAGCAGACTAACCATATTTACTAGTTTTGATGTGACCCGTGAATATTTTGTCTCATGTTGCATGTTTGACCGGGTAAATACTGACACACTAGAGAACATTTCTTGAACAACACCACTACGACACTGAATTGTACTCTTAAAACAACACATGATACTAAAGACTTACTGGGGTTTTGTGGTTACTCATATTAGTGAGAGTGCGAGAGTGACCGGAGCCATGATTGTCATGACCGCATCAGGTGTTCTGACCGTGTCTCATCATGCATCCAATGTTCTACTAGTATTGTCAGACATTATTTTGAGTCCATCTCGTTTTCGTTCCTGGTTTTGGACTCAGAGCCCCTCTCGTCCTGTTTCAGTTGTTGGGCTCGGCCTAGGTGAGCGCCCTCGTGGCACAAAAGCTGGACACGTGGTTGCTACTGTATTCTCCTATATGAGACACAATCTAAGATTGCTGCTAGAAAACTGTAATTTGTCTTTTGCATGCTTGTCTTTATAACTGCTCTATTTGCATTCTTGTCTTATTTTCTGCTCCATTTTAATGCTTGTCTTACTGCTTAATTCCGGTTCCTGCTTTATTTCCATGCCTCGAACACTGTTTTATTTTCAATTCTAGAATTACTATGATGTACGTTGTGATGTACTTCTGTCTTGCTGGCAGTTCTTCTTTGTGTGGCACTGTCAGGTGCCAACCAGGAAGACGAAGAGATATCCAAGTTTGAGGAATCTGAGTTCGTTCCACAGGACACAGATTTATGAGAATGAGTTGTAGAATGTATTTCTATGTGCTTTCTTTTATATATTTTTTGAGAGCTTGTACTCGTATTTGTATAGTACCAGACTCTTGTATTTCTAGTACTCTTGTATTTCTCATGTAATAAATTTCTGTATGAGTATTTTGGTACATCTCTACTCGTGACCTATATTTCTTTTACTGATAACCAGCATGATCTACATCACATGTGAAAAATAGCCTCGATCCTAGGAAGCAGGGCATGACATAAAGTTGCTAAACGATGACAATAAAACACAATTATTGTTTTATTGTTATTTCTTTAAATTTCACCACGTGCATTGCATGTACATAATGCTAGTAGGTGTTTACATGTATTCACGTATATCTATTTATATACTATTATAAAAAGAGTGAGTTTGTCCCTAGTGGTCTGTTAGTTATTGGTGGGTCTGTCTAAAGAATATCTTGATTATTAATCTCTTTGGTTGAATCCTAACTGTCCAAAAAATTGTAATATAAAATTTTTATGTAAGCTATGTATTTTGGCTTTATCTCTCGCTACAAAATTTTTATTAGGATAAAACAAAAAGCTCTTGGGAAGTAGACTTAAAAGAAGAATCCATTAATATATAATTTGATAGGTGTTACTTCATATTAAATGATTGAAATATGGTGAAAAGTTTTAGCTTTGTAAAATTCCAATATGATAATTGGTTAACATCAATATATTATGTATCAAAAATATTTATTTGATTTTATTAAATTGGAATTCAAGTCAACTATAAAATTAAAACTCTTAAGTGATTAGGATTTAATATGGAGTTGTAAAGTATTTTATAAAAAAATTTCAAATTGACATCTATACTATAAAACACAACTTTGTCTTAGGTGACATGTTTGTCTCATATGGCAATGTCACATCGTCATATGAGATGTCACCTAACCCACCCAAAGAAAACCCCCCAAGGCCCACTATTTATATGTTTCCATTGCTCTTTCATGAACCCAAGGAGCACACCAAAAAAACTGTCCTTTTTACCATATTTACGGGTTTGTCATTGTTCTTTTACCTCTTTGACCCCCACATATTTTTTGCACTTTAACCCATGCTTTTCCTCCTTTTACTCCAGACGATACACACACCCATACTTTTCTCTCCTTTTAAGCTGTGTGAGGGTCCCGCATACTGTGAGGGTTTTTTTCTTGGGTTCCGTTTACTATGTGCACGTGTTATTTTTAGTTCAATTATAATTTAAGTAGGATTGGTAAAGTTAACTTTTCATATTAGATCAGATAAACAAATTATGAATTTCTAACTGGTTCAAACACCTATCAAATAAAAATTTAATATTAACTCTAAATATTTGCCTAAGATCGAGTAATAATATTAGATGACTAAAGCAGGATGCAAATCTTCAGCATTGTAAAATTTCTATTTATATTAAACTATGGATTTATAATGTTTTAAAAATATTATTTTTTATTTATATATTTTTATTTTTAAAAGAAAATTTATCAAATTAAATGTCAATTACAATGAAGAAGTTTTATTTGATTTGAATTGTTAAAATGTCATATTTGATTGTAACGGATTAATAAATTGAAAATCTAATCAAATAGGATCCTAATTGTAAACAAGAGTGCCCAATTAGTATCAAGTTACAATGAATTCTAACATTATTAGGAAACCTATTAATTGCTAGTTATCATTTTGAAGTAATTTTAAAAAACATCTTAATTAATTAACATTTATAAATTAGGAGGTTAATCTAATTAATTTTTTATAATTTGTTTTAGTAATGAAATTCTTATTTGATTAGAATTTGGTGTTCTTATGAAATTTTTTAGTTAATTTGATCTGGTTAATCAAATTTGAGTCCTTTATTTAAAATATTTATTTATTACTATTATCAGTCGGGTACTAACTTATTGGTATGATATGTTATGAATTGCTCATAGCTTATGTTTGTTGAAAATATATGATTATTGTCTCTATTTTTATTTTATTTATGATAATAATAATTATTGTAATGTTTGTTAAGATTCCTAAAGGCTAATATATATGCATATACTAGTATTAATGCACGTGCGATGCTCGTGTGAATCATAAGAAAAAAAATTATTTGATGATACTAATGATGACGCTGACAACAATTACCAAATTACATGAGTGCTAAAAAATCAACTTTATTTACCATTATGTTAGTGGTATGATGTTTATATTTATGATAAGTTAGTCCATGTTGAGCACGTTCTTACTTTTGTAAATCTTTTTAAGCATTGAGCCATTATTCTTGAAATCCTTATTTGATCATGATGCACTAGCTTTATCATAAGAAATCCTTATCTAAATAAGATTGCTAAATAAATAACTGTATTTTTTAATTAGAAGGATCATCGTTGCCATTTTGTTGTTGATTCGAATTGGCTTGGTTCCCATATGTAGAATCTATGTTGAATTATGTTGAATCACTACTTAGTTGGATCCTAAGACTTTGGTATCTTTCTTGGGCGGGACACCAAATCCACTTATCCTTGCTAATTAACCAAGTTCTTTACACGGGAGTTGATCCTAAAGAGATCCCACTTTCTTATGAATTTATTTTGAATCAGGATCTTTTGGCACAAGACCGACTTTTAGCCAATGTCAAAATAATATACAAATAATATATATCTAGCCATATATCCAATTTATATTATTGTTAGTGATAGACACATGCATCACAGGTGCCTAAAGGCTTGTGTGTGTGTGCGCGCGCGCTGTTCACAATTGTTCATACATATACACAGTCAGAAAGAGAGAAAGGAAAGAGGAGCAACATACCCTGTGGATGGGTATTCCGCCTTGAAGATGGACTTGAACTTGGACTTGATGTCGTCATGCTTTTTTGGCCATGCTAGTCCGTTCCACCATGATAGTTGACCAGATATGCATTGCAACCTCTCTGCATTCAGTGGGAGCTTCTTCAACTTTGGGCATTCATCCACGTCGAGAATTTCCAGGGAAGGGAAAGCCAATGGTCTGCTTCCGCAACTCAGGCTCTCCAGCTCTGGCAGATTCTTGAGTTCCAAACTGTAGAGATTAGGTAGCACATTTATCTCTCTTAACCTGCCTTCATGTTCATCCTCCTCTGCCCCATCCTCATCCTCTCCCCCCTCTTCGTCATCCTCCATCTCATCCTCTTCCCCTTCCCCCTCTTCCCCCTCCTCTTTGCCTTCAATGGATTCATTAATGCAGTGAATTAGTTGTCTTATATTACTGCAATCCTCAATTATTAAATACTTGAGTTTTTGGAGGCAACCACTATTCCAACTAATCTTAGCTCTGGGAAGCTCGCCGAGCCACAGGTTCGTTAGATGTGGAAGTGTGGATGACCATTCACCACGATCATCAATTAAGAACTCTTCCAAATCACTACATTCACCGAGAAACAGCATTTCCAAAGCCTTGAAGTTGCTGGCTAGGTTTGCGGTTGAAAGTGTACTATTCAGACCTGGACAGTCCCTTATTTCAAGCCGACGTGTGCACTGTGCCAATCGGTTGGATCCAGCAAGTTTTTTTAAGGCGGGGAGTGTATTTATACTGATGCCAAGCGCTTTCAATCTCTTTAAGAACTGAAGCTCTTCAATATTGGGGCCTTTACCAGCCGAGTCTACTTTCCATTCCTCAAAACTGCTCTCCATGTAAAGAACACGCAATTCGGTAAGTTTTGCAATCAACCCTTGTGGAATGCTCACGAGGTTTTCTGTGTCTGACAACAGAAAGTACCTCAATCTGACCAGATTTCCCACCTCCGGTGGTAGCGAAGCAATGCAAGTGTCACAGAAGTCAAGGTACTGAAGCTGGACCAGTTCCCCTATCTCAGCTGGAACCTCCTGAATAAGAGTATGTGAGAGATCAAGAACCCTGAGATTTTTCATTGACCAGAAGAAACCATCACATATTTCCACTAGAGGATTAAAGTTAAGGAAAAGGGTTAACAAACACGGGGAATATGGCTTTTCTGACAATTTTCTTACACAGTTATGCACGAGTGATACCCTTTCAACCCCTCTCCATTCATCAACCTCAGGCGCCTCTGCCAGTTCTTTTCCAGCTCTTATCAGACACTTCCCCACCTCAGTACCACTCTCTATCCATATTACCGAAACACGCATCATTGGATGCATCTTGATTTCACCCGGATCACGACCAGGCTCTAGCATGGAGGCAGACTTTAGGGTATCCAGAAGACTGTAGCCCTCATTATACACATCATTCCCTGCATAGAACTGATCAACTAGAACACCCTCGCCAATACAGTAATCTACAATCCAGTCGCTACACATGTCATAGCCTTCCGGAAACAAGGTGCAATACAAGAGACAAATTTTTAGCCTATCATCCGCAAGATTGTCATAACTTAGCTTCAAACAATTAAGCACGTCTTTCATTCCAGGAGCCTCCTGAGGTGTGTTCTCTAGTGCCGTGATTGCATGCTGCCACAACTCTGGAGTCTTTTTCCCTGCCACAGCCTGCCCAATATTTATGAGTGCAAGTGGAAGACCCCCACACTTGTTCACCAATATCTCAGCATGATGTCGTATGATCGTGTTAGAATCAATGAGCTCCTTCCCTGCCTTCTCAGCAAACAGGGTCCAGGCATCCTCTTCGTCCAAGCATTTGACCTGGATCTTGGTTTTCTTCGCATTCATACCGTCACATACACTTTCTATTCGTGTTGCTACTATGACCTTAGACTTCGTTTGGCGTGTGCCAGTGGGAACTCCAACAACTTTGAGATCCACTTCTTTCCATACATTATCCAAAATCAGGACGAAACTTTTCTTGTTAAGGTACTCGGTTATGCGGCAAGCTCGTGCTTCCCCATTTTCTTTTTCAATAACTATAAGTGCCAATTTCTCTAAAATTGCCCGCTGAGTATCTTCTGCATTGTGCAGGCCATTCATATTAACCCGGATAATCAAATGAGTACCTTTGAGAGGTGTTTCGTTGTGAAATTTATCCAGGAGCGCTGTCTTACCGACCCCTCCCATTCCATAGATCCCGATGATGATCACTTCCTCATCAGCAGCAAGTTCTTGAAGTTTGTTCAATTCATATTCCCGGCCGACCATGGATCCAGAAGGCCTCTCCACATAGCGACCTGGTGCCAAGTCTATGGCAATGTCGTTGGGAATCTTGTTCCCCAATTCCTTTGCAGTGTTGATCATTCTTACTGCATTCTTGCTATATGTGTAGCTGGCCCAAACCTTTGGAGAAATGTCTCCCAGGCATCTAACCTTTAGCATTTCCGAGTAAGCATCATTCATTTTTACTGCTTCAACTGTTTCATGATTCCATGAATAAGTTTGACTCAAATACCATAAAAAGCAAACTAAAACACATTATTACACACTTAGAAAAATCAAGCTGTGTACTAACTACTTTTTGTCAGAGTTACAGACAGTTGGAAAATATTGTGGTCTCTATTTGTGCGCGTGCCCTCTTGTATAGAAATTGATTTTTTCTATATGTCTACATACTTGTCTACGTTATGCTTGTTTTCTAGGTAATGAAAATTGAACGATTGAAATTATATCCATTTTCTATTTTTTGTTGTTGTATGTTGCAGGTAAGAATACGATATGAATGAATATTTATTGGCACATCCATCTGACCTGCACATGCCAAACATACTCATATATATTTGAATTTTCCAAATTTACATAGTTAAATATAAATTTGTGCAAGATTATTCCTCCTTTTAATGTGCATTTTAATTTATATGGTTTTCCTTCTATTTGTGATTATATGTGCATGATACAAGTTCCCCCATTCAGATAGTTACCATCACTTTTGTTGTCCCTTCCTCCAATTGGTGCAGTTGTTGGCCCCAACGAACGACCCTATATACCAGAAAGAAGGGACTGGGGTACCCATTGCCCATGCCATGATATTTCACAAAATCATATATACAATAAGTAAATCTCCTAAGTTATTACCTATAATAACTGCGTTTCTTTGTAAATTCAAAGTGTTTTTATCTTTCTCTACACAATATAAGCAAAAAAAAAGAAAAAGAAAAGGAACAGCAGTTAGCATAAAAAAATTAAAAATTGTGGCAAAATAAGATAAATAAAAAAGGTTGAAATTGCAAAGAAAATTTTCAATGTTATGTTTTTAGTGGATACGGCCACTAGTCAATTGTGGTCTCTTTTCCCAGAGTTCGATGGAAAAGAGGTTGACCTAAGATAGGGATCTCAACAGACCCGTCTAATTTGCTACTACCCGAAAACTCTTCTGAGATTATGAAAAACAATTCATCCAGGAGTTTATTCATAGACAACACAAAGTACTGGCCCCTTAAATCCACCTACAACAATGAAGTTTGTTGATGTGTTGCCTTCCATCAAGATGTAGGAAACAGAGGTCATTCAAAAAAACAAGTATACATGTCATCTGCAGTTGTAGAAGAAATCCATTAGATAGCCCCAACCACATTCCCCCTGAGTCAAATATGCTTATCCTTGGGTTCATTGCAAGCATATTCCAGCCGTCCAATGCCACATCCGGTTCCGCCAAAGGAACAGAGCGGAGTATGTTTGGCTTTTTATCATTTGCCCCGACAATTATGAATACTAAAGCATGCACCCGGACACCATCTTTAATAGTAAGAGAGCCATCAAAATTGATCTTTACCTACCCCAATGTGGGATGACACCAAAACATTTAAATCGAAGTCAAATGGTAGGGAAGGCCACTCGAGATTGCTCCCGTTCATTGATGGTGGTCGATGTCTTCCCCTAGGCAGTCAAAGATTCAATAGTGTGACAAAAAGCACACCACAGGATCTTGTTACGTCCCCAAATATTGCTTCATCTTGAGCCTTCCATATTTCCAATTGGGTGTAAGAGATAACTGTGTGTCGGAATTGAGTTCATGACTTCTGTGAGTGCTTTTGCAGCCTTGACAATAAATCATCATATTAAGCAACAACCTGCTTTCTTTTAGAGAAGAAGTCAACAAATTTCAAACGTGCCATGCCTTAACTAACCGTAACTTTTGAGATTTTGCTCCCATTAGACAAATAGAGGAATCATCTTTGATCTGCATCCCCCAACTGATAAGATTCACCTTGCAAGATAGGATCTTCATTAAACTTTTCCAGGACATCGATCAAACCCTACTTGTGGCCGTGATATGCTATACCTAAGCACAACTTGATAATGGCAAATTAAAATTAGGGTAGAACTTTGTGTACAACCCACTAGCCTGCAATCCTTCATTATGGCCAAGGCCATGTCTATTGATACCTCCCTATTGTATACACAACATCGACATAATGCTGGCTGCCAAGTGCCTGCCAAATCATATGACAACTTAAGATATGTCCCACCCATCGTTTGCATCTAGCAATTTACACGCCTTGCTCCCCTTTTTGATTGCGTTGACATTTACATATGTTAGCCACCGCGATAAATCCCACGCATGTCATTTAGTAAATCTATACTTTTTTCGACGGCAATAGCCAGCACCTACTCCTTTACACTACATACCTATTGCAATAAGCAGAAGACATCTTGATGCCTCAACAAAGTTGATACCCAGCCTCACTAACCCACTTAGTAGACTATACATCCCATACAATAGAGAGCACAAGCTACTAGTCCTCGGTAACATACTCATTGCCGGCTTAGAGAACGATGCTAATTTCCATGATTGTAATTTTTGGAAGCCATATTTACAGGCTTATTTCGACAACATTTGTCCTATGACAACCAATGCATTTGATTGTGGATGCCAAATCACCCCACAAAATTTTTGACACCCATGCTCAATGGCCTCAATGACCACATTTCAGATATGTCACTAGTACTCATTTCAGATATGTCACTAGTACAATGCAATTCGATAATTACCAACTTGATTAGAACCATCCTTTTAACCATGGTTAGATAATATGTGTCATAATTGTGAATCTTATCATGAACAAGTTCCAACAATACGGTCAAATTTCCTCTTGTGAATCTTTCTATATGGTCGAACAATTCCAAGTATCCATGATGATTGAGAAATTCTGAATTTCAACCAAACTTCAAGCTTGTCTTTTGCCCTCACTCGATGAAAGCAAATGAAGATTTATCGAGTTTCTAGTCATGCCATTTTGTCTCATTAATGCACCTGCGATATTTTGTACATTGATGAATAAAGTGTTGAAGCCCTTCTTAGATTGCTTTGTCGTAATATACTTCGTTAACATAGTGATCTACAGCTGGTCCATCATTGACCATGTGGTCCATATTTGGCTAGTGTTTCAGGCTCTTAGACAAAACTGACTACATGTGAAGAAGGAAAAATGCTCGTTCGTACAGGAGGAAGTCATGTTCTTGAGGCACAATGTTGGAAGGGGCCGAATCAAGATGGACCAATGGAAGGTTCAGGTTATTCAAGAGTGGAAACCGAAATTAACACTGACCATAAAGGTAACAAATCATTTGTCATTTGCATCAATTCCGTGCATTCTCTAATGTTGCCTTTGTGAAGATCAAAAAATCGGTAAAAAGAAGATGATAGAATGGTCAGGCAGGTGGTCCTCCTTTAAAATAAAAAATATGACCATGATTCAGGCTATTATTTAGTATACAAAGAGTGCCTCCGAAACACAGGATATAAAGACAAGGGAGAGTGGACATTGGTGATGAAATACCTTAGTGGATTTAAACAATGGAGTAGGGAACTTGTTTATAATGGCGGAAAATATTGGGTCACATACGCAACATCTTATCCACACAATCCATTTCTCACCGAACCCCATGAAATCCAAAACTCTGTCAATGGAACGACCAGTCCATCTTATCATATGCATGCTCCATGTCTCGCTTTGCCCTCATTAACACACCACTCATGTTGGCTACCTCTAAAGACCATGCCAACTCTTATTTGATAAAGATATTATCCAAGATATCATGAATATAAGTGTTTCTTATTCCTCTGAAGCTAGCTTATCGATTATGCCATACTGTCTAATTATCAAGAGCCTAGCCACCACCTTATAAAGAGTGTATCAAAGGATAATGAGTCTAAATTGAGATACCTTTCTTGGATGTGGTTGTTCAGGAATAAGCATCACATTTATCACTTTCCACTCTGTAGGCATCCTTTCATTTCTAGAGACATCCAATACTACATCCATCATTGTTTGCAGCACACCATCTTAATTTACTGTATATAATTTTGTTGAAAGACCATTGGAGTATTGTGACTTGTGTTCTAGAAGGGTCTTAAATGTAGAGACAACCTCATCATGTGTCACTGCCCGAGAAAAGTTTGCTAGCTCATCATAACAAAGCCTCTGCTTAAGATCTGGGAGAAGTTCCTGCGGTATATCCACATTAGGAGTCCATCTAGCATTAAAGTAGTCAAAGAAATCATGTTTTACACACTTCACATCCTCAACAAAACTACCACCATGGACCATCCAAGTTATCTGGCTGGTTTATTTTCGAATATCTATGAAAGAACTTAGAATTAAGGTCCCCATTTTCAACCAATCAAATCTTAACTTTTGCTTTCAAAAAGTCTCTTGTAACTTCAGTTTGTGAAAATCCGGAGCACCTTCATTTCATTCAATGACGATCTACCTTGGACACTTTCCCTAGCTTGTAGCTCACTATTCTTATTCTCCAACAGTTTTGACTTCTAAAACTGTTGTAGATTGAGTTCCTGTTCTAATGTTGTAAGGCCTTTCAAGTTTTTTTTTAAAAATTTCCTGGAAAACTATATGAAGATGAATTCCTATCAGGAACTCTCCATGCTCTCCTGACCAACTGACCAGCTCCTAGGGCTTAGAATGTCCAGTTAAAACTTTTCAAATTGGCATGGCTTATGACTAGTTAAGGTCTTACCGTCCAAGTCAATGAGCGAAGGGTGTGGTCCAAGGCAATCCTAGAAAAAATCGAGACTGTTGTATTTAACAAAAGCTGCATCCACTCCTCCATAGCAAGTTCCTAGTCAAGTCTCTTAACAATTCTCCTTGGTGGGTTTTGGTTATTGCACCAAGTGTCCCTGCCCCATAAAATCAAGATAAAATGGTGTGGTACACGTCAATGAGCAAAGGGTGTGGTCCCAGGCAATCCCAGGCAAGATCAAGGCTAGACTGTCGTATTTGACAAAAGCTGCATCCGCTCTTCCATAGTAAGTTCTTGGTCAAGTCTCTTTCAGATTCTTCTCGGTGTATTCTGGTAATTGCACCAAGTCGTACGGGGCTCATATAACCAAGATCGCATAGGCTGATTTGGAAAAGAGCAATTGTAACTCCCTGACATCTTGATTGGATTTCAAATTATCACAACCAGTCTTCTTTTTGGTGTTCATAATACTATTAAAATCCCCCATCAATCTGCCTGAGAAGATGGAATGCCTTTATCATTGAACATCCCAACATAAAACCAAATTAATTTTTATGATTTAATGACATTCTTTCTTAACCTGAACTCGATCATCCTATACTATAACTTCAAGGTATGATATTTTAACTTGATTACATGATAATTAGAGCAACTTTGTATGTCACTTTCATTTTTATAAATATATCACCATGCTATTCTGCTCCTTTAGTATTTTATTTGATTCTTAAATTTTGTTGAACATCTTTGTTAGCCATATAACAGCCACATCTCCTATGCCTTTCCACCACTCAATAGAAATCTCATATGGCTCACATGCTTTTCTTGATTTCATTCTTTTTAAGCTTCGCTTACCTCTTATACTCTGATTCTTCACGTAAAATTATCATTCAGATCTTCTGACAGAACTTTATTATCTCATATATTCTGAGTATTATTTTTATAAAAGAGTTTGTCAAAGTACTTTGTCCACGTACTTTGTCCTTCTCATCTTTTACGAAAATGTTTTAGTTTTTATCTTTAATGCACTTAATTGTACAAAATCTTCTCACTTTTTCTTTCTCATCCGCGTTAGTCGATAGGTATTCTTCTTCCCCTCATCTGTATCTTACTTCTTATAAGCATCGGTTTACACTCTGGATCCAACATCTTGAACAAATCTTTTAGTTACCTTTTAGTTTTTTTATATCTCTTCAAAGCATCATCATCTCTACATCTTCTGAGTTTTTTTATAGCTGCGACGTTTAACCCTTACAGCAACATTCACTTCATCGTTCATGTTGAATGTAATAATCAATGATGCCATGTTTGATAATAACAACCATATATATATGAATATTTCTGATATGTTTGGTAAAGTGTGTGTACGTGAAAATTGATCAAATGATGATTGCCATAAATTCATATTTAGCCAAGCCAACAAAATTAATCAAATTTACAAATTATATTTCAAGACATTCACACTTTCACCTTTGTGAGAGTGAAAAACTCATTTTTTTCGAAAGGAATATTTATTTTGAATTTTCATATTTTTTTCTTGAAAATACGAATTTAAAATAAATAAATAATCAAAATCAGGATACAATATATTTTGAGAAAAATTTGAGAGAATTTATTTATTTTGGACCAAAAAGATTGGAAAAATATTTTTCTAATTATTACATATTTTTTCAGAATATTTGAATTTTATGTGTATTTATTTTTAATATTTGAAGAAAATATATCCACTCTTAAAAAGAAAAGAAAAACCGTAAAACGAAATTTTTAAGCGATGTTTACTTCACGTGGAGAGATGGAGACAGGTTGAAAATTAAAAAGAGAAGGAATTAAAGGTTGTGGGCTCTTTATCATAAAGAGTTCATGAAGCACTCGATACTCCAATAAATGCATAGATCAAAAAAATTAGAAATTGTCATGTGTTAGTGCTGGAACGAATTCATGATGTGATTCTTTATTTCTTGAAGTTCCAACATCTAATTAAATCTCGGCCAATTAAATCAAAGAAGAGTTTCAAAGCATTAAAAGAAAATACCAAATCGTATTCAGAATGTGTTTAAGTGGGGGACGTGAACTAAGGTAGATGTGTTATTTAAAAAAAGAGATGTAATGATTAAGATAGAATTGAATCCTAAAAGTATGACCATGAAACAAATCCCTGCTGTCAGCTACAACCATTTATTATCTGTCCTTTTTTCACTGAATTCAAATGCCCAGAGTTTCTCATGCAACTGTTGTTTTTAGTTGAAATTTTTTCCGCTGTGTTCATATTGACCGTTGGAATTTTTCAACAAATTTAATGAAAATTTTCAAATGTTTTAAATGGCTTAAACGTTATTTCCTCTTAAATATCTGATATAAATAAAGCTTTATAGATGGTTTCAAAACAATCAAGGTCTGATAAAACACTAAGCAAAATTTCAAGGAGAGTTACTTTTATGAGAAAAGTGGTCCTAACTTAATAGAAGATATAAGATTAAACTTCAAGGCTATATACAGAATTTTAGTTATGACCTCAAGTGGTGTTAAGACCTCATCAACATGGATATCACATATAACAATTCAATACAATAGACGTCAACTCTGAGAATTCTGAACTTTGATACTTCTATTTTTTGTGTTGATTGTTCATGATTGTATAATTTTATTTTCTTTTTTAAACTTTATTTTTAACTTCGAGTGATTTTACGAATTACTAGGGATAGTATTTCATGATTAGAATTTTTTATCTAATTAAGTTAGCATAGTGGTGGTAAACTATCATATTGTTAGGGGTTAAGTGATAATGGTGGGTAGCCAATCTTACACGGTTAAAATGGGTTTGCTTTTTGATTATAGGAATTCTGGTTGCAAGAGTAGGTAATAAATTTGAACCTGTGTAAATCTTCGGTTTTTTAGTTTCTGTATTTTAACTGTGTTTTCTATGGTCTGTGGTAAATTAAAAATAATTACAGTGGTTAAACTTATTTACTGTTACGTACGTCAAATAGAAATAATTATCATAGTAAAACTTATTTATTGATTTGTGATAAATTAAAAATAAATTACTTTGAAAATATTAATTTATCAACTTTAAAATTTTAAATAAGCTTATTCACCCCAGGGTTATTTTGGTCTTACAATTGGTATCAGCGCTTGGAAAAGTAATATTTAGAAATAATGAATATTTATGACAATGCATTTACCAAGGGTCAATTAACAGTAAGACCACCCAAATTTAATAGGACTGACTATGTTTTTTGGAAAGATAGAACAAATATCTATTTAATGTTGATAGATTTCGATGTTTGGGATATTGTTGTAAGGTTATTTTTCACATATAACTCATATAGAAAATATTGATATTTCTAAGCAGGAAGACAAATGTGATATTAATGATAAAAAATTGTGTAGTTTAAATGGTAAAGTTATGAATTCTATTATATGTACATTAGATAAACAGAATTTAATCGTATCTCACATTATATTTCTACGTAAAAAATTTGGCATGCTTTGGAGGTGCTCGCGAAGAAATGCCATAAGTCAAGGAATCCTAATTGGTTACGCTTAGCCATGAGTATGAAGCTTTTTGCATGTCGCCTACTAGAGCATCAAAGACATGTATGCAAGATTTGGTAATATAGTTACAACTCATGAGCGTCGGGAAAAATCTATTCTGAAGTTGAGCTGGTAAGAAAAATCCTTCGTTATTGCCACAAAGTTTCGAATCTAAAGTAACAGCTATACAAGAGCCAAAGAAAAGAAACAAAACATTAAAGAGCTCATTGGGAACTTGATGACCTCACGAAATGAAGTTGAAAACAAAAGAATCCAAAAATATGGTTGATACAAACATCTCTTGCTCTCAAGGTCGATGATAATAGTGATGCCAAACTTGATGAGGAGCAAGTAGTGATGGTTCGGGGTTTTAAAAATTTCATCAATACCTCGAAGGGAAAAATCGAAATGGCTAAACACTTTAATCGTTTTAATAAATTTATTCTTGCTAAAACTTTTAAGTATAATAATACCAATGAGATTATTTGTTTTAACTGTAGGAAGACTGAACACATCAAGTCCAACTATGCTTTGCCTGAAAAGAAGAAAGGAAAGTTATTTGCAGTGACTTGGGATGATGATGATGAGAACGACTTATAAATTGAAGAAGCTTCTGCTACCATATGCGTGGTAGGAAATACCGATGAAAATATCAAAAATATTTAGGTGTGTTGTGCGGTTAAGGAACAAAAGCATGAGTGGTATCTTGACTCTAGCTGCTCCAAACATGACAGATAATAGAGAAAAGTTCCTTAGCCTGATAACATAAACATATGGTTGTGTCACTTTGGAAGATAATGTTAAGTGCAAAATAATTGGATATTGTATTATTAGAAATGATACCTTTATACTTTATGATGTCCTGTAGGTTGAAAATCTCAAACACAACATTATCTCTATTAGTTAGTTATGCCATAAAGGCGTGAAGATGCTTAATATTGTGGAATTTTTGAAAACTTATTAGGTAATATTATATTTAATGCTAATGAAAAAAATGACGTATATAAACTCTTATTTGATGAATTGACATTTGCTAAATATTTTGTTAAAGAAAAGGAGGCAACACTATGACATAGAAGATTGACACATATTAACATGTAGTTTCTACAAAAATTGAAGAAAAACATTTAGTAAGGGGACTCTCATATCAGAAATATAAGAATGGTAAGTTGTGCAATGCTTGCATAAAAGGTAAGCAAACTAAATCTTCCTTCACCGATGTGCGACATGTAAGTACGAAACGAGTTTTGGAGTTGGTACATATGAATTTATTTGTATCTAATGATGGAACGAGTTTAAGAGGAAAGAAGTATTGATATGTATTGGTTGATCATTACTCTATATTTACATGGGTTTATTTTCTAGCCAAAAAGCTGAACTTTTTTATTACTTCTGTAATTTTTGTAAGAAAGTATAAAATAAAAAGATCATTCAATAATAAATATTAGAAGTGATCACAGAGGTCAATTTGAAAATTTCAGATTTGAAAATTTTTGTTTAGGAAATATAATTGAACATGAATTCTCTTCTCCTACAACAATTCAACAACATATGAGATGGTTGAGAGAAAGAATTGATCACTGAAAGAGATGGCTAGAAGAATGCTAAGTGAGTATATGTTGCATACGTACTTATGCATAGAGATAGTAAATACAGCTTGCTGTGTGTGTGTAATAGGATACTGATTAGACCAACTGGTAAAAAACGTCTTATGGTTTTGATAGATCTGCAATTTGGCCCATTGGGGGCGTTTTTGTAAATTTTGGATTTCTAGGGACATTTTCGTAATTTTCGGTTTTATGAATTGGTATGCTTGATTTTCGTAATTTTCGATTTTATAAAGGGGCTAGGGGGATTAAGGATTGGTATGCTTGATTTGAAGAAGAAAAATTTGTTTGAGGTGAGATTATTCCTCTTTCGTTGGAGAGCGCGGCCCACACTCAAATCGACGGCTTGGGAGAGCGAGATACTCTCGAAAGGTCTCAACTTTATCCTTGCAATCCTTTGTTTTCAGTTTTATTCTTAATAAAAATCCCACTTTGCCAAATCTCTCTTACCAAAACCCTAAAAATCTCATCCCCCAAATTTCTCCTTTCCACCCAAAATCACCATTTTCTATATAAAACCCCTAGCAAATCCTATCAAGTGGTATCAGAGCGACGCTCTTGGCATCTATGAAGGCGGCTACGACCAAAAAGATTGTAGCTTTGGGGAATGAATCGATGATGAAACTAAAGAACTAAAGAAGGCTACGGATGATCTCAGAACATGAATCCTATCAGTTTTTTTTGGAATAATAAAACTCTTAACATTTATTATTTTAGAGTTTTTAGGTGCATATGATTTGTATTGAACAATATTGACCAACTTGGAACATTTGATGCAAAATCAGATGAAAGCAATTTTTGTGGGATATTCAACATGGAGTAAGGCCTATTGATGAGTCTATAAATATTAAATTTGATGAATCTAATAGTATGCATGCGGCTTATATGGATATAAAATAAATAATGAAGAAAATAATGAATGAATGGAAGAAACTTCAGCAATGCCTATAGAAAATATTATCATTAAAGTTGGTATACAAAACATTTCAACGAGTATGTTGAATGTAGAAAACTTGAGTTACAATCCTGATCATTTATCAGAATTGGTTATAAGCGATTCAACAGAAGGTACAAGAACTCGCTTTTCATTTACAAATTTTTATGCACATTGTATTCATAGTGATTTCATTTTTGAAATTGAGCCTAAGAATATTGATATTGCACTTAGTGATAGCAATTGGATCATAATTATGCAAGTTGAATTAAACTAATTTGTAAGAAATGATGTTTTAACACTTGTTTCTAGATCTGATAATTATCCTATTGTTGATAGTAAATGCGTGTTCAAAACAAGATGGATGATGATGGAAATGTAATCAGAAACAATGTTTAGGTTGGTTGCAAAAGGTTATAATCAAATTGAAAGAATTGATGTTGATGAAACTTTTGCATCTGTTGGACTAGAAGCAATTAGAATTTTGCTAACTTTTGCGAGTTTTAAAGGTTTTAAACTTAAGCAAATAGATGTTAAAAGTACATTTTTGAATGATTATTTGATAAAAGATGTTTCTGCCGAACAACTTCTTGGTTTTAAAATTTATGAATTTTCAAATCATGTTTACAAACTTGAAAGTTCTGTACAGTCTTAAGCAAGCTTCTTGAGCGTGGTATAATCGCTTAAGTACATATCTTTTAGAAAATAGTTTTAAAAAGAAAAGTATTGACACAACATTATTTCTTTTGCATGAGTATGATAAGTTTTTGATTATTCAAATATATATTGATGATGTCATTTATGGTGCTACTAGTAATCTTTTATATTAAAAGTTTGAGAAAGTCATACATGATGAGTTTGAGATGAGCTTGGTGAGAGAATTAAAATTCTGATGCATTTCTAGATCTGGATCTGGAAATTCAGATATGAAATAGAAGATTTAATGCTGCAAAATAAGCTATTCGTTAAATGAACGACTACAAAATGAAATGGCAACTAGCTAGGAATTAATCTAAGAGAATAGGAAAAAGCCTAATACAAATTATCTAAGAAATAATAAACTAAAGAAATTTCTTCAACAATTTTCGTATCCCCATTAGTGCCGGCTCTAGCCCTTTAAATAGAAAAGTTACATCACTTGTTACTTTACGAAAATACCCCCGGACTCCAAAATATCAGCCGCATCACTACTTCGCCCCTGAAAATCCACCTTGTCCTCAAGGTGGTGTATGAAGTCCGTGGGCCATCCGTTCCAAGTCGATTGCCAGCCTCCTCCCGGGTCAAATGGATGAGATTGGTCTCGACCGTTTTCAAGGACGTCTGGAAAAATATCGTCGGGCCAAGGCGGGACCCAAAAGGCATCGTCGGGCTCCCACAAATACTCCGGAAGGTCGTCGTCGTCATTGCGCTGCTGGGATGGCTCTGTCGCTCGTTGTTTTGGCCCAAAAAGTCAAATCCTCGCTGTCCGGTGTCTTGAAGGCCTCATCGTTGCTATTGTAAGGCCGGATGCCCCCATGGAGGACCTTGGAAGGGCCGGAGCCCCGTTTGGAGGGGCGGCATTCCGCCTGGGGGCCCCAGGAGGGGCCGACGCCCCTGCAGGAGGGTGGCGCCCCCTGGGGGCCCCATGAGGGGCGGAGCCCCTGCAGGAGGGCGACAGCCCCCCCTGGGGCCTCAGGAGGGGCGGCAGCCCCTCGGGACTGCCCTTGAGGGGCGCCCCTCCCTGTTTTGCTGCAAAAATGGGCGCCTCTCGTCGTTTCTCTGCTAAAAGCGACTTCTTTGGCCATCGATTTGGGGTTACACCCAGATCTGACTCCGGATCGCCATAGGAGTGGAGCTCATCGCAGAAAGGTGTCGCTTTTAGCTCCGGATCTGGTAGATCTGGTCTTGAAAGCTTTAGTTCTGGCCCCGGATCTGGTAGTTCTCCTCCTGAAAGCTTCAGATCTGGTTGATCTACGCTTGAAATCTTCAGATCTGGCTCCGGATCTGGTAGATCTACTCTTGAAAGTTTCAGATCTGGCTCCGGATCTGATAGATCTGGACTTGAAATCTTCAGATCTAGCCCCGGATCTGGTAGATCTACGCTTGAAATTTTCAGATCTGTCTTTGTCCTCGCATATTCGGGACCCTTTCGTTAAAAATCACAATTTTACCCTTATTTGTTGTCAAAGGTGGCTCCTTTTTGCTTGGATCCGTTTTTGGGTTGATGTTAGCGATCATCGCCGCTATATCTTTTAGCATTTGAGATCTATTCGCCTCGATAGTTGCCGTCAATCGCGCTTCGGATGCGGATGCAGCCGCGACGATCTCCACGGTCTCTTTTTTGACTTCGTTAAATCCCTCACTGATTCGGCTCTCAATCTTCTCCACTTTCTGCTCTAACGCTTCGAACCGCTTCATAGATCGTGTGCTCGCCATGGATCTACTGCTCTGATACCAATTGATGCGTTTCTAGATCTGGATCTGAAAATTCAGATCTGAAATAGAAGATTTAATGCTGCAAAATAAGCTACTCGTTAAATGAACGACTACAAAATGAAATGGCAACTAGATAGGAATTAATATAAGAGAATAGGAAAAAGCCTAATACAAATTATCTAAGGAATAATAAACTAAAGAAATTTCTTCAATAATTTTTGCATCCCCATTAGGGCCGGCTCTAGACCTTTAAATAGGAAAGTTACATCACTTGTTAATTTACAAAAATACCCCCGGACTCCAAGATATCAGCCCATCAAATTCTTTTAAGGGTTTCAAATAAATCAAGCTGAAAATGGTATCTGCATCTTACTAATAAAGTAGGGAAGGAGCTTTTGAAAAGATTTGGGATAGGTAATGCACAACCAATTGGGTTGCTAATGCGTCTAACAACCAAGTTTGATAAAGATGAAAACGGAATTGTTGTTTATGAAAAAAGTATTGAGGTATGATTGGTTCTCTTTTTTGTCTCGATACTTAATGACCTGATATCATGTTTTCTGTTTGTTTATATGCACACTTTCAAGCAAGTTCCAAAAATCATACTTGAAAGCAATTAAAAGAATTTTTAGATACTTGTTGCACACACCTACACTTTGTTTATGGTATCCAGCTTGTAATATTTTTGAAGTAAGTGATTTTTCTGATGCTGATTACGTGGTTGTCATGTAGATATGGAAAGTACTAGTGTGACATGTTTTATATTGGAACCTTCTTTTATTTTAAGGCTAGTCATAAGCCAAATAGTGTGGCTTTATCCGCTACTGAGGCATACTATATCGTCTCAAGCAGTTGTTGCGCTCAAGTTCTATGAAGTGTGGTTTTATCGACTACTGAGGCACACTATATTATCTCAAGCAGTTGTTGCGCTCAAGTTCTGGTTTTATCCACTACTGAGGCACACTATATTATCTCAAGCAGTTGTTGCGCTCAAGCTCTTTGAATGATGCAAACACTTCTTGATTATGTGAGACATTGCTTTGTTAAGTAACTCTATCCATCATTGTTGTACCAAATATATAGATGTATGACATCATTTTCTTCATGATCATATAGCTAAGGAAAATGTTTGTGTTGAGTTTATTCATACGATTCTCAACCTGCAGGCATTTTCATAAAACTTTTAGCCCGTGATCATTTTTTCACAACTTCGTCTTAATTTGGTTATTATTGAAAAATAACTTGATATTGAATAAGTATTTGTTTGTGTGTACATATATATATATATATATATATATATATATATATATATATATATATTATTTTTTAAATAAATTGAAAATTTAAAAATTTAAAAAATATTTTTAAACCTGTGGAGTTATGAGAAGTATCATTGATAAATTTTATTTTCATATAAAATTCGGGCATTAACTTTTAAATGTATTGTGACATATTTTCATGAATTTTTGAGTTTATTTGATAATGCAAAGCTAGACTCTTATATCTCTGTCTAACATCCTATTATACTTCTGCCCATTTTAATTCTATATCCTATTTATCTGTGGTGGTATATGTTAAGATGAAAATATGACTGAGAAAAATGGATGCTAGGATTATCATGAATCGTATTACTTAAAACATATGTTATGTCACAAGCTATAAATAAAGAACAAAGTTAAATGAGAACGATTATGAAAAATTCATCAAACGCTTCGAATTAAAAATGCATGCGGTTTATAAGCTGTGAGACATTACCATAGAATATCCAGCCTTGCTGAAGATGCAAATACTTTAGTGTCGATGCTCCTGATTATCCAGCAATATCACAACACATTTAAAAGACCTATATGACAATGTTTGGTTGTCGTATTTTGATTTCATTACGATGAGTGAGTGATGTACAATTCTTATATAAGTATATACCGTTAACAAAAAAATAAAAGAATTGTGGTTAAATTTCAAATGTCATAATTTCATGTTACTTCGTCTCAATTACCATCCTCTCTTTTCGGTCATACTAAAACTCATGGAGATTTTTGGGCTACTTATGCATTACTAATTATTCTTACTATTCAAAATGATTACTATGTTCCATCATATATTTCAGATTTTTAATGCTAAATATTCTATACGGTATTTAATTTATCTTCTGTACTTTGATGACAATAAAGGGTGGAGAAAAGAAATGGATTAAGATTTTAGATTTTTCTATTGTAATATTTTGTTTTAGGGGGAGCATATCGATAGGGGGAACCACAAGATCTTTTTGCATGAAATTGAAATTTTTTGCATGCTGAATGTATTTAATCTTATTGATTAGTTTGTTATGGTCAAAAGGGGAGATTGTTAAGTCTACTAATCTATCATCCGTGTTTGATAATAACAAACTTGTATTTATATTTTTGATATGTTTGTTGAAGTGCGTGCATATAAAAATTAATCATGTAATGATTGTCACAAATTCATATTTGGCCAATTCAACAAACTTAATCAAACTTGCAAGTGATATTTCAATAAATTCATATTTTCACCTCTCGGGTGAGAGTGAAAAATTCATTTTTTAAAAATGAATGTTTATTTTGAATTTTAAAAGATTTTTTGGTATTTTTCTTCAAAATATGGAATTAAAAAAATCAATAATCAAAATTAGGACAATTTTTTTTTGAGAAAAAAATGGGAGAATATTTATTTATTTTGGACCAAAAAGATTGAGAAAATGATTTTCTAATTATTACAGTTTTTCAGAATTATTTGAATTTATTTTTAATATTTGAAGAAAATAAATCAACTCTTAAGAGAAAAGAAAAACAAAAAACAAAAAACAAAAAACAAAAAACAAAAAACAAAATGAAAATTTTAAGAGATGTTGTTTTGCTTCACCTGGAGAGAGAGAGAGAGATTGAAAATTCAAAAGAGAAGAAATTAAAGGCTGTGGCTCTTTATTACAAAGAATTCATGAAGCACTTGGTACTTCAATAAATGCATAGAGCCAAAATATAATAAGAAAGTGTGATGGGATAGTGCTGGAATGAATTCATAAGGTTATTCTTCACTTCTTGAAGTTCCAACATCTTTTTAATTCTCAGCCAACCAAATCAAAGAAGAATGTCAAAGCATTTTTTTTTGATAAGTATGAAAACTAAGAAGGTCAAAGCATTAAAAGAGAATACTAAACCAAATGCAAAATGTGTTTACGTGAGACATGTGAACCAAGATAGAGTGGTTATTTAAATAAAAAGAGATGCAATGATTAATATAGAGCTGAATTCTAAAAGTATGAACATGAAACAAGTTCTTACTGACAGCTACAGAGACCTTCATTATCTTTTGTCATTTCCATAGAATTCAAATGCCAACAATTTCTAATGCAAATGTCGTTTTTAGTTAAAAAAAATTCTGCAACGTTCACAATGACGGTCAGAATTTTTCAACGAATTTGACTCAAATTTTCAGACGTTTTAAATGATTTGAAAGTGACATCTTCTCAAATATCAGGTATAAATAGAGCTTTGTCGACGGTTTCAAAACACAGAAAATCTGATAAAACGCTAAGCAAAATTTTAAGGAGAGTTACTTCTGTGAAAAAAATGTTCCAAACTTAACAGAAGACAAAAGGTTAAACTTCAAGGCTGTATACAGAAATTCAGTTCTAACCATCAGAGGTGTATAATCTCTTCTATGAGGACATCACAGTTAATAATTCAACACAATGAGCATCAACCTTGAGAATTCTAAACTATCATATATTACCTTTTTTTCATTGTTCATGATTGTATTATTTTATTTTTTTAACTTTATTTTTACATTTGGGTGCTTTTACGGATTACTCAGGATAGTAATTCATGATTGAAATTATTTGTAAAATCAGGTTTGCATAATATCGGTAAAACATTATATTGTTAAGGGGTTGAGCAATGTTGGTTGATAGCTAATTTTACGGGGCTGTAAGAGGTTTGCTTGCTGATTCTAGTAAATAATTTTGGTTGCATGCAGCATGAGTAGGTAAGTGGGTCGAACTTGGGTAAATATTATATTCTTTATTTTATGCATTTTTACATGTGATTTAATGTGGTATGTGGTAAATTAGAAATAATTAAAATAAATAATTCTTGTTGCAGGAGTAGGTAAGTGGGTCGAACTTGGGTAAATGTTATGTTCTTTACTTTATGCATTTTCACATGAGATTTAATATGGTATGTGGTAAATTATAAATAATTAAAGTAGTCAAACTTATTTACTGTTGTGTATGGTAAATTATAAATAATTATTGTGGTAAAAATTATTTATAGATCTGTGGTAAATTTGGAATAAATATCATTGAAATGTTAATTTACTGACAGTAAAATTTTAGAAAGCATATTCACACTCCCTTTAGGTTTATTTTGATCCTACAGCTCAACCATGACATATCCTTACCTGATGGTGCACTACCTTTAGATACATCAAATTCTTTCACGGCTATCGTTTTGTAAAAGCCGAATTTTAAGGCCCGGCCTAGTTCTAGTTCTAGTTCTATTTCTATTTCTTTTCCATTTCTTTTTCCCGCAGCCCGACAGCCGGCCCAGCCCAACCCCGCTCCCCACTTAACCCTGAACACGTGTGTAGCACGTGCATACGTGTCCCTATCACCCCTTTCTCTTTCTCTCGACCTCTCTCGACCGTGTGAGGCGGTGACGACTGAACGATCTCTCTCTCCCCCCCTCCTCCGTTCCTTCGGAAAAAAGGAAAGAAAGCGCAGCCATCGAAGCCCCCTCTCCTCTCTCCACCACACTCGACAGTTGTCCTCTCCTCACGAACTCACCACGCCCTAAATCTCTAGGGGTTCGACACGGTTTCATCTTGATTCGAGGCTGATCGACTTCGTGGCTAATCCACAGCCTCCCCTGCCCTTTTTCGAGTATCACATGTCTCTCTCTTCCTCTATAAAATCCCGTTTGAGTTTATGGTTTCGGTTTTATGCGAAAAAATTATTTTTCAAGCAGAAAATTCTGATTTATCTCTTGCTTGAGCTCGGTTCTGGTGTTGGGTTGTCCTAGTAGCTGTAGCCACCCATCACGAGGCTCAGTTCATTGTTAGTCTTTGATTTCTAGTAAATCGCTTTAATTCTTTAATGTTTGGTTTTAAATTTGTGATTTTAATTACATGTTTACGATGATAATTCTGAGCAAGACTCAGGTATAGTCGAGGCTTGGCGACGACCCTCGTCGCTACCCCTAGATATGTCGTGACTGTCCCTTAGGTTTTTGGTTTTGGTCATGGTATTTTAAGGCTTCCTCCAGATCAAACAAATCCAGAAATCATCAACTTCAGATCTACAAAAAAATTCAGCAAAACCTCTTCAGATCTTCTCCTCCTTCCCCTCTCTTCTCCACGCAGCAAGGCCGAGCCCCTCCCTCGCGTCGCCGGATACGGCCTTGCGCCGCCGCCCCCCGCCTCGCGCCGCCCGAGCCCCGCGCCGCGCCGCCAGTTGGCCGCCGCCCCTTGCCCCGCGTGTTTCCCCCTGCTGCAAACGAAGGAAACAAAAAAAAAGAAGGAACAGAAAGATAGAACGAAGGAGAGAAGGGTAAAGGTAAGGATTTTTTAAGTATATATGTCATGTCCTCTGATGCAAGCTTGTAAGGTTATAAGTTATTAGTTAACTATTATAAGTTATTATATTAGTTAATTATAATATTAGTTAATTATTATATTCATAAAGTAGGCAGAAGGTGCACCCCTTGTATAATAATTATTATATTTATAAAGTTAGTTCAGGAGGACGCTGGTTACTAAGTGAGTGTGAGAGTGTTTTATTATTTAATGTATCAGAGTGGCTTGCTTGGTGTGTATTTGTACTGCGAGTTGTATTTCCTTTCATGTACACTGCTGGTTTGTAATAAGGTTTATACCACTTCCATGTATGAGTATTTTGGCGTATTTCTGCAACAGAGCTTGTATTGACTTCATTGGTGCCTAGCAAACTCAGCATGCCTACAACCCTCACCGTGACCTGTGGGCTCCCCTAGCCTCACCGTGTCTCCCCTTGGCCTGATTGTGACTGATCTTGGGCACCACACCCTAGGCCGTGACTGATCGAATGTGGTTTTCCCCTGTCGTGACAGTTTTTGGGGATTTCTGATGCTGGTTTTCTTAGACTGTGGCTGTAAATATTATTTTGATGATGTTTTGGATAGTATCGAGGTATGGTGGCCATGAGTTGTAAGGGAGCCTCGGGGCTTTACCCTACATGTCGGAGTTGGCTTAGGTTATCCTATGATTGTAAATGAGGGTTTGGCCACTAAAGGTGGTTGGAATTATAGGATTTACTGACTGTTGGATCATATATAAGGCAACTGTCTGAGGGATCATGATTTACCACACGTGGGATCATAAATTACTGCCTGAAAGATCATATAAACCATGAAAACATGGTTAAGCCCCGTAAACGATCGATGATAAGAATTATCTGAGATCACCATAATTGTCCCTCCCCCTATTGTCCACCCCCATACGTATAGTTCTGCACAGTTTGCTACTCGACATTCAGGTAAGCTTAAAATTACCACTTGTGTCTAAGATTTAGATTTTCTAGCATGCTTAGAATCTTTTACATGTTATCTGCCATGCATTTGCCCCGTGATACATGTTTAAATTAGTATAACTAGTATGCTCCATGCTATATGTTTAAATTCGTGAAACGTCTATGGCATGTTAAATGTTTCATTGTTTCCATCATTACATGCTATATGTTTACTGGTGTTAGTAATCATAGTATAATTATTGTGTGTTATTGTGTGTGTGTAAAGAAAATAGAGAGTTGATATAAATAAGAAGTGATAGCCGTCATTAGTGGCTAATCACCATTTTTCACCCAAATCTAACATGGTATCAGAGCCAAACCTAAACCCTACCCCAAAAAAACCCTAAAACACCAAAACCCTAGCCTCCCCGCCGCGCCGCCAACTGCGCGCGCCGCCAGCCACCCGCCGCTACTGCGCGCCGCCACCCGCTAACCGCGTGCGCGCGCGTCGCAGCCGCTGCGCGTGCGCGTGCGTCGCTAGCCCCTGCCGCTGCCACTTCTGCCTTCCTCTCCCCTTCCACGTCCTCTTCTAGCCGCCACAAAGCCCTAACTAGCCACAAAAGAGAACCCCAAAAACCCTAACCCTAGATCTATGGTAGAGTCATGAAAAGGACTCCATAGATTTACGGTTAGGGTATGACCTAGAAGAGGAAGAAGAGAAGTAGATCTGCGGATCTAAGGAGGGAGAAAGGAGAGATCTGCGGATTTGGAGAGATGGGGGACAATCTTACCTCAGCTGACATGAAGGCCTTCATTGGGGAGATAACGAAGCTGCTTGCTTCGAAGGAGTTGGGATCCTCGAGTGGATCGACGCCTTCACGACCAGTGCAGAAGCTGGAGTTGATGCCCAATGATGTGAAATTGGAAGGGACGAAGAATTACCCCAGTTGGTCCAGGAGGGTGCTTCTCATCCTGAAGTCGAAGGGGTTAGAAGGCCATGTTTTGGGTTCATGTAGTGAACCGGTGGATAAGACTGGGGATGATTGGAAAGTGTGGAGCACCACCAACTCACTGGTGGCTGCTTGGTTGATGACATCGATGGTTCCACCCATTGCTGGGATGTTGGAGGCCATAGAGAGTGCTGCAGGGATATGGAGTATGGTGGAGAAAATGTATTCTGGAGCAGGGAATGTGATGCTTATGATGGAGGTTCAGGGCAAGGTCGACACCTTGAAGCAGGGGGAGATGTCTATTCTAGCCTACTCTGCGGAGTTGAAAAGGCTGTGGTTAGAGTTAGACCACTATGACCCTATTGATCTGCCTGATCCTAGGAGTGCTGCGATACACAGGAAGTGGGTGGAGCGTAGGCGTGTGACTCATTTTCCGAGGAACCTGAATGGAGATTTTGAGGTCAGGAGGGCAAGTATGTGTCACTTATCCTCTATCCCATCTCTGGAGGATGCCATAGCTGCAATGGCACAGGAGGAGACCAGACTGAGAGTTATGAAGGATGATGGTACTCAGGTCACTCGGGCTGCACTGGCTGTACCGGCAGTGGCAGCAGTGAGCGAGGATCGAGAGTGCTACACCTGTGGGGTGAAGGGGCACCTGAGCTTTAACTGCCCACAGAAGGGTAGTGGACGAGGACGTGGCACAGGAGGCAGAGGAGGAGGTCGTTGGGGTCGTGGAGGCCGTGGACGAGGTCGTGGCGGCCCACGGGCCAACTTTGCTACTGCTGATAGACGACAGGAGACAGTGATGATTGAGGCTACGCCAGCTGAGGCGTCAGATTTAGAGCAGCGGAGACAGTCCAGGTCTACTACTGAGAGTTCGAAGAGTCATGCAGACCAGACTAGAGATGTTGCTTCGCCATTCGGTAATTTTGCCAACTTCGCTCACACAGGATCAGGTAACCAATCAGCTCTTTCATGTAGAGATCATATAGAGTGGATTATTGACTCAGGTGCATCTAGTCATGTGTCAGGTGCATATAGACAATTTTCCACATATAAACCACATACCATTCATGAAACTGTTCAGACAGCTGATGACACATCCCAACCCATTAAAGGGATTGGCACTATTCAGTGCACTCCCTCCATATGCCTCTCTTCAGTCCTTCACGTCCCATCATTTCCAGTCAACCTTTTATCTGTTGGCTCTATTGTTGATGATCTTGACTGTAGCATTACTTTTGACTCTACTCATTGTGTGTTGCAGGAAAGGAAGACTGGGAGGAGGCTTGGGACTGGCGTCAGGCGTGATGGACTGTGGTATCTTGACAGAGCTAGTGGGGATGCTGCATTGGCTGTCGTTGGTGAAGAGAAGGAAAGTGAGGTACTTTTATTACATTGTCAGTTGGGACACTTGCCTTTTGATATGTTGAATAAAATGTATCCTGAGATTTTGAATAGAGTGAATAAAATGAATTTGAAGTGTGATGCGTGTGAATTTGGGAAACACACTAGGACATCATATCCTAGTGTGGGGATGGGGAGTGTAGAGAGATTCCATCTTATTCACTCAGATGTTTGGGGGCCCTGCCCAGTGACTTCAGTAAGTGGGTTCAGGTGGTTCATCACTTTCATAGACTGTCATTCTCGGATGACATGGCTTTACATGATGAAAAACAAAAACGAAGCGTTGAAGTGTTTCCAGGACTTCCATAGAAGTGTCAGAAATGTGTATGAGGCCAAGATCCGCATCTTGAGAACGGATAATGGGACAGAGTATGTAAACAATGAGTTTGCATCTTATCTATCTGAGAGTGGGATAACTCACCAAACCACTTGTCCCAACACGCCTCAACAGAACGGAGTTGCTGAAAGGAAAAATAGACACGTGTTGGAGGTAACTAGGTCACTCATGCTCACCATGAATGTACCTAAGATATTGTGGAGTGAAGCAGTGATGACAGCCACCTATCTCATCAACAGGATGCCTTCGCGGATGCTTGGTATGAAGTCCCCATGTGAGATTCTTATGGGAAAGAACACTTTTGTAGTTCCACCAAAAGTGTTTGGATGCACATGCTTTGTGAGGGATCATAGACCTTCTGTGGGGAAGCTGGATGCTCAGGCAATTAAATGCATATTTGTTGGGTATCCTTCAAATCAGAAAGGCTATAGGTGTTGGAGTCCCTCAGAAAGAAGGCTGTTTGTGAGTATGGATGTGACGTTCAGGGAGACTGAGCCTTTTTATGGAGGACTGACAGATTCTATACCAGTATTTGATACTGGTGCCTCTCCAAACACAGGAGGAGTTGGTCGAGAGGGGGAGACTGATGACAGGAGGGTAGTGGTTGGAATTATACCGTGTCCTGTCAGGCCTACTGGTACTGGTACTGATAGCAGGGAGGAGGAAAGGACCTTGGTGGAAGAGGAGGAAAGGCCCTTGGGGGAAGACAGGTTGTACGTCAAGAAATATAGCAGGAGACAGAAGGGTAGTCATGGCGATGGAGAACAACAAGAAGACATCCCCCCCACTGAAGAACCACTAGCTCCACAGCCACATGTCGAGATTGATCAGTCTATCACGCCTGCTCGAGTCCCGACTTCCTTACTGCCTTCCTCTCCTAACACGGATGGTAACCTTTCTTTGCCTTCCTCTAGTTTAGATCTTCCACTTGCATCTCGTAGGGAGCCTCGTATCAATGCCGGCAGGCCTCCTGTACGGTATGGATACGAGACTGATATTGCTAATCATGTCTCCTATGCTTCTCTTACACCTGCATATAGGGCTATCATTGCATCCTTACAGTCTATCTCTATACCGAGTGATTGGCGAGTGGCAAAGCAACATCCCCAGTGGAAGAAAGCAATGCTCGAAGAACTCGAAGCACTGGAGAAGAATAAGACATGGAGACTTGTCTCACTTCCAGCAGGGAAGAAAGCTGTGGGCTGCAAGTGGGTATTCACAATAAAACAAACTCGAGAAGGGAAGGTGGACAGGTACAAAGCGAGGCTGGTTGCCAAGGGCTACAGTCAGACTTATGAGATTGATTATGATGAGACATTTGCCCCAGTGGCAAAGATGAGTACTGTGAGAGTACTGGTATCCTGTGCAGCGAATTTTGGATGGAAATTGCATCAGTTGGATGTAAAAAATGCCTTCTTGCATGGAGACTTACAGGAGGAGGTATACATGGAGGTTCCACCTGGCTTTAGCACACAACAGACGATGGGAAAGGTGTGTAGGCTGGACAAGTCTTTATATGGGCTGAAGCAATCTCCAAGGGCATGGTTTGACAGATTCAGGCGTGCAGTCATCACTATGGGCTACAAGCAGAGTAATGGTGATCATACTGTATTCTATAGGCATTCAGGACAGCGGATTACCCTTCTGGCTGTGTATGTTGATATTATTATCACTGGAGATGATGAAGAGGGAATCTCTCACTTGAAGGCTAGATTGACGAGAGAATTTGAGGTCAAGGACCTTGGACAGTTGGGGTATTTCCTTGGACTGGAGATTGCTAGGTCCAGGAAGGGTATAGTTCTCTCACAGAGGAAGTATGCCCTGGATTTACTGGCTGAGACTGGTATGTTGGGGTGTCGTCCAGCAGTTACTCCTATTGATCAGAATCATAGATTGCATTCACAATCAGGGGAGCCAGTAGACAAAGAAAGGTACCAGAGACTTGTTGGACGCCTTATCTACTTATGCCATACCATACCTGACATTGCCTATGCTATCAGTGTGGTAAGTAGATACATGCATGATCCTAGGACTGGACATATGGAGGCAGTCTTCAGGATACTGAGGTATCTGAAGAATAGTCCAGGAAAAGGCATATTATTTGGTAGTCATGGTCACATGAATGTGACATGCTACTGTGATGCGGATTGTGCCAGTTGCTTGGATGATAGGAGATCGACCTCGGGCTACTGTGTGTTTGTTGGGGGCAACTTAGTCTCTTGGCGCAGCAAGAAGCAGGATTTGGTGGCTCGTTCCACTGCAGAGGCAGAGTATCGTGCTATGGTGCTTAGTACCTGTGAGATGATCTGGTTGAGATCACTTCTACAAGAGCTACGTCTGCTGAGAGAAGGAACATTGCGTTTGTTGTGTGATAACAAGTCAGCAATCAACATTGCCAACAACCCAGTGCAACATGATAGAACGAAGCACATAGAGATTGACAGGTCCTTCATTAAAGAAAGATTGGACAAGAAACAGTTGGAGATCTCCTACATTACTTCTGGACAGCAACTAGCTGATTGCCTTACAAAGGGGTTGAACTCTAAAGGAGTAGAGGATGCTTGTAACAAGATGGGCATGATAAATATCTTTTGCTCATCTTGAGGGGGAGCATTGTGTGTTATTGTGTGTGTGTAAAGAAAAGAGAGAGTTGATATAAATAAGAAGTGATAGCCGTCATTAGTGGCTAATCACCATTTTTCACCCAAATCTAACAATAATCTTGTACAGTTATCCATAACATTGGAAATAATTGATATGTTAAATGTGCTATGAAATAACAAATAAAATTGAAATGACATTGGAATATATTGTTACTGTTGTAACACACTTGATGAAATAGAATCTTGAAAACATGACATATCACACCAACATATAAACTAGTTTCAATGTGACTCTAAATCTATTCAAAAGCTTTATTTTCTAAATCATGTTTTAAATAAGTAAAAATTACCAATTTAAAACTACACCTGGACTGTATCACCGAGACATTGAGAGATGTACACTTAACATACACTTGGTACTTCAGACTTACTAGGTTTTGGGGTAAATCATATTAGTAGAGTGCGGGGGCAACTGGAGCTATACTCCTATTGACATGACCGCATCAGTTGTTTCGGCCGGGTCACATTATGAATTCGATGGACCCTTGGTATCGCCGAACTTAATTGTTGAGTCACACCATGTTACTATTTTGGACTCATGGCCCATACTATTCCTACTTTGGGCTTGGCCCGTGTGAGCACCCTCGTGATACGAGGTGGACTCCTGGTTGCTTATTATACTCTCCAATATAATTCACAGCCTAAATTTGGTATAATTTATACGACCATGTTAGTATCGCTTTAAATTATTAACTGAGTTGCATGTGTGTCTTAAATGTCAGTGCCTGCCTGTTAGTTAGTATTAATTAATCATTTACCTGCTCTCAGTTCCTGATTGTTAGTTAGTTTTACTCATACCCACATTTTTAATTCCAAAATTCTAGAATTATTATGATTTACCTGGCGGTTCTTCATTTTTGTTGTAGGTGTTGAGACAGAGTTAGAGGAGGCACCGGTGTATGAGGATATAGATTTTGCGATGGAGACTGCTGACTTCTGATATAGAGGTAGTTGATGTATCACTGTCATATCTTGTAAATATATTTTGTTAGATTGTGGATAGTATGATATATACGATTTTGTAAACTCGTAAATATATATAAATGAAATTTTCTTAAGCATTTGATGCATCTATGCTGGTGTCTAGATTATTTTCACTGGTTAACTGCAGTACTTGCCATTCTTTTGCGAAATATACTGCGACACTGGGTTGCAGGGCGTGACATGTTTTTCTTGGTGGCCCATGCAAGTCCACTCAACCAACCTTGTGAACAGTCTAGAAAGAGTAGGATGTACCGTAAAAGAAGTGCTTAATTGAAATTGACCTCTCCCAGTGAATGCATGCTCATGCGAGTTTACAATCTCTGTAGGCACACCGCAAAGATAGCACAGAACGCTTCTAGATCCGGTGCGAGTAACTCGACTGTACATCAGATCTCAGACCAAGCTCTATGAGAACTTGATCAGGCTCTTGGGAATAACCTTAAGTCTACTGGAGGAATACAACAGTTTCGGGCCCTGCGTCCGGTTACATTTAATTGACGAGAGGACCCCTTAAAAGCAGATGGTGGTTATGTAGCATTATGGATAACTTGACCGCTATACGGATCCCACAGAATGCTGGGTAAATATAGCTAAGTTACAACTGGTGGAATGAGCCATGATCTGGAGGGACGCAATAGAGGATCGATTGGAGAAGTCTATCACCTAGGATACCTTTAAGGAGCAGTTCAATGCCCAATACTTCTCACATGAGGCTCAAATGAAGTTGGAGTCACGGTTCACCAACCTGAAGTAGGGCACCGTGACTGTAGAGAAATTGATGCTGAGTTCTCTATGCTCAGCAGATTGGCAAAAGAGATGGTGTCCACCCCCTTGGCTCGAGCTCGGCATGTTCAGCATGATCTGAACATAAAGCTCCTAGAGAAGATGGTTCGGTTGAACCTGAAGACCCATGCAGGAGTACTTGAGACAGCCTGAAAATACGAGTACATCAAGAGGGAAGCTGAGCAGGAGCATCTCATGTCTGTACCTTCGAGGTGACCACCACCATCCATAGTTGCCACCGAAGGGACAAGTCGACGAGACGTTCGCCCCCCAGTTAGACAGGTGCGCCGGTCAGTGCAGCAGATCCAGTTCAAGAGGCTGGCACCACAGCTGCAGCCACGTCTAGAATGTCACTACTGTGGCAAGAGTGTGCATCTAGAGAAGAGAGGAGGCTTAGGTGGCTGCGCTTTCCTTCTTGCGAAGGAACAGAGGAGGGGGAGAGAGATCGTTCGTTCGTCGCCGCCTCACGCGGTCGAGAGAGGTTGAGAGAAAGAGAAAGAGAAAGAGAAAGGGGAGAGAGGGACACGTCCAGGGCTAAGTGGGGAGCGAGGTTGGGCTGCGTCGGCTGTCGGGCTGTGTGAAAAAGAAAAGAAAAAGAAAGATAAAGATAAAGAGAACTGGGCCGGCCTTATAAATTGGGCTTTTACACGTTTTAATGCAGATCTTCGTTCATACAGTACTCGTGTCCCCATTTACTCCCAATCAGCCTCTTTGAGAACGCTTTTTTGTAACTTTCATATGTATCTTCCTTTAATTTACACCACTTAATATTTTGATATATTTTAACTTTGTAGCTCTTTTACCCGTTCATAAGATGTGCATATGTGATCAAAATTCTATGTTAGGTAGTTACATACCCTCGTAGTGTTGCCTTACAATTTTAATGATATATCATAGAATTAACATGATTCCCAAACAAGATTTTTAGATTGTAATCCAAAGGATTTTTACCTGAGGAACTTAGTGTTGGGAAAACACGAACAACCAATATACAGCAGAAGCGGCCCCTTCGGCGTATAGCTACCCAACATTCGCTATGACGTGATCTTTCAAAGATACACTACAAGAGCACACTATCCAACCAAAACAAAGTAATACGAAAAGTAACGAAAGCAAGAAAGCACAAATCAAGAGACACAATGTTTACCCTGGTTCGGCCCGCTAACATCGCCTGCGTCCAATTTCCCGTTGACGGTTTCCATTATATGATCCAAGAGAATTACACCGACTCGTTCAATCTTCTTCAACAATAAAGAGCACCAATAACTCTAAACACGGAGTTCAAACTCTTCTCACCAAAACCAACGGAGATCTCAAATCTCCCCAAAAGAGAAGAAAACAAAAGCTATTACCAAAATCCCTCAACTTGAGAAGAGAGATAACAAGAAGATTATAATGAATTTCACAAAAAAATCACAAGAAGTCATTTACCAAAACATGCCCCAAAGCTACAAGATGCGCGAGGTAGAAGAAACTTGATGACGGCACACACGCTCTTCAAAATAAACCATAGAAAGGATTTAAATACCCACATATGTTGCAAGGAATCTCAGCCGTCCTATTAGATTAGGTTTTAGATCAAAATCCTAATCTAAATCACGTATCTGAGCCGACTACAGCCGATACGACCGTGCTATAAAACGGCACGGTCGTGTTGGGCCTGTAGAAAAATACTACTGACTCTCTGTTTTTGGTGACACGAACATACCGAGTTCTGCACGGCCGTGTCACAGTCTGTCCAAAACTTTATAGTCTCTGTAAAACAAGGCACAGTCGTGCTGAATGTGACATTGTCGTGTAAAGCCCAAACTACAAATTTGAAGCACATATCAACAAACTCTACACTGCTTCAAATTTCATCAAACGAACCTTGTCACTAAAGGATCTTCACGGCTTTACCCAGAATCCAGACCTCATCTGATGAAGGAAACACCAAACTGTCATCGAAAACCACGCACTTCGGTGGATCAACGATGCAAGAGATTTTCTGAGCCCAAACTCCTCTTAAGCTCGAAAAACTAAACCGTACTCGCCATCTTACTTGTGGCGATCTCTCTCTTGGAGGTTGACACCGCGACCTCATGCTCCATCATCGACTGAACTGACACCAAATCTATGTATCCCAAGGTACTCGAAGTCGATCCATGGCTGCACTCCTCAATAGTCGCCTGAGTAGATCCATCTCTACCCTTTGAGGATGCACCGGGCACCGCCTTCCCCAAACATAGAGTGAGAGCAACATATTCATCCGGCTTCAACGTCCTCAACTCACCGTCTTTGGATTTAACTCTCCAATAGGACTTCACCACAGCACCACCACGATCTCTGTGAGATCCTCTGCTCCTAACTATCTCTGAGCCATTGGGTCTATGCACTCCTGATGAGCCCTTGGACGAACCGTGTTTCGCCCACCTTAAGCCATGCCACCCACGTCTCCTACGCGAGTGATCACCAATGTGGTGCAACTGCTCTACCCGAATAACCAACTCCTCCTTGCGCTCAGCAACGCATCCTCCTGAGGACTGTAACTCTACCCTGAAGACATCTGCTTCTCTGTAGACAATCTGAGCCGCACATGGAGCTAAACCACAACGGGATGTACTTTGGACTCCATCTCCTGACGATCCCTGGATACACATCGCATCCCATCCTGCAACCGACCACGCTTCTTTGTCACGACGTCCCTATAAGTCCATAACGCTCCTCCATTGGAGCTCTCTAGTGCACCAAACCTCTGACTCAACATCGTCTGACCCTGAAGACTAAAATGTTGCCTATCTTCCTCGTCGCCATCACAAAACGACCTCCCCTAGACACTCATAGTCGCTCTCCCTTGAGCACCGCGCAACACCCCACACCTGTCAAGGCCCCAAGCGAAATCAAATTCCGCTGCAAATCTGGTACATGCCTAACACCAAAAGTGTTCGAATGACTTCATCTTGCATCTTGAACCGAACTGTGCCGATCCCAACCACTCTAGACATATCTCCATTCCCCATGTATACGTCTGGTCCATCTCTAAGAGTATATGTTACAAAATGACTCCGCAGTGGAGTCATATGGGAATTACACCCTAAATCAAGAATCCATGAAGGCCGATTGTCTTCCAAGGAAGACAACCAATATTTCTTCATTATCAGCATCTATGCATGCACCTCCGAAAGCTGCTATAGGCTGAGAAGACTCTTTACCCTTGACCTTCAACAGTGTGCACTTCTTCCAGTGCCTTGGCTTGCAATGATGGCACGACTGGTCGTTACTAACTTGACCCTTGGACTTGAGTCTCACAAACTTGGAGCTAGATTTGGATCATCCGCTTTGACGACCCCCGAAGAGAGCCACATCCTGATCATCAATGCGTGTGTCGTCCCTCGACACCTTCTTTCTAAGGTCATACAAGCGTAGAGCTGCCTCGATCTCCTCCAAATAGATTTTATCCTTTCCTTGTGTCATGGTCTCGACGAAGTGAGAGTACTCCTCAGGAAGAGAACAAAGCAATACAATTGCTTGGTACTCAACACTTACATTCTCTTCCACCGCTTGCAAATCCAATACCAACTGATTCACTTGATCAAGATGATCCTATAACGATGTCCACTCTTTCATCTTGAGCATGAACAACTACTGTAATAGATACAGTCTCACTGCGAGTGACTTAGTCAGGTGCAAAGATTCAAGCCTTCTCCACAACGTCTCTGCAGTCTACTCTTTTGCAAACTTCCAAAGATCTTGTCTGATAGGGCAATCTGAATAGCGATGTGGGCTTTCATCTCAAGCTCTAATCTCATATAATCTGTGACAGATTTTGAAAAGATTTCTTATTAAAGACTATTCTGTAAAGCCATTTGTGCTTGAGCATAGCCTTCACCCTCAGGCACCATAGAGTGAAGCTATTCTTTCCTGTAAACTTTTCTATCTTGTATCCAGATGTTGAATATGTCTCCGCCATTGTGTAACCTCCGACAACCTGAAGTATCTGATACCACTTGTTGGGAAAACACGAACAATCAATAGACAACGGAAGTGTCCACTTAGGCGGATAACTACCCAACAATCGCTATGCTGCGATCTTTCAGAGATACACCACAATAGCACAATATCCAACCACAACAAAGCAATACGAAAAGTAACAAAAACAAGAAAGCACAAATCAAGCAACACCGTGTTTAACCTGGCTCGGCCCACTAACGTCGCCTACGTCCAGTTTCCCGAGGACGGTTTTCATTATATGATTAGAGAGAATTACACCGATTCCTTCAATTTTTTTCAACAATAAAAAGCGCAATAACTCCAAACGTGAAGTTCAAATTCTTTTCACTAAATCCAATACCCAATGGAGATCTCAAATCTCACCAAAAGAAAAGAAAATAAAAGCTCTCACCAAAATCCCTTAACTCGAAAAGAGAGATATCAAAAAGAAGATTACAATGAATTTCACAAAGAAATCACAAGAAGTCACTTACCAAAACATACCCCAAAGCTCCAATATGCGCGAGGAAGAAGAAACTTGATGACGGCACATGCACTCTTCAAAATAAACCCTAGGAAGGGGTTAAATACCCACATGGGTCGCAAGGAGCTCAGCCGTCCGATTAGATTAGGTTTAATATCAAAACCCTCATCTAAATCACATATCTGGGTCGACTACAGGCGACACGGCCGTACTAGAAAACGGCACGACCGTGTTGGACCTGCAGAAAAATACTGATGACTCTCTGTGTTTGGTGACACGGCCCTACTGAGCTCTGCACGGCCATGTCACAGTCTGTCTAGAACTTTGTAGTCTCTGTAAAATAAGGCACGTCCATGTTGAATGTGGCACAGACGTGTCAAACCCAAACTACAAATTTGAAGCACATATCAACCCTTAGGTGTGTTCAAATGGATTCTCTTCTAATATGAAATCATTTGGAACTTTATCACAACCATCCAAACATGCACTAAAGATTTTAATCACAATTGAAAGGGAACAAATATGAACTTAAGAGGTTCTTGCCCTCGTCTTATTGATGTTGTGATTTCTCTTTGTAAAGGAAAGAAAACACAACAGAAACCCTTCCCCCTCTTTACCCAGTCTTAAATTCTTTCATCTCGAAAATCTTTAATCTCAATTTATATTTTTTTTGGCAAATCCTAAGCATCTGTTCGAGCACATAGGAACAATCGCTTGTGCGCCATTGGTTGTCGGTTACTCAAGGTTCATTTACTGCTAGAGAGCAGCTTGCCTTGGCTCCTACAAGAAGGCGACATCTGCATTTCTAGGTCTTGTTCACACAACTGAATCCCAAGTCAGCTTTCTAACTTGTCCTTTATTTGCTTGTTAAATTTATTAAAATTTATAGTTAAATGAAAATAAGACTAATATGATTTATGATTGATTTCTCTAACAACTTAAAAATCTCAAATAGGATGATTTGTTTGTATATTTACATTGTAAGGGAAGGAGATCAAGTTAAATGGTTCGGATCGTGCAAATGTTGATCCATTTAATAAATAAAACTACCCTTTCATTTAATTCAAGTTAGGTGACTCTTAAGTCCCCGTTTCCTCAAATATAAATCAGTCGATGTTAAAGCTTATTCTGTATGCATATAATAGTCACAAAAATAAAATCAAATAAAATGGTGGAAAGCAACATGTTTGAAAATGTCATTGAATGCTGAAACCACAACAAATATAGCGAAAAGCCTTAAAAGTATTTGCATCATAATTGAATATTTGGATTCATAATTTATATGCATCGAATCATATATCTAAGCAACATGTTACTTTTGATTTTTGCATTCCTAATGCATAGATGAACACATGGTTTTACTCTAGATCAAATGCCTGAATACTAATCATCAGAGAATATGTGATCTGGAGTTGATCAAAATCCACAAAGTCGATTTTTTTTTCCGAGTATGGCTAGAGTGGCCACAATGGCCTAATCTGCTTCTCTTCTTACTCGATGTCCTGCTGACTACACTACTACTCAATCAGTACTGGTATGTGCAAAGTTGTTTTAAATTTGAGTTCCTCTTTCTTGTTTCTTGCAGTGGAAAGAATGACAAATAAATCAAGAGGATTTGGAAAGATCACCCTGGAGTTCATCCACCTTGCGCAGCCACAAGCTCACTTGTTCTGTTGGTATCTTCGACTCTCTTGCAGCATCGTCAATATTTCTCTGCAGGCTGTCCCTCTTGATCTTCAGCTCAATCATCTCATCCTTCAATGACTCCATGTTTGCTTCACAGGACATGACATGGCCGAATACGACCTTGAAGAAGCCGATGAACGGTTCCGTCAAGCATTTGCCGGTGGACAAAATTACATCTACCATGTTGGAAATGATGGGAGTGCAATCTTCTTTGGAGCAAGTAGGATAGAGAGGCAGCTTCATGTATCTTAAATACAGGTACGTGTTAACGTTCAATCTGGAAACTACTTCTAATCTTGCTTGACTTGTTTGTGAGAAGTCAATGATGGTTGGGCCCATATGATTTTAATTTTTCGGTGGAAAAAAAAGAATTTTTCTCTCTTAAATATAAGTTACGAGTATGCAAAAACAGTAAGAATTTTGTTGTGTATATACTTTAGGACATGGACCAATTAGAACGGTGCCAGCGCAGGAAATTTCGTCATATACCACTTAATACCCATTCATTTATCAAACCAGTTTGAAGGGAGGACGTGATCAATAAAAATTCCAGTTAGGCCACCTTCCCCCATGTGAATTGGACCCTACGTCAATTAGTTTTATCAAGTGGGTATTTAATGTTTGTGGGGCCAAATGCATAGCAGAGTAGGTCTGAAGTGTGAAGCGTTTAGCATAAACAGAGCTTTATCCATGACACCAGTGGTGATTGATTAACGGTTGATTAATGTATTAATCTTCTCGGCTACCTGTCCAAGCATTTTTTTTTGCCGACAAGCTTGCTATAGTGACAGTAATACTGAAGAGTAATGATAGATGATATGTGCCTCCTCCTTGTAGGTTGCTTTGTAGGTACTGCTCACAGTGCACTGCTCATGGAGCGTGATTCACATGGTGGTTTTGAGTAGTATTTTGTAGCGATATTGGTCTAAATTTATTGTGTCATCTATTATCATGTATAATTAATACATGAAGCTAAGATTCTTGACTTTTCATCCCTCAAAAGGATGAAGAGATCTTGAGGAAGTTATCGATGTCTCGATCTGAATGGATACACGCTCAAACAGTACGTAAATGAGCCTGACAATTAGAGTCATTTTCGGTCATTATTTTGAGCTTAGTTCAGCCGATATGATAGTGATGCAGCGCGGGTATCTAAGGGGGCGGCGCGCGAGGAGTGTCCGGTTCGAGTGTACCAAAGGAGGAGGCGACTCGGGTCCGCAACGGACCCGGTCCCAAACTTGTAATTTCGCATCCATAGGGGAGGGTCGTTTAGTAATTCAACATTTAACTAATCCCTCTCCTAATCAAGGGCTGACCGGCCCTAGCATGGCTTTTATCGAAGAATAGACAAGGTATTTTATTTTTCCTAGAACCCTAGAATAATTTCCTTGAGTAATTCTTATTGCTCATTATTTTAGATCAATTGTTCTTGCTTTATTTAGTAATTTCAGATCAGTTCTTCACAGTAAACCCATAGATTTAGTAGTCCAAAGCCATAAAAATCCAACCTTTTTCCACCACAAAAAGCCCTAGACGCATCAATTTGGTATTAGAGCGGTAGATCCATGGCGAGCACGCGATCTACGGAACGGATCGAGGCGTTGGAAGAGACGGTAGAAAGAATAGAAGCCCGGATCAGTGAAGGATTCCATGAGGCCCGACAAGAGGACACAGAGATGACCGAAAAGATCAGAGGGGAAATAGCAGCGATAGCAGAGAATTCGGCTAAAACTGAAGCGCGATTGATGGAGGCAATAGCGGCGTTGTCCAAAAATCTCATCCCAAAGATAGATCCGAGCAAAAAGGAGCCGCCTTTGACAACAGACAAAGATAAAAATGTGGGTTTTAACTAGGAGATGTCGGAAAATGAAGGAGACAGAGGATTTGACAACTACAACCAAGGATGGGAGGCGTCCCAGGACATCTATGCGCCGCGAGAAGGTGAGAGGAGCGTCGGAGGGGGGCGGCAGCCCCTCCGACAGGCCCGGGGGGCCGACGAACCTGCAGGAGGGGCGGCAAGGGCTGCCCGCCCCTCCTGGGGGTGCGCCACCCCCCTGGGGGTTTGGCGGAGCCCCGCCGAACCCCCCAGGGGCGGCGACAGGCCCCTGGGGCCTCGACGGTGCCCCGTCGGCCCAGATTTTGGACCGGCCCGGGCCGCCAAGCCCCTGGGGAGCTGCGGCAAGAAATTTAGGGGGTTTCTGACCCACCGGATGCACCTATGGGGGCTGCGAGACAGGGGGAGGCCAACAACCCCTTTCGAGCACTTCCGGGCCCTCGTTGTCACGCCCCATTCTCACATATACATATACGACGTCCCATAGCGGGGAAAAGAGAGGATGGAGCCTGACAAGCCGCGGTATACACCAAGCGTGTAAGGTAAACACACAATAAGCAGGCCACTGCGTATGCTGTGATCATACATCACAGATATATAAAAGAAAGAAGCAACACACATAGCCATCACAAAGAGTACATATCCACAAAATCACATAACTAAGGAACGTACCACACACCAGCGTCAAGTACAAGTGAACTGTCTCTAGTACATACATGAGAAGTGCTACAAGCCACCAACATATAACATAACTACAAAAGACAACTCATTCCACACTCAACCCAACTCACACTACAAGACACATCCCAAAAGAGTGGTATACCCAAACTCAAACCCACATCTAAGGAATCTCCTGTGGGAAACTCTGCTCTGGTGACCTCTGCTCAAGACCTGAAAAGTAAAATGAGCACGTCAAACGTACCCAGTAAGAAACTAACTAGGGCAGGAAATATCATTTAGGGTTATGAGTGTAACGGCAATAAGAGTACAAGCAACCAAGGTAAAAAGTACAACACACAAGTGTACAACAACAACAACACATATATGGTTCATTAGTTAGTTGATGTTAGTGATATATTTGGAAGCATGGGTATCACCTAACGATAAGGGCCTGGACCTCACCCCAAATGTGGGGTGAATATAGCACACGATGCAGTGGACACTGGCACTGTACGCCGGGCCTCTCAGCTCCCCCGTCCCTGGCAGGAGTGAGGCTCTCCACATAGTAACACAACCTCCGTATGTCCCCTCCACTCCCGGTAAAGGCGAGTGGGTGTAAGTATCGCATATCACATATCACTTTTCCCAACTTCTCAGTCCAGCCCCTTAGAGTTAAGTTATATCCAAACTTCCCCCATCCCAATACTAGGATGCTCACCCGCCTTAGAGCAGATCGAGACATCCCAGTTAACATGTCAGATATCATAATGTTCAATGACCATACAAAAGTTGACAAAAGTATTACATGACACAACATTTAAAAGGCCAATTTTCAAGTTTTTCCAACTTCAAATTCATTTGAGCATTTTATCGAACATATGGCGTTCGTCATGTAAATGAGACATATCACACCATCAAATTTAGTAACAAATAGCTTAACCAAACTTACATACATGTATCAACTTCATTCATGCATTTTGGAGTGAAACATTAGCAATATCACACACTTCCAACTTCACCCAACACCATTCAGCATACTGAAATTGCAAAATCAGCTAGAAAGACAGCATTTTAACCCATTTCTCTTGTGAATTTGACAAAACTCAAAGAATGAAAGTTGGAGATATTATAGTCCTGGATTCACATATAAAATTTCAGATAAAAATATGCAGTATATGATTTATAGTGAATTATTTAGTCAAGTGTGTCAAATCTGTTCTGCAGACAGATTTTTGCACCTGTCTTCAAAGCCAATTTTAAGCATTTTGGAGCCGGAATTACGACATATGAGCACTCTGATGAACATCTAGAAAAACTTCTTAAGTTTCCAACAAGACCAAAATCAACAAAATCCATAGAGTGTGCAGGTAGTAGTGCTCGTTTTACTGAAATGTGTACAGCTTGATAGAATTTCAGACATCTTGCAAACAATGAATTTTTACTCCTACTTATTGAACTCAAAATAAGACAAATTTTATATGAATTTGGGGTAGGACTTCAAGATCTATAGCTACGTATTTTTTTCAGAGAGTGATTCTAACTACAGAAATTAAACTTGATGTGTAAACACACCTACAGAATTCTGTTTTTCAGGAGAGAGTGATCTGCTTGGAAATATGATGCGACTCATAGGGGTGCGGCGGCTAGGCAAGAAGGGGGGCCGACTCATGGGATGCGGGTCTACCATCGGAGGCGACGACTTGGGTCCAACACGGACCCGGTCCCAAACTTGTGATTACTCACAAGTGGGGAGGGCAAGAGGGTAATTAGACAATTATTAACCCCTCCCCCATTAAAGGGGCCGGCCGGCCCTAGGATGGTTTTTATCGAAGAATTGATCCAAGGTATTTTATTCCTAGATTCTCCTTCACCTCTTGTATCTCTCCCCGGATTTGCGCGGCTATTTCGGCGTCTTCTTACCTTACGTCGATGAACCCCTTGCTAATTTGGGCCTCCATCCGTTCAACTTTCTCTTCCAAAATATCGACCCGCTCCTTGGATCGTGTGCTCGCCATGGAACGACCGCTCTGATACCAATTTGATACGACTAGGGCTTTTTGTGGGGATCAAAGGTGGGATTTTTATGGCTTTTGGACTTCTAATCTAGGGTTTAATAGCGAAGAACTGATCTGAAAATAATATTTAATTGCTGAAATAATAGATCTAAGCGCTAAAATAATTATCTAGCAAATAGGAATTAAATTAGAGAATCTAGGAATAAAATACCTTGGCTCAATTCTTCGATAAAAACCATCCTAGGGCCGGCCGGCCCCTTTAATGGGGGAGGGGTTCATAATTGTCTAATTACCCTCTTGCCCTCCCCACTTGTGAGTAATCACAAGTTTGGGACCGGGTCCGTGTTGGACCCAAGTCGTCGCCTCCGATGGTAGACCCGCATCCAATGAGTCGGCCCCCCTTCTTGCCTAGCCGCCGCACCCCTATGAGTCGCATCAAAATACATGGGAAAGATTGAATCTTTGGGACTAAATCAAACATGATACATGAAATTAAGATCATAAACAACTTAAATAACATGCTAAAATTCTCATATCCCTAAATAAAAATTCCCAAGCCATAGTTAGAATCCTACCTCAAAAAATCATCTTTCTTTCTCTCTTTTCTTTCTCCTCCTTCCACCCTTCTTTCTCCTTGAAGTGAGCTAGGGTTTTCTTCAATTTCTTGGAATGAAATTAGGGTTTTGGAGCTTGAAAAATTGGCAAGGGGAAGGGGGAATTTCGGCCAAGGGTGAAGGGGAATGAGGATGAATGAAGAAAAGATAAGAAAGAAGAAGAAAGTTAAGGAAGTATGTAGGAAAGAGATAAAAAATTCCTTATTCTAGATTTCTCTTCAAGATAAGCATGCATATGGCAAAATGACCTTAATACTCTTCCAAACTTACCCCTTAAGTTTCAAGTATTTACAAGTTTGCCATTACTTTATATACACACAACTTAAGTGTGTACGCACAGCAGCTTTTGACCAAAAGACTGTTTTGCCCCTGGCCTTTCTAAAAATTTACGAGTGTGCCATTAAACCCATCTCTTTTCACACTAGCCCCTCACACTCTAACCCACTCTTTCTAAATTTACAAGTTCGACATTTCTTTACACACCCACTTTTACTCTACACACACACTTCTACCCGTGTAGTCAAATGACCAAAATGCCCCTATATTTTCCACAAATTTCCATGACTGCCACGAGCCACATTCATGCCAAATCACTCCTTATCTACTCATTATACTCTCTCTACTCGCGTGTAGAGAGCTACCGTATCTGTCTCCGTATAGCGCTAAACAGGCCATGACATCCTACCCTCTTTAAACTAAAGTTCGTCCTCGAACTTTCCAAGTCCAAGGGTTCTAGTCTAAGAAGAAATTACTTCTAAATTTCAAGAGCTCCTCTATATAATATCCTACTTCACAGATCCCACCAAATTTGCATCTAAGATTATCAAAAGAGACATTAATATAGGAATAAGATACTTACTTAAACATGTGAGGATATCTGTCTCTCATCTCGTCCTCAGGCTCCCAGGTGGACTCACCAGCGGATTCTTGCTGCCACATAACCCTTACCAAATTAATGGCCTTCTTCTTCAGTATCTTCTGCCTCCGATCCAGGATGGCCACTGGTTGTTGTTCATAAGTCAGGTCCGGACGCACTTCAATCTCGGAAAGTCCACGAGGCGACTAGGGTCCCCCACATATTTCCGAAGCTGAGATACATGAAACGCATCATGGACGCCTTCAAGAGAGGGTGGCAAGGCAAGGCGATAGGCAACCTCACCAACACGAGCCAAGATCTCGAATGGACCAATGAACCTCGGGCTCAACTTCCCTCGTCGACCAAACCGAATCGTGCCACGTGTCGGGGAGATCTTCAAGAACACATAATCACCCGGTTGAAACTTCAATGGACGCCTCTTAGTATCTGCCCAATGCTTATAGCGATCCTGAGCAATACGAAGATTCTCCCTGACTGTCCGAACCACATCGATCGCTTCCACCACCAGATCGGGTCCTAAGACTTCACGGTCCCCAACATCGTCCCAGCTTAGATGCGATCTGCACTTCCTTCCATACAGAGCAGCAAATGGTGCCATTCCAATGCTGGCCTGATAACTATTGTTGTAGGCAAACTCCACCAAGTGCAAATGATCTTCCCAGAATCCCTTAAAGTCCAGCATGCAAGCTCTCAACATGTCCTCAAGAATCTGAATAACTCGCTCGGACTGCCCATCCGTCTGAGGATGATATTCGGTGCTAAACTTGAGATGAGTCCCCAAACTAGACTGCAAACTTCTCCAAAAATGTGAGGTGAATTTAGTGTCCCGATCAGAGATTATACAAACAGGAACTCCATGAAGCCTCACGATCTCCTCCATGTATCTTCGTGCTAAATGCTCGGTAGACTGTCCAACCCGGAAGGGAATGAAATATGCAGATTTGGTCAAGAGATCAACGATTACCCAAATTGCGTCATTCCCCTTAGGTGTACGGGGTAGCCCGGTCACAAAGTCCATAGTCACATGTTGTCATTTCCATTCAGGAATGGGAAGAGGCTGCAACAGACCTGCAACTCTTTGGTGTTCGGCCTTCACCTGCTGACAGACCAAACATGAGGCCACACTTCTGGCTATACTACGCTTCATCCCATGCCACCAATAATGTTGTCGCAGGCCGCGATACATCTTTGTCCCGCCTGGATGAATAGAATAAGGGGAGCTATGGGCCTCCTTAAGCAATTCCTCTCGGATAGCACCAGCCGGCACGCATAGCCGAGTCCCAAATCTAAGAGAGCCATCTTAGTGAATGCGTAAATCGGTTCGAAGTCCGGCCTCTACCTGTTCTCGTATCCTCTTTAGCTTTTCGTCTCCTGACTGTGTGACCTTGATCCGGTCCACTAGATCGGACTGGACCTGCAAGTTCAACATGGCTGCCTTGATGCCCGGAAGTACAACCTCTATCTCCATCTGTCGCAGGGCCCACTGAAGCTGAGGCTGAGAGGTCAATATCATCACAGCAGGATATCTACTGAGTGCATCAGGGACCACGTTTACCTTCCCAGGATGATACTGGAGATCGATGTCATATTCTGCCATCAGCTCGAGCCACCGACGTTGTCTCATATTGAGCTCATTCTGGGTGAACACATACTTCAAACTCTTGTGGTCGGTGTACACATTGACATGCTCCCCTAACAAATAATGTCTCCACAGCTTTAGGGCAAAAATCACGGCTGCCAGCTCCAAGTCATGTGTAGGGTAATTTAGCTCATGCACCCTCAGAAGTCTAGATGCATAAGCTACCACACGTCCATGCTGATGTAGGACACATCCAAGCCCTTTGCCAGAGGCATCACAGAAAATCTCAAATCCTCCAGAACGGTCTGGAATCGTCAGAACTGGCGCAGTAGTCAACCTTCTCTGTTGGAAACAGCATCCTAACCTATGTTTGATGATAACAAACCCTACTGAACTGTTCTAATCTGTTTGTTGAGTGTGTCACAGGTCCCTATAGTCATGATTGCTCAAGTTACACATGCACGTACTCAAGTACGTTGAAATACGGAGCTAAAACTTCATTTGGAATTACACAAGCTGATCAAACAAGAGATTATAGCTATGAAACTCTACCATAGAGTTTATCATAGGGTATAAAGAGCATGGGATTTTTCTCAGGATTTATGGAGATTGTTTGAAGTCCAAATACGGGGAAATACGAGAAAATACTGAGAATACAAAGAAGAAACTTTTTCTACAAGTGGTGAAATGAGGTGAAAAAATTCTCACATGTCAATATGAAGCTATGGGATTTTTGAGAATTATTTCAGAATTTTTGGGATTTATTTGATGCTCAAATACGCAAGAATACAGTGAAAATACTCAGCAAATACGGCATACGGTACTGTTCTCATATACGCCTCATCGCAGCTCAAAATTCACGCTGACGTGGCATCATCCTGGCCGTTCGTTCCGCATCCAACGGTCGCTCGAAGCAGGGGCGACGTGGCCGCTTGTCCGCCGCCCGATCTCGATCCAACGGCCACCTACCGTGCGGATGAAGTCGCAAATGGCGGGCGGAGCGTCCGAATTCGCGGGCGACGTGGCAGCATCTCAGCCATTCGCTCGATGATCCGACGGTGACCGACAACGCGGGTCCGGGTCAGCGGAGGCGGGCGACGACGCGCGAATTTTGACCGCCACGTGGCGGCTCCTCGTCGAATCCCGCTCGATCCGACGGTCCAGATCGCTGCCGACAGCGGATTTTAAACCCGACCCGTTAAGCTTATTTAAAACGTGTTTTGTGCGGGTGCGGATCCCTTGGAACAGTGACGTAAACCCGTTAACTCAATTCTATAAATACCAATGTACATCTCTTCACATTTTCATCAATAAGTGGAGTTCTAGAGATCCAAATTGAGTTCCGTAAGAAGCGTTGCGACCGTGACTTCATCCCCGACGCAGTGATAGCAAGTTGAGCAGCTAGTTCCTCCTGTGCAGCAAATGAGATCATTTTGAGTGAGGAACTTCTACCGACTACCTCCACGGGGACAGCGACTACTTCTTCTACAGACATCCGATCATCATTCCGTAAGAAGCGTTGCGAAGCTACTGATGTGCTGAAAGACGACAACCAGAGAGATCTTCACAAATGAGCTTTCTAAACTCTTGATCTTTGTTATTTGTGAAGTTATTAATGTTTTGATCAGCATTTCTGTAATATAATTTCTTCCGTTATTTGGGAATCTGGGAACCAAACTTGTTGGGGCAAGTTGGGTTGGGGAGTGATACTTGTATGTTTCTTTTTGGCTTTGGTGAGCTTGAGTTGGTCTGACAGGTTGGTGTTGGGGCACCAATCTAAGGGAGATTGTAACTTCTTAAAGAAACAGTATAAGTGATTGCTCATTGGGGTGGACGTAGGTCATGTGGACCGAACCACGTTAAATTCTGTGTCTTCTGTGAATGCTTTGATTGTCCGATTCCTAAACTGCATGCTGTAAACTAGGCTTAATTTTTATCTTGCGATAATTTGGTCAAAGGCCTATTCACCCCCCTCTAGGCCTTATTTAGATCCTACATTCTCTTCAACTCTTCAAATGCATGTTGACACTCCTCAAACCAGACATAAGCAACATCCTTCTTAGTCAGGTGAGAAAGTGGTGCCGCAATCTTAGAGAAATCTTTGATGAATTTCCTGTAATAGCCGGCCAACCCCAAGAAACTCCTAATCTCTGAAACCGACCTGGGAACAGGCCACTTCTCCACTGCAGCCACCTTTTTTGGATCAACTGATATGACTTCTCCTGAAACTATGTGCCCCAGAAAAGCCACTTTAGATATCCAAAACTGGCACTTACTGTCTTTAGCATATAACTGATGATGCCTCAAAGTCTCCAGAACAATCCTCAGATGCTCTGCATGCTCTTCCTCATCTTTGGAATATATCAGGATATCATCAATGAAGACTACCACGAACTTGTCCAAATAGTCAAAGAATACCTGATTCATTAATCTCATGAAGGTAGCTGGAGCATTAGTCACACCAAAGGGCATCACCAGGAACTCATAATGTCCATAACGGATTCGAAAAGCTGTCTTCGGAACATCGGACCCTCGAACCTTACTCTGGTGATAACCGCTCCGTAAGTCTAACTTTGAGTAGACTCGGGATCCTCCAAGCTGATCAAAGAGATCATCGATGCGAGGAAGTGGATACTTGTCCTTTATTGTCACTTTGTTCAACTCCCTGTAATCAATACACATCCTCCGGGATCCATCTTTCTTATTTACCAAAAGTACTGGTGCTCCCCAGGGTGACACGCTTGGCTGTATCAGCCCTCGTTCTGATAAGTCCTTTAACTGATTACGAAGCTCAGCCAGCTCAGGTGGTGCCATACGATAAGGGGCCTTTGCAATGGGTTGCGTGCCTGGTATCAAATCAATGGTGAACTCCAATGATCGATCAGGAGGAAGTCCATAAATGTCATCGGGGAAGACATCAGGAAAGTCTCGCACAACCCTGGGTAAGACTGGCTCCGCCTCCTTGGCCATTGCCAACACTTCTACTTCTATTGGGGTTGCTTTGAATCTTACAGGTTTTAATGTGCAATTACCACTCCTGAACTCAAACTCTGGATGATCAGGAATCTGGAAGACTACCCTCCTTAATTTGCAATCAATAGTGGCACAAAACATCGCCAACCAATCCATCCCAAACACCGCTTCATAGGTGGGCATCTCAATCACGAGGAAGTCAGCATATAACTCTCGACCACAAATTTCCACTGGACAACTACGGAGCCCTGAAGTACTCCTGATCACACCATTCCCTGTGTGAATATTCCAACTAACAGTGAAGAAGTCTACCGGTATCGAATTTTTGTCCACAAATTCTCGGGACAGAAAACAGTGTGAAGCCCCAGAATCAAAAAGTGCTAAGGCAGGAAAAGATGCTACTTTAACTATACCTAGAAGCCAACAAGGAAATCAACCCAACATCTAACATAACTAAGCAACAAGTGATATAATATAAAGTAAGGAGAGGGCTAGAACCATACCAGTGATAACCTGGCCTGAGTTTTCTGCCTCAACTGATGTCATCGTAAAAGCCTGGGATTTTGGAGCAGAGTTTGTCTTCTTAAAAGCCTGCCGCTGAGGAGGCAAGGAAGGTCCTCTAGGGGCTGGTGTGCCTGGCCCAACTGGTGCTGGAAGAGATGGTCCCTGCGGACCAGGTGGAAGAGCTCGCGGCTGCATCGGTCTAGCAGCCACGGGTGCTACCGAGGTCAGGTAGGCACCCTGCTGTGGGCAGTATCTGCTAATGTGTCCTTGACCACCACAAGCGAAGCACTGCCTAGCCCAAACCCTACACTCCTTCTGCTCGTGACCAGTCTTGCCACAGAATTGGCATGTCGGACGTCTCTGTGTCACTGCATGGGCTCATGTCCTCTTGAACTGGGCCGTCTGTACTGGTCGGGATAATGCCTTCTGTGATCCTGATGGTCGTCTATCACCTGTAGGCATCTTCACTATGCTCCGCAAATGGATCTCATATAGTCTTGCCGCCTCAAGCACATCCTCCTGTGTGACGAGTTTCTGGGTAGACATCGCCGCTCTATACTCCGGATCCAGCCCCATACGGAAGCGTCGAGCTCGGGTGGCATCGGTCGAAATAAGCTCCGGGGCAAACTTGCTCAGCAAAGAAAACCCATCATCATACTCATCCACGCTCCGTCGGCCCTGAGTCAACTGCTCAAAACGCTGCCTGAGCTCATCCTTTGCGGTCTCTGGAAGAAACTTGGACTCAAAACGCTCCTTAAAGGTCTTCCAAGTGATGGGTCCTGTCAGGTGCCGCTCCTGGGCATCCCACCAATCTCGGGCCTGATGTGTCACCTGTCTTTTTACTGCATCCACCCAACTCTCCAACGGAAATCCGACAGCTGTGAGATCATCCTCCGTGCGCCGTAACCACTCATCAACCTCCAGGGCTGTCTCCTTGTCAGAAAAAGTTCTCGGCTTCATTGCCCTGAACTGCTTGAAGCCTGGGGTCTTCTGACTCTGCATCTTGGCGAGCATCTCAGCCTGCTGACCCAGACTCGCCTGGAAACCAAGCAAAATCTTCTCCATCAAAGAGGGCTCAGCGTGCTCCATCTCTGATGAAAATATCCCGTTTCCACTGTCCATTCTGCAGAGAAAGAAGACAGCACAAGTGGAATTAGTACCATATGTGACGTCATTAAAGTGTATTGGATGTATCATCCTTTCGCATATCGCAGTGTGAGCAGACCTGCATGGGCCACCACTAAACCTGTCACGCCCCATTCTCACATATACCTATACGACGTCCCATAGCGGGGAAAAGAGAGGATGGAGCCTGACAAGCCGCGGTATACACCAAGCGTGTAAGGTAAACACACAATAAGCAGGCCACTGCGTATGCTGGGATCATACATCACAGATATATAAAAGAAATAAGCAACACACATAGGCATCACAAAGAGTACATATCCACAAAACCACATAACTAAGGAACGTACCACACACCAGCGTCAAGTACAAGTGAACTGTCTCTAGTACATACATGAGAAGTGCTACAAGCCACCAACATATAACATAACTACAAAAGACAACTCATTCCCCACTCAAACCAACTCACACTACAAGACACATCCTAAAAGAGTGGTATACCCAAACTCAAACCCACATCTAAGGAATCTCCTGTGGGAGACTCTGCTCTGGTGACCTCTGCTCAAGACCTGAAAAGTAAAATGAGCACGTCAAACGTGCCCAGTAGGAAACTAACTAGGGCAGGAAATATCATTTAGGGTTATGAGTGTAACAGCAATAAGAGTACAAGCAACCAATGTAAAAAGTACAACACACAAGTGTACAACAACAATACATATATGGTTCATTAGTTAGTTGATGTTAGTGATATATTTGGAAGCATGGGTATCACCTAACGATAAGGGCCTGGACCTCACCCCAAATGTGGGGTGAATATAGCACACGACGCAGTGGACACGGGCACTGTACGCCGGGCCTCTCAGCTCCCCCGTCCCTGGCAGGAGTGAGGCTCTCCACATAGTAACACAACCTCCGTATGTCCCCTCCACTCCCGGTAAAGGCGAGTGGGTGTAAGTATCGCATATCACATATCACTTTTCCCAACTTCTCAGTCCAGCCCCTTAAAGTTAAGTTATATCCAAACTTCCCACATCCCAATACTAGGATGCTCACCCGCCTTAGAGCAGATCGAGACATCCCAGTTAACATGTCAGATATCATAATGTTCAATGACCATACACAAGTTGACAAAAGTATTACATGGCACAACATTTTAAAAGGCCAATTTTCAAGTTTTTCCAACTTCAAATTCATTTGAGCATTTTATCGAACATATGGCGTTCGTCATGTAAATGAGACATATCACACCATCAAATTTAGTAACAAATAGCTTAACCAAACTTACATACATGTATCAACTTCATTCATGCATTTTGGAGTGAAACATTAGCAATATCACACACTTCCAACTTCACCCAACACCATTCAGCATACTGAAATTGCAAAATCAGCTAGAAAGACAGCATTTTAACCCATTTCTCTTGTGAATTTGACAAAACTCAAAGAATGAAAGTTGGAGATATTATAGTCCTGGATTCACAGATAAAATTTCAGATAAAAATATGCAGTATATGATTTATAGTGAATTATTTAGTCAAGTGTGTCAAATCTGTTCTGCAGACAGATTTTTGCACCTGTCTTTAAAGCCAATTTTAAGCTTTTTGGAGCCAGAATTACGACATATGAGCACTCTGATGAACATCTAGAAAAACTTCTTAAGTTTTCAACAAGACCAAAATCAACAAAATCCATAGAGTGTGCAGGTAGTAGTGCTCGTTTTACTGAAATGCGTACAGCTTGATAGAATTTCAGACATCTTGCAAACAATGAATTTTTACTCCTACTTATTGAACTCAAAATAAGACAAATTTTATATGAATTTGGGGTAGGACTTCAAGATCTATAGCTACGTATTTTTTTCAGAGAGTGATTCTAACTGCAGAAATTAAAATTGATGTGTAAACACACCTACAAAATTCTGTTTTTCAGGAGAGAGTGATCTGCTTGGAAATACATGGGAAAGATTGAATCTTTGGGACTAAATCAAACATGATACATGAAATTAAGATCATAAGCAACTTAAATAACATGCTAAAATTCTCATATCTCTAAATAAAAATTCCCAAGCCATAGTTAGAATCCTACCTCAAGAAATCATCTTTCTTTCTCTCTTTTCTTTCTCCTCCTTCCACCCTTCTTTCTCCTTGAAGTGAGCTAGGGTTTTCTTCAATTTCTTGGAATGAAATTAGGGGTTTGGAGCTTGAAAAATTGGCAAGGGAAAGGGGGAATTTCGGCCAAGGGTGAAGGGGAATGAGGATGAATGAAGAAAAGATAAGAAAGAAGAAGAAAGTTAAGGAAGTACGTAGAAAAGAGATAAAAAATTCCTTATTCTAGATTTCTCTTCAAGATAAGCATGCATATGGCAAAATGACCTTAATACCCTTCCAAACTTACCCCTCAAGTTTCAAGTATTTACAAGTTTGCCATTACTTTATATACACACAACTTAAGTGTGTACGCACAGCAGCTTTTGACCAAAAGACCGTTTTGCCCCTGGCCTTTCTAAAAATTTACGAGTGTGCCATTAAACCCATCTCTTTTCACACTAGCCCCTCACACTCTAGCCCACTCTTACTAAATTTACAAGTTCGACATTTCTTTACACACCCACTTTTACTCTACACACACACTTCTACCAGTGTAGTCAAATGAACAAAATGCCCCTATATTTTCCACAAATTTCCATGACGGCCACGAGCCACATTCATGCCAAATCACTCCTTATCTACTCATTATACTCTCTCTACTCGCATGTAGAGAGCTACCGTATCAGTCTTCGTATCGCGCTAAACAGGCCATGACACTCGTAGGCCTAGCACGAGTCCCGATCGGCACAATTTCCAGGATTTCAGCCATCTATGGAACCCGACGGAGGATCTCAGCAACCTGGAGGGCGCCACCAGTTTTCGGGAGGCCCGTCGACTCAGCCTCCACTTTTCGGGGGAGTGACGGGAGATTGGAGAGCATACCAGTGCCCTCCTAGGGGTCATCAGACAGAGTACGGCTACCCACAGGGGGATGCGAGAGGAGACTGGCAGTGGGATGGAGCGGATGGAGGTGCACGAGATCGTATCGAGGCATATTTACCTGACAGACCACTGGGGTATCAATCGAGGGAAGGATTTCATCTACAGGAGAGAGGGGCATTCGCTGGGGAGAGACCGCTGAAGAAGCTGGATGTGCCTATTTTTGAGGGGGGAGATCATGATGACTGTTTGTACCGGGTGGAGAGGTATTTTGAGGTGTTGACAATACCCGGGGAGGACTGGCTCCGAGCGATCGGGGTTTGTTTGGAGGGAGAGGCTTTGGGATGGTTCAGGTGGACTGACCATTAGCAGCCCTTTCAGACTTGGGGGGAGTTTACGTCGCTCTTGGTGGAGCGTTTTGGTGCAGGGCAATTTGGTGGAGTGTTTGAGAGGCTTTATTCACTGAAGCAGGAGGGGAGCGTATGAGATTATATTAAGAAGTTCGAGTCGCTCTACCACCGAGTCCGAGGAGTGTCTGAGGAATCATTGGAGGGCTGCTTTATGAAGGAGCTGAAGCCCACTATTAGATCTGGATTGAGGCAGCTACAGCCAGTGGGTCTGCGGGGGATGATGACGTCCGATAGGAGGGTGGAGGACCATCAGAAGACGGAGAGGAGAGCCCGCGGAGCGTAGGAAGGGACCACTTTTCGTGGACAAGCGCCTGCTACCAGACAGAGGATTGCTCCTACACCAGGGGCCGCCCCTGCCCAGGGGGTTACAGCCGTTGGTGGGGGCAACAGGGACAGGAGACAGGAGCCCTGGGCGGGAAGGCAGGTACGGAGGATTACTGATGCAGAGATGAGGGAGAAGCGGGCGAAGGGACTATGCTTCCGGTGTGATGAGAGATTCACCCTAGGACATCGATGTGCAGATTGGACTCTTCAGATACTGTTAGTAAACGATGAGGAGGTGGTGGAAGGTGTCGTCATGCTAGAGGCAGGAGAGGATGAGGAGGAGACTGAGCACCGGCACTTGGACTTGACAGAGGTATCCCTCAATTCGGTGGTGGGGTTCACGCCGAACCACACCATGAAATTGGTGGGACATGTGGGCGGTCAAGAGATGATCATATTAGTAGACAGTGGGGCCACCCACAAATTCATCTCCAGCAGGTTGGTGGGGGAACATGGATTACAGCTGAGCGGCACAGGGAGGTATGGAGTGATGATGTGCACGGGGTAGGTGACACACAGCACCGGTGTCTGTCGCGGAGTGATCGTGACGATTCAGGGAGTACAGATTGTCACAGATTTCTTTCCTTGGAGTTAGGGAGCACCGATGTCATCCTGGGGATGCAGTGGCTGCAGACAATGGGGGAGACCAGGGCAAACTGAAAGATGCTAAGGATGGAGTACCGGGATGTGGGGAGGACAGTGGTATTACAGGGGGATCCCAGCCTCTGTCGTTCTTTAGTGTCCTATAAGGCCATGTCTCGAGCGATCCACACAGCAGGGGGAGGTTTTCTGGTCGAGCTACAAGCAGTGGCCGCATCAGAACAGAGGGAGGACCAGGCGCAGGTGGTAGCACCAGAGATTGAGCAGATGTTGGTTCAGTATGAGGAGGTGTTTCAGACACCATAGGGGCTACCACCGCATAGAGACCACGAGCACGTCATCGTCTTATAGGAGGGCGTGTCTCCCATTAGTGTCCGCCCTACAGATATCCTCATGTGCAGAAGGACGAGATAGAGAGGTTAGTAGAGGACTTGCTACAGGCAGGGGTGATTCAGCCGAGTACTAGCCCGTTCTCCAGCCCAGTTTTATTGGTTAAAAAGAAGGATAGTAGCTGGAGATTCTGTGTGGACTACATGGCTTTAAATAAGGAAACGGTTGCAGATAAGTTTCCTATTCCGGTGATCGATGAGCTTCTGGACGAGCTCCACGGAGCTGCCTGCTTCTCTAAGATCGATCTCAAGTCGGGGTATCATCAGATAAGAATGAGGGCAGCTGACGTGTCCAAAACGGCTTTCAGGACTCATGAGGGGCACTATGAGTTCCTCGTCATGCCTTTCGGTTTGACGAATGCTCCTGCGACTTTTCAGGCACTGATGAACATGGTGTTCTGGTCTTACCTTCGGAGATTTGTGTTGGTATTCTTCGATGACATCCTCGTGTACAATCGAAGTGTGGAGGAGCACGTTGGGCACTTGCAGGCGGTGCTGCATGAGCTACAGGACCAGCAGCTGTGTGCTAATAAGAAGAAGTGTTTGTTTGGTCAGCTTCAGGTGGTATATTTGGGGCATATTGTCTCAGCTGAGGGGGTGGAAGCCGATCCGGCCAAGATCGCAGCGATGTTAGATTGGCCGATACCCACCACATTACGAGGCTTGCGTGGCTTCTTGGGCCTAACGGAGTATTACAGGAAGTTCGTTCAGGAGTACAGTTCAATTGCATGGCCACTCACAGAGCAGCTTAAGAAGGACAGCTTCCACTGGGACGACGAGGCCACCAGGGCATTTGAGGCCTTAAAGCAGGCGATGCCGACAGTACTCGTCTTGGCACTACTGGATTTCAGCAGGCCTTTTGTTATAGATACGGACATATCTGGACATGGGTTGGGAGCAGTGCTGATGCAGGATCAGAGGCCTATTGCATATTTTAGCCAGACTCTGCCAGCACGAGCAAGGCTGAAGTCGGTATACGAGCGGGAGTTGATAGCGATCGTGCTCTTTATACAGAAATGACGACCTTATTTGTTGGGGAGGAGATTCATAGTGAGGACCGACCAATGGAGCCTGAAATATTTACTTGAGCAGCGCATGGTCACAGAAGAGCATCAGAAGTGGCTCTCCAAGCTGGTCCACTACACATTTGAGATACAGTCCCGGCCAGGCGTGGAGAATAAGGCGGCGGATGCCTTGTCTCGCAGAGAGGAGCTCGCAGGGGTGGCAGCCATTTCTGTACCGGTACTTCTAGACTGGGAGCCGTTGGGCAGAGAGATTGAGGCTGACACAGACTTGGCACAGATACAGGAGGCACTACAGCAGGGATCAACAGATTTTCTGGGATACACCATGAGCGGGCAACACCTTCTATATCAGGGGAGACTGGTGATTTTCATGGGCTCCACCCATATTCCGTTGATTTTCCAGGAGTTCCACGGCAGCGCCATCGACGGGCATTCAGGTATACAACATACCTACAAGAGGATGTCTAGGGAGTTATACTGGCCAGGATGAAGAAGGACATTGCCCAGATGATAGCAGAGTGTGACGTTTGTCAGCGTCACAAGTATATGGACATGGCACATACAGGACTTCTACAGCCCTTGGCTCTATCGGAGAGAGTCTGAAGGATATCCGCATGGACTTCATTGAGGGGCTTCCACGGTCAGATGGCTACAACTCCATATTGGTGGTGGTAGATCGGCTCTGTAAGTATGCACATTTTGTGCCACTCAGACATCCCTACACGGCAGTGATAGTGGCTACAGCTTTCATGCGGGAGGTGGTTCGCTTGCATGGTTTCCCCGCTTCCATAGTGTCAAATCGCGATAAGGTCTTTATGAGCAGTTTTTGACAGGAGCTTTTCAAGGTGCAAGGAACCAAGCTGAGAAGGAACACAGCCTATCACCCACAGACAGATGGTCAGACTGAGGTGGTCAATAGGAGTGTGGAGACATATTTGAGGTGTTTTGCGTCAGATGCGCCTAGATAGTGGGCTAGGTGGTTAGCATGGGCAGAATATTGGTACAACACCTCGTACCACTCGGCAGCACAGAGCACACTGTTTCGGATTTTGTATGGTCAGGACCAGCCCTAATTGATACACTACAGCAGAGGGACCACCCCCCGTGTCACATGTAGAGGAGCATCTGGGAGAGCGGAACCGATATTTGGAGGAGTTGAAGAAACATCTGCTGCGAGCCCAGCAGATCATGAAGACTAAGGCAGATGAACACCGAAGGGATGTGCAGTTTGCTATAGGGGATCAGGTTTATCTAAAACTACGACCCTACAGACAGAAGACATTGGTCCGTCGGAGCAATGGGAAGCTAGCAGCCTGCTACTATGGACCATTCGAGATGCCAGCTCAGATCGGGAAGGTGGCGTATCGTCTGCAATTACCTGCTACCTCCACCATCCATCCTGTGTTTCACGTCTCATAGTTGAGGAGAGCCATTGGGAATCACACGCTATCACCGACTTTGCCACCTACTTTGACAGAGGACATGTAGGTGCTTCTTGAGCCTCATGAGCTGACGGGGGTTAGACAGGCCCCAGGCGGGACGCAGGAGGAGCTTATTAGATGGAGGGGCCTACCAGACTACGATGCTACTTGGGAACCATTCACAGTGATACACAACCAATTTTCAGAATTCCACCTTGAGGACAATGTGGCACTTTTGGGTGGAGTAGTGATGCGGCGCATGTATCTAATGGGGCGTCGCGAGAGGAGTGTCCGGTTCGAGTGTACCAAAGGAGGAGGCGACTCGGGTCCACCACGGACCCGGTCCCAAACTTGTAATTTCGCATCCACAGGGGAGGGTCGTTTAGTAATTCGACATTTGACTAATCCCTCTCCTAATCAAGGGCCGGCCGGCCCTAGCATGGCTTTTATCGAAGAATTGACAAGGTATTTTATTTTTCCTAGAACCCTATAATAATTTCCTTGAGTAATTCTCTATTGCTCGTTATTTTAGATCAATTGTTCTAGCTTTATTTAGTAATTTCAGATCAATTCTTCGCATTAAACCCCTAGATTTAGTAGTCCAAAGCCATAAAAATCCAACCTTTTTCCCCACAAAAAGCCCTAGACACATCAGATAGCTCCTTGTGTATTTGCAACTTCCCACCAGTGGAATTTTGTTGTGTATATATTTTAAGGCACCGGGACCAACTAGAACGGTGACAGCGGAGGGAATTTCGTCACATACCACTTAATACCCATTCATCTATCAAACCAATTTGAAGAGAGGACATGATCATTAAAAATTCCAGTTAAGCCACCTTCTCCCCTGTGAATTGGACCCTGCGTCAATTAGTTTTATCTGGTGGGTATTTATTGTTGGGGGGGCCAAATGCGAAGCAGAGTAAGTGTGAATTGTTTAGTATAAACAGAGCTTTTTCCATGACGCCACTGGTGAATCTTCTCGGCTACCTGTCCAAGCATTTTTTTGCAGTCAAGCTTGCAATCGTGACATTAATACGGAATAGTAAGATAGATAACGTGTGTCTCCTTCTTGTAGGTCGCTATTATCATGTGGGTACTGCTCACAGTGCACCGCTCATGGAGCGTGATTCACATGGTGGTTTTTTAGTAGTATGTTATAGCGACATAAGTCTACATTTATTCAGTCATCTCTTATCATGTATAATTAATACATGTAGATGAGATTATTGACTTTTCAGCCCTCAAAAGGATGAAGAAAGGATGAAGAAAGCTGAAGGAGATCCTGAGGAAATTATAAAAGTCCCGATCTGAACGGATACAAATCACGCTCAAACAGTACGTAAATGAGCCTGACATTTAGAGTCATTTTCGGTCATTGTTTTGAGCTTAGTTCAACCGATATGATATATCTCCTTGTGTATTTGGATGTGATAGCTCCTTGCGTATTTGCAACTTCCCACCAGTGGAGTGCAAGGAGTCTTTAAAATTAAAAATCATGGGGACTCAAATTCTTTGTAAAGCTATTTGGGTTCACGGCATTAACAGAGACGAGGCTAGTGCAGTCCGTAGGGTTTAGAAGTGAGTAGAGCGCGTAAAAAACTGTTGCTTCTCTTTCTCTTGTATGAGAGCTTCTTTTTCCCATAGCAGATGGTTCTTTTTTTCCCTCTTCAATGAGAGTTATGATTTACATCAGCCTAGCATCAACAACATCCATGAGCTGTCTATGGGCCTGAGATTTCTATTTGAGTTGATTGTCCTAGTTTTTGTTCGTTTTATGAGAAATTGCTCGCACATAAATATGCTAATTAATGCTGTGAGCTTAGGTCAATTTCATCACCCAGTTACTTCAAACATTTTTTTCCAATCTACAGTTATCTTCATTTATTATATTGACATCCATTTCAATCCTTCGCGGTAATAAATGAATTAGTGTAGGACCTTATTGTGAAGGTTTTGAGTGAACACAATAATGCATATGCATGTTAACAGTACTGAGCCAGCTAGATATATGAGTTGGAAGGGTACTCCAAGCGCTGACGTCTCCTTTTCCTCGTTGGTTATTAGAGTCTAGAAGCATTGGTTCATGTACCAAGCCGATTTTAGCTTAAATTCGTACTTATATCGAGCTTGCCTGTCTGCCCACATTTTAGCTATCCACTTCATGTTCGAGTAAATTTTCTGTTTCTCCACCATTGAATTAATACAGTTTGATTATGAATATTTACATAGTTTAAGCTAATAAGCTTTGACAACCTCTACACAATAAAAGGTAGAAGTAATAACTATAAAATTGATTATTTTTCTTCATGAGCTTAATTGCTGTTAACTAAGACGCGATAGTGAGATGTCAATAAAAAATGAGGCGATGCGATGGTAAGCTGGCGAAAGGACCAGTGGCTATCTGATACGAAACGAAATAGGAAATGTGGTGAGATTTAGTGGTGAGACTGCATGATGACAAGAATTAGGTTGTCTCACCCTCGGTCCACCGAATTAGACTAAGTTTTTGTTCTCTGTATACTTCTGTATTTTGTTCTATTGAATCCAGTTACACTAATTCTGATTAAACGTAGATTAATTCAGCATGAATACATGTTAATTCAGATTTTTAATATATACAGTCCATTTTTGTAATCAATTGAGAATGTTTATAGGACTCTTGCTCTAGTTGCGTGTGAGAACCTGGAAATGAGTTACCTGTTGAATTGAAGATCCGAGGAGCAACAAATTCTACATGCTCTCGAGAGAGAGAAATGTTGCTTGCTCCAAGTTAAGATGTATGATCTTAAAGAACGATGATTCCCCATAAAAATTCCACGTTGATAATGCTTTCTTCTTGAGGTGATTATCATAACATTGCAAGTACTAAAAAAGGAAATTAAAAGAAAACAGAAAAGGAGGTACCAAGCTGACAATTTGCTAGGAATTTAGTATCATTCTCAATCTTAACTACTACATAGCAATTAGTCTACATTGTAAATAGTGGCATGCTATCAGTAATGGGTTTAAGGAATACTTAAAATTCAAAGCATGGGGTTTGGTTTCTATGGTTCTGATAGACCCTGCGGGTCTAACCCGCAGCCACCCTTGGGCCGGCCCAAGCCGCCGGCCCTAGCTTGTGCCCCGCGTGCCCCCCGTTGCCGAGGAACCCTAGTTTTGTTCTATTTATAGGGGCTAGCCCTCAGTGGTATTTTTCATGCTTGATATTGGATATTTTCTATTGAGCGTCTCTAGTATTAGGTCTTAGATTAAACGAGTGCGGACGTCCTCTTCGGCGGCTTGGGAGGAGAGCACACCTCTTTTGTGCTCAAATATCTTGTTATCTATTGATTTCTCTATAAAAATTGTTTTTTATCTTGGATCCTAACATTTTGGTATCAGAGCAGGTGATGATCCATGACGGCCACGACAAGATCGCACGACAAAATTAAGGCCTTGGAGGCAAAGTTCACGAGCGAAATCGACGGGATCAAGAAATTATTGGTGGCAAACAAAGAATCCATGGCAAAGTTGACGGCTTCCATCAATCAATTGGCGGCGAACCAAGCAAAGCACGACGAACAATTCGCACAATTGATGGGAACCCTAAATCAATTGGCGGCGAACAACAAAGGGGATGGAAACCCTAAATCGGGGGAAAAACGGCGCCTCTGAAGAATGAGAAGGAGAAAGATGAGAACTTTGAACAGGAAGCGGCTTTTTGGTGGAGGAACTTGCCGATGACGAGGAAGAGGAGCCATGAAAGGTGGATTATCGCGAGGAGGTGCGGCGCAACGCGGTGGAGTATCAAAGGGGGAGCGGCGGCCCTAGCCGCCCCTTTCGGACATCGCACGAAGGCGAGGAGGGGCGGCCGGCCCCCCAAAACCCTTTCGGGGGGCGGCCGCCACGCGACGGGGGCGGGGGAGGCCCCCCCCGCCCAGCGCAGGATCCAGCAGGGCTGGCCATGCCCTGTCGGCCGCCGCCCGGGTCCGGCGACCCTGCTGGACCTCCGGCAGGGCCCGCCGGCCCTGCCTGGAGGCCGGCAGGGCCCGACGACCCTGCCGAGGGTCCGACAGGCCCCGCCGACCCTGCCAGAGGGCCGGCAGGCCCTGCCGGCCCAGCTGGGCGATCGGCAGGGCCCGCCGGCCCTGCCAGAGGGCCGGCAGGCCTCGCCTGCAGCGTATAGGGGGCGGGAGCCCCCCTGGCAGCTGCCGGGGGAGGACGCTTACGGCCAGCCTCCAGGCGGGGTTTTTGAGCCCCACGGATAGTGTAACGACCCGCTCTCGGGGGCCCGTTACTTATTCGGTATTTTTGCAGGTTCCACAGTTTACCAGTGAAATCAGCATAGTCACAACGCAGAGATGTACCAACAACACTCAAACCAGCTTACAGACATTATTACAGTCCAAATTAAAGTACAACAACAACCAACACTCTCTCACACCAATACATGAAAGGAAATACTGAAAGGAAATGCAGAAACGGAAATACATAGTACAATACACACTCCGACAGAAAAGTAACTAAAACTCCGCGGCTTCTGGATCGTACGCAGGCTACTCGTACTCTGGGGCGATCTCCTCGATCAGGTCGTCGTCTGTCGGTGCCACAAGTGGAACCGAAGGTAAGTCACAAAGATTCTAAACAAAGAAAAGGAGTACTGTACAAGTATGACAAGCAGAGGTAAAGTAAAGTACGGTGTAGTGTCTGTACAAGTGCAGAAAGTAAAGTGCATGACTGTAAAGAAGTAACCGTGCAAGCTCCACTAGAACTACGTGACTCAAGTCGGAGAGTACAATATGTGACCGTTCAGTTTGTCTCTTGCCTGGGTGCTACCCAGACGATTGCCGGAACCCAGGCAGCAGGATGGTTTGCCGAAACGCAGGCAGCTAGACAGGATTGCCGAAACACAGGCAGCTTGACAGGTAGACCAAACTCTAGTCACTCCCGTACTCTCGCAAACTATGAGTTACCCCAAAACCCGGTGTTGTGTCAAGTACAAGTTCTTTACATGAACGTTCCACGGGATGTTCCAAGTCAAGTCCAACACAAGAAAGTGGCGTATGTTTCCGTGCTTCGAGTACGTAGTAGTGCGGTGCTACAAGTTCGTACGAGCACAGTGGCTAGATTTCTAAGGTTAGAACCTATCGTGACTTACCAAAATTAATACCGTTGTAGTAAGCCGGAAGAGGATCTAGGGCTTCCTCCGAAGTTGGTACACCAGAGTCTGTACCTGCAACACAAAATACTTATTTTAGAAAAACACGACTTTTTCCTATTTAATAATTAGGTTAGTTTGATTTTTAAACTCGTTAAAACGGTGTCGGAAAATATTTAAAATTTTTATATAAACCTAAAATAATTATTTAGATTTTACTGCAAGAGGGGAGAATTTTCTGAAGCTTCTGTAATTTCTTAAAATTTTTAGAAACTTAGAAATAGCTTAAAAATCCGAAAAACTTAAGGAACGTGTATCTTCCGTAATTTCTTACGGGAGCAATACAAATCGGAATTACATGAATAAGTAGTCAAAATGACCGTCTCGAAGTCTATTGTCACATATAATTTTATCAAATATTAGTGTAGGTAAAACCAGCGAGTTACGATTTTTAGAATGAATTAAACCTATTTAATCTTTAAGTTCGAAAAATCATTCCGGAATAAGTAGGCTTCTGATCGCATTGAGACTTGCGCCATTGGATCCAAAATGTCGTTTCTGATTTTCTGGAGCTATCCACACATTTTTCTGGCCCCTGTATAATTAGTTATGGGTTTAAAAACCAATAAACCCTATTAAATAATTATTAAAAATCAGAAATTCGAAAATACTTTCGAATTTACGAGATTGCCATCGAAATATAATACACCCGTTCGTTCGTTGCTTCCGATCGCCGTGGGGAGGGGGGTTCGTCGGCGGGGCTTCAGGCGGCACGGCGGCGACTCTGTTCGCGGAGGCGGTGGACGGCGACGGCGGAGGAGACGGTGGCGTCAGGCGGGGCCGGATGCGAGGCGGGGTGCGGGAGCTGCATGCTGTCGACGGCGGCTGACGCTCGGAGGACTACGGCGGCGGTTCGGGGCCTCGTCGGCGGTGCTGCATCGGCGGCGGCGTCGTGGCTTCAAGGCGGAGGCGGGAGCGGTGGAGCGAGGCCCTCGACGTGGTGGTAGCGCGGTCGGAGGGGGCCGGAGCTGCAGGGAGACGAAGGCGGCGGTCGTGTGGCTCTCTGAGCAGTTGAGGTGGAGAGAGAGCGGGGGTGACAGGTCGACGTTGAGGGGAGCTGCGATGGCGGGCTTGGGGCTTGGGATCCGCCGGAGCACGTGGAACTTCGGGTTGAAGGTGGTGTGGAGGCGTGGGCGAGGCGTGGAAGGCAGCTTGGGCGAAACGAGAGGCCAAGGAGGAGGGTGGTCCGTACGATGGCTAAGCGAGGGTGAGGGGCAGCAGCTGAGAGTCCGGGGTTGGGTTTCAACGAGAATAGAGAGAGAGAGAGAGGGCGCGAGAGCTGTGATGGGTTACGGGCTTCGAACGGGTAGGGGGAAAGAGAGAGAACACGGGTGAGGGTGGGAGATGACGTTAATTACGGGTTATATATTTTTAAAAGTGGGTTTAGAGGGATATATATAGGGTAAGTAAATCAATTAGATATTAAGCCTCATTAATACTTAGTCAAGTTATTTAATAGGTTAGGTTAGACTTTAGACTAAAAATTAAATGGAGTTAGACTAAGTTAGGAAATTGTCTAAACGTGTTAAGCATGTGGGTGAATAGTAACTAGTAATTAGGTTAAGGTAATTAGTGATGGTAGCGGTAAAAATTGTAACAAAATTATGATTTTGCCCCTACTAGTAAACGTGTCCGAAAAATTACGAAAACATACCCACGGAATCGTATCATCGCGAGGATGGCGAATACGAAGTCCGTTTCAGGGTTTGGGCTACGAGAATACTAGTTTTTGGCCAAAACGTTTGGAAAGCGGGTTTGCGGGTTCTCTACTGAAATGATATCCGAAAATTATGAAATTAATGTGGGAGGCCCTAAATGATCATATGATGCTACTGTAGGAGTTTGAAAATGTTTTGAAAGTGTTTGAATAGAAAATAAATTCGTCGAATCAAAACGGTAATTTTGGGAGATGAATTTTAACAGAAATGTTTTGGGCATTTGAGGAAATCTGAAATTGCTGATATACTTTATAATAAGTCTAATGCTCTAAAATATTTTTATAAGAATTTTTGAAATCATTTTTGTTAAAAAAATTCTTGACTAACATTTATAATGTAAAATTTATTCTTAAAATACGTAGAAATATGTAAATTGAACTGTTAAAAATTACTGGTCGTTACATTCTACCCTCCTTAAAATAATTCCGTCCTCGGAATTTCTTAAAACTTTATAAAATAAAATAATTGCTGTTATTAAGAAGCTCAAACAAATAAATGATAAAATGGAAAACTATTCGAATGATTACAATTTAGAAAATAAGTTGTTAATAGCATGAAATATATAGCATCAAGAAAACAAGAGATATTACTAATAAATATATACTATTACTATCACCATAGCTTCAGTAACTAGTCCCGACCAGTATCATCATAATAATTATTTTGACTTTTCAAGTCACCAAGGATTAATATGGCATTACATGAAAATGATAATTATTATAATAACATCTGTTCGTACTTGGAACCTGAGGTGATAAGTCAATAGCTAACTAATCAATATTCACATCAAACCGGAAGACTATAAAGTTTATTCGGGCTACTGGTGACCAACGGGGTCTGGCCACAGATGTTGTTCATAATATAGCATGTATCGACTAATCCACCAATAACATCAATTTCCATAATGCCCAACCACATGCTAACGTCCAAATCACCGCCCAAAGGTAAGTACAAGGCCAACATTCTAAGTCAGTACTCCCTGCTAGCATTCCTTCCGTCAATCTCCATACTATCCCACAATAAGGCAGGATCCAAGCTCTCATCCAGAGCCAAGCACAAGGCCTACATCCAACTTCAACACCCAAGGCCAATATCATGCCAATAAGCATCGCCATCACTCCTTCCGTAGACCAATACTTGACATTCGCAACCCCCAACATCACCCAACAAATGAACAACCAAAAACACGCTTTTCCGCAAACCAAAAGGAGTAGACGCAAGAGGAAGCCTAAACGGGATCTCAACCGGGGTGAGACCCAGGGCAGAGAGCTCAAGAGAAGCCCAAGGATCACGGCTTCCCAAGATCTCAGCCAAGCGGCGGTAGCGAGGGTGGCGACGAGGGTTGTCGCCAAGGCCAAAAATCCCAAAACAGAATGTCGAAGGGCCGGGAGGAGGAGGGGCGATGTCTGAGCGAAAAGGGAACCACGGGGTGGCTTGGGAAGGAAGGAGAAGAGGAGTTAAAAAGAGAAGGGGGGGCACCGAAAGTCGTCGGTGTTAGGCGGGAACGGGGATCGAGGCAAGGAAGAGGACAAGGGCTATAATGAGGGGGATGGTAGGTGAAAAAGAAGGTTTAACTCATAGAGAAATGGGTACAAGATGAAAGTAGGGTCTAGAAGAGAAACACGAGCTCAAAAACGTAACAGCCTATATGTGCACGCAACGTTTGGCTCGTTTCAAAATCTCCAGCATCATCCTCGAGTACTTCTGAACGTCCTTCGATCTGCTTCTGCTGAGGAGCTCGAACTTCTGATGATTGAAAACTCGAACGCTATCCTCCTTAAAATAAACGTGGCTAGGGTCCAAGCAAACTAGAAATAGAAATAAGAATGTCAATGAAAGGTCATCAAGCTTGGAGAGAGGTTGGTAGTGAATAAGATCGATGACGTCACATAATCATGATTCACGTCCTTGCGGTCCAGCGGACACGGTCAGGGAAGTGACTAAGCCAGGATCACTTATGCCCAGTCTAGCTAGGTTGATCCAACAGACTTTAGCCAAGCACATTGACCGGTATCATGGTCCATTGAAGGAAGATTATCATGCATATGAGTGCCATCGATAAAACTGATCTCTTTTTTTAAACAACTAATTAATCCTATTTAGATTTTGATAATGGCTTTTATTATGTCCAGATAGGTCAACTCCATTGGGGCTCTCCGAGATATTCCCGTCCGTCTTTCGAGTGTCAACCTGCATCCATAGAAATGTCAGCTTAGTTGAGTATCGTATACGTTACATCCTGGTTTTACTATACTGTTCACGAGGTATTTTGCACGGACTTGTATGGGCCGCCAAACTTGTAACGACCCGCTCTCGGGGGTCCGTTACTTATTCGGTATTTTTGCAGGTTCCGCAGTTTACCAGTGAAATCAGCATAGTCACAACGCAGAGATGTACCAACAACACTCAAACCAGCTTACAGACATTATTACAGTCCAAATTAAAGTACAACAACAACCAACACTCTCTCACACCAATACATGAAAGGAAATACTGAAAGGAAATGCAGAAACGGAAATACATAGTACAATACACACTCCGACAGAAAAGTAACTAAAACTCCGCGGCTTCTGGATCGTACGCAGGCTACTCGTACTCTGGGGCGATCTCCTCGATCAGGTCGTCGTCTGTCGGTGCCACAAGTGGAACCGAAGGTAAGTCACAAAGATTCTAAACAAAGAAAAGGAGTACTGTACAAGTATGACAAGCAGATGTAAAGTAAAGTACGGTGTAGTGTCTGTACAAGTGCAGAAAGTAAAGTGCATGACTGTAAAGAAGTAACCGTGCAAGCTCCACTAGAACTACGTGACTCAAGTCGGAGAGTACAATATGTGACCGTTCAGTTTGTCTCTTGCCTGGGTGCTACCCAGACGATTGCCGGAACCCAGGCAACAGGATGGTTTGCCGAAACGCAGGCAGCTAGACAGGATTGCCGAAACACAGGCAGCTTGACAGGTAGACCAAACTCTAGTCACTCCCGTACTCTCGCAAACTATGAGTTACCCCAAAACCCGGTGTTGTGTCAAGTACAAGTTCTTTACATGAACGTTCCACGGGATGTTCCAAGTCAAGCCCAACACAAGAAAATGGCGTATGTTTCCGTGCTTCGAGCACGTAGTAGTGCGGTGCTACAAGTTCGTACGAGCACAGTGGCTAGATTTCTAAGGTTAGAACCTATCGTGACTTACCAAAATTAATACCGTTGTAGTAAGCCGGAAGAGGATCTAGGGCTTCCTCCGAAGTTGGTACACCAGAGTCTGTACCTGCAACACAAAATACTTATGTTAGAAAAACACAACTTTTTCCTATTTAATAATTAGGTTAGTTTGATTTTTAAACTTGTTAAAACGGTGTCGGAAAATATTTAAAATTTTTATATAAACCTAAAATAATTATTTAGATTTTACTGCAAGAGGGGAGAATTTTCAGAAGCTTCTGTAATTTCTTAAAATTTTTAGAAACTTAGAAATAGCTTAAAAATCCGAAAAACTTAAGGAACATGTATCTTCCGTAATTTCTTACGGGAGCAATACAAATCGGAATTACATGAATAAGTAGTCAAAATGACCGTCTCGAAGTCTATTGTCACATATAATTTTATCAAATATTAGTGTAGGTAAAACCAGCGAGTTACGATTTTTAGAATGAATTAAACCTATTTAATCTTTAAGTTCGAAAAATCATTCCGGAATAAGTAGGCTTCTGATCGCAGTGAGACTTGCGCCATTGGATCCGAAATGTCGTTTCTGATTTTCTGGAGCTATCCACACATTTTTCTGGCCCCTGTATAATTAGTTATGGGTTTAAAAACCAATAAACCCAATTAAATAATTATTAAAAATCAGAAATTCGAAAATACTTTCGAATTTACGAGATTGCCATCGAAATATAATACCCCCGTTCGTTCGTTGCTTCCGATCGCCGTGGGGAGGGGGGTTCGTCAGCGGGGCTTCGGGCGGCACGGCGGCGACTCTGTTCGCGGAGGCGGTGGATGGCGACGGCGGAGGAGACGGCGGCGTCAGGCGGGGCCGGATGCGAGGCGGGGTGCGGGAGCTGCATGCTGTCGACGGCGGCTGACGCTTGGAGGACTACGGCGGCGGTTCGGGGCCTCGTCGGCGGTGCTGCATCGGCGGCGGCGTCGTGGCTTCAAGGCGGAGGCGGGAGCGGTGGAGCGAGGCCCTCGACGTGGTGGTAGCGCGGTCGGAGGGGGCCGGAGCTGCAGGGAGACGAAGGCGGCGGTCGTGTGGCTCTCCGAGCAGCTGAGGTGGAGAGAGAGCGGGGGTGACAGGTCGACGTTGAGGGGAGCTGCGATGGCGGGCTTGGGGCTTGGGATCCGCCGGAGCACGTGGAACTTCGGGTTGAAGGCGGTGTGGAGGCGTGGGCGAGGCGTGGAAGGCAGCTTGGGCGAAACGAGAGGCCAAGGAGGAGGGTGGTCCGTACGATGGCTAAGCGAGGGTGAGGGGCAGCAGCTGAGAGTCCGGGGTTGGGTTTCAACGAGAATAGAGAGAGAGGGCGCGAGAGCTGTGATGGGTTACGGGCTTCGAACGGGTAGGGGGAAAGAGAGAGAACACGGGTGAGGGTGGGAGATGACGTTAATTACGGGTTATATATTTTTAAAAGTGGGTTTAGAGGGATATATATAGGGTAAGTAAATCAATTAGATATTAAGCCTCATTAATACTTAGTCAAGTTATTTAATAGGTTAGGTTAGACTTTAGACTAAAAATTAAATGGAGTTAGACTAAGTTAGGAAATTGTCTAAACGTGTTAAGCATGTGGGTGAATAGTAACTAGTAATTAGGTTAAGGTAATTAGTGATGGTAGCGGTAAAAATTGTAACAAAATTACGATTTTGCCCCTACTAGTAAACGTGTCCGAAAAATTACGAAAACATACCCACGGGATCGTATCGTCGCGAGGATGGCGAATACGAAGTCCGTTTCAGGGTTTGGGCTACGGGAATACTAGTTTTTGGCCAAAACGTTTGGAAAGCGGGTTTGCGGGTTCTCTACTGAAATGATATCCGAAAATTATGAAATTAATGTGGGAGGCCCTAAATGATCATATGATGCTACTGTAGGAGTTTGAAAATGTTTTGAAAGTGTTTGAATAGAAAATAAATTCGTCGAATCAAAACGGTAATTTTGGGAGATGAATTTTAACAGAAATGTTTTGGGCATTTGAGAAAATCTGAAATTGCTGATATACTTTATAATAAGTCTAATGCTCTAAAATATTTTTATAAGAATTTTTGAAATCATTTTTGTTAAAAAATTCTTGACTAACATTTATAATGTAAAATTTATTCTTAAAATACGTAGAAATATGTAAATTGAACTGTTAAAAATTACTGGTCGTTACAGATAGCGGACAACAGTAGATGATGGTCGTGGACAGTTTTTGGGAGGGTTCGTCGACCCTTCGGGACGGCGTCCAGTAGTGGAGGACCCATTGTACGGTGACGGACGCGGGAGAGGCCATTATTATGACGACGGGGGTGGCTACGAGGCGGAGTTCGGCGATGACACAGGTTGGGACGATTTCGAGGGCCGACGAGAGGATTACTGAGGAGATTATGGGGGTCGCGGAGGAGTGCCACCTAGGCTGTACGAGACTCAAGACGAGAGGAGGCAGCACTATCATCCACATCACCAAGAGGAGGGAAGGCCCGAGCAGGGCACTTGGGAGGAGATTGCAGAGTCCGGAAGCTGAAGATACCGATATTTTCGGGGAGGATCCACATGCCTGGTTGTTCACAGCGGAGAGATATTTCGCGGCGCACCGCATGTTTGAGGCACAGAAGCTGGAGGCAGCAGCCATTTGCATGGAGGGGAGATCTTTGGGGTGGTTCCAGTGGAAGGAGAGGAGGCAGCAGATCCGGAGCTGGGAGGAGCTAAAAGACTTGGTACTGGAAAAGTTTAGAGACCCCGGTTTGGGAAACCTACACTAGCATCTATTTGCCCTCAGGCAGGAGGGGCCGGTGCGGAAGTACATCGAGAGATTTGAGACACTGGCAGGGCGAGTTCGTGGGGTGTCGGACGAGTCGCTGGAGGGCACCTTCTTGAAGGGGCTGCGACCTAGTCTTCGAGCTGCGGTAAGGCCCTTCAAGCCTCGGGGGCTTTCAGAGGTCATCGAGATGGCGCAGATGGTGGAGGACTCCCGCACTGAGAATAGGAGAGGCGGGAGCAGCTACAGTGGGCAGTTACAGCGGGGCACCACGACTGGAGCAGGCGGAGCAGGGGTCACTACTAAGGCAGTTCAGGCAGGGCTTGAGAAGACGGGTGAGCAGACCAACCCACCACCGGCCCTGGGCCCATTCCGAAGGATGACCGATGCCGAGATGAGGGAGAAGAGACAAAAGGGGCTCTGTTTCAGATGCGACGAGCGCTTCACTCCCGGACACCGCTGTGTGGATCGAAAGCTGCAAGTGTTGATAGCGGAAGCCGACGAGGATGATGACGTGGAGGACGAAGGAATCGGAGGGGAGGACGACTCCCACTCAGAGTAGCACCGTCGGTAGGACAAGGTGGCTCTTTGGGGGGAGTATTGATAGACTCTGCGGGTCTAACCCGCAGCCACCCTTGGGCCGGCCCAAGCCGCCGGCCCAAGCTTGTGCCGCGCGCGCCCCCCGTTGCCTAGGAACCTTAGTTTTGTTCTATTTATAGGGGCTAGCCGTCATTGGTATTTTTCATGCTTGATATTGGATATTTTCTAATTGAGCGTCTCTAGTATTAGGTCTTAGATTAAACGAGTGCGGACGTCCTCTTCGGCGTCTTGGGAGGAGAGCACACCTCTTTTGTGCTCAAATATCTTGTTATCTATTGATTTCTCTATAAAAATTGTCTTTTTTATCTTGGATCCTAACAGTTCATGATGATGTTAAGCATTGTGATGATAGTCCATTTGCATATTTATAGGTATATTTGCCAAGGGAGTGCTATTGTTTTGGATTCTTGTGTATTTCATCACTCGTATTTTTCAGTATTTGCATACTTAAAATTTCACAAAAATACATACGTATTTCGTCACTGCAGCCACAACCCGCAAGTAGCCAACCACATCCATAAGAGAAATAGAGAAACCATGTGTGTGTGTGTGTCTGATAAAGAGAGAAGATAGAGAGGGAAGATGTCCTGTTTGTGTACAATGGGTGTGAAGAGAGAGAGAGAGAGAGAGAGAGAGAGAGAGAGAGAGAGAGAGAATAACTTTGGGCCTACTAAATTGGCTGGGTTGCCAATCCTAGTCATTTGATTTTTCTCTGTTTGTGTCAAATTGAGACAAATCAAAATTGTGGCCATTTTTATTGATCATTTGGCTTCATTTTGAACCGGATTGACAGCTCTGGTCAAATTAGCTTTCACAAATTTGGCCAGGATTCTCAACCTTTTTATTCTTGTGGTCATCTAATTTAACGTAAAATCGAGCGTGAAAGCTGATGTATAGCTGATGTATAGCTGATGTAGCCAGAATTGATCGATTTGATGATTTCAAACTTTGTTGGCTTTTAAAATTATTTTAAATTTTTTGACTTAATTGAAAAATTGTCCAAAAACAAGATGCAACAGAGAATACAATTTATTTTGTACACATGTTTTTGGCACTGTTTTGGCTAACAAAATATTCGTGAATGGTCATACGGTTTAAACTTTACTCTCCAGCCTTCAATTTTCTACATAAGCCATAGTGACTAAGAAAACGTTAAATTTTCCGATTATAATGAAATCTCATGAAATCTCACACGAGCCTCTTTGTAATTAAGCATGCCTAATGACTTTTTAATCGTGATATACAATAAGTAATCTTCTATTATATAATTTGAAGTAATTTGGATAGTGTTAGGATCCGAACACAAAAAGGCAAATATTACCCAAATTTTCTTTAGAGAAGATATAAAGCTCTCTTTTTTCTTGAGACAAACTTGCATGCTGGAATTTTTTATTTTTTATTTATTTATTTATTTTTATTTTTATTCCTTTTTAGCTTTTGGCTTTGGAAATAGATTTTTAGGCTTTTTTCGTGATTTTTGCCTTTTGGGCTATCGATGTTGCCTTCTAAGATTTGTGTACTAAGATTTCAATTTACTCTCATTTATACAATCATTTCTCTCAACGTTGAACACATGGAAAGAAAGCATGAGGAAGAGGATGGTATATGTCTCATTTTCAATGTAAGCAGAGCGTAGTTACAACTTGGGTCACGTGACGTCCATTTAACAGAAAATTTAGCTGACTCAAATGATCTAGCAAGCATCACCGGATCAACTGATTTATAAGATGAAATGTATGATTGAAATGGAGGGTAACACGCTAGATAGATGGGCCAATTGTTTGTTTAGAGAGCATGATGCTTGGATTGGTGAATGGAGAATTAACAAAATAAAAAAAATAGATGAGAAAATCTTGGACACAAACTTTTAACTTATTTTGGTAAATATATATTGTGACAGAAAAATAATAATGTTCACAATAAGAAAGGAAAAAACCAGCATGGCTCACTTCTCATCTCTCATAAGTTACTCAAAATAAGCTGTCTGCTGCTACACATTTTTTATAGTTTTATGACGCATGGTATGCACTTGGAGAAAAAATAATTTTATAATATTGACACATAATTAGATGGAATTAGCATATTATTGATTAGTAAAAGCATGAGCAGATACAAACCAATGACAAAGAAGAAAAACAACTATCTTGGTTGTCAATTAATAATCATGTTCATTGTTGTTTAATCTAGACTTATCGGAAATTTCGTCCAAAATATAAAAGGGATATATATAAGATCAAACTAGTTTTTTAAAAATGAAGTATGGAATTATTCTTTTTTTTGAGAGAAAGCAAGAAATAATTCTTTTTTTAGAAAACTTTATTTACAACTTGTTTTACTGTAGAAATCAAAGTAAGAAAGATGTAGAGAATAGTTTCCCAAGATTTCACAAACTGAAAAACAACATTAGATTGTAGTTAGTAATTATTTTATGAAAAAAACATGCTTTCTAGATAGGCTTATAAGGTTTTAATTTCCAAAAAAATAAAATTCCATTTGGGATTTTTGATAAACAAAATGTTAAAAGTGTTGTGCACGGACGCGGAAGATTAGGACCGTTGAAGATCGAGGACGAGAACTAGCAACAACCAAAACAAGAGCGCAATGAAAGATAACAACTTTAGGCCGTTGGCCGGCCAAGGGAACACCAATGAGCTTTATTACGAAAGGAGAGAACAGATACAAATCTTTTGTCTTCACAACGAAGAAGAAGCACACAAGATCTCTCCAAAAGCTCTCTACAAATCTCTCAAAGTTGGCTCTCAACAAAGGCGTCTCAAAGTTCTCTCAATATGTTCCCATATGAAATCCTCGCCTAAACACCCTATTTATAGCCCTATGGTACAATATGTGTTCTAATAGAAGATGGATTCCTAAATGATAAGAACTCTGACTTTAACGGAATTCCAATCCAATCGCAACTCTACTTCGGATATGACATAACGTCCTATGGTGGGCCCCCTCCGTGCTGTCGAGTTTCATGCTGAAGACCGATCCAACGATATCGAGCCAAGCTATCCAAGTTATCCGAAACTCGGATTGTAGAGCTGTCGACCAATGAGCCGATGATCCTTCGAACTGGGAATCCATGCACTGTAGAAGTTCCAATAGTTCGGCATCCCCATATCTGACTTATGCAGAGTCAGATAGGTCGAATCTGAGTGCAGACGAGCTAACTCTACACAAGATAGCTTGGCTGTCGATCCAATACTTCTTCAGCGGCTCTATCGAGCCAACTTTCACAAATATCCACCTTGGCGAGATTTAGGCATCCGTCATACAGTCGACCATCCGTGCATCACATTGGTAGATTCACATCTGGTGTTTCCATCAAATTTGCTCCAAAGAGCCTAATGCCCCCTCTGGGGCTCTCCTGGCTCCACCGAGCCTAAATGCTCCCAACTGGGGCTACCATAGACATCATCTCGGAAGGACGTTGAGCAACAAGCAGTGCTTAAACTTAGCTCCCGCTACAACCTTAGTCAACATGTCTGTAGGGTTTGTTTGTTCCGATCTTCAAAAGATTGATGTCATCGTCTTCTTCTCCCACATAGTCTCGAACAAAGTGGTACCTTACGTCGATATGCTTGGTGCGTGCATGTAAGACCCGATTCTTAGCGAAGTGCACCGCACTTTGGCTATCACATTGGAGGTCATACTTTTTTTGATAGACATTCAGATCGTCCATCAAGTCCATCAGCCATATCGTCTCTTTCACAACTTCAGTCAATGCCATGTGTTCTGCCTCTGTAGTAGACAAGGCCACAGTGGACTAAAGTATACTCCGCCAACAAATTGGACATCCTGACAGGGTGAAGACGTAGCCTGCTATGGTTATCCTCCCATCTAAGTCGCCTACAAAGTCGGAATCAACATAGCCTACAACCTGCGGATCTTCATCACTTTAGCTTTATGTTAATCCGATGTCAATGGTGCCCTTGATGTATCTAAATATCTATTGAACCGCTCGTCAGTGTACTTTTCCCAGATTGTGCATGTAGCTACTCATCATGTTGACTGCATGTAATAGGTCGGGTCGGGTACATACCATAGCATACATCAAGGCTCCTACCGCATTGGCATACAGTATGCTCTCTATAAGCTTCTTCTCGTCTTCGATCTTTGGGCAATACTCGACACAGAGCTTGAAGTAAGGTGCAAGCGGAGTAACTATGAACTTCATCATTTCACATCCAAATCTTTACATAACAGACTTCAAGTAGAGACTTTGTGAAAGATGAACTATACTCCACTTCGATCTCTTGTGATCTTCATCCCAAGAATCCTTCATGCTTCGCTCAGGTCCATCTCGAATGCACAACTTAACTCAGATTTCAGTTTCCGTATCTCTACTTTATTTGATGAAGCAATGAGCATATCATCAACATAAAGTAAGAGATAGATGAAGGACATATCATTTAGCCTCTGAAAGAACACACAATGATCATATGTGCAGCAAACATACCCTCGATCATTCGTCATAAAGCATTCGAAATGCTTGTACCATCGTCTAGGTAATTGTTTCAGCCCATATAGCGACTTCTTCAGCCTACATGCAAGCCCATTGTCGCTCTCATAGACATCGGGCTGAGCCATATAGATCTCCTCGAGCTCTCCTTGCATGAACGCTGTCTTGACATCTAGTTGCACTAGTTCGAGATCGAGCTGTGCAACTAATGCATATATGATCCGAATTGAGCAATGCTTCAACACCAAAGAAAAGACCGCATTGTAGCCGATGCCCTCTCTATGCATAACCCTTCACTACAAAGCAAGCTTTGTAGTGAACTTATCTAGCTTCGGATCTTTTATTCATGGTGTATACCCACTTACACCCTATTGCCTTCTTACTTTCTTGCCTTCTGGAAGCTCTATAAGATCACACGTCTCATTCTTCATCAGTGATTTCATTTCTTCATCCATTGCTTTTTCCACCTCTCTGGGTCTTTAGAATGTTCTATGTACATCTTTAAAAGAAATGGGTGTATCAATACTTACAGTTGGAAAAGTGAATGAGACCATCTCTGTATATCGTGCATGTCTTCGTATCTCACGCCTTGGTCTCGTAGCTGCAATAGAATCTATCTGCTATGTCATTTGTGAAGACGAGCTATCTCCAATATCTGAGCTTGAACCACCATCACCAACATCCGTTTGGAGTACTTCGTCTGCAGTCTCTGGTGTAGGTCGGCTTGAGTCAGTAGCCAAGCTATTTGGAACATTAGACACCTCCATGTAGACCTGCTTCAACTGTGTCTCCTTGGGCTCCACCATCTGCTCAAGCTCATTCTTCAACAAAGATGACACATCAAATGTCATGTCTCTGCTAATAATCACCTTTCTTTGTCTAGGACACCACACCTGGTATCCTTTAACACTACGCTAAAGCCCAAGAAGATGAATTTCTTGACTCTAGCGTCGATCTTGTCATCCTTCACAGCATAATAGCTCGGACAGCCCCATATACGCACTGACTTGTTGTCGAAAACTAGCTTTTCCGACCAGACTTCCAAACGAGGTCGTCCACCCAGTGCAGCAGAAGGTAGCCGATTGACTAAGTAGGTCGCGTACGCTACGACCTCCCCCAGAACTCCTTTGATATGTCAGTAGTAGATAACATACATCGGACTTTCTCCAGCAAAGTCCGATTCATCCTTTCAGCTACTCCATTCTGTTGCGGTGTACCACTAATAGTAAAGTGTCTCTGTATCCCCTCCGATCTACAGAACTCCTGGAAGAGGTCCGACATGTAATCTCCATAGTTGTCACTTTGGATCCGCCTGACCTTCCGACCTGTTTGAGTCTCGACCAGCTTCTTCCATTCCATAAATGTGCTCAGAACTTGGTCCCTCGATTTCAGAGGAAACACCCAACCCTTGCGGAGTAATCATCAATAACTGATAGTAGTGTTTACCTCCTACTGAGGCTGACCTAGTCAGAATCCATGTCACTCCCTTCGTATTATGGATGGCCATCCCAAACGAAGCTCGTGTTTGTTTACCGAAGACACAATGCTCGTAGAAATCAATCTTTCCGGTCTTGGCTCCTTTTAGACGATCTCCTTCGATAAGCTTCTGCAAAGTTTTTTCTCTAATATGACCTAGACGCATGTGCCAAAGAAGCGAGTCGTCTCGGTCGGCCTCACGGGTCAGAGCTGCTATGCCAGTTACGACCGAACCAGCCAAATAGTAGTTGTTGCCTTTACGCTTCCCCTTCATCACGATCATAGCTCCTCGAGTCACACTCAGAACTCCATTCTCCATCATCACTCGGCAGCCCTTGGCTTCGAGTGAACCCAGCGATATGAGGTTACACTTTAGGTCGAAAACATAGCATACCTCGTCGATGTATCGTGTAATATCATCGCTTATTTTCATCCGAACTGTCATGATGCCTGCTGTGGAGCAAGCTTTGTCGTCACCCAATAAGACTGTACACTTACGTCTTTCTCGAAAGGTTGTAAAGTATTCTATGTATGGCGTCATACGAAAGGAGCATCCAGAATCGAGCACCCAACCATCTGACGTCACGCTTCGAACCACGGACCAGTACTCATTCATCGACCTCAACACCCTTGACGAAATTGGCTGAGTGTCTTGATTCTTCTTTGCCTTTGAACAATCTCTGACCCAATGTCCTTTCTCTTTACAGAAAGCACGTTGGTCCTTCACCAAATTCGTGCGAGGAGGGCCTCTACCCTTGTCCCTGTACTTGGATCTGAAATACACATTCTGAGCTCCACCACTCTCATTACTCACTCTCATTGTTCCGACCTCTTACCATCGTAAGAACGTCGTTTGCTCTGCTTCTAGTGGCCTCATCGTTCCTTCTGAACTCATTGCTCGTCGGAACATTGGACACTACTTCAAATGTGATCGAGTTCTTATCATACGTAAGAACCGACACCAAATATTCATAATCATTGGGCAGAGAATTGAGGAGAATCATAGCTTTGTCTTAGTCGTCGACCTTAACATTGACGTTCCTTAGGTCGATCAGAAGTTTGTTGTAATAGTCTAAATATTCGTTAATAGAAACACCTTTCTCAAGCTTCATACCGAAAAGCTTCTTCAAATGCAATCAGTTTTGGATGTTCTTCTTTATGTACCTATTGCCAAGCTCCTTCCAAAACTTTCTGGCATTTGTCTCATCCATATATGGGTATTTCTTCTCCTTCATCAAGTACAGTCGGATGGTTCCACATGCATTTCGATTCATAGTTCTCCACTCCGAATCCAACATGCTAGTCGGCTTCTCGTCCAATGCGATATCTTGACCAGGTTGGTTCAAAATAGCTAATGCCTCACATCTCAACATACTAAAGTTGATCTTTCCATCAAACTTCTCAATTTCGAATTTCGTGTTGGACACGATAGTCAGAGCCGATGGAGCATGCTCTCTGGAAATCGGAGCCACTGGAGAATGCTATCTGGAAGTCAACGCCTTTGAAGAACTGGCATCACCACCGTTGCTCATCTTCGCCTCCAGCGTTGATCTCCGAAACTGCTGAGCTTTAATACCAGTTTGTTGTACGCAGACACAAAAGACTAGGATCGTCGAAGATCTAGGACGAGGACGAGCAACAACCAAAACAAGAGCGCAATGAAAGATAACCACTTTAGGCTGTTGCCCGGCCAAGGGAACACCAATGAGCTTTATACAAAAGGAGAGAACATATACAAATTTTCTCTCTTCACAACGAAGAAGCACACAAGATCTCTTCAAAAGCTCTCTACAAATCTCTCAAAGTTGGCTCTCAACAAAGCCGGCTCAAAGTTCTCTCAATATGTTCCCATATGAAATCCTCGCCTAAACACCCTATTTATAGCCCTAGGGCACAATATGTGTTCTAATAGAAGATGGATTCCTAAATGATAAGAACTCTGACTTTAACGGAATTCCAATCCAATCGCAACTCTCCTTCGGATAGGACGTCGCGTCCTATGATGGGCCCCCTCCGTGCTGCTGAGCTTCCTGCTGAAGTCTGAGCCAACGAAGTACCGACCCGAGCTATCCGAGTTACCCGAAACCAGACTGTAGAGCTACCGACCTATGAGCCGTTGATTCTCCGAACTGAGAATCCATGCACTGTAAAAGTCCAATAGCTCGGCATCCCCATATCTGACTTGTGTAGAGTCAGATAGGTCGAATTCGAGTACAGACGAGCTAACTCTGCATAAGATAGCTCAGCTGCCGATCCGATACTTCTTCAGCACCTCAATCGAGCCAACTTTCACAAAAAGAATATATAAAATTGTTGCATTTTATATTAGTATAGAACATAGATAAAAACAAATTTTTTATATTCTATTTAAATGAGACTTCTTTATCTTCTTTTTAAAAAAATTTGCTTTTAATGTATCATTTTTACTTATTTTATAAGGATATTTCATATAGCTAAATTTTATAGGGATCATCAAAAATAAAAAGAATAATTTGAAAGGGTTTTCTAAAGGAAATGCTAGCTTAATGGGTAGCTGGATATATCTGGGTTGCGTCAGGACTACACTTGGATGGTTACGTGATCTGCACATCACATCCAATAAAATCGTTAGCAAGTTAAACCCGTGGTGGGGGCCAGCTTTGGTTGCTCGGATGCTTAAATTAGAATTTGAGTGAGATTAGATAAGGAATATAAAATATAGAGAGAAAATTTAGATTAGAAAAAGTTACCTTGACGGGCAGAAGAGAAAAAATGTGGCATGAATTTGGGGAAGAAGAAATTTAGGGATTTGATATACTTTCGGGCCTCGCATCCCAGAGATATAATGATTACCAACTTACGTGTTTCTATTGAAGAGATTTTTCTCATCTTTCACATAGGCAACCAAGCTCACTTTGCGCTCCAATATAAAAGATTTAAGTTTTTAGAAAACTCAAATTTATACCAAATTTCTCAATTTCTATTCAATTCGCTTCATCAAAATACATAAATATAGATCTATATTTATAGGCTAATACAAAGACTAATTCAACTCATACTCAAACTTCGAAATAAATTCAAATAATTTTTTTAAATAAAATTAAATTGTTCCTTAGAACAGAAAAATCAAAACAGACTCAAACTCCTTTAAAATGAAACTCTAAAAGACTCAAATTCTTTTAAAGAGAAAACTCTAAAAAGACTCAAATTTATTTTAAAGGAAACTCTAAAAGATTTAAGTTTATTTAGAAAACGAAACTCTCAAAGCACTCATATTACTATATCTAAAAAGGATTCAAGTAAACTTAAATACTAAAATTTTAAAAATTTAAATACTAAAATACTAATATGAATCCAATTTGAAATTGGATCTGCATCGTTCTAACCTAGTTTTGAGAATTTCATTACCTAGTGAATGGTGACAGAAAGAGTATAACTATGTAAACATTAGGCTTTTGTGGTTGGAAAAGACGTGTTTGCGAACCTTGAAGTGAATCATTATGTAGATTTACAGACAAATATCTTCGATAAAATATTTCAAAGATATATAGATATATAGAGTATGCTTGTTGGCATTATGTGAAGGATCAGGAATGACAAAGTCAATATGCCCAATGAGTTCCAGCGAGACCTTCAAGCTAACCTCATGCGTGAAATTATCGTGCAGTTTAGGGTCCAACTCGTCCTCCATCACATGCTCGGACTCATGCTCAAGCTTGGACTCGATCACATGCCTAATCTTGATCATAGGCATAGCTGTAGATCCAGACTTCAATTTGATCTTGAACTCTACATCTAGCTTAGGCTCGATGGCGGACTCGACATACGGCTTGGGCTCTTATTTGTGATTCAAAGACTCTCTCATGCTCGACTCATTGGAGTTTAACCTATTCTTTTGATCAACTCGAATCTTAGGTAAAGAAATTATCAACAAAATTTTCTTCCTATTAAACATGAATGTATGTGTTGTGTTCGATCTTTCAGAACTCATCACATCTAGATTGTATAACGAAGGTCTTCTAGCAAAATATGTGCAATATCCATGTGTATAAAATCACACCAAATATGATCATGATGTCTCGCAACTAGATATGTACTAAATATCGTTGGGTAATCGTAAAGTATTCTTGTCAACACTTGAGTTATATGAAGGTAAACGAGGTTCAATTGTTAGATCTATTTCTAGAAGGCTGATTTGGTAACAACATTAACACAACTTTATTCATCAATCATCAATTTATAAGACTTATCACATACTTTGAAATATATATATACTAGTCATAACCCGTGCCCGCGGGCATGGTTCATTTAAGATTTTGCCCCGCGAAATCTTTGTTCCCCAAGAAATTATTTCCACAGTCAAAATTATACGGAACAACAAATTAGCGTAAAAATATTTAGCGGCACGACGCCTTCGATGCGGAACAACAAAATCGGCGCAGGTGTCTTCGACATAGAACAACAAATTAGTGTAAAAAATCGGCGAGGCGCCTTAGGCGCGGAACATCAAATTAGTGTAAAAAATCGGCGCGGGCGTCTTCGACGCGGAACAACAAATTAGCGTAAAAATATTTAGCGGGCGCCTTCGGCGTGGGAAATTGTTCTCGTCTTTGCCACATGGGTCGAAGAGACGGTAGGCCTTGCGTTGACGGAGAGATCGTTCGATCTGCAGCAGCATTCGATCTGCAGCAGTAAGTGCAAGTTAATGTTTTTTCCTAATGCATAATTGCATGCACTATGCTATTTTCAAGAAACTTTCATTCCTCATAAAGTTTCATTTCCCTAGAAATATTTTTCCCTCCAAAATTTTCCACAAAATCTCATCTCAACCATTCATTTCTCTAGATTAAATCCAACCCATCTTTCTATCAACCTGTTTGTCCTAGTCAGCTTGTCCTAGTCAGCCCTAGAATTCAAAAACAGTTGTGCTTTAATATATAGATATACTAGAAATTTCCCATGTCCAAAGGGCACTGGGATTTGAGAGGGGGGTCCATGCCTATACCAGCGCACTGCGAAGTGTGAGGGGGCACGCGCCTATACATATCCGTCCAAATTTTAAAATTTTAAGTTTATAAACCAAATTTCAATTTTCAAATCTTCCCCCCAGGTTCCCCCCCAAACTTGTTTGTCCTAGTTATAAAAATTGCCATGTAGGACAAACCTTTTGTCCTAGTAGGACAACATTTGAAATCTTCATGAAATATAGTGTGTGTGTGTATAATGCTAGACATATGTCAATATTCTGCACATTTAGGTGTTGTAAGCAAATACCTAACGATGTTTAGATGAGCACTAGATTCACGTAACCCTTCATCCGCATCAGTAGCACTTTCAGTGCATAGATATCTTCGATCATTTCTTCAAAATATATTCTAATTTGAACTAACTTGCAACTAACTCAAAATTGGGCCTGCACATTGGAGGCGAGCATACGAAGAGTGGGCATGTAAGACGTGCTCACAAAATCCATCTCATTGTGACATTTCTTCGAACATATGGTACACATGTCGTTTGCAAGCGGACGAGGTCTTGCATGTGTTTGTGTGCCTTCGTTGCGTAATAGTAGGTCCTACACATGAGTCAAGCATGCTCTATAAATGACAGTCACCACGTTATTGTTGTAGCCTTTGGCACATGCAGAGGAAATCATGGTATTTGGTTGCGATAATCCCTCGAGCACATTGCATATGTAGTGGCACATGCAGAGGGAGTTTATGCATGTAAGAATGATTTGTCTGTTCCCACTTGCATGTGATCATGTCTTGTTTCTTTTTCCATAAGCTAGTCTTCGTTTAGATTATTTGCTTCGTATGTAATGGTATTGATTATCGATGTGATTGTGCTCTGGTATCTCTTCGTTGCAATCAATGAATATATTGAGAAATTGCTTTTTATAATTAAGCGATCGCATAAGTGTTACAATGAGAATATCATCGTTCACGGCAATTAGGGCTTGTTCTTTTGCTGGAAAGTTGAAATGGAAAAGTTGTGGAGTTGTGAAATCTGAGGAGAGAAAAAATGGTGTTTTGTGTTCTTTTGGGTGGAAAGTTGTATGGAAAGTGGGGTTGGAAAGTAAAGTGGGGTCCACTCACCTTTCTTGTGTTCTTTTGGGTTTGGAAAGTTGGGATGAAAAAGTGGAAAGGTGTTGAGTTGGAGGGGGAGAGAGAGATGGGATAGTGGGACCCACAAAATTGTGGAATCCACAACTTTCCCAACAAAATTGTTGGAATACAAACTTTCCCAAAACTGGTCAATTCAAGTGCCACGTAGGCAAACTTTTCTAGTTGAACTTTCAAGCAAAGAACAAGCAATAGGAAAGTTAGGTTGGAAAGTATATAAATAGTGCCAATCCCAACTTTTCCAACCTCTTTCCATGCAAAAGAACATGCCCTTATATGATTCATTGGTGATGGTCTGACACCAAAGTACCCTTCACGTGTTTCAATGTATTTTAAAAGCCAAATCTACTGCATATGCAGATTGACTCGGTCAACATGAATTTGGTGCTTAGCGTCTTTTCATCCTTGACCATGGTCTGACGATTATCACTGTCTCTTATAAGTTAGTATGGATTTAGCGTTTAGTGACTCCCCTCTTTCCAACTATTTGGTTAAGATTCATGCCTTCATGTTTTATCTTACAATCTATCTATCACACTAATAAGTCAGCAATTGACCCAATACAACAAAAGGTTCATGTGCACAACTTCAAGACGGGCCCTAACAGGCCTAGCCCATCCAAGGAGAAGCATGTTAGCAATGTGCAATGACCAAAATGACCTTCGACCAAGTCTGTATAAGTTCATCCATTCAAGGAAGGATGTAACTCATTCTAACCTAAATTTTTTCTCACCAGATTTTATATTTCTTATTTAATCGTTCTCGGGATGTAATCTGAGCGTCGAACGGGCCGAAACCGGAGACCACTGTCATGGGTTCAACTCGCTAACATTCTTGTTGGCTGTAATGGGTAGATTACTTAACCATCCAAGCACAGGCCTTTTGCATCCCGGGCATGTCGATCTGCCTACTACGTCATCAGATGGTTTTCTCATCTTAACGTATTTATTTTAGTGTGCTTTTTTAATGGAAAAAGCGGAGGTTTATAGTTAAATAGAGAAGTTTATCCAAATTTGATAAAGATAAAGTGATAAGATTTTATTTGGTACAAGAGATCACAAAGTTCATGACTTTTCAATTTTTTCTCTTTTTAAGCACCTTATTTTTTTGATATAATACTCAAAACAGCCAATGTCTTAGAAGATAAATTTCTGAAGTTTTTAAAAATATTTGAAATATTATCAACATGGGCAAAACTGACAGTTAGAATCTTTTTAGCAACTTTTTAGAATACCCATAATGTTGCTTTTTAATAGTACTAGTGATAACCAGTGATCATATATCACGGTGAATTCAAAATATTTCCCTGAAAAATTCCAACCCATTCAAAATCTCCGTCTCCCAAAGAAATTACAGTCTCTTCAAAATCCCATTAAAAAAAATTTGCAGCCACCTTGAAAATATCCCCTAACAAAAAATTTTAACCACATTAAAATTTAAAATTTAAGTCCCCCGGAGAATTACGTTTCATCTAAAATTTTAATTCTCTCCAAAATTTAGTCCCCCTCCAGATTTAGTTTCTCCTAAAGTTTAAAATTTTAGTTTTCCTAAATTTAGTTTCCTCCAAATTTACTTTCCCCAAACTTTTACGGTTCCCCCCAAAATTTTAAGGTATTCCCCCCTAATTTTTTCACAAACTCTCATTATTACCATACTATTAATTCATTAAGCTTAAATCCCTACCGGCTTTCTACCCACACTTTTGTTCTAATCAGCAACCCCATTCAAAAACATACATCAATTGTATAATAGATAAATACACCAAAATTGATCTCATAAATGCTATTAGGATTGCTAATAAAAAAGGATCTCAATTGTATAACAGAGTACTAATGAGTAGTGAGTAACTGAAGGGATATTAACTCCAATTTCCTTATCAGACCAGGATACAAAGTTTCAGGATCCAAACCCAATAGCCCAACAACCCATAACCATAAGTACACAATGTGGATCCAACCTGTTTCTTTTCCTATGTTCCCCTTTCGAAATAATTTCTTTTGAGGGAAATGCCCCTTTTCAAAATTATGCATTTCATTTCAAGAAGATGCAAATTCTGTAAGTTTGCATTCTCTCTCGTTTAATTTTTTTGACCAATTTTTTTAGAGGCTTGATATTTTTAAGCATGCGAATTAATTGAAATTGGGAAAAAATTTCCCCCAAAAATTCCAACTTTATTTTTTCTCTCCCATTTTGGCCTCATTACTCATTGTGATTCAAATTTAGGTCCGCTGAAAATGGAGCTATCTACATCAATTGAAACATTTGATTAAAGGTATGTACAAATTTTTGCTGTTAATTTTGCTATTACTGAAAATGGGCTGTTTCTGTTTGTGGTCATTCTTGTTGTGGTGGCTGCATGATTTTAGTCATGTTAGTCTATCTACATTTATCTAAATTAGCATGCATTATGCCATTTTGTGCTGACTTGCTTTTCCTTTTTTTGATTTATTATTATTATTTAATAGTTTGATGTTAGTTTGTGAGTTTCAGACATTACATTACTGATTTGAGGCTTATTTCCTGCAACATTAGGGTCTTAGAATTCTACTTTAGAAAACAGTTTGTATGTGGCAAGAAACTCGAATAAAAAATTAAATGATTTGGGCAAGAAACTTGAAGGCGCACACATTTGGGCATGATTCTATATAAAACAATTGATACAGAATTGAATAGAGAAAGTTGCAAATCGATCGCCTGTGCTAGGATATCAAACTTGAATTTTGTAATCGATGCATTTCCATATGCTAGGCACCTTTGGAGACTTGTTGCCATTTTAAACAATTGAAGACGTTCCCTAGCGTTGCAAGCAGAGGATTGTAAAACCAACAACCCATGGTGTATAAAATGAGCAAGTAAACATGGACCTTTAACCAACTGATGGGAACTAGCCGTCTGTACGAGGTATGATGATACGGGGCAAAGCCCCACAAATATTTTAGTAATCTCAAGCAAAGTTTTCCTTGGGGGTACATAGAGAAAAGATAGCAGAGATCATCTTTGCAAGTTCAGCATTTAGATATAAACATGTTATTAGTACAAACTAGAAAGGTACATCCAACATAATATTAGATATGAGTTCTGATGCTTGAAGGAAAATGATGAGGTGTAACCCAGTCTTTGTTTATCTGAAATCATCATATAGAAAAACATTGGAGTGGACACAGGTACACGACTGTTGTGGAGACCTGATATATCTCAAGTCCTTCAGAACAGATTGAGCTGGAGATTGCATCATACATCAGCTCGGTGACATTTATCGGAAGATAAAGATGGTTGGAGAAAATTTGATTAATATAAAGCACCAAATCAGAGAAGAGTGCCATTTATCGCTAACATTCTTGTTGGCTGTAACGTCTAGATTACTTAACCATCCAAGCACATGCCTTTTGCATCCCAGACATGTCCATCTGCCTACTACGCATCAGATGGTTTTCTCATCTTAACGTATTTATTTTAGTGTGCTTTTTAATGGAAAAAGCGGAGGTTTATAGATAAATAGAGAAGTTTATCCAAATTTGATAGAGATAAAGGGATAAGATTTTGTTTGGATACACAAGAGATCACAAAGTTCAATACTTTTCAGTCTTTTTTCTCCTTTTAAGCATCTTATTTTTGATAAAATACCCAAAACAGCCAATGTCTTAGAAGATAAATTTCTGAAGTTTTTTAAAATATTTGAAATAATTTCAACATGAGCAAAATTGACAGTTAGATTCTTTTTAGCATTATTTATAATCCATATAATGTTGCTTTTTGTAATAGTACTAGTGATAACCAGTGACCATATATCATCATGAATTCAAAATATTCCTCCAAAAAATTCCAACCCATTCAAAATCTCCTTCTCCCAAAAAATTTGCATTCTCTTCAAAATCCTCTCAAAAAATTTGCAACCACCTTGAAAATATCCCTCCAACAAAAAATTGTAACCACATTTAAATATAAAATTTAAGTGCCCTAGAGAATTTAGTTCCACCAAAATTTTTAATTCAATCCAAAATTTAGTTTTTTCCAAATTTAGTTTCTCCTAAAATTTAAAATTTTAGATTTCCTAAATTTAGTTCACTCAAGTTTAGTTTCCCCAAATTTTATGTGTTCCCACCAAAATTTTCATAAACTCCCATCATAACCATTGATTCCTTATGATTCAATCCCAACCGTCTTTCTACCCACACCTTTGTCCTGATCAGCAACCCCATTCAAAAACATCCATCAATTGTATAATAGATAGATACGCCAAAATGGATCTCATAAACACTATTAGGATTGATAATAAAAAAAGATCTCAATTGTATAGCAGAGTACTAATGAGTAGTGAGTAACTGAAGGGATATTAAGACCCAATTTCCTTATCAGATCAGGATACAAAGTTTCAGGATCCAAACCCAATAGCCCAACAACCATAACCATAAGTATACAATGGGGCTCCGACCTGTTTCTTTTTCTATGTTCCCCATTCGAAATTATTTTTTGTTGTTGAGGGAAATGCCCCTTTTCAAAATTATGCATTTCATTTCAAGAAGATGCAAAGTCTGTAAGTTTGCATTCTCTCTTATTTAATTTTTCGCCCAATTTTTTTTGTTTGAAGGTTTGATATTTTCAAGCATGTGAATTAATTGAAAAAGGAAAAAAAGATAATTTTTCCTTCAGAAATTCCACCTTTCTCCATTCTATCCTATTTTGGTCTCATCACTCATTGTGATTCAAATTTAGGGCCGCTGAAAAAGGAGCTATCTATATCAATTGCAACATTTGATTAGAGGTATGTACAAATTTTTACCGTTTATTTTGCTATTTATGAAGATGGTCTATTTCTGTTTGTGGTCATTCTCGTTGTGGTGGCTGCATGATTTTAGTCATGCTAGTCTATCTACATTTATCTAAATTAGCATTCATTATCCCATTTTGTGCTTGCTTTTCCTTTTTCAAATCGATGCATTTCCATATGCTAAGCACCTTTGTAGACTTGGAGCCATTTTAAACAATTGAAGATGTTCCCTAGCATTGCAATCAGAGGATTGTAAAACTAACAACCCATGGTGTATAAAATGAGCAAGTAAACATGTACCTTTAACCAACTGATGGGAACTAGCCGTCTGTACGAGGTATGATACGGGGCATAGCCCCACATATTTTAGTAATCTCAAGCAATGTTTCCTTGGTGGTACATAGAAAAACGAAAGCGGATATCATCTTTGTGAGTCCAGCACTTAGAGATAAACATGTTATTAGTACAAACTAGAAAGGTACGTCCAACAGAATAGTAGATATGAGTTCTGATGCTTGAAGGAAAATGATGAAGACTAGTGTAACCCCATCTTTGTTTATCTGCAATCATATAGAAAAACATTGGAGTGGAAACTGGTACACGACTGTTGTGGAGACCTGATATCGCTCAAGTCCTTTAGAACAGGTTGAGGTGGAGATTAGATCATATTTCAGCTTGGTGACATTTATCGTAAGATAAAGAAGGTTGGAGACAATTTGCTTAATATACCACACCAAATCAGAGAAGAGTGCCATTTATCGCACCTACATGAACATACGCATTATGATTATAGATTAGTGGAATAAAGAATGCTATCCTATCAAAACTAATAATAATCAATCAGAAAGGAAAGATGTCTTAACCATATATGGATGCGTAGTTAAAAACTACCTCCAAGTGTTGTTTTTTGTGATTCAAAGTCTCATATGAAGGTTTTCCAGGCGACTCAATTGAGCTGTCTAGCTACTCGACCAAGCTACATGAGCAAAGCAGCGACAGTACATAGTGGGAAGATTTCGTCGACTCGGGTGATCTTCTACTCGGTCGAGCAGGAGGCTACTCGGTCGAGTTGTATGCTACTCGATCAAGCTACAGTGAATTCTGATTGTCTCAGAAGTCAGAGAGTTGGCTGTTTGAGAGAGCTCTGCAGGGAACACCTACTCGGGTCGAGTAGCTTTGCTTCTCGACCAAGTCGACTCGACTCCACCCAGCGGCATCAACAGCGTGTATCAGCTCGATCGAGCAGATCGAGCTGTGGACCTACTCGGGTCGAGTAGGCGCGGGGCCAGGCGATGCGACCGACGGCCAGGATTGATTTTCTGGATTTTTGGAGGGTTTCTATTTAAAGCTAACTATTGTTTTAGATTAGATTAAGGGCCTATTTCAAATCTGGAGCTTTTGGAAGGAAAAAGCCACCCCTTTGGAGATTCCTTGTGAGAGATTAGGGTTTTGGAGATTGATAGAGAAGGTGAGTGATTTCTTCTTTTCTCCTTTGATTTCTTCTTCCTTGAGTGAATTTGTGAGGGCTTGTGCTATTGACCAAGTTATTACTCACGTGAGTAGAATCAATATTGTAGCCCTAGATTAGTGGATCTCTCTGATAGTGGAATCGTCTCGGATTGCTGGGTGTAGGTCGTTTACAACCGAACCAAGGTAAATTCTATCGTGTCTGCGTTTGATTTGATTTGTTGCTATTATTCGTTTGCTGCTTTCATTTGCAAGGTCGTAGGGTTTATTGTTGGATGAATTAGGGTTCTTATTGCTAGCGCTAGATTCCTGATCAGTTTCTTAGGGTTGGTTTTCGCGTGGATCCCAAGGTTGTTCCACAGTGATTTTATCCCCCAACAAGTGGTATCAGATCTTGTGTTCTTTTGCAAAGGAAGTTAGTGGCGAAAGATGATATCTTTAGCAACATTGAACATTGAGAAGTTCACCAGCCGTAATGATTTTCGAATCTGGCAGACGAAGGTGAAGAATGTTTTGATGCAGACGGGATGTTCCTAGATCGTATTCGATGTGTCGAATATCGATAAGAAGGTGAAAGAATCCGCTAGGGCGAAGATGGAGAGGAAGGCCTACAGCGCAATTCAGTTGTCATTATCAGATAATGGTCTGAGGGAAGTCTTAGATGAGGCTACGGCATATGACATGTGGAAGAAGCTTGAGGGACTATATATGAAGAAATCCTTCACGAGTCGCCTATATTTGCTTCAGCAGCTGCATACTCTCAAGATGAAATCTGGATCAGCGGTGAAGGATCACATGGATGAGTTGAACCGGATAGTGCTGGAGTTGCGGGGTATGTATGTGAAGATTGAGAATGAACAACAAGCGGTTATCTTGTTGTGTTCATTGCCTGAGGAGTTTAACCAATTTGTTCGGTCGATGATTTACAACCGAACGACTCTCAACGTGGAAGATGTGAAGGCAGCACTTCACACCGAGCAACTATGTGGCAAGGTTCAAGATAGAGAAAATGTGAACAACCGCGAGGAGGCATTGCATGTGAGGAGTCGACAGGAAAGGAGAGGAGGCAACAAGAAGAACAATAATTGCTCCAAGTCGAGACATTCGCAGAATAGGTATGCGAAGATCACATGCTTTAATTGCCAGCAAAAGGGTCATTTTGCGAACTGGTGTCCTAACAAGATTAGGAAGAAAGGTAAGGAGGCCGAGAAAGAGTCCGGTTCGGCATCTTTGGGGATTGATGGTGAGCACGTCCGTGATGAAGGTAGATATACCGAGATGTTTACAGCTGGGATTGCAGGTGATGCAAATATGGCATGGCTTATGGACAGCGGGTGCTCATACCATATGACTCCTCATAGGAGTTCGTACGCTACATACCTGATGCAAATATGGCATGGCTCATGGACAGCGGGTGCTCATACCATATGACTCATCATAGGAGTTGGTACGCTACATACCGTTCTAAGAAAGATGGAGGCTCAATCCTCATGAGGAACAATGCAGTTTGCAAGACTGCAGGTATTGAAACAGTCCGGATAAAGATGCATGATGGCATAGTGCGTACACTTGCCGATGTGAGGCATGTCACAAATCTACGGAAGAGCCTAATCTACATAGGCGTATTGGACAATGCCGAATGTAAGTCGGTCTTTGAAAAAGACCTACTTAGAGTTTCGAAAAGAGCCATGGTTGTGATGAAGGGAATGAAAGTGGGAAACTAATATGCCCTTCAAGGTACCACCTTGAAGGAGAAGGAGACGTAAGCACTACGAGCTCAGTTTCTGGAGATTCAGCCAAGTTATGGCATTATCGCTTGGGTCATCCATGTGACAAGATCCTCGATGTACTTCGGAGAAGAAAACTGATTGAAGCCTCGAATGATAGTGTAGAATTCTGCGAATCCTGTGTGTACGGAAAGAAGACAAATGTGATGTTCAACACGGGAAAGCATACTAGCAAAGGACCACTTGACTATGTACACACAGATGTGTGGGGACCGTGCCCAGAGCCGCAAGAGGGGGAGCTAGGTATTTTGTCTTATTCATTGATGACTACTTTCGCAAAGTCTGGATGTACTTAATGAAGTCAAAGGACCAGACGTTTGATATGTTCAGTGAGTGGAAGACCATGGTGGAGAAGCAAACCGGAAAGCACGTGAAGGTGCTGAGATCTGACAATGGAGGTGAGTATACCTCGAAGGAGTTTAGAAATTTTTGCAAACTCCATGGGATCCGCCGTCATTTTAGCACACATGGATATCCGCAGTCTAATGGTGTGGTGGAGCGGATGAATCGTACATTGTTGGAGCGAGTGCGATGTTTGAGGTACTCAGCCGGTTTGGAGAAGGAATTTTGGGGTGAAATCCTTACCACTGCAGTGCATATTGTGAACAGAGTTTTATCAGTGGCTTTAGGTTACAAGATTTCTGATGAAGTGTGGAGTGGTGAAGCTGTAGACTATTCTTACTTGCGCATTGTGGGTTGCCTGGCGCATGTGCACGAGAGGGGTGTTCGGGCCTCGGATTCGCTATCCGGGGACGCGATTTACTGCAAGTGCACGGTACGATGTAGTATATAAGATTGTCGAACTCAGATATTTCCATATGCGAGTGCCATATGCAAGTGCAGTGGGAAGTTTGATCTACGCGATATAAGATTGTCGAACTCATGTCTCAGGTGCCATATGCGAGTGCAGTGGGAAGTTTGATGTATGCGATGGTTTGTACGCGTTCAGATATTACACAGGCCGTGGGAGTGGTTAGCAGGTATATGACCAATCTAGGCAAGGAGCATTGACATGCCGTCAAGTGGATTTTGAGATATCTGTGAGGCACAGCGAGTGTCGGGACTCTCTATGGGAGAGAAGACGAAAAGGTACTGACAGGATACTGCGACAGTGATTATGCAGAAGATAGAGACAGGCGTCGATCTACTACGGGTTATGTATTCACTTTGGGCACTGTCGCGGTATCGTGGAGGTCGGTCTTACAGTCTGTGGTTGCATTGTCAACCACAGAGGCCGAGTTGATTGCAGCGGTGGAAGCTGTGAAGGAGGCCAAGTATTTGAGGAGTCTGCTGAGAGATTTGGGGGTGCCGCAGAGTTCATCACATGTGCATTGTGATAGCCAGAGTGCCATTCATCTAGCAAAGCACCAGGCATACAGTTCGAGGACGAAGCATATTGAGGTGCGAGATTCCTTCCTTGAGTTGGAGAAGGAGATAGAGCTTCAAAAGATCCCGACTGAGAAGAACCCCGCAGACATGTTTACCAAGCCAGTTCCCGCTGTCAAGCTCCAGTTATGCCTGGAACTAATTTCCTTGTTGGCTTAGGTGGCACCGGAGGGCGCATGTTCCGAGATGATGATGATACTCAGAGAGAGGGTCATGGCGTGCAGTATGGAGGTGCATGAGTATTGGTGATGAGATTTGAATCAAGATAGAATGTTGTGTTTTGTGCTTCAAAGTCTCATATGAAGATTTTCCAGGAGACTCGGTCGAGCTGTCTAGCTACACGGCCAAGCTACAGGAGCAGAGTAACGACAATAAGTAGTGGGAAGATTTCATTGACTCGGACGATCTTCTACTCGGTCGAGCAGGAGGCTCTCGGTCGAGTAGTATGCTACTTGGTCGAGCTACAGTGAATTCTGATGGTCTCAGAAGTCAGAGAGTTGGCTGTTAGAGAGAGCTCTGCAGGGAATACCTATTCGGGTCGAGCAGCTTTGCTCCTCGACCGAGTCGACTCGAATCCATCCAGCGGCAGCAACAGCGTGTATCAGCTCGGTCGAGCAGACCGAGCTGTGGACCTACTTGGGTCGAGTAGGCGCGGGGCCAGGCGTTGCGACTGACGGCCAGGATTGATTTTCTGGATTTTTGGGGTTCCTATTTAAACCTAACTATTGTTTTAGATTAGGTTAAGAGCCTATTTCAGATCTGGAGCTTTTGGAAGGAAAAAAGCCGCCCCCTTTGGAGATTTGTAACGACCCGCTCTCGGGGGCCCGTTACTTATTTGGTTTATTCGCAGGTTCCGCAGTTTACCAGTGAAATCAGCATAGCCACAACTCAGAGATGCATCACAATACTCAGACCAGCTTAATTACATGGGTTATTACAGTCCAAATTAAAGTACAACAACCATCACTCTCTCTCACAAATACATGAAGGAAGTACTGAAAGGAAATGCGGAAAAGGAAATACACTGTACAACACACACACCAACAAAATAGTAACTAAAAACTCTGCAGCTTCTGGGTCAATGTAGGCTCCTCAATCTCTGGGGCAATCTCCTCGATCAAGTCTTCGTCTGCCGGTGCCATAAATGGAACCGAAGGTAAGTCACAACAATTCTAGCGATAGAAAAAGAGGAGTGCACAAATATGGAGCAGTCTATAGTAAACAAGTGCGGAAAGTAAAGTAGGGACAGACAAGCATGCAAGTGCGATAGGTAAAGTACATCTGTCAAGCATGCAAGGGTGACAAGTAAAGCAAAGGTGACCGAGCAATGACAATAGCAATAACCATGACGATATCAATGACAATAGCAATAATGAGAGTAAATGTGCCTAGCCTAGACCGTGACTTATAACGGGAAGTACAGTGAGCAACCAAGAGGCCAACTCTTGCCGCGGGTGCTACCCGGGCGAACCAATCTCTGAGAACTATGCAATAATCTGTGAACTGTGAACTGTGATCTGTGATGGTTGTCACCGGCACTGTTATGGGTTGCTAGAACCCGCACGGTGACAACAAAGTCTGGACTAGTCGCTCCCGCACTTCCGCAATTATAAGTTACCCCAAAACCCAGAGTCTGTGAATGTTACTGTACTCTGCAATTTTACCAGACATTAACCATTCTCACATTTCTAGTTACAATCTTTCTGTCAAGCAATGTCAATAATCTGTTCAGGTCAATAACTGTTCCGAGACTAGGTGTCAAGTCCTATGTTCATACGAGTACACTATCTATATTTCTAAGGGTAGAATTTACTGTGACTTACACTATTGGGATCGTCGTAGCGAGACGAAGATGGAATTAGAGCGCAAGGATTGGCACCTGCAAACACAAGTAAATATCAGTTAATGGCTACACAAAGTATTATCTAATTAGTTGGTCGTTTTGATTTTCAAATCTGGATAAAACGGCGACGAAAAGGGTCCTAAATTTTTATATAGACTATATATGATAAAATTAGTTTTACTGCAAGAGGGAATATTTTTCTGAAGTCTATAGTAATTTTTATAATTTTTAGAAACTCAAAACTAGTTTAAAAACCCAATTTATTTAAGTGGCGCGTAACTTCCGTAAATTGTTCCGGGAGCAATCCAAGTCGGAATTACTCGAATGAACAGTCAAAACGACCGTCTCGAAGTTTACTTTCACATATAATTTTATCATATATAATTGTGAGTGAAAACAGCGAGTTACGATTTTTAGAAAGATTTATACGTATTTATCTTTTAGGTTTAAAAATTTATTCTGGAAAAAGTAGGCGTCTGATCGCAATGCGACCAGCGCCATTGGATCCGGAATGTTGTTTCTGATTTTCCAGAGCTATCCGCACATTTTTCTGGGGTCTGTATATTTAGTTATGGATTTAATACCCTAAAACCCTATTATTAATTAATTAAAAACGAAAATACGAAAATACTTTTCGTATATTACGAAATTGCCATCGGGATCTCAGGCGAGGGAGCGGGGCGCTCTTCGGACGGCGGGCGAAGCCCGGAGGGAGGGGCGGAGGCTTGACGGCGACGAGGAGGGAGCGTCGGCAGCGCTCGACGGAGATGAGGCGGCGACGGCTCCGGGGTTCGGAGCGGCGGCGATCGGCTTGGGGGACGGCGGCTTCGGGCGGGGTCGGGGCACGGCAGATCAGGGCGGCGCTGGCAGGGGTTCGCCGGAGCTGCGGCGGGCCTCGGGGGCAGAGGCGGAAGCGGGGGCGGGGCGGTCGTCGTCGGCGCTGTCGACGTCGAGCGGCTGCGGGGGCAGCGGAGCACGACGAGATCGGGGCGGGGTCGGAGCTCGTCGGGGACGGCGAGCGACGGCGGTGGCGGCGATCGGGACAGAGAGAGAGGCGGAGCGGGAGGGGGGTTCTGCGCCGGAGGGGGGCGGCGAGGCGGCGGAGACGTGGTGGCGGCGACGTCGGGGAGCAGTCGGGGCAGTGGCGGAGAGGAGGGGCTTCGGGCGGATCTCGGGGGTTGACGGCGAGGCTTGGGGGCGGCGGCGCTCGGAGGAGGCGCCGTGCTCGGGGTTCGTCGCGACATCGAAGGGCGCTGACGGCGAGCTTGGTCGGAGCTCCGGCGTCTTCGTGCAGTGGCGGGCGCTGGGAGCAGCTCGAGGCTTCGTCGGAGATCGACGGTGGCGCTGTGGCGGAGTCGGAGGAGGCCCGGCGGGGCGGTGCTTGAGCTGGAGGACGAGTGCATTGCCGGTGATGAGGGTGAAGTCGAGGGTGAGAGAAAGGGAGAGACTGTGAGAGTTAGAATGAAGGGTGGGTTCCGTCTGCGGGCTTGGGGTTTCAAACGAAAAGCAAAAGAGAAAAGAGAGGGTGACTGTGTTGAGGGTTGCCAGGCTTTGAAACAATGGGAGAATGAACGAGAGATGAAGAGAGAGTCTGTGTGTGAAGATGAACGGGTTAAGCCCGTTATTTATAGGGTTTAAAAAGATGATATTATAAAATGATATTATAATTTGCTATTAAATAGGGATGATCAATTTTGGGGGATGGATGTCGGATCTGAACCAACTAGTCGGTGGGGATTAAGGGAGTGGGGTTAGGGTAGTTAGGAAAGTTATTAGGGGTAAAAGTAACTAGGTAAAAGTAGTTAGTAATTGTAAAAAGGTCATTAGTGAATGTAATTAGCCGGGCGGTGAAATACAGACACGTTTTTACAAACGACTCCGAAAAATTACGAAAACATACCCACGGGATCGTATCATCGCGAGGATCGCTAATACAAGATCCGTTCTGGGATTTGAGCTACGGAAATACTAGTTTAGGCCAAAACATTTTGAAAGCGGGTTTGCGGGTTCTAGACTGAAATGATATCAGAAAATTATGAAATTAATGTGGGGAGCCCTAAATGATCATATGATGCTAATGTAGAAGTTTGAAAACGTTTTGAATACGTTTGAATAGAAAATAAATTCGTCGAATCAAAACGGTAATTTTGGAAGATGAATTTTAACAGGAATGTTTTGGGCATTTGCGGAAATCTGAAATTGCTGAAATACAATATAATAAGTCTAGTGCTCTAAAATATTTTTAAAAGAATTTTTGAAATCAATTTTGACATACAACTCCTAACTAACCATTATAAAGAAGATTTAGAATAAAAATACGTTAAGTACGTATTTGAAGTGTTTGAAAAAATACAGGCCGTTACATTCTACCCTCCTTAAAATAATTCCGTCCTCGGAATTTTAGAAGATCGGCAATCGCCTAAGCAATTCAAACGATCGACCGGAAGGTTTGACGAACGACCACGACATAGGAAAATAAGTTGTTAATAGCATGAAATAAAACGTGATATCACATCATTAAGAAAACAAAAGACGAATACATGAATACATACTATCACCATAGTTTTTAGAGCTAGTCTCAAGACTAGTATTAACATAATAGCTACGATGATATACTGATTGCAAATGAACGAGTATACTATCAAATGTGCTAATTCATACCTCCAATCACCTGGTCGACGGCTTCGACATCTTCTGCGATCATCGTGTAGGCCCGTCATTGCGGAGGAGGAGGTAGGTGGGAAAAGGATACAAACACATGGAAATTTGGGTACAAGACGAAAGTGGGGTTAGAAAAGAAACACGAGCTCAAGAAGGATGCAACAACGCAACAGCCTACACGTTGGGTCTGGCTCGATACTCCACTGGTCCTTCTGATCGGCTTTTGCTGATGAACACGAACTTTGGATGATTGGGTATATCAATTTCTACCCTCCTTTGACGACAGTCAATGGTGGCATGAAATAGTCTCAACCAGTCCATCCCAAGAAGTTGGCAAAGAGATCTCGTTTACAAATCACAACAGATCATTGGAGGCATCCGTTAGCTACCGGTAGTGAACCGACAGCGGTCTCGACCTTCCAACGGGAGTCAGAGGTTCAACAGTGATAGCATGTGTTTGAACGAAACGACTGGCCAAGAAGCAATGTGTAGCTCCTGAGTCGAACAGTGTGAGGGCAGGTTTACCGGCTATTAAGACGGTACCTACCGTAATGAGAATCAAGTCTAAGCTTACGATTTCTAAATATTAGAGTATGTAGCTTAGTGAAAAATCACATACCTGTGATTATGTGGCTTGTAGCTTCGGCTTCTTCCACTGTCATGGTATAAGCTTGGCGTCTCTGGGGCGCCTGTTGTGGAGTCTGCTGGTACACTTGCTGCTGAGGAGGGAGTGATTGACGTTGCTGGGCAGATGGTGGTGGTCGCTTCCGTTGTGGAACTCAAACTTCTGGTGGTCAAAAATTCGAACGCTACTCTCCGTAGCCAGAGTTCAAGCATAGAAAGATTCTAAGAAGGTCAATCGAAAGGTCATCAAGCTAAAAGAAGGGTGATAGTGATGAAGATCGATGACATTACATAATCATGATTCACGTCCTTGCGGTCCAGCGGACACGGTCAGGGAAGTGACTAAGCTAGGATCACTTATGCCCAGTCTAGCCAGGTCGATCCACAGACTTTAGCCAAGCACATTGACCGGTATCATGGTCCATTGAAGGAAGATTATCATTCATACGAGTGCCACCGATACAAAAGATTTTTATTAATAACTAATTAAGCCTATCAAAAATTTTTTTTTTTTTTTGGTTTTGTTAACGAATTTTTATTAAGGCCAGACAGGTCAGCTCCATTGGGGCTCTTCGAAGTGTTCCCGTCCATCTTTCGAGTGTCAAACCTGCATTCAAGAAAAATGTCAACTTAGTCGAGTATCGTATATGACACATCCTGGTTTCACTATACTGTTCACGAGGTATTTTGCACGGACCTGCGTGGGCCGCCAAACCTGTAACGACCCGCTCTCGGGGGCCCGTTACTTATTTGGTTTATTCGCAGGTTCCGCAGTTTACCAGTGAAATCAGCATAGCCACAACTCAGAGATGCATCACAATACTCAGACCAGCTTAATTACATGGGTTATTACAGTCCAAATTAAAGTACAACAACCATCACTCTCTCTCACAAATACATGAAGGAAGTACTGAAAGGAAATGCGGAAAAGGAAATACACTGTACAACACACACACCAACAAAATAGTAACTAAAAACTCTGCAGCTTCTGGGTCAATGTAGGCTCCTCAATCTCTGGGGCAATCTCCTCGATCAAGTCTTCGTCTGCCGGTGCCATAAATGGAACCGAAGGTAAGTCACAACAATTCTAGCGATAGAAAAAGAGGAGTGCACAAATATGGAGCAGTCTATAGTAAACAAGTGCGGAAAGTAAAGTAGGGACAGACAAGCATGCAAGTGCGATAGGTAAAGTACATCTGTCAAGCATGCAAGGGTGACAAGTAAAGCAAAGGTGACCGAGCAATGACAATAGCAATAACCATGACGATATCAATGACAATAGCAATAATGAGAGTAAATGTGCCTAGCCTAGACCGTGACTTATAACGGGAAGTACAGTGAGCAACCAAGAGGCCAACTCTTGCCACGGGTGCTACCCGGGCGAACCAATCTCTGAGAACTATGCAATAATCTGTGAACTGTGAACTGTGATCTGTGATGGTTGTCACCGGCACTGTTATGGGTTGCTAGAACCCGCACGGTGACAACAAAGTCTGGACTAGTCGCTCCCGCACTTCCGCAATTATAAGTTACCCCAAAACCCAGAGTCTGTGAATGTTACTGTACTCTGCAATTTTACCAGACATTAACCATTCTCACATTTCTAGTTACAATCTTTCTGTCAAGCAATGTCAATAATCTGTTCAGGTCAATAACTGTTCCGAGACTAGGTGTCAAGTCCTATGTTCATACGAGTACACTATCTATATTTCTAAGGGTAGAATTTACTGTGACTTACACTATTGGGATCGTCGTAGCGAGACGAAGATGGAATTAGAGCGCAAGGATTGGCACCTGCAAACACAAGTAAATATCAGTTAATGGCTACACAAAGTATTATCTAATTAGTTGGTCGTTTTGATTTTCAAATCTGGATAAAACGGCGACGAAAAGGGTCCTAAATTTTTATATAGACTATATATGATAAAATTAGTTTTACTGCAAGAGGGAATATTTTTCTGAAGTCTATAGTAATTTTTATAATTTTTAGAAACTCAAAACTAGTTTAAAAACCCAATTTATTTAAGTGGCGCGTAACTTCCGTAAATTGTTCCGGGAGCAATCCAAGTCGGAATTACTCGAATGAACAGTCAAAACGACCGTCTCGAAGTTTACTTTCACATATAATTTTATCATATATAATTGTGAGTGAAAACAGCGAGTTACGATTTTTAGAAAGATTTATACGTATTTATCTTTTAGGTTTAAAAATTTATTCTGGAAAAAGTAGGCGTCTGATCGCAATGCGACCAGCGCCATTGGATCCGGAATGTTGTTTCTGATTTTCCAGAGCTATCCGCACATTTTTCTGGGGTCTGTATATTTAGTTATGGATTTAATACCCTAAAACCCTATTATTAATTAATTAAAAACGAAAATACGAAAATACTTTTCGTATATTACGAAATTGCCATCGGGATCTCAGGCGAGGGAGCGGGGCGCTCTTCGGACGGCGGGCGAAGCCCGGAGGGAGGGGCGGAGGCTTGACGGCGACGAGGAGGGAGCGTCGGCAGCGCTCGACGGAGATGAGGCGGCGACGGCTCCGGGGTTCGGAGCGGCGGCGATCGGCTTGGGGGACGGCGGCTTCGGGCGGGGTCGGGGCACGGCAGATCAGGGCGGCGCTGGCAGGGGTTCGCCGGAGCTGCGGCGGGCCTCGGGGGCAGAGGCGGAAGCGGGGGCGGGGCGGTCGTCGTCGGCGCTGTCGACGTCGAGCGGCTGCGGGGGCAGCGGAGCACGACGAGATCGGGGCGGGGTCGGAGCTCGTCGGGGACGGCGAGCGACGGCGGTGGCGGCGATCGGGACAGAGAGAGAGGCGGAGCGGGAGGGGGGTTCTGCGCCGGAGGGGGGGCGGCGAGGCGGCGGAGACGTGGTGGCGGCGACGTCGGGGAGCAGTCGGGGCAGTGGCGGAGAGGAGGGGCTTCGGGCGGATCTCGGGGGTTGACGGCGAGGCTTGGGGGCGGCGGCGCTCGGAGGAGGCGCCGTGCTCGGGGTTCGTCGCGACATCGAAGGGCGCTGACGGCGAGCTTGGTCGGAGCTCCGGCGTCTTCGTGCAGTGGCGGGCGCTGGGAGCAGCTCGAGGCTTCGTCGGAGATCGACGGTGGCGCTGTGGCGGAGTCGGAGGAGGCCCGGCGGGGCGGTGCTTGAGCTGGAGGACGAGTGCATTGCCGGTGATGAGGGTGAAGTCGAGGGTGAGAGAAAGGGAGAGACTGTGAGAGTTAGAATGAAGGGTGGGTTCCGTCTGCGGGCTTGGGGTTTCAAACGAAAAGCAAAAGAGAAAAGAGAGGGTGACTGTGTTGAGGGTTGCCAGGCTTTGAAACAATGGGAGAATGAACGAGAGATGAAGAGAGAGTCTGTGTGTGAAGATGAACGGGTTAAGCCCGTTATTTATAGGGTTTAAAAAGATGATATTATAAAATGATATTATAATTTGCTATTAAATAGGGATGATCAATTTTGGGGGATGGATGTCGGATCTGAACCAACTAGTCGGTGGGGATTAAGGGAGTGGGGTTAGGGTAGTTAGGAAAGTTATTAGGGGTAAAAGTAACTAGGTAAAAGTAGTTAGTAATTGTAAAAAGGTCATTAGTGAATGTAATTAGCCGGGCGGTGAAATACAGACACGTTTTTACAAACGACTCCGAAAAATTACGAAAACATACCCACGGGATCGTATCATCGCGAGGATCGCTAATACAAGATCCGTTCTGGGATTTGAGCTACGGAAATACTAGTTTAGGCCAAAACATTTTGAAAGCGGGTTTGCGGGTTCTAGACTGAAATGATATCAGAAAATTATGAAATTAATGTGGGGAGCCCTAAATGATCATATGATGCTAATGTAGAAGTTTGAAAACGTTTTGAATACGTTTGAATAGAAAATAAATTCGTCGAATCAAAACGGTAATTTTGGAAGATGAATTTTAACAGGAATGTTTTGGGCATTTGCGGAAATCTGAAATTGCTGAAATACAATATAATAAGTCTAGTGCTCTAAAATATTTTTAAAAGAATTTTTGAAATCAATTTTGACATACAACTCCTAACTAACCATTATAAAGAAGATTTAGAATAAAAATACGTTAAGTACGTATTTGAAGTGTTTGAAAAAATACAGGCCGTTACAAGATTCCTTGTAAGAGATTAGGGTTTTGGAGATTGATAGAGAAGGTGAGTGATTTCTTCTTTTCTCCTTTGATTTCTTCTTCCTTGAGTGAGTTTGTGAGGGCTTGTGCTATTGGCCAAGTTATTACTCACGTGAGTGGAAGCAAGATTGTAACCCTAAATTGGTGGATCTCTCTGATAGTAGAATCGTCTGGGATTGCTGGATGTAGGTTGTTTACAACTGAACCAGGGTAAATTCTATCGTGTCTGCGTTTGATTTGATTTGTTGCTATTATTCGTTTGCTGCTTTCATTTGCAAGGTTGTAGGGTTTATTGTTGGGTGAATTGGGGTTCTTATTGCTAGCCCTAGATTCCTGATTAGTTTCTTAGGGTTGGTTTCCGCGTGGATCCCAGGGTTGTTCCGCAGTGATTTTATCCCCAACACCAAGAACTCCAATTAGCAAAGAGAACAATACAACTAGATATGAGTTCTGGTACTTGAAGAAAAAAGACGAAGATAAGCTCAATCATTTCCTTGCAGATGCAGTTGTCGTAGAGAAGAGTTGTCAGAGGAGACGATAAGATCCAAATATTCTCGTAGCAACCTCCAAATTTCCGTTTATCATCTTTAAGCCCTTCAACACGGTGTAAGATAGATAACGAGTCATATATCACTTTTACTGATGTAAGAGAATTTGAAACATGAAGAAAGGTGGAGAAAAATTAGTTAGCATAACACAGTTGTCAGGTGAAATTTATTTTACCCTCCCCGTAAATAAATGCTAGCTAATCAGTTGATATCACATGTTACATGCATGAACGCAAAACATTAAGCTGATACACAAAAGAACTGATAAATATATTATAAAAAGGTATAGAAATGATAGACCATGAACAACAACAACAAAGCTATGTACTATGATGATTGATATGCCTCCACAAAATTCTTTCCACCTCTTTCCACTCATTAACATCTGGTGCATCTGTCAAATCTTTTTCTGCTCGCACCAACCATTTGTCACCACCAATCCACACGGCTAAAGCACGGATCATCGGGTGCATTCTGACGTAATCTGTATTGCTACCGCTCCCTAGCAAGGACGCAGCTTTTAATATATCAAGGCCATCATAAGAAGCACCATAGTCGTCTACTAAAAGCCCTTCGCCTATACAGTAATTTGTAATGACCTGCTTAGAAATGTCACAATCCTTCGGAAACGTTGAACAATATAGGAAGCATGTTCTCAATTTGTCATCTTCAAGATCCTCGTAACTAAGCTTCAAACGTGCGAGCACTTTTTTCATGCCTTTGATTTTCAGGGGGGTGTTTTCTAGAGTTGCCATTGCTTTCTCCCACTCCTCTGGTGTCTTTTTCTTTGCCATAGCACATCCAACAGCAATAAGTGCAAGTGGTAGACCCCCACATTCTGTTACCATTCCCTCGGCATGCTGCCTTATCAACGGGTGAGACTCAATGAGCTTCCAGCCTGCCTTCTCTACAAACAAACTCATGGCCGCCTCCGACTGCAAGCATTTAACCTTGACCCTGGCTGCTCCCATGCTCTCACATACATCTTTTAGTCGTGTCGCCAATATGACCTTACACTTCGTATGATGTGAAGCAGTAGGAATTCCTACACCATTGAGATCCACGGCTTTCCATACGTTATCCAAAATGAGTATAAAGTTTCTCTCTTCGAGGTTCACACGGATACGTCGAGCAAGTTCTTCTCGGCTTTTGTTTCGATATCCTGTAAATCCCAACTTGTCTGCAACAGCCTTTTGAGCCTCCTCTGCATCATGACTTCCCTTCATGTCTATCCAGATGATCCGATATTTGTGTCTGAGAGGGGATTTGTCACGGAATGTCTTCAAGAGTCTTGTCTTGCCCACCCCTCCCATTCCATGGATCCCAATGACGCTTACTTCGTCATTGTTTACAAGTTCTTCAAGCCTCCCGAACACTGGGCCCTTGTCTAATGCCACCAATCCAGACGCAGCAGGCGTTTCCCCATGGTATGTATGTGCAATCACTAAAGGCATCCTGACAAACCAAATGGAGAAGGGCTTATCAAAATAATAAAAGAACACGCACACACGTACGCGCACTCTCTCATGCTTGCACCATGACACACAAGCAACCATAGAGGGATAAAAGGGAAGGGGGGGCAACGTACCCTGTGGAAGGATATTCCGCCATGAAGATGGGCTCAAACTTGGACTTGACGTCATCATGCTTTTCTGGCCATTCCAGTCCGTTCCACCATGATAGCTGACCCTTGATGCATCGCAACTTCTCTGCATTCACGTCGAGAATTTCCAAGGAAGGGAAAGCCAATGGTCTGCTCCCACTACTCAGGCTCTCTAGCTCTGGCAGGTTTACGAGTACCAATTCGAAAAGACTAGGCAGCACGTCTATCTCTTTCCACATGAGATTTTTCATTGACTGGAAGAAACCATCACATATTTCTTCTAGAGGATTACCCTGAAGAAAAAGTGTTAGCAGACAAGGGGAATCTGGCTTCTCTGACAATTTTCTAATTCTGTTATGCGTGAGTGATATCCTTTCAACCCCTCTCCATTCATCAACCTTGGGCGCCTCTGCCAGTCCTTGTCCTGCTCTTATCAGACATTTTTTCTCCGACATACCTCTTTCTATCCACGTTATTGAAATACTTCGCTTCAAATGGTCATGCACTTCTCTCATAGGATGAATCTCCAGAGGTGTGTTTTCTAGTTTGGTGATTGCACTTCTCCACAGCTCAGGAGTATCTTTCCCTGCCATTTCCTGCCCAACAGCTATGAGGGCACGTGGAAGACCCCCGCACTTCTTCACCATTATCTCAGCACGATGCCTTATCGTCGGGTCAGACTCAATAAGCTCCTTCCCTGCCTTCTCTGCAAACAGGCTCCATGCCTCATTTGCATCCAAGCATTTGACCCGAATCTTGGTATTCTCCGCATCCATCCTATTGCAAACACTTTTTATTCTTGTTTCCACTATGACCTTTGACTTTGACTTTGTTTGACGTGGGCCAATGGGAACTCCGACAACCTTGAGATCCACTTCTTTCCGGACATTATCTAAAATCAGCACATAACTTTTCGTGTTTAGGTATTCAGCCATGCGACAAGCTCGTGCTTCTTCATTTTCTTGTTCAGTAAGGGGCAGTCCCAATTTCTCCAAAAATTTCATTTGAGTATCTTTCACTGTGCGACAGTCGTCCATATCGACTCCGATCATCAAATGAGTTACCCTTAGAGGGGATTGGTTATGAAATTTATCCAGAAGTTGTGTCTTCCCGACCCCTCCCATCCCATAGACCCCGATGATGCTCACTTCGTCGTCAGCAGCAAGGTCTTGAAGCTTGTTAAACTCGTAGTCCCGGCCGACCATGCCGACCATGGATCCTCCAGGCCTCTCCACATAGCGGCTTGGCGCCAAGTCTATAGCAATGTCCTGTGGAATGTTGGTCTCCAATTCCTTGGCAGTGGCCATCATTTTCACGGCATCCTTACTGTTTGTGTAGCTGGCACAAACATTCGGGGAAATGCCACACAGACACTTAACCTTAAGCCTTTTGGAGTAAGCGCCAATCATTTGTGCAGCTTTACCTGTTTTAAGAATAAGCATGCACATTACGGGCACTGACTTATATGGACTATAAAAAGCAAATTAAAACAGACTATACACCAAGGGAAACCAAGTTCTGTGTATTGCTATCTGTTGTGCACACGGTTGTGTGTAGTAATTAATATTTCTGGATATTACTGACCCATACTCACCTACAGCATGCTTGTTTTCTACGTAATGAAATTTGAACCTCTGGAATCACATCCCTATAAAATTTATTTAGTATGCAGAAATTTACAAACATAGGCAACAGTCCGCTTGACCACAGTCCGCTTGCACCCATACTGCTTTTTAAGCACCGTTTTTTATTTTTAAAAAATAGGCCTATTTGAATAGCATATAATACCCTCAAACAGTACTACCGTTAGATAAAAATCTACATGAATTATAAGTTTTGATAAAATCCGCATAATATGCGGCATGTTATTATAAAGCTTATTGACATTTTGTTATTTGTATGTGGAGTATGTGCATAGACCATGGTTGTGTGTTTTTGTCTACATTTATAAAACGTACACGAGCGCATTCAAATGATAGGAGCTTTAATTCTCCTAGGGCATACCTAACTATACCAAAATGCACAATGTATAATTCAATCAAATGATCCAGTGCATCCATCATAATTACAAGTTTTAAAAGTTATAAATTTACACATTATTATGATATTGTCCATGCCATCAATGGATGAAAAGAGAGTGGGTTTTTAATAATATAACTATAAAAATTTCCACAATACATAAACTACTGCCCTCAAACCTATCATGTTTGATTTGATGTTTCTTTTACGACCCACAGGCTCTTTCTGTATGTTTTTTTTAAAAGAGAACGGAACGTGTGAATTTTGAAGAAGTTTAAGTTATATCATAGAAACTTGTCCATTTTCTAGCCAATTGATGGTTGATCTTTGTTGTTTTATAGCGGTTATAAGAGGAATCATCACCTTTCAGCGGCGACGCAAGAGAAGTGGGGGCGACAAATTAGCTTCAGCTGTATTTTTGTAACTTTTGGAGTTCACGGGTATTTTTGTTAATCTGGACAAATCAGTCATCTATATATATACTTGGGGGCTCGGGTTATAGTTCTTCTTATTGAAACTAAGAGAGAAAACCCTAAAACTAATGTAAAACCCTAAATAGAGGAGAGTTAAGCATTGTCTCTCAAATCAAAGGCTATGAGAGCGGTTTCCTCTCGAAAGAAACCATCTTATCTCTTATATTCCACTTTTTATCTATAAAAATCAAATCTTTTTCACTCAAAACCCTAGAAGTTTCTATCAAATTTGTATCAGAGCAAGATCCTGATGACTACTACGACAAGAAAGGTGGAAGCTTTCGAGGAAAAACTTGACGCCGACATGGAGGAATTGAAGAAATCATGCCAATCGATGGAGGAAAGGTTATCGTCAAATGAATTTACGGTGGAGATGTCGGATGCGTGGATGAGAGCTTCGATGGATGCCCTAATGGAGAAAATTTCAAAGACGATCACTGTTCTTGGACCGAGAGATCAGATCTGAGAGATGACGATGGCAAAAACTCAGATCTAAGGTGAAAGACAGAAGCTTTGACCAAAGGGAAGGAGAAAGACGGTAACTTTGAAGGTGATCCACCACCAGAGTCAGATCTTGGGTACCACGGCCCTTGGGCCGAAGCGACGGGGGAAGACCAACCTAGAGGCGACATGCACCGACATGCACGTTAAGGGGCCCGTGGCCAATCGGAGGCCCCTGCAACGGCTGGCGACCTTCAATCGTTAGTGGCTGGCAACACCCTGGGGGTCGCCTGGGGCCGTGCGGCCCTCCTGTGGCAACGAACCTTTTGGGGTCACCTACGGCCTCGTAGCCCCTAGGCGGCCCCGCCTAGGGCCTGGGAACCTCGCGGCCCCTAGGCGGCCCTGCCTGGGGCTGGCAACCCCCCGCATAGGACAGATAGACATGATGGAGTTGGCCCAGATGATTGAGGATAGGCACATAGCAGAGCGACGGGTCAATGTAGCTTGGAGTGGCTCCACTTTCCGCAGCTAAGCACCTTTAGGAGGGTAGAAGGCCCCTGCAGGAGGAGTCTAGATCGGAGGAGTCCAGACTAGTAGGGAGAGGAGTAGGTGTGTACAGCCGAGTGGACAATTCTGGTGCATAACGAAGGCGAATGTGCACAACAGGAAGGAGAAGGGGTTATGTTTCCGATGTGACGAAAAGTTTATCCCAGTGCACCGAAGTCGAGACCTCACCCTCCAGGTGTTATTAGTGGATGATTAGGAGGATGAGACTGTGTAGGCGGAGGAAGAGGATGGAGGTGAGCATGAGCATCCCCACTTGGACATAGCAGAGGTATCACTCAACTCCGTGGTGGGGTTCACTTCAAACTACACTATGAAGTTAATAGAGATGCTTTTAGAGCAGGAGGTCACGATGTTGATTGACAGTGGGACCACCCACAATTTCATCTTCAACCAGGTAGTGGAACAACAGAGATTAGAGCTGGTGGAACTGAAAGTTTCAGAGTGATGATGGGAACATGGAAGATGGAGCGCAATAAAGGAGTTTGATGTATGCTGATTTTGACTCCACAGATGATTCAGATTGTGGAGGACTTCTTGCCACTAGGCCTGGACAGTAAAGATGTTATTTTGGGTCTAAGGTGGCTACGGTCATTGGGGTCATCAATTGAAAACTATTGCGAATGGAGATCCAGGATGGTGGAAGAGTGGTGATGCTACAGGGAAATCTCAACTTGTGCCAAAACATGGTTTCTTTAAAGACAATGGCTAAGGCAATACAAACAGAGGGCAGATGATTTTTGGTGGAGTTGCAGGGGTTAGTAGGGAATGATGAGGAGCAAAAGCAGGACATCCCTCCAGTGATGTAGCCGGTACTGGTTCGGTTTGAGGGAGTGTTCCAGGTGCCTCGTGGGCTCCCACCTCTATAGGACCATGAGCATGCCAGTCCTGTGAGAGGGAGCCTTACCTATCAGCGTGATGCCACACCACTACCCACAGGTGCAGAAGATCGGTATCAAGAGGATGGTGATAGAGATGATTTTGGCAAGTATGATCCAGAACATGTGAGCCTTTTTCAACCCCAGTCCTGCTAGTGAAGAAGAAGGATAGCAGTTGGAGGTTCTGCGTTGACCACATGGTGTTAAATAAGAAGACGGTGCCAGACAAATTTTTCATTCATGTGATCGACGAGCTCCTAGATGAGCTTCATGGAGCCGCAATCTTCTCCAAGATTGACTTGAAGTCAGGGTACCACCAGATTAAGATGTGGTCTGCGGATGTGGCCAAGACTGCTTTTAGGACTCGCGATGACCATTACGAGTTCTAGATCATGCCTTTTGGCTTGACCAACGCACATGCTACTTTCCACTCCTTGATGAACAAGGAATTCTATCCATATTTGAGGAGGTTTCTGCGGGTGTTCTTTGATGACATTCTAGTATACAGTCAATCCATAAAGACACATGTTGAGCATTTAGGGATTGTGCTACAGGAGCTGCAGAGCCACCGACTTTATGCTACTAAGAGGAAATGCTTGTTCGCTCATCTTTGGGTGGAATGCTTGGGGAATGTAGTATCGACAGAGAAAGTAACAGAGAAAGCAACAGTAGATAAATCGAAAATTATAGTGATCGTTGATTGGTCACACCCTACCACTTTGCGGGAGCTGAGAGGATTATTAAGCTTGACGTGATATTATAGGAAGTATGTAAAGGGATACATCACCATTGCCTGACTATTGACAGAGCATCTTAGGAAAGACAATTTCCAGTGGAATGATAATGCGATGAGAGCATTTAAGGTCATGAAGAGGGTCATTATCAGCGTACTAGTGATGGCTCTCCCAGATTTTAGTAAGCCGTTTGTGGTTGAGACGAATGCCATGTGGTATGGATTGGGTGTCGTACTTAGCAGGATCAGAGTCTGGTGGCTTACTTCAACTAGGTGTTGATAGTGAGGGCTCGGATCAAGTTAGTGTATGAGCGTGAGCTGATGGCCATTATGCTAGCAGTGTAGAAGTGGACACCCTACTTGCTTGGTCATTGTTTCATTATGTGTGCGGACCAGAGGAGCCTTAAATACTTGCGTGAGCAGCGGAAGGTCAACAGGGAACACCAGGGGTGCTCAAGAAGCTGTTCAGTTATGATTTTGACTCTCAGTACCTACCATGGCTTGAGAACAAGACGTCAAATGCATTGTTATGACGTGGGGGAGGATTCACAGTTGGCCACTTGTCTATACCAGTGCTGCAAGATTGGGAGCCATTGCTTTAGGAGATTGAAGCAGATGAGGAGTTGGCCATAATATGGTCTACACTTCTACAGTGATCGACGAAGTTTCCAGGGTATTTCTTGGAGGGTAGTGGTTATTATATTAGGGACGGTTGGTTTTGCCTAGGACCTTCCCACACATTCCGAGCATCTTACATGAGTTTCATGGTAGTGCGGTTGGGAGTCATTATAGGTCCTCAAGACTTATCGACGCTTATCGATGGAGGTGTACTGGAATGGTGGCTATGTGTGATGCGTGTCAACGTCACAACTATATGGTGATGGGTCCTGGAGGTTTGATACAGCCAATATCTCTACCAAATCGAGTTTGGAAGGAGGTGACGATGGATTTCATCAAGAGGTTACCGAAGTCAGCCTGATTTTCAGTCATTCTTTTTGTGGTAAACTGTTTTAGCACATATGCACACTTTGTAGCCCTTCGACGTCCATATACGGATGTGTAAGTTGTAGAGACATTCCTACGGGAGGTGGTACGGCTCCATGGGATACCAGAGTCCATTTTATCATATATGGATCGGTTCTTCTTAAGTCATTTTTGGAAGGAGCTCTTCCGAATGCAAGGGACAGTACTGAAGCGTAGCACATCATATCACCCCTAGACTGACAGCCAGATTGAGGTCGTCAACAGAAGCATTGAGACTTATCTACGCTGTTTCGTTTCAGAGACATTGAGGCAATGGGTGAGGTGGTTGGCTTGGGTAGAATATGGGTACAACACCTCTTACCACACCACAGCTCAGACCACGCTATTCAAGCTTCTATATGGCCGAGACCCTCCACATCTAGTACATTATTGCCATAGTTCTATCCTAGTTTCTCATGTGGATGAATACTTGGAGGAGAGGGACATGGTGTTGGTGGAGATGAAGAGATATCTGACCAGAGCTCATCAGATTATGAAGACACATGCAGAGGCGCATAAGGAGGAGGTTCATGTTGTTGGAGGGAGCTCTTCTTGAGTCATTTTTGGAGTCATGGGCCATGGTCTATTATATCAGATATGGATTGGTTCTTCTTGAGTCATTTTTGGAGGGAGCTCTTCAGAATGCAGGGGACAGTATTAAAGCACAGCACATCATATCACCCCCGACTAACAACCAGACTGAGATTGTCAACAGAAGCATTGTGACTTACCTACGCTATTTCGTTTCAGAGACACTGAGGCAATGCGTAAGATGGTTGACTTGGACAGAATATTGGTGCAACACCCCCTACTACACTGCAGCTCAAACCATGCCATTCAAGATTCTATATGGTTGAGACCATCCACATCTACTACGTTCTACCCTAGTTTCTCATGTGGATGAATACTTGGATGAGAGGGCCAGGGTGTTGGAGGAGATGAAGAGATATCTGACCAGAGCTTAGCAGATTATGAAGACAACGACAAATCGCATAGGAGGGAGGTTTAGTTTGTTGTGGGAGACAAGGTGTATTTGAAGCTGTGACCGTAGCGCTAGAGATCCTTGGCACATAAGAGATTAAGAAGCTGTCACCTTGATAATTTGGACCATATGAGATTGACGTGAGGATCAGCCAGGTTCCCAATAAATTGAAGTTACCACTGGACTTCATTGTGCATCTAGTTTTCCATGTCTCATAGCTTCATCAGGCTATTGGGGACCACACACCTTCTCTATCGCTACCATCGACCTTGATTGAGGACATGGAGGTCATCTTGAAGCCAGCAGAGCTGAGGGGAGTCCAACGGGAGAAAAATAGGGATTTGTGAGGTATTGATACAATGGAAGGTGCTTCCTGACCATGAAGCTACTTGGGAACATTTTGTCATCATAGTACAGCGGTCTCCAGGCTTCCACCTTGAGGAAAAAGGTGAAAATTTGGGAAAGTAATGATGGAATCATCACATATCAACGACGGCACAAGAGAAGTGGGTCGGCAAATTAGCTTTAGTGGCATTTTGTACTTTTTGGGTTTTAGGGGTGTTTTTGTAAATATGGACAAATTAGTCCTATATATATACTTAGGGATTATGGTTATTGTTGTTCATGCTGAAACTAAGAGAGAAAACCCAAGAACTATGTAGAACCCTAGATAGAGGAGAGTTAAGCATTCTCTCTCGAATCAAAGGCTCGGAGAGCGGTTTCCTCTCTAAAGAAACCATCTTATCTTTTGTATTCCACTTTTTATCTATAAAAATTAGATCTTTTCCACTCAAACCCCTAAAAGTTTCTATCATTGTACATATGACTCAAAATTTCAGTGAAGCTTGTCGTCCTCGATCTATAGTTTTCTATTTCTTTTATTGGTATTCATGACATAGATACATTGTTGACAGTCGTAATTACATGGCATTATCATTATTTTGTCAATAGATTCATGTAAAATTGAATTGATTTTTTGCATATACCAATAAATTATTGGAAAGTTCCCATAAATAAATAAAGGACATTTTTTAAGGAAAATCATAATGGGTTTAAAGACTCTTCAAGAAAACTTGTTACAAAATTTAAAAATCTTCTCAGTGAAAAAGATTAATCTTTTATGGCATCATGACATAGTAGTCCCTATTTCATAGCCGAAACGCAAAATAGTCTCCAGATTAGTCAATATACATAGCCCCTTTTTCCACGGAACAACTCTTTTATGGACCAATTAACAAGGCATAATGGTCCCTAATTTCACTTATATGCCAAAAGAATCCCACGTTAGTTTATTAAAAATTTAGTGGTATTACCCAATTTTATTACTAAAAGAAAATAGAAAATCATCATTATGCCCTAAAATATAATACTACAACCATTAAGACTAAATATTGGGAATTTCGTATGGAATCTTTAAAACTTGTTCGTATAGACGTAATTATTTTCTAATGCATTCCAAAGAGAAAATGCATCAAATTATTCCGAGACATGATATCAATAATAACCAATGATCATCATATCACAACAAATTCACGCATATATGCCAAAATTCCAAAGTTTTGAATATATGACATAGATGAAATTCAATAGAAAATTTCCCAATCTCTTGGAGATTACATGAGAAAAGACAGCATCATTGAAGAAGTTCACAGGAAACTACCAAAGTTTTGAAACCTTATCAACCGGTGGTTATCGGTTCTATCAGAGGTATCAAACTTTTGTTATTGTCTTAGTCCATGTGCTAATTGAAGTTTAATCTTTGTCTTCATTCACTTTTTGATGTATCTTTGATCTATATTCGACGATGCTTTAATTAACTACAAAAGGAGGAGTTAGTCACAATTAATTATGTTTGCTCATTATCACAACCAAATTGGAGGATCCAATACTTAACACCATCACCATCTTCTTCCTTTTAAAGATATCCGCTGGTAAAGTATCTGTGTCAGACACACCCTATGGACACAAATCTTACTTAAGGTTGCCTTCATCTTGTACTGCCATATCTCGATGTTTTTCTTACCATCAAACTTCTTGATTTTGTATTGTGATTCTCCAACCATCGCATATGAACCACTCATATACGAACTCGAGCCAATTGCTTTTCCGATTCCAGTACCTTTCGTAGAAAAATTCTCTAACATTACATTGAACTTGTTTCATGAATCTTGATTTGATACCAATTGTTCAGGGATTTGGGTCCACCTGTTGGACTACTATACCCACTTGATACGCTTATTAGAAAGACAATCATCCCGCGGAATTTCAAGAATCGTTAAACCAACGAATAAAGCTAACGAGTGTTTCTGCAAAACCTGCAACATAAACACTATATGAAAAGTAACATAAAATAAAAGAAAAACATGCACTTCACACCAAGATTTATACTGGTCACATCCAATACTTGGTGTATGTTTAATTGGAGAGATCGCTAATGCTTTAATAATTTTGGATTACAAAGTATGACGTTTGGTTCAAGGGAAAAATCACATCCATTAAGAATTTGGGCAGAAAATAATGGGAAAACTCTCTTTTGGCTCTAAAATTGCCCTCTCTTCACACCAAGATACATTATTAAGCTCATATTGTTATAATTAGTATATATGATGTATCTTTTATTTTTTGTCATAGATATGATGTTAAAACCTTGAAAATATACTCTCTCTCACTTCAAATAATAAGTTGAGACTTAGACTATTCATTACCTTAAACATGGCCAATTAACGTTGGTTCTAAGTCTATCTATTCATTCAAGTATAAGTTAATTGACCAATAAACCCTTTAATCGACTAGCGTATTTCAGATATTTGAAGAATCAAATGCAGCTTGAAATAATCGACTACCCCTTTTTTAGTCGACTAATACAGAATAATATATCTTTACCAATTTGTATTATTAGTTGACTAACCTATACATTGGTCGACTGATACAGAAATGTATATTTTCACAATGTATTGATTAGTTGACTATCCATTCCCTAGTTAATTAATGATAAGTTTCATAAGTTTGAATTTTTTACCATTAGTCGACTAATGCAATTACTAATTAACTAATGCAAAAACGCAAACTCTTCTTTGACTTAAACCATTAGTTGACTAATGACTATGCTAGTCGACTAATAGTCACATTGCTTACGTTTGACTTTAGATTATAGCCATTTTTTGATCCATTGCACCTATATTTGTAAACATGAGTGTTGGATTTCAGCTCTATAAATAGTGTTTGAGACCTTAGATGTTTAACAAGATTGGAAAATTTTAAAAGCTTTGATTTCTTATCTCTTCTTGTTCCAAAAAAGCTAAAATTTTGTCCAAATTTTGTTCTTTCAAATTCATCTATCTTAAAACAGAATCACACTACTTAGCCATCATTAGGTTCACATGCACGTCAATTCAAATATTTACATCATTAAAAATATTTGGATTTGTAATTTATTACTTGTGCGTAGTCGAATTATATATATGATGATGTTCCCCTCACCCCTGACCCCCGTCTAAATTTCACATCTTCAGGTTCGGGCATGCTTGGATATAAAACATGGAACTTCCTTGCAGTATTGGGTGACCCGATCGATCACCCTTCTCATACAAAAAAATTTATATTTATCATATCATAGATACAAGCATCAAGTGATTTTTGGTGTTTTGCAGGTTTCCTAATGTATGGGTGAACATCTCCAAATTTCCTTATCTTTTGGTTTCATAGGCCACAAAGCTTTTTAAGCATCTTTCATGGTGTCCAAATAATGATAATCATCAAAATACATAGCTAACAGCTGTCATCATCAATCATCCAAGCCATAATCTTTTAACTATGTGTCCTGATAATAAGCTACTACTAGATCGGTACTATAACGTGCGTGTAGAGAGAAAAGAAGCTTTATATATTTCGTGGTTCTTGCAGCAGTAAGAAAAACAAATTAATCAGAAGGGTTTGCAGAGATTGCACCTTGGAGTTCATCAGCATTGTGCAGCCACAAGCTCAGTTGTTCTGTTGGTATCTTCGACTCTCTTGCAGCATCGTCGAGCCTTCTCAGCAGGCTGTCCCTCTTGGCCCTCAGCTTGACCATCTCATCCTTCAATGACTCCATGTTGTCTTCGCAGGACATGACATGGCCGAATGCGACCTTGAAGAAGCTGATGAAGGGTTCCCTCGAGCATTTGCCGGTGGACAAAATTACATCTACCATGTTGGAAATGGTGGGAGTGCAAATCTTCGTTGGAGCAAGCAGGATAGAGAGGCAGCTTCATGTATCTTAAATACATGTATGTGTTAGCGTTCAATCTGAACACTGAAAACTAATTCTAGTCTTGCTTGGCGCGTTTGTAAGAAGTCAACGACGGTTGGGCACATACGATTTTAATTATTAGGTGACATTAATACTGAATAGTAAGATAGATAACATGTGTCTCCTTCTTGTAGGTCGCTATTATCATGTGGGTACTGGTTTTTTAGTAGTATGTTATAGCGACTTGGGTCTACATTTATTCAGTCATCTCTTATCATATGTATAATTAATAGATGAAGATAAGATTATTGGCTTTTCAGCCCTCAAATGGATGAAGAAATCGCAAGGAGATCATGGGGAAATTATAATATTGCAAGTAGCCAACCACATCCATAAGAGAAATAGAGAGACCATGTGTGTGTGTGTCTGATAAAGAGAGAAGATAGAGAGGGAAGATGTCAGTGTCTGTTCGTGTACAATGGGTGTGAAGAGAGAGAGAGAATAACTTTGGGCCTACTAAAATGGCTGGGTTGCCAATCCTAGTCATTTGATTTTTCTCTGTTTGTGCCAAATGGAGACAAATCAAAATTGTGGCCATTTTTATTGATCATTTGGCTTTATTTTGAACCGGATTGACAGCTCTGGTCAAATTAGCTTTCACAAATTTTGGCTAGGATTCTCAACCTTTTTATTTTTTGGTCATCTAATTTAACGTAAAATCGAGCGTGAAAGCTGATGTAAAGCTGATGTAGCCAGAATTGATGGATTTGATGATTTCAGACTTTGTTGGCTTTTAAAATTATTTTAAAATTTTTGACTTATTGAAAATTTGTCCAAAAACAAGATGCAACAGAGAATACAATTTATTTTGGACACATGTTTTTGGCACTGTTTTGGCTAACGAAATATTCGTGAATGGTCATACGGTTTAAACTTTACTCTCCATCCTTCAACTTTCTACATAAGACATAGAGACCAAAAAACGTTAAATTGTCCTATTAGAATGTAAGCTCACGAAGTCTCACACGAGCCTCTTTGTAATTAAGCTTGTCTAATGACTTTTTAATTGTGATATGCAATAAGTAATCTTCTATTATATAATTTGAAGTAATTTGGATAGTGTTAGGATCCGAACACAAAAAGGTATATATTACCCAAATTTTCTTTAGAGAAGACATAAAATTCTCTCTTTTTTCTTGAGACAAACTTGCATGCTGGAATTTTTTATTTTTTATTATTTATTTATTTTTATTTTTATTCATTTTTAGCTTTTGGCTTTGGCAATAGATTTTTAGGCTTTTCGTGATTTTTGCCTTTTGGGCTATCGATGTTGCCTTCTAAGACTTGTGTACTAAGGTTTCAATTTACTCTCATTTATACAGTCATTTCTCATTCAAAATTTCAACGTTGAACCCATGGAAAGACAGCATGAGGAAGAAGACGGTATATGTCTCATTTTCAATGTAAGCAGGGCGTAGTTACAACTTGGGTCACGTGACGTCCATTTAACAGAAAATTTAGCCGACTCAGATGATCCATCAAGCATCACCGGATCAACTGATTTATAAGATGAAATGTATGATTGAAATGGAGGGTAACACGCTAGATATATGGGTCAATTGTTTGTTTAGAGAGCATGATGCTTGGATTGGTGAATGGAGAATTAACAAAATAAAAAAAATAGACGAGAAAATGTTGGACACAAACTTTTAACTTATTTTGGTAAATGTATCTTGTGACAGAAAAATAATAATGTTCATAATAAGAAAGGAAAAAACCAGCATGGCTCACTTCTCATCTCTCATAAATTACTTGAAATAAGCAGTCTGCTGCTGCACATTTTTATAGTTTTATGGCGCGTGGTATGCACTTGGAGAAAAAATAATTTTATAATATTGATACATAATTAGATGGCATTAGTAGATTACTGATTAGTAAAAGCATGAGCAGATACTGATTCGGGATATAAATTGGATACTTTCCCCCCATTTCTGGGCATTTTTTGTGTATATCATGTTAATTTTAGCTTTGATGCGTGCGTATTCGAGATATTGTGAATTATTAAAGCCTATTCCTATTTTATACATAAAATGTGTTTTTATGGACTAATCTTTGCTTCCCTTATTTTTCAGGTACTCCTGAGATTTTTCTGGATTTTCTGGAATTTTTCCGGAATTTTTCGAAGCTTGGAGACATTTTTGGGAATTTATCAAGCAAGGGAAGCTATTCTGGAATTTTAAAAAAAAAGAAAAACACTAAAAAGGGATTTGGGCCCATCAGCCCGCGGCCCGCTCTTTGAGCGGGCCGCTGTGTTACTTTAAAAAAATAAAAACGCGCGCGCTTGGGACGGCCCGCTGGCCGGCCCGCGGCAGCGGGCGAGGCACGTGCCCCGCCCAGGATGCGGGCGCATCCA